>OX336901.1:21293953-21908953 GCA_946959425.1 Argyrosomus regius
TCTGCCCAATGTCAGTCATGTTGTTTTGAAAATGCTATTATCCCTGCCCAGCGCGTCATAAGAAACATGGTATGTCAACAGTACCATTAGAGTACACCATTGGTACCTTTGTTAGGAAGGTTTAGTTTAGTACTTCCAAAAAGATGAGGACTTCAAATAAATAGTTCCTGGGTCAAGATCCAGAGATACTGGACCCTAGTTTAGGTGGTCTAGAAGTAGAGGGTGGTAGTTTGATTCCTGGCTCCACCAGTCCAATCAAAGTGTCCTTGAGCATTGCTCCTGATGGATGACACCAATGTGTGTTTGGGTGAGCTTGGTATCAGCGTGAAGGCTTTGGATAGGAGGCACTGTTTACCAGATGGCACCTGCATGGCAGCCTCAGCCATTACTGCGTCTGTGAACGGGTGATCGTGTTTTGAAAGCACTTTGAGTGGTCCGTAGAGCCAAAAAGGTACTATACAAACAGACCACTTCAATTTCCCATAATGCAACCAGAATGTGTTCATTGTTTGACTTCCTGTTCTTATTTTCACACCTTTAACAAAGTTCCTCCAGAGCCAGAGAAGACATGACTTGTACTCTGCATGATTTTTATGTCGGATGACTGCTTCTGCTGAGTTTACTTGTGAACAAACATAGCTATGTCATGATGCACATGTGCTAGCAGAGTTGGAGATCCAAAGAAAACTGGACACATATCTATTTAATTACAACAAGATGAAGACCTGGGATCAAACAGCTGAACGGAGATGAGCGTTGTTAGAGATCTTTATTTACAAATGCTGCCATCTATTGTCTTAAATTTCCAAGAGGAACATATGCTTTCTTGCTTCTTCTGTCAGAGCTTTTATTTAATTGTACTGATTTATTTTATCTATTTTTAACACTTTTTTTTTTTTAACACGTTTTATTGTTAGGAATGTATTAAGTTGAGTTAAGTTGAAACTTTATTAATCATGTTTATACACACAAAATTAGTCCTCTGCATTTATCCCATCCACACATGCACATGCACAGGAACACACACACAGACAGATGCCATATACACATATATACTGGAGCAGTGGGGGAGCAGATGTTGGGGGGGTACGGTGCCTTGCTCAAGGAACCGCCAACCTTTGGGTTATTGGACGACCCACTCTACCACTGAGCCACGGCCGCTCCAGTATTCACTGTTTCATGTTTACCTTCATATATAATATACACACATATGCATAATATTTTATAATTATTTGAAGTACAGATTTCCTCACTTTTTACAAAACCTGTTTCTTTTATCCCAGTGTTTAATAGTAATAGTAATTAAAAAAAAATAATATGTGTACAGCTTTGTTTAAGATGACCCCAACAAGTGAGTGTTCTTACTATTTCAGAGATTACAACCATAAGAATCACTGGCATATCATTTAGCATTAAAATTAATTTTCTTCTTTTTTAATAGTTATTTAACCTAATCATCCCAAAAATGTCTCCAGTTTAACAGTGATAGTGGTGCAGCAGTGCACCTTTTCAATCCATTTATCCATGTTTGACCACTAGATGGCACACTACAAACACACTTCAGCTGCTCCATTTCCATCAGCATAAGCTGAGCAGCTCAGACACATGCAATGAAAATATTCACATGCTGTGTAGGGGTGGCTGTGGCTCAGATGTAGAGCGGGTTGTTAATAAGAAGATCGCTGTTTCAGTTCACATGTTGAAGTGATCTTCAACTGAACCCCAAACTGCTCCTGAAGGCTGTATGACCGGGGTAGTTCTTCTCTGATGAACAGTTGGGCAGCCTCTGCCATCAGTGTATGTGTGTGAATATGTGAATGTGACATAGTGTCATTTTTACAGATTTCATCCTCTCAGAAGAACAGGACACAAAAATATTAAATTGTGACCAAACAAAATGTGTTACCATGTGTACTATAATTAAAGTAAGGTGACTTAGTGCACAGCAACGTGATTTTACATCTGGGAGCATAAATAAACAACACTAAAAGAATGATAAGTCTCTGCAAGTTATGTAAGGTGCCTACTGTTCATTATTTTGACCACCTGGGGGTACAAACTGTCGTTAAGGCATCTGGTCTGAGCTCGAATGCTTTCCTGAAGAAAACACACCATGTGCAGAGTGGCTGGTGTTCTCTCTGATATTTAGGGCCTTCTTTTTCTAGTGGGTGGTGTAAATGTCTTGGAGCTGTGGCAGTGACATTCCTATAGTGTCTGAAGGTGTTTTTACTGCCCTCAGTTTGAGGCCTTGTTCAGTCAGGTTGTGAAACCACATCCAGTGCAGCTCCTGTATAGACGCTGTCTCTGGTGTCTCATATCATATTTTTTGAGAACTGACTGAAAGCACCCTGTTGCGCCTTCTTGGCAACACATCTGGTGTTTAAGACCAGGAGAGAGTCTGAGAAGTTCCTCACAATTTGAACAGGAACACTGTTGATGAACTGCTGTCATTCTGGACTAAAATCAACAAGAATCTCCTTAGTTTTCTCTGCGGTGTCACATGTAAACTAAAAACCATGAAAATTCTAATGACCAAGCTGCGTTTATCAGCTGGTTTTATAATTAGTATAATTAATCTAGATACACAGGTTACGATACGATTCAAAAACGATATACTTTTATTACAGACCGATTCGATACGAATCGATACAGTGTAAGAACGATACGATTTGATTTGATTCTACGGTTAATATTTATTGTAGATATTTTATAAAATAAAGAAGCCAATTCTATGAAAGTTATCTTACAGTACAGTACAATATTTTCTTTTCAAATATGTACAAGACCACATATCCCCAAGCATTGTTGCTTTATGACACTGGCAAAAATAAAATTTAAAAAAAAGAACAACAACAAAATCACATGTCAATGTATTTATTTTTAGACATGGACCAAAAAAAGTCTGGCTGAATCAACATCATTTGTTAGAGAGAATCCAGTGGATTTTCAAAATAAAATACCCCGTGCAAATTGCCGGTCGTAAAAACAGACAAAAGCGAAACTAATTAACTACGTAGCATATTTACACACGTAGAAGCATGTTTAGAAGAACATACACCGGGAAAATGGCCAAATCTGAGCAAGTAAACAAAGTCTGGCGGGCTAAACGCTTCTGAAACACTCCCGGTGGGGTTTGAAGTCGCGTGCAGGACGGACCAAATATGCCACGCTCACAGCCCTATTTATAATAATACTTTTATTATTTATCAGTTCCTTAAGGGGCTGAAGCTTCCTCTGAATTGAGGTTAGGTTTGGTTCTATGGGGTTGGAAATTGTTATAAACGAAATAATGTGTGTCAGCTTTAATGAGGTCTGTGACTTCAGGCAGGTGGCATCTTGGATAAAAGACTCCAATCTGATTTTAAAGTGAAAGTTGTGTCTCTTTTTTATTTTGAAAATATATATCCAATGTAATTCTTCTGTGCTATTGTTGAATATCCCATCTACTTTGTTCAGTTATGTTAATGTTGCTTCCTCTAGTGGGGATGAAAGTTAATCCCCTGTTGTGAAAGGTAAATTGAGGCTCAGTCAATTTACATTTTTTGGCTAAAAACAATGATCCCTCCTATACTGGCAGGCTTATGGGACATGTATTTGAAATAATCTGCCCGCTGTTGGAACATCTGCTGAGCTGTGTCCAGTGGAAGTGGTCGGGGACTTAAATGGGAGTTTTTTTTAACAATCTGGTGACTGAGGACTAGATTGTTTCGTTCTTTTTGAGGTAGGAACCAGGAATAGGTTATTACTGGCACCCAGACCTCAGCCTCCGGGAAGCAGTCATCACCTGCCTTTTGCAGCTAGTAGCTGTTGGGTTGAGGTTGATTTCAGATGTTGTTTAGGCTGAAAGTCAGTACGGATTTCTCCACCCTGGTGGATGTAGTGGCTTTGTTAAGAAGGTTTCGCAGCATGTGCAGATGTGGCCCCTGGGTAGCTGTCAACCTGTAAATCATCACTTTGGAAATAGCCAAATTTGAATCCCCAATAATCACCCACTTTGTGCCTAAACTAAGGCCCCAGTCCTGCATTTTCATGGGGTGTTGACATGTCTCGTGGGTCTCCACGTAATGGTTGTGGTATAATGTGTTTTTGTGGAGGGGCTCTTGGACCAGTGACGTGCCGTTAGGTTCATGGCTGGTGAAGCACTGACTCCATCAGAATCAAATTTACAAGTACTGTATATGAACCCAACAGAGTAGATTATTCACCATTTGATCGGCAGCAGTTAACGGGTTATGTTTCATATCTCATATCAGCATTCTTTACACATACAAACTGTAGCCCACGTGACGCACATTTCATTTAAAAAAAAAAAAACGTTATTACGGTCTTACCCTTACTTATAAATGAAGTCCATGCGCCGATCCTTCTGGACAAACATGCTGGAACTGGACAAAAAACTGGACAAAATTTATATAAAAATTTATAATAGAAGTCCACCTTGTCTTCTTTCAGTTTTAAAAGTCTCTCCGTCTCAATGGACATCACTGCCAGGGAAGAAAGCCGTCCTTGATCAGGCCTGTTCCGACTGTATGTCTTGATTCTTTTCAGTGCTGAGAATGACCGCTCCACCGACGCTGTCATAGCAGGTACAGTGAGCACCAGCTGAAGTAACTTTGTTGCCTCAGGAACAGTCTGAATGAGATCCTTCTGGGCCAAAAAGCTGAGAAGCTGTCCAGGAGATTTACATTCATTACTCACCGTTTGTGAGCTATACAGTCCGATGAGACCCG
The DNA here is from genome assembly GCA_946959425.1 of Argyrosomus regius. Classification (NCBI taxonomy): domain Eukaryota; kingdom Metazoa; phylum Chordata; class Actinopteri; family Sciaenidae; genus Argyrosomus; species Argyrosomus regius. The sequence continues at coordinate 21,298,684 of OX336901.1, forward strand.
CCTTTAGACTCACAAAGTCAAAGAACTTGGCGTATTTTGACAAGGCTCTGCAGTTTCGTGTCATCAAAATGTTGTGACATTTCACTGAATTTTGCGCAATCCACCAAACCAAGAAAAGCTAGCTCACCGAAATGATCAAACCTGGCCTTCATTTGATCACTGATTTTGTCCAGAATGTTACAGAACTCTTGTCTCCGTTCATCTCTGACCGACTGTCTGACTCTGTTTCCACTTTCTGTCAGGCCAAGTGCGCCGCATTTCTGCTCAAATCGGTCACAGAAACAGTCAAACTCCAGTCTCAAGCGCTTGAGAGCTGCAACGGTGCTGCAGATGCGTGCAAGACAATATTCAATGTCCATCGCTTTGTTTTGCAGCACTCTGAAAAGTGCATCAGTTTCATTGAAAATGCGCTCATATGCCGTGAGGAGAAAGCATGTTGATGCTTTTGACAGCCACCAATCGTATCCTGCTGCCATCATCAGCGTGTCATTATCCTAGCCGTCAGGATTTTTCATAATGATGTGGAATAACGCACACAGGTCATTTTGGTGCATGCTTATGGTCTGCAGCAGCCTAGAGTTAGAGCTCCATCTTGTAGGTGCTGCTCTGGGTAAACAGCGCTTGATAACATCATCCAGCAAGTGGGTGCGCTTTGTGGACTTGCTAAAAAATGTCCCTAGTCCCTCCACTGTTTTAAAAAATGCAAGTGCGAGACTTGGGCATGCACTTTGCTTAATTAAACAGCACCAGGTTCAGCTTGTGTGCGTAACAGTGGGTAAACATGGCCTCGGGCACCTTCTCTTTAATTTTAGCCTGCACCCCATTAAGCTCCATTACAGCCGCCCCATCATAAGTCTGAGCTACAAGCTTGCCAACACAGTAATATTTCTCCAACACTCTCAGGACATACTCAGCAATGGCAGGAGCGCGTCTGTCTGCACTCACGTCATCGAAGCCCAAAAACGCCTCCTTCACCTCACAGTCTGCTTCAGTTTTAGCCACATAGCGCAAAATGACCTGAGATCTGAGTTTTGTTTGTGGCATCTGTGGTCCCGTCTACTTCTACAGCAACAAATGGGGCTGCACTGATCTCCTTTTTAATGTCATTTATAATGACATCACCGACCACTTCAATTAAATCATTCTGTATTCTGTTTGACAAGCCAGAAAATACAGTGGATGTCTCCAAATGTCTAGCTAGCCTGTCATCTTTCTCAGCAAAAGCATACAGGAGCTTAACATAGTTGCCACGATTAGCAGAGCCTGTACTTTCATCATTTCCACGAAATGCCAGCTGCTGTTTGGCAAGGAAGCAGGTGGCATTGATGAGATCTCTCAAAATCTCTTGGTTCTCCTTTACATTAGCATTGTGGATGCTGATGTTCAGTCAGTTCATCCAAAGCCAAGTTGATCCTGGAGATCCCAAAGGTTTTTAGTGCAATCTGGCTTTGAATGTGAGTGGTAGACTGCTCATGTTTGCTGAGGCTTCTTGGCAAATTCTTCATGTCACAATATCCCATCTGAGTCCAGACATTGTCACAGGTTGAGAAAAGAAGGCAGGGAAAGCAGAAAAGGCGGTTCCTCGCTGGACATCCAAACAGTCTTTTCATGTGTATCACTCTGTTTGAAAAGAGCGGGTAATCTGTCCCGTGGTCTGAAGCGAACCTTTCAGCTCCGGTGTTGGTCTTCCTTTAATTATTACAGTACCTCCTGTTTCAATTGAAAGTCCAGTTTAGAAAATTGTTAGAGCTTGGATAATCCTCCATTCTGAAACCAGGCGGGGCGAGAGGGAAAAAAAATTAGCGCTGCACTTGACTCGCTAATTGTAACCACGTGTAAGATTGTTGCTAGCTCGCAGTCACTTACCCCTAAAATACACTACATGCGGAACGGCCCCGGAGCGGCGCCGCTCCGGAACGACAGCGTACTCCGCCGTCCGCCAACTCACACATGATCCGTTTGTGATGCACACTGGTGCAGCTCTGCTGGACACCGAGCGTCGCAAGAACGCACGAGATCTCGCGAATTCACGCATAATCGCGCGATATTGCCGGCTGTAGTCTCTTACCATCCACTCCCATTGCTCCTGCAATGGCATTCCACGCCGCATCTTTTTTGTTGGTGTCCTTATAAAAAGGATGTGAGGTGTAATAAATGATAGGTTGATTATGGACCTCGAGAATCAACTTCTCCTCATCCATGGTGTCGACGGGGTGAAAAGACGCCTGAAAACCTCTGACCTGTTGACTCCAGGTCGGCCCCGCCCATTATGACGTGTTCTTGTAATGAAACTCAATCCGCGGTGAACATGGAGTGTTTTATTTTGAAAATCAACCAGGGTTTTATTTTGTATTTTGTAGCCGATTTCCTTCCCCGCACAATCTGCTCTGTGCTGAATTTATGCGCCGTGCTCCGGCGTCCGGGAAAAATAGAAGCTCTGCGTATCCGTTCCGGAGCCGTTCCGCATGCAGTGTATTTTAGGGGTTACTCTGCAGCTGCGGAGTAGCATAAGAATCTCTGGGCTCACGAGGGCCCCCTACCATGCGGCAAGCGAACTGCCTGCCGTTGGCCGGTGGCCGACAAGGGCAAACGCGCCACAATTGGCCAAACGCTGCAAACACAGGAATGATGCAAAACCAAAAACACACAAACATATAAAACAAATGCAACAGAAAACGCTGCAAAAGAAAAATGCTGCAATCACAGAAACAAAGCAGATGCAAAAACATGCAAACCCACAAAACAAATGCGAAAGAAAAATGCTGCAAATACCAAAAACACACAAAACCCGAAAACAACTGCAAGAGAGAAACGCTGCAAATTCACTCCACAAAACGGAAGTGCACCAGGCCACTAGGGGGACCCGACCTGAGAGATGGACCAGTCCGGTGGGGCCCAGTCCCTCTTTAAAACATGAGTGGGATGCCCAGAAGAAAGTTGGCTAACTTTTGGAGAAAGGGCTGGCCCAATTCGTGCCTCTGCCACAATTCAGATTCAGATCCATCGAGTAAATCCGTACAGAGCGGATTTACCCGAGAATCAAAAGAGTCAGGAGACTCAGGAGACCCGCAGATCGCTCACCAATCCAGCAGACCCAGATGATTCACTGATTCAACAGAGTCGACTGGATCTTTTCCTCCGTACAGTGTGAAACGAGGCAGATTCAGACTCAGATGGACTGTGGCTCCCATTTTGGCACTGCCTGTTGCGGTCGTGCCGATACAAGACCACCGTCCACTCCTTGTCTCGTCTCTGGTAGTCCATGCTGGAGCGTGTCTCCAAAAGGTCCAGAAGAAGCTGTAGGGCTGAGTGATGCCTGGTTGCACCAGCCATCTGTAACAGCACCTACCGGTCAATCAAAGCAGTCACGCTGTTAAATATGCATAACTTTAAGGTTTAATATCATCTGAATGTGTGAGTTAAAAAAATTCACCCTCAGTACAGTTGTCATGAACAGGGAAATTAGCAATAGAGACCAAAACTGTTTCTTGAAGCAGGCTGTAAACATGTTGGGCATTTGAATATGGCCCTTTATGGAGACTGACTCACTTCTGCAGCCTGTCTCAAATGGCCACTCGAGGAATTGTAGTTTTTAGCACTCCCACATTGACTTCATTTCCCAGCACTGGAGGTTGCCGCTTGGATCAGCCACACCTACACAGTCTTGTTCAGAAATGGCCTGAACAACAAAATTAACTACTAATTGGTTTTTGTGGATACTCAATGAGGTGCTCAACTTTTATATCATATCTGCATTTTTACTATTTCTAAGTCACATTTACAGAAGCTCTGTGCTGAATAAATGCACATGTAAAATAACCTTAATGGAGCTCTGTTTTGATCTCCATCAACTGCTGAGAAACATATCTGGCTCAGGTAGTGTACAGCTGGTTTAACAGCTACAACACAAAAAGACATTCACATTACATATCAAATATCAAGATAAATATTTATTGCACTGCTGCTCTACTTTTCTACACTGGTGTAGCCTGAGGTTGACATTATTTTATAGAACTAATAAATGCAAGTGTGAATATACTTTTATCACCACTGTGATGTTCTGTTCACTGATCCTGTGGTAAAGATCTCTGAATAAAACATAATCCAGTGTCAGCATGAAGGTGATGTGTTGGTACTGTACTTGGCCCTCACTCCCATGAAGGTTGTGCTCTCCACATCTGAAAGACTCCCGTTGATCTGATTCTCACCACCCACCCTCTAAATGATTAATGAGCTCCTTTGTTGTTCGTAGCGCCGTCAATCTCAATACCTGATGAGGCCATGAGATCAAAAGGAGAGAGGAGCGCAGGGACATGCAGCTGTTAGTGCTGCTGTAAATTTAATCAGAGCTGCTAACTGTGAACTGGGATGCTAAAGGCAGACCCAGAGCACACGGTGTGGTCAGACACCACAGCTACTTTCAAACACTGCCTCCATGAGAGATACAGCCCACTATATGAACAGTGATGACTCAGTAGATAATAGTAGGAAATACTAAGTATTCAGAGATTAACTGCAAATTTGCTGCAAAATAGAACAACAATCTGTGGCCTTAAATTTTGTGGTTCCTTAATGGTGATGGTCTAAGGCAGGCATGTCCAAAGTCTGGCCCGGGGGCCAATCACGGCCCGCGGTCAGATTTCATGCGGCCCGCAGTTTCATTTTTACAATATATTATTTATGGCCTGCTAGGATTGTCAGATACTGTATGGCTGGCAGATTTGGCTTTTTTGGTTGACATAATGAAGCATTTGAATGTGTTAAATGTTAACCTCTAGGGACATAACTGCCTGTAGATGTGACACAAAATATTACTTTCTCAATGACCTTGTTAAAGAAAAGAGCAAGAGTGATATGTTTTAAACTTAAATGTTAACACACTTTGCATTACCTATAATAAGTCATGTTTAAAATGAACATGAGGTTAACATTTCTATCAACTTCATGCAAGTTTGCACATATTCCATACAATTTATTCTGTTATCTGACTCCAGATGTGAAAGAAAGGCAGAAATGTTTTTAGATTTGTTCACACCTGATTGGCTTAAGATAATTGTGACAATGAAAATAAAATTGTTACAGAACAGTGCATATGTATGTAACTTTTATTTTTAAAATGTTAGCATTGGCCCCCGGGAATCTTCACATTGTCAAATCTGGCCCTCTTTAAAAGAAATTTGGACAGCCCTTCTTGTCTGTTTAATAGTGAAAGTTTACATCTTTCTTATGCTCTTTGTCTCAGGTCACTCTGTGAAGGAGCAGTACCCTCAAAAATTGCAGCTTTTAATTTTTTTTTTTATTGAAATTGAGGTGATATGTAATTTTAAAAAAAATACACCTCTATCATGTGATATGGTACCATTAACATTAAATTATAATGCATTCATCTCTAATGTTTCATGACTGTTGATATTGCATCAGCGTTATGTGTGTCCATGCGTGCATTCATTATGAATGCATTATAATTCACTATGAATGCCCCCATAACAAACTATAGACGTGGTCTTCATAGAAAGTTACAGTGCTTTTCTTTCATTCTCTCATCAGCATCTATAAATGAATCTATAGACTTTACATAACTCTAAAATGAATTTTCTGGCTGACAGTTGTGTCAGGTGAGCCTCCATGTCTAACTGGATCATACTGTGCATGGAAATGTTTTTTAAAATGTCTGTTCTGTCAGGAAATCAATATTGAAGAGATAATTTGATGTCACAGTTAACCAGAAAACAACCCCAACGTTCTGGCACCATTGTGACTTTACATAGATACTGGACTTAGAAGTCTAGTATAGGTCTAGTTAGGCAATTCAGGCACCTTGTGAGGGTTTGAAGTCTTTTTATAAATGGCTCCCTTTTTTATTTGCATTACACACAAGTACCACTTGTTAGTATTGGTCTACTGCTTGTCATTAAACCATACTTAAGTCTCTGTAGGCATGTTTTCTGTACATCTATAGAGTTCTGTAGATTATTATGATTATTATTTAATCAACTCAGATTAGTATATTGCCTTTCTTCTGTTCTAATTCATTTTGAATGAAATCCACTTCATGAATCCTGATGATCACAGGATTGCACTTTACTTTATTTCCTCTGACACCCACAGAGTCAGAAAGAAATTTCCAGTCCAATATATAATAGTTGTATTTCACGTCCTCCAACATAACAGGCCACTTTATTTAGCTCTATCTGTTTTGCATTGTGCTTTATATCTGACAGAGGAGGAGCAGCACAGCAGTTAAGATTTATTTACTCTCTCAAGGACAAGCGTGTGATGGATCATTTGGAAGGCGTTCAAAATATGGAGGAAGGAGAGTTAATCACCATCGTCCCTCTACTGACAAACTGTAATGAGAAAGTCAGACTGATAAACAAATACAGAGGATTTACAGTGAACAGAGCATCATAAACTAACATATTCATCACATCAGTGGTGTGATCTGACTGCAGGCAGGTGAAAGAATGTTAAATGCAGTTTGACCGTTGAACGCTGTTAGAATCACAAATGCACAAGGATTCTTTTACACCCCTGTGGAGACAGTATAAATCTGTCCTCAGTATGTGGGATATTCATGGCTGTGCTGCTGCCTGACAATACAATATACAATACAATATACAATATCTGTGTGCAGCAGGATGTATTCATTATTTCAGCAGAGTCAGACAGCAGCATTCACATCACTCAGGTCATCCTCTGTTATCAGTCTGATCTCAGGATTTATTTCATTTCAGCTTCACAGCTGACTAAATCACTCTCTGTCTCAGCCTGCACGCCGCCTTCTTCTTTGTTAAAACACAGAGCCTACATTGCCCACAATGCAACTCCACCAACAGTTCTGTCTTTTTTTGAACATTAGACATTGAACCCATTCAGGTCAGTTTACAAAGCACAAGCTGAACACATAGTGTAACCATGTCAGACAACACATCAACACCATTTGACACATTCCTTTTCATACCACCCTATACTCATGAGAGGCAGACTTTTACTGTGTGTGTGTTGCATATGTATTTCTTGCACTTGATGCATGTGTACTGTGTTTTTCTATCCACCTTAGGTCCACACACTTCACAACGCTTCTTTTTGTTTCTGCTGGCCGCAACCTAGAATATTGAAAAGATCAGGAATTTTACTAATACCTCTCTCTTGGCATGAGTGTCAGACATATACTGTAACAGCACCACACACTTACTTCAGGCTCTGCAGATGGTGGTTCTGTAGGTCTGGTGGACTCACAAAGGCGTTGTACGCTGAGATGTCCAATATGTCAAAGAATATCACCAGTGGCCAACGCAGGGTCCTCCTTTTGCAGCTGTAGGCAGTCACCAGCTTGTCCATGTTGTCCACCCCTCCTTGTGTGGCATTATAATCCATGATGAAGGCCACAGATTCTCCCATCCCTGTGCAGTGTACTCATGAGTATCATGTTCTTGTCTTTCTTTGGCACATATGATAGCAGGGACGTGTCAGCCATGTACACAAACTTGTAAAGCCTTGACAGGCCTGTTCTTTGTAGTGAGCAGTTGGGGTGGGAGCTCAGACTTGTTTTTCCGTATCGTTCCCACCATGGTCAGCTTCCTCTTAAGGAGCTCCTGTCCCAGCTTGTGCAAGGTAAAAAAAAAAAAAAAATGTTGCATGTGATGTTGTGTCCACTGAGTCCCTGAGTCGAGTCCAGGACAACTCTCATTCCTTGATTTTTGTCAGGGGCTCCTCCATCGGATTTCCCTGTGTAGACTTGTCTATCATCAATGCAGAATAAGCATACACAAACATGCAGTGAGTTCGTGCAAACCTCAAAACATGGGTGGGATTGAATATGAACTGAAAGTGATGAGATGGTACAGAAGATCTTAAATAAAAATAGTTAGTTGGATTTTCCTTGGCCAGATGGCCAGTGATCTTCCAGTAGGCATGTGCCATTTAATATTTTCTCATATTTTTGTTTTTGCTTTGAATCTTTACTAATTTTATTTATGCTTAGTGAGGCGGTGTGTGGTCAGCAAACAATCTTTAATTTTTAATTTCTTCCTTTTTAAACAGACTACACTGAAATAAAAAAATACGTTTTTTGTGCTGAATATAGCAGCTTTTCTTATAATACTCATATTTATGTTTGATGCAAACTTTAACAGCGTGTGATATTTATACAGCTTCATTAGATCGGAGACAGAAACACAAAACTGGATGAAAAGGACATCTATTAATTGAGTTGGCTTGATGACTAAGAGGCGTTAGCTCTGGTTGTGCTATGAAACATTTGCATAACATCAAATAAACGTTCATGGGGTTATCGTGTCATTGTAATTGTGCATTTGAAGCACTACAAAGGACTATGCTGGTAACAGGATGGCTCTTGATAAAATCTGATAAAATCTATATTTACTTCCTTTTCATTTTCATTTTTCAGTTATGGCTACAGTGTTCTTGAAATAGTCTTTTCTAATGAACGACAGCTCTCTCAAATTCAAAGTCAGTCTCGTTGTTAGTGTAGCTTAAGTTGATCATACAAAAACACATGCTACTCTGTATGAATGGCTGCGAGGATCAAAAGGAGAGCGAACAATTCTTAAAGCTCAGAGTGCTAAAATTTGGTTTGGGGTTTAATCTGTGTTTAATCTGTGTTGTTGCAGAACATGTGGGAGAGGTTTGTCTTAAACAAAATGTTATGCAAGCTCAGCCTTTCATTTTGAATATATTAACCAAGAGGAGACAGCTAGCTAATTAGCAGCTGATGAGCCCGCTGGGCAGCTGGGGACATGTGATTGGCCGAAAGGTGAGAGGCTGGTGACAACTTCACTAAAAGGGGAAAGCATTGACATAACACCGTACGCTAAGATGACGCCCGACTGAGTCACATAAAAGATGTTAACCACGTGCAAACACCAAAAATGTTTCTCAGAGTTTTTGGGCTCATAGAGAGACAAACAGGAAGTCACGAATACGTGAATAGCATAGAAATTACTGATATGGTGTGTGTTAGGGTTTAGAATACTTTTTTTTTAATCTGTGAAGGGGGCATGTTCAAGTCTCATTAATGTTCTAAATTGTGCAGTGTTTACATGCATGTTTGATAGGTTGCAGTCTTTTTCCTCCTACTGCCAGCATATATCAATGGAATAGAGTGAAAACAACATTAGGAATGTGTATTACATCATTCATGTTCTCATGCTGCTGCACCATACAAAGAAGACACACATCAACCTGCTCCACAGCTCTGCCACTGGTCTAAAAGTCCAGAGGGTCCCTTTAATGGGGAGTATTTTTTGACAAAGTGCTAACATGAGTCTGAACACAGCCTCAAACTTAATCCTCAGTTTCTTGTAACAGAAAAGAAGCTACGTGGTCAGTGACATTTTAAGAGCCAAGTGAGCATGGGTATTTATAGCTGACAGGGAATGTAACACTTGTCTTCTATGTGCACAGAAGTGTTTCCATAGCTACCCATTAGTGTCACAGTGTCCTTATCGCAGTTTTGTTTCCAGTTAGTGTCGGTGGTCAAAGCCGAGCTACAACACTGCTGGTGATTTACAGAAATCCATGCTGTTATCCTGCATTCATGTGAAGGTGCTTCACACACAGGGAGTCTGCAGGAAGTTTCCTGCAGGTGTTACAGGTGTTACAGGTGTTGTGCCGGACAGTTTGAGATGAAAGCTCACTGTCTGACAGGACATCTTTGCCATAATCTGCAGAATTTAGTAGAAGATACAGTCATACATTCATTCTGGCTAGTTCATGTTGTATCTACAGATTCTTCTGATGATAGAATGATCTCACCTGCTCACCCTCACCACACCACCTGTTTGTTATTCTCTTATTAACTCATATAGTATATTACATACATCGGCTATATCCTCTAGTTCTCCAGATTTATAGCTTTAAAACATCCAGGAGTTTTTGATTCTGGTTCTGTTTTTGGATCAAGTCTGTACTATTTGGATTCTGCTTCAGCCCCTTTGGACCTTGTTACATTACCTGGACTTTGTATCCTTTGACGCTTTACTGGTAAAGACTGTTTTACTTGTCCCTCCGGAGTTGTGCATTTAGGTTGTACTCTGTTTTTGAACTGCGACACTGATATGGGCTTATTAATACTTGTTGGTCTTTAGGCACTGAAAAAATACTTCACAACATTTTAATATACAGCAGGTCATTATCAGCTTTGTCATTAAGAAATAATAATTAAAAATCATATATTTGAATAAATGAGGCCAAAAACGCCTGTGTGTGGACATGGATGACAGCAGGAAATTATTGATTAAACCTTAAACATACAAACCAAAATATTGCTCAGTGTTGGTCAGGTTTGTGTTCTTTCACATAAATGTTAGAACACACACTGATATTATGTCCTGTCATTATTTCAGCATTAGCAGTTAATGAAAAGGTAGATAATAGATCTAGAATCTTAAATCGAAAGGTAGATAAGGTAGGTAAAGTCAAGCTTCCGCTCTAAATTCATATTTATCAGTTCACTGAGAGTCCTCAGTCAGGCATAGTGTAATAATGTGAAAGACTATCTGCTCCAGTGACTGCTCTTGGCTACCACTCTGCTCTAATGAAATTCAAACTGTTAGTGTCTGTGGAAATTTTTTGAAGAAAAATTCACAACCACAGTGGGATGTGGAGGCAGAATGCTCAGCTTGAATTCCTCTAAGAAACCTGCAGAACTTCACCCGATCTTATCAGGTTACATAAAGGAAAGTGTCTTGTTAAGAAGCTTCTGATGAACAGTAATTGCCTCTGCATTTTATCTGAATCCCAGATAAAGTTGTGTGAAAGTCACTAAAAGGACATTCCACTGAAAAGTGTTTACACTGATTGGTTCTATGTTGTTCTCCTTTCTTATAAAGAAAGGACAAATTAAAGTTTCCCCAACCACAGTCGGCAATGTGGTTTAGGATATTATGCACTGTGTGGTTTTAAGACAAATGAGTGGCTCCAAATGAAGTTCCAAATGAAATACTCTATATTGAAGGAACCATTGAGAACCTAGAACATCTTTCTAATCCCCCAAATTATTACTAAGGTTAAGAGAAAACTGTTAATTTATCAACTTATTTCAATTTCTTTCAGGAAAGCTTTTTGGAGCAGAGGTGGAATAAGCAGCTGCCCTCTGTTTGGATCCTTTTAACTTGTATGCGCCTGGTTTTCAATCAACCCAAAAGGTCACTTGTTACCCCGCTGCTCATCGAGCTCCACTGGCTACCTGTAGCAGCCTGCATTAAATTCAAATTGCTAATGCTGACTACAAAGTAGTCTCCAGTTCTGCACCCACCTACTTGAACGCCCTTATACAGACATATGTTACCTCACGTCTGTTGCGCTCCTCCAATGAACAATGTCGTTGTCGTTCAAGGCAATCCAGACTCTTCTCATCTGTTGTTCCCCGTTAGTGGAAAGCACTACCAGTTCCTACCAGATCAGGGGCGTCCCTCTCTACCTTTAAAAACCTCCTGAAGACCTCCAGCTCTTCAGAGAGGACTTTCTCTACCAAAACTGGAGTCCTTGTCACACTGTACCTTGATTGTTCGCCTTTTTTGTAAGTCGCTTTGGATAAAAGTGCTAGCAAAGATGAAATGACTAAATGTAAATGTATGACATCTGATGATAAGTGTGCGCATTGACAGTGAAACTTAGTCAGACTTTTCAACTACATGCATACTCTGGTGTTTGTAAGTGAATTGAATTAGCTGAGGTGTCACATGGGACAGATACACGACATGGAGGTGTGTTGTGGTTTGAGTTCAGTAATGCTGTAGTCCCTTTAGGCTTCACACAAAACAAAGTGCGAGGAATGAATTAAGGAGTGTCAGGAGTCCCTGTAGTCTGCCGGATACTACGGCAACAAGGTGAACATCAAGGTTTTTTTCTTTTGGAGGAGGGATTGAAATGATTTTCTGGGCAGCTGAACATTGATATGCAATATATATGAGGAGTATAAATCTAGACTATTTCTAACACCCTTCAGTACAAGCCACACTAACTTTAAGATCAAATAAATGCAGATGTTTTGGTTACACAGACATACTGATAGTAGCTCTCTACTTGTGGAGTGGAGTGGAGTTCTTTGTGGTTGGAACAGTTCGTGTCTTCTGTGGAAATGTTTATTCATCAAATCTGCATGCATGCTCATTTTCCAAATGGCAAACTGATTGTTACTCAGCACTTACAGGAGAACTCTCAGCATTGCTCTCCAGAAATATTTCCATTCAGGAGATTATTGGCTTGATTAGACACAGGATAGGGTAATCATGTAGACATTGATTGTCTCTAAGTTGATGCACTATTATCATTTATAAAGCATATAAAGAGATGAAGACATTTAACACATCTGTGTGTGTGTCTACATACAACCGGTGAGTCGAGTTCTGCCTCTTAAAGGCAGTTTTTATTTACTACTGTCACCAAGTGCTCGCTCATGGTCAGAATTGTTGAGTCATTGTAAATAATATTATAAAGATACACTCTGCTGACAGGCCATAATGTGATTTGTTGAGAAAAGATCTTTTATTTTAAAGTGATTAATAATAACTTTATTTATTTACTTTACTAAATATTTACTTTATTACTACAACTAAAATAGGTCCAGACAAAGTAAAAATGTAGGCTGATACATATGAAGAAGCTTTTTAGCATTTCATCAAGTAAAAAACAATTTGATAAAGTAATCCAGATGAACTGGCTCAGTCTGAGATGAGATTGGTGAAATGACATGGGTAAGTTTAGTCATTAAATACATGAATGATACAGTAGAACCATGGCCTGAGCTTAACAAAACCCAAATAGTAATCATCTGTAGCTTTTATTTAAGGCTGCCTGGGGTAAATTAGCGGACGTGGTGAAGTGCGTGGGCGCAGGTTTGTGCCTTTGTGGTTTCACACAGACACAGAGAGTTTGACAGGAAGCTGTCAGAGTGTAGGACTCACACACACCCCCATATGAAACAGATTTATTTGACAACCTAGTAGAACGACTGGATTTTTGTAATTTCATATTAAAAGACAGCATTTTTATAAACAGTTTGTCACATCATCATTTTTGCATGGATGATAAGGTAACAAATCTAATTCTGAAGAATGCTTTTCTGTTGTCTAACTTTGCTTCACCTGCTTTACATGGCCTTTCCACTCTCATTTTAACAGCCACATGACTTCATATTGCTATTCTGTAAATCTCATCATGTTTCATCAAAACAGAAGTGAACTTGTGTGTAAACAGGGAAGACCATGGATATCCAGTTTTCTCCAGTGAGGATTCTCTCAGAGGAAGGAAGGAAGCCCAGACTGAGAACTACTGGCAGCTTTGAGCATCACTGCACTGGACATTTGCCTAACACCTTTAATAAGATGTGGGTATTGCTGTGGCTGCACGGGGCTGCTGTCTGAGGCGGTTATGTTGTACACATTCTCACATTAGTTCACAGTCAGCAGTGTGAGGCCTGCCTAAAGCAGCCGTTTACCAGTTTTTACAACAGCACTGGAACACACGGTCAGCATTTGGGTAAAGCCCAAATGTAAAATGATAACAGACAGCGCTGTGAAAAGGTCGTTTGGTCCAAGGTCTCTGCTTTGGTAGGCGCTGAGTGAGCCTTCATTTGCACAATGCTAAAAATAGACATCCAGTGCTGTGAGTGAGAGTGAAGAGGTTCCTGAGCTCCCTGAAGACTGATTACTCTTTCTACGTTTCTTCTTTTTTTCTGAGATGGGAGTGTGCAGCTCACTGAGTTGGTCAATTTATACAAAACTGACACTCTGATGGGGCTTGAGGATAATTTAAGATACACTAGAACAGGACTGGGGACAAATCTCTGGAGCATCTCCAAGCTTCTAAACCTCATTCAAAATCTTATTGCCATATATGATACTGAAATACACTCATTTTGTCTAGGCAGAGATGGTAAATCTTAAAAGTGTATTATCATTGCTCTGAATTTGTTGGTTGTCTATAGATGTGATGTAATATAATGCAACTAATGATGTGAGCTTTTATTTTGAAAGTTCAAAACAAACAGTATGGTTTATATGGTATATGGTCGTTTCCATCTTGGCAGTCCTGCCTCTGCCGCCTCCTGGCTAATCCCAACATGGGAGGTGGACTGTGGGAATGAAGTCTGGTTACTGTAGGTCTGTTGAGAGTCTGTTCTGAAATGGGTCCATTCTTCATCTATTTCCCCAGCATGGGGTCATAGAGTGCAAGGTGTTTCCACTGGTCCAAAAGCAAGCTAGCTTTCATCTTTCCTGGCACCGATCCTAGTTGTGATAAATGGACTGTACTTGTCTTCTGACCACTCAAAGCGCTTTAACACTACATATCTCATTCACACACATTCATATACTGATGGCATTGGCTTTCAACTGCTCATCAGTTTTTGGGAGGTAACCATTCACAAACCGATGGCGAGGCCTGTTTGACTCACTTTCCACCATCACATCTGCCAAAATCCTCCACTCACCTTTGTTATCATATTATCATATAAGTGTGTAATTATTATTTTCTTTTTCTTTTTTATTTATATTTTTTCCATTACTGTTATCTTCATTTGATCATGGGTTTGTGTGTCTGATTTTGTAAAATGGTAAGTGGACTGTAATTATATAGCACCTTTCTAGTCTTCCGACCACTCAAAGCGCTTTACAGTATCCATGCAAGGTGCCAACTGCTCATCAGTTTTAGGAGCTAACCATTCATACACATTCACACACCGATGGCACAGCCTTCAGGAGCAATTTGGGGTTCAGTATCTTGCCCAAGGACACTTCAACATGCAGACTGGAGGGGATCGAACCGGGGATCTTCTGATTAGTGGACGACCTGCTCTACCTCCGAGCCACAGCCGCCCCTTTGTCTTTTCTTTTTTTGCATCTTGTTTACTATAACACATGCTTGAGGGCCATTTTTTTGTTGAAAATTCAATAAATAAATCATGTATATAAAAAGTCTGGTTACTGAAACCAATCATCTGTGACGGCACCTGTCTGTCAATCAAAGCAGCCCCGCTGTTAATTCTGCATAACTTTAAGCCTTAATATAATTTGAACAGGTGAGTTGTATATAAATTCACCCTCAGTACAGTTGTCATGAACGGGGAAATTAGCTATGGAGACCAAAACTGTTATACGGGGGCTCAGCAGCATGATGCATGATGGCAGAGGACCAAAGGGAGCATGCAGTACAATATAGGTGGGCTTGCTTGAGTTGTTCATCAAAGCAATAAATCTACATTCTAGAAAATATTAACTCAGGACTGACACCTGGTTGGTTGGTCAATATGCTCTAGTGCAGGGGTCATCAACTACATTCACCTAAGGACCAGAATGTTTCTCAGCAGACACTATCAGGGCCAAATGCTCTCGTAAAATAAAATTATATTAAAATTAATTATTAATACATTATAGTATAGTAATACATTATTATTTCATATATCAATTTGTCTTCTAAATTTGTTATTTTTTTGGCCTTTGTCAGTGTTAACAGACTCATATTACCTGTACGGTAGCGAGCCACTAGGGGGCGAAAGCGATATTTTAGGCTTCATATTCATGAGGCTGTCAACTGCTAACGTGGGGAAGGTGATAGCGCTGAACTGATTGACATCCAGGCCGCTGGTGACATGAAGCCTGCTCTGCGTGGTGCTGAAAGCTTGAGCGCCTTTTCGGTGGCTTGTCCCCAAAAGTATGACACACTGAAGAATTGGCCATGTATGTGCTCACCATGTTCGGATCAACACACACCTGTGAAGCTGTTTTCTCAAAAATGAACTCTAAAAACACACGAGAGGGAACCGACTCTCAAACCAGTCTTTGGAGGACTAACAGCTGTCAAGCCCGATGTTAAAAAGATAGTGTCGGAGGGGAAATGTCACTTCTCCCATTAACCAAACGTGAGTATTTCAGTCTTGTGATTTTCTTGGTTTTACTTCGTATTTATTTGTTGGATTACAGGCTGCTTTAATTTGATGTAAAGAGTAACATTTCTCATAACTGAGGCCTGACGCTTTTATTTGTCGTTTGTGTCTATTTGCTGATGTGCAACGCTTGCACTTACAATGCTCTTCTCTGTTATGTTGACGGTTGTTATTGAGACACTGCAATCGTGCACTATTGTGTGGGGAAATGAAGCCCAAGAAAGGACAATTGTGACAGACGTGAAACAATAAAAGAGCAACGCGTTTATCGTCATTTTTGACTGGAGGCGGGCTTTGGCACAAGCTACTTTTCAGAGGGCGTTTGTTTCATTTCACTTAAAGAAAAATGTAGAAACATACTTTTTCCTCTTCACTAGGCTATTCCTGAATTCAGTAATATTCTCAGGACCAGATGGAAAGCTCTGGCGGGCTGGATGTGGCCCGCGGGCCGCCAGTTGACGTTCACTGCTCTAGTCCAACCAAATTCTCACCCGTCGTGTCACTGTCAGTCACTGGTGTTACTTTCAGTGACAGTGATTCTCATTCCATTTTGACCTGGTCCTGACTCATCATTTATTGAATCATTTACTCCGCTCCAAATTAACAGACACCATGTCAAAGAACCAGCACAAATCAATACATTGGCATATTTCTCTGCAGACTGCATTCTTAATGAGGGCTAACTGTTCAAGCTTAATGATGGATCGATAATGTTCTGGGCTGTCTCTGACCCGACCTTAGACTAGAAAGCTGGAATTTTTTCTCGTTTCATGTTATTTTAGTTCTCATTTTGTTGTCTAGCTGACTGAACTTGGCTTTAGCATGTTGCGTGGCTAAGGTGCTATTTCCACAGTGGCGATGTTGGACTAATGTTGTACCACTGAGGGACAGTCAAGAAAAACGGTGTGAACATAAAGCTTCATACTGTATATGTATGTGTGTCTGTCTGGGCGTGGCCACCCAATCATCATCCTCCTGCTGCAACCGGCACACCTGCACCTCATCCACCAATCAAGACTCTGCAGTATATCCACCCGGCTCTTCACTCGAGTCTTTGCCAGATCGCTCCATCCCTGATGTGGCACACATGCTGCGACCAAATCAGCATTTTTTGCCTCAGGTTCACTACTCTCATCATCAAGCTGCCACCAGCTCAGCTAAGTCTGCCGACCGCTGTCTCTGGGTCCATGAAATTCCACTTTTACATCATTGTAAGAATTTTATTAAACAATATATTTCTTCAAATTAAAATGACAGATGAAACAAACTTCCAGTTAGTGATGTTCTCAATAAAAAAAAATCCCACGTACTGTCTTGCTTACTGCTATTATTATTAATTTAGGACATTCCAGCCTGCTCAACCTTCATCAGGTACATGGACAATCTTCAAAACAGTTCACCTCTACAGTATATACAAAGATATTGGCTAACCAATCAGAGAACCACAAATGAGTTGAGTTGTGTGTGTGTGTGTGTGTGTGCGTGTGCGTGTGCGTGTGTGTTCTTGTACTTGCCACATACTGAGGACCGGCATGAGTTTTTAACCAACATAGTGAAGTCTTTTTTGGGAAGTGAGGACATTTTGGCCGGTCCTTACTTTGCTTCCACTTAAATGGCCTCCTGAGGCTATATAGATGCTATTCTCTTGTTTTCTCAGAAGTCTCAACTTGAATACCAAAATGAGTTTTGGACCCTGTTGGACACTTTGGATTTTCACACACTTTTTGCTCACTACTGCCCCCAATGCATTAGTCTGGTATTACACCCAAATTATCATGAAAGCGTAAAGCCTGTACTGCTGTGTTGTGATCGGAGGCATAACCAGATATGTAATGGATAGTTTTGCCATGTGAACTGAATTAATTTAAGTAGTTTTATATATTTTATATTATTTTATTTACATTTATAGCTGAGAAATAAAACAGTTTTCCATTTCTTTATGAACTGAGCTCTTTTTAAATGGCTGAGCTCTTTTTAAAATCACAATACAATTTCATTGTATAAATACAATGAAATTATATTCCTTAAACAAATGAGAAAAACACAATGTCAACTATTTCTACATAAAATTATAACAATAGGTCCAACTTTGCCAGATAAATAACAAACAAATAATTACAAAATTGATGCAACTTACTGATGAAGGCTCTTTTATGTTAATTCTATGAACCTTTGGTCTGGAAATTCTCAGAAAATGTAAAGTACTGATGTATTTTCTTTCTCCATACTATTTAAATTATGTATATTTATATATACTCCCTGACCACCTTATTAGATACACTTGCCCATCTGGTGACTGTGAGGCAATAAGGCTCCTGAAGAGTTCAGCTAGAAGGAGGGCTGAGGGCTGATTTTCTTTGATTCTTAGACTTAATTAAATATTGTATTCTTTATTGTTATTATTGTATTTTTATTTATTTATTAATGTTATTTATTATGAGCTAAGAGAGTGCCCTGCCAAACTGTATTTCATTGCCTATGGTCACCGTACTGTACAGTTACTGTCACTTTCAAGAAACCAGTTTGAGATGATTTGACATTTGTGATGAGGCACATTATCCAACTTCATGATTTAAGTCGACTTAATTCAGAAAGACAGAAAACTGAAAGGGTTGACAAAATGCACCAGAGAGGGCCCACCTTGTTTTTGGACCCTGCATGCTTGACATAAATGCTGGTGCTCTGTTTGTTGTTGCTTTTGTCTGTTATTTTTGTTACAGTGTCAGTTATTTTATCAAAGATTGCCTGTTGGCGCAGAGTTTGTGTATGCGTATGGCTGTGTGGTTGTATGAATATAGGAATGAGGGGCATATCATAGAGGAACACTCATCATATAGGTATATTAACTCAGACCAGGTTTAGGTTAGGCTGAGTTTACATTAAAGGTAGAGTCTGAAGGATTTTCCTAAAAAAACAAATATAGACCTTTACAAAAGAAATCCTGCTTGATCATGACCTATGGGTTTCTACTCATGTATGGTGGTGACTGTGTCTGCAGAGTCCTCCCTCCTCTCCCTGTATTTTGATTAATCTGATTGTTTTGGTGTGGACGGGATGTTTCTGGGCGGGAGTCGTGTTTTCTCCCCAGCCAGTGACAGAGCGCAGTGAAGTTAGTGCTGCACAAGTAGGACTGCTAGGTCACGCCAGCCCCGCTAGTCGCCATGAGTGTTAGCCCCGCTAGCTGTCCTGGATGCTAGCGAGTGCTAGCAGCGGATGCTAGCCGCAGTCGCTACGGCTGGGTGTCGGCCCACCGCTCCAGTGCTTCACTCGGATTGTATTTCTTTTTCTTTGCAGTCCTGACAACTGCTGCTGCTGCTGCTGTCAGGAGCAGGAGGCGTGCACAGTTCAGCCCGAGAGGAGGGGCCCAGTTTGAATGTTCTGTCTACAAACTGCAATTAACAAACCTACAGACTCTACCTTTAAACCTTTTAAAAGAACACAGTAACTTTACATATTTAATACAGTGTGTAGCTGTGTGCTCACTGAGTCCCAAAAACTCTTCATCAGAGCTGTCGCTGTGCTGTAAGTCTGACCAAGCTCACTGTCCTCAGACTATCAGTCAGAGTCAAACATCATCCTCTGTTCCATCCAGAGGAAAAACAACAAAGTTAGTGAATCTTTTATTCTCCTGATCTGTGCTCATATTGTGTGCATTGTGCTTCAACATCTGCGGTTGTTGGTTGGGTCAGTTTGGTCTGTAAAACTGAAAACACATCATATCAGCATATAGCAGTAACAGGTCATCAATAGTCTATCTGCTTTCATTAGCTGCAGACACAGCTGAAGCACATGCATGCATGCTTCACACAGTTTATAGGATGTTAAACGTCATAAGTGTAGACGGCCCATTTCCATGACTTAATTCAAGTAGTTTAACAAAGCCCACACAGTGATAGGGCAAAACTTTTTTTTAACAGAGTAGATGTCATTTCCTGTACTCTGGAGCCTTTTAACAGCTGTTTTGACTCTTTGATCTGACTATACTCTGAAAAATGATGGCCACATTTTATAATTACATCCAGAGGAAGTGTTTGGTTCCAGATCACATATGAGAAGATATTAAAAAGCTAAAAGTATAGAAACTAATGACTAGTGTATTCATATTAAATTAATCTACTGATTCCAAGTTAATACAGTCTGTCTTATACTCGTTATCTTTGATATCAGATCGGTCAGCACTAATTCAAAACTTTTCCAAAACATTCACATAATTCCAAACCATTTCCAGACCTGGAAAACTGTTTTTTTTTCCAATTTCAAAACTTTTCCAGAAGTTTCTGACTGTGACTGTGGGAACCCTGAATCATATCCAGAGCCAACCTCTCTGTATGTTACTGGTGAATAGGACACACTGGTGTATAAGACGCACCACTATTCAATGATAAAAGTCATTTATACACCTGTTTTTATGGTAAATAAATGAATAAAAAAATATGTTGCCTTTATTTTCCCAAGTTAAGACGTTTTTTTTATTTTATTTATTAACTCCAGTCAGTCAAACCAGCAAGACTTGAAGCTATTTCAGCCTGTATGTGGCCTTGATAGAAAAGATATGTGACAAGGTAATCTATATTTCTGACATTGTCAAGTGTGTTCTGTTTTCTCATGATAACAAGATAAATCTTATTTTAAGAAGATAAGCTTTGTTATCCTGAGAGAGCAATATTCACACATCTTCTGTCACCTTTGATTTTAGCGAATTTCAATCTAGTATTTAAAGGGTTGAAATCATGAATATGATAGAGATTATTTTATGATCAAGACTGAATGTGGAAAAAGAAAAAAAATGAAAGATACACATTATATTTTTATTCATATTTATATACACAAATGTGTATGAGGGTTTTTTGAGGATGCTCTTTGTTTTAATTCAGTTGATTTTATCTAGTTGTTGGAACTGTGTGAAAAAATGTTCAGGTTTTAGGGTCAGAACACTGAAAGGGTTAACAGAGTTTCAGAGAGGTGCTGCAGAAGCAGAAGCAGACTGGGGGGCCTCCGCTAATTAACGACCCATCAACAGCAGCCAATCAGAGCGCTCCGTGCGCAAGGTGAAGAGTTCGCTGGCAGAGAGAGTGTGGCTGCATGTTCACCTGATAGAGAGGCATGGACGGAGAGTTTTAAAAGACTTTTGGACATATTAAGGAATGACCCCAAGAAATGTGAGGCGAGCCACGCGGCATACACCATTGCTCAGGTAAGAAATGTTATTTTATTTTCACCTGCTCTCATTAATGATAAATGCTACATGCTATATATAAATGCTACATGCTATATTTCACTTTTGCTGATGCTGTTTTAGTTTTATTATTTATTTTAGGTTTATGCTTTACTAACTGTTATGGACAGGCAGAAACACAGACATTCAGAGACAATGTAAATGTGATTAGAAAGTTTTAAATCCAAATTGCATGTATTCCCGAGGGTTCAGTATAGGGGTGGAGAAGTCGATAGTTGATTATTGAACTAGGGATGTAACGATTACTGGTATTACGGTAAATCTCTGTGAAATTTTATGCGATAAAAATTACCGTTTATGTTTAAATTAATCTCATTATCGCGGTGGATTATCAGGATATGTAATAACAGCCTCATCCAAGTCTCACAAGCGACTCGTGATGAAGGCGTTGCGTGAATGTGTAGCTTGTAACGTAGGCAAAGTGCTGGCAGCACGCAGGACATTTTCCACCCCACTAAAAGGACGAAATCCGAGGTCTGGGCGTATTTTGGGTGCAGATATTATATATATATATATATATATATATAATTTCTATGTATGTGTTATTTGGACATTTGTACAGCAATCAAGAGATCAGGGGAGCACTACACATGATAACAGCTGTGTATGAAGTGAGATGTAAACATAAACAACAGATCACTTTGCCTTTCTGAGGTTGATGTGCTGTTCAACATTACTCCGTGATTTCTTGCTGTTTGTTCTCTTGTAGAACAAATGTGTTTTGGTCTTAAAAAAATATTTAAAAGTCTTACATTTATGCCTGCATAAACTGTGTTAACAGAAAAAATGCTCTCCTGGTGCACTATGAAAAACTTTTAGATTGGTGGGGATAACCCAGAAATCAAAGAATGGCTGCTCAGCATTTAACAGTTGATTCCATT
This sequence comes from Argyrosomus regius, assembly GCA_946959425.1. Classification (NCBI taxonomy): domain Eukaryota; kingdom Metazoa; phylum Chordata; class Actinopteri; family Sciaenidae; genus Argyrosomus; species Argyrosomus regius. The sequence continues at coordinate 21,320,708 of OX336901.1, forward strand.
TTCATTCCACATTGCTTAAATCATAGTGTCCTATCATTATAACCGTTGGTCCAACAATGTAGTAATGAAGAAAATGAACCAATCTGATGCAAAAGTATTTTACTTAAAACTGTATTATATTTCACTGATCCCTAGACCTGCCATCTACTCCATGCCATGTGTAAATAATGGAAAATATTTAAATACGATCACAAACTATTATACTATGAAGTCCTATAAGCAGTCATTTTGTTTAATTTAATGACAATATTATGGTTACTGTAAAATAATATATTGCAGCTAGTCAGTAACACTATAGGCTGATTTAATTGATCTCCTGGTTTATGTTCACATCAGAAGATATTATCAAGTCACTCCTATACTGTGATCAACCAGCTCTGTCCTATCCTCTTGCTAAGGTTGCTAATGAGTGACAGGTAGTGGCTGCCTTTACACTATGACACACACTGGGCTGGGTACTTATGAGGTGTTGATGATGTAGCAGTAATTAACATGATGATCTCACAAAAATGACTGAACATCAGTATTGCCACATAATAATGTAAAATTGTGTGTTAGTTTTTACTGTTTTAAAGGCAATATTTCAGCAGGCCTGTGGGTCATTTATATTAATTCCTGTGAGTGAATAACATGTTTTTTCTCTTCTTTTTCTGTCCATCTGTTCTCCAAGATGGACTTTTGGCCTTTTGAGATGGACTCTTGGCCTTTTGAGATGGACTCAAGTACCCTCAGTGGATCTATCAGTGACCAGCCCGCCTCAACACGCAACCATGATTGGCTCCTTGTAGAAGAGTGTTGTTGGTCTGTATTTTCTGCACCGGACTCATCAACCACAGATCATGAGATTCCCCCTCTGGAAGCTGGAACTTCAGAGTCAGAGTGGTTTAATGAGTTGTTATCCTTCCACTATGGATCTGACAAAAACCATTCACCCTCATCAGATGCACATAATGAAGATGAAGACTTATTCAGCAGTGGATCTGGTGAAGAATACCAGCCCTCATCAACACCATCAAGCAGTGACAATAAGGCACTTTCAGAGAAGGAGAAGTTGTCATCCAGGCACAGAATCCCAGAGAAAGATCACTGTCGCCAATCATCTAGTGAACATGAGGAACTAGAAGCTATGGACCCCAGGACCAAAGATAAGTCACCACATCCACCTGAAAGGAGGAAAGGAGGAAAGAAAGGTGGAAAGGAGCAGCAAGGTGGTGACGAGAGACAAAAAGTTACCATTAACACAAGCCAAAAGATTGGTCAAAGGACTCGGGACAAACCTCAATACTGTGTATATTGTGGAAAGTCAAATCTGAAGATCGCAAGACATTTACAAAGCATACACGAGGATGAAGCTGATGTTGCCCATGCCTTTAGTTTTCCAGTTGGATCCAAAGAAAGGAAGGTGCTGCTGGAAACCCTTCGAAACAAGGGCAACTGGCAACATAATCTTAAAGTCTTGGAAGAAGGAAATGGGGAGATTGTGACTTGGAAACGGCCTTCTGAGAAAACATCTGTGAATGACTATCTACCCTGCCAACACTGTTACGCCATGTTCAGGAGGACTGCACTCCGACGACATGAGAAAGCATGTAGAGCTAGAAAAGTGGACGTAAAGAGAGGCAAAAAAATCCAAAAAGCTTGGTCACAACTCCTTCCAATCAGCAAGTCCTCAGATGGAATTCAAAATCTCATTCATACCATGTTGCAAGATAAGGTAACCTCTCAGATCAGAAGTGACCCGATGATATGCAAATATGGAGATACATTATTTGCACGAAAGGGCCGTGAACAATCTCAACACAGATACATTACCCAAAAGATGAGAGAACTGGGGCGGTTTGTGTTGGCTGCAAAGGAAATTGACAAGAGTGTCAAAGGTCTGAAAGATCTGTGTGATCCAACAAAATTTGATTTGACAATAAAAGCAGTCAGAAGGGTGTCAAATTACAGCACAAGCACTACTGAATATGCAAAGCCATCCACTGCAGTTAAAATTGGATTTTCTCTCAAAGGGGCAACAGAAGCCTGGATTGGACATTGTTTAATGACGTCAGATGTTTTAGGTGAAAAAAAAGCCAAGAAGTTTAAGGAGTTGTTGGAAAACTCTTGGTCCAGTTATGTGTCAACAAATGCTCACAGTACAATAGAACAACGCCGATGGAAAGACTGTGTGCCTTTGACCGAGGATGTTATTACTCTGCAGAACTATTTGAGGAAGATTGAGGATGAGTCTAAGGCGGAGTTGAAGAAGTCTTTGAGCACCACTGCATACAAAAGGCTATGTGAGAGCCTTCTTGCACAAATAATTGTCTTCAATAAAAAGCGGGAAGGAGAAGCTTCGCGACTAACCTTAGAGACTTATCTAAAAGCAGATACTGGCCCGGTGAATAAAGACATTTATGATACTTTATCACCCATGGAAAAACAAATGAGCCACAGACTGACACGGATTGTGACAGGTGGGAAGAGAGGTCGAAAAGTGGCCATTCTGCTACTTGAGCGCACAAGAGCCTCTCTTGATTTCTTGATCAAAAAACGGAGTGATGTTGGAATACTTGATGACAACCCATATCTGTTTGCTAGGATCGGGACAACAACAAACATCTGTGGGTGTGATTGCCTCAGGAAATATGCTGTAGAGAGCAAGGCAAGCAACCCAGGACTCCTGAGGTCAACAAAACTCAGAAAGCATGTTGCTACTTTATGCCAGCTTCTCAACCTTGATCATCAAGAACTGGAACAAGTAGCTCGTTTTATGGGACATGACTGTGAATATTATTGCCAAACGGACAAAACCTTTCAGGTGGCCAAGATTGGAAAACTTTTGTTCGCAATGGAGCAAGGAGCAAAATCTCTAAAAGGGAAGAGCCTGAAGACACTGGACTCTGTAGTCTTTGGTATGTTGATATAAGTTTTACTTATTATTTTTCAAGTCATTTTTGGTATTTGAGTATATTTAAAACAAACCACACTGCATTTTTCCAAGCAAATTTCCTATCAGGGATAAACAAAGTGGTGTATCGAAGCATCTATCAACCTGTTAATTCTGACTTTTAATGCAGTGTCAAAATCCTCCTAATTTCCCCTGTGAACATTTTCATAGATGAAAGACACGACCGCCCCCCAGCCACAGGCTCGAGAAGAGGCGAAGAGGGACAGACATCATATGCAGACAGACCACTGGAAGTTAATGATGGTAAGTAATATGTGTGATAATATTCACACAAAATATTCCACATTAGTGCATTTAAGCTCACACTTAAAATTGAAAGGTTTTTAAATTTCTATACTTAAGAATTGATGTTACAAGGCCAAAAGCTCGACTTGCAGTTTTTAATTTGCCACTGTAAAAATTCCTGAGACACTAAAACAAATTATGTCAGAGGTTATCTTGATTTTTTATTTTATTGGTACTTATAATTTTTTTAAGCATGGAGAAGGCGCCTAAGTCTCCAGAGTATTTTCTAATGTTTAATAAGCAAGAAAAGGTAACTTTCCTAAACAATAAGTGTGAGTGGTGCTTAGAGATTTTTAGTACAATTTATGCTCTTTTATCAGATGGGGATCTGCAGCACCTGTCCACCACAAGCTCACCTGTTGAGAGACCAAAGAAGACTGCTACAAGAAGAAGGCATGATGATAATGCTAGTAGTGAAAGTGATGTGGGTAAGTCCATTACCACCGCAAGAAATGTTCTCATTCTGAGTTCAGTACTGTTTCACTGTGCAAGTGTCATCTTTCTTAGATGCTATACATGGAGATATTAGTGCTTTCACTTTACTAAAACATAATTTTTCATTGATGAAGAAGATACGCAACAACAGACCCCCAAAAGGCCTCCTGTTGATTGGACTGATGATGAAGGGGGTGAGTCTAGGCACTGTCAACACTAAAAGATGTGCAGATGTTATGAGGGATTAATAATAGAATGTTTTCAACACAACTATTACCTTCAATTTCATTTCATCATCATTATATCAAAACTGTGACACGTACTGTCGGTTCAATCATTCATGTGCAATAACATGGATTAAAATGTTTTCTTTAATTATTAAAAAGGTCTAGTTTCGTCAAAAGAAACATTTTTATCATACCTAATACCTAATTTACAAGTCCTTTATTGAAAATATTTAATTTATAAACAGGAAAAGGAGTAAAAGTTGACCATGCAGAAAAACAAAATCCTCACATTTGTGAAGTTTGATCCATAAGATGTATTAATGCATTAATGATTTACTAGACTTACTTCATGTACTACCTACAAGGACTCAGAAAATGTCGAAAAGACACAATCACATCACACATCACATCCAGTGATGGCAAGGGAAAGTAGCTCTAAGATTTCCTTATGAAATAGTGACTTGGTGGCAGGTCAAAGTCATGACATACAAACAGTCCACAGAAAATCGCTGCAATCCATCTTCTATCCTGATAGCAACACAAATACACAAGGAGTGGTCTTAACAATACCTATTTTGTGAGTTCTTTTTAATTATGAGATCACTAATTGTAACTGTATTATTACACCTTTTGATCAGTCAGCAGATCATACCTGTTTCACAGTGCAAGTTCAAGTGAGAAGGAGAGAGCATTGGTGCTGTCATGTTTGATTTCTTGGTGGATTAGCTGATTTGATGGATGTCGTCAGACCATTCCCTGGCTAGAGTTGATACTTTTGGTGTAGCACTAGGGCAAAGGAATCATTAGGGAAGGTTGGGAGTCTCCACAGCTGATGCAGTGGCATTAGGACACATCCAGGGTGTGTCAGCCATGCTTGTGACAGGATGCTCTGAATTTAATATTCTTTGAATAAAAATCTGTCTTGTCTGTTAGCATTTGTTATTGTTCATTTATATGGAACCTTTATTTCTGATTTTATAGATGCAAAGATCCAATTTAGGAGACCCTGGACTGACTGAGAGAAGGATGCAGCCCAGCGAGGGATGGCCAAATTCATTGCGCTGAGGAAGGTGCCAGCAAAGAATGACTGTCTGTATTGGGAAGGAATCTCCAGTACTTTGCGCTCGAACATGGAAGGATATTAAATATTTTGTCTACAATGAAATAATTAAAATCAAGAGAAAGCTTGATTTTTAGAGAGGAGGAGAGGAGCAATTAATAAGTAATCTTGCCTTATGTTGTGTTTGTGAATTTTGAGAGGGAGACATTTAACCAGAGACAAAGGAAGAAAGGTGTGTTTTTGTTGTTTCATTTTTGTTTGTTTGTTTGTTTCCATAGCTCCAATCATGTTTAAAGAACACTGGCTGGTCCTGTTTTGAGTTGGAACTGGCAACTGCAGTTTGTTTGAAGCTGTATGTTTGAGCATATGTTTTAGTAGTCTTGAAAATTATCTCTTCGGCTTATAGCTGCTATTTGGTTTTGTACTGTAATGACAACTGCAACAGTTTTGGTATGTATGGTATGTTTGATCATACAAGTATTCTGAAATATTGTTTCCATTAAAACATTTCAGAAATACAAATTAATTACTTTATTTATTAAGATGGAATTAGTCGTGTGGGGCTCTATAGTCTGGTGTCTAAAACAATTCCTATTTCCCAGTTTGCCAATTACCTGGTAGATGTTTGATAATACAATATCAGAAATACCCTCAGTTGAAATAACCAATTTGGCAGTGTAATGGCAAATTTGTTAAGATAAAATTAATGTTCTAATGACCATTTTAAAAATAAACAGTTGATTACAGGGCTTAATAATTCATATTTGATGATAAATATGACATCCTTGTTGACCACTAAATAGGGAAGGGGTATTTATGGGTTATTCTAGGTGACATAATATAAAATTATCCTTAAACATCAACAGTAACACTGCTATACTTAAAAACACAAACCGGTCCTCACTCTGATGGTTAAAAACTTTTTCCTGAAACTTTGTTTTTCTCAAAATCTGAGCGAATGTATAGTTTCATGGTGCCACCTAGTGTTCAGAAATACTTCATTTGTGTTGATATGTGGGCTAGAAATGCCGGTCCTCAGTTTGTGGGTTGTTTTACTGTCCTTACTATGAGCAAGTACAAGATGTGTGCGTGTGTGTGTGTGTGTGTGTGTGTGTATGTGTGTGTGTCTGTGTGTCTGTGTGCATCATAATCTACTTAAAGAATGTATTGTTTGGGTGTTGGAATTCCTGCTAAGAGCCTTATTTCAGTTCATAGTTTTCCACTTGACTAAACGTTTGAGTAGTGGAGAAAATGTCCTAATCCTCTTAAACGCGCAAAGCTTCTATTAGTCACTTTAATTGACTTTATTATTTCATAATGCTCTCTGTGTGGCAGTGTTGGAGCCAGGCGTAGCTCTTTTAAAATGACTTGTCACGCTGCCACCTGTTCCATGACCTAGCAGAGCTTGTTAGGCCTGGACAGACATGAGAAGTCAGAGGAAGGAGCCCTGCTTGTGCAGTGAGGTAATGCAACTTGCCTTTCACACAGTACTGCAGGTCAATAGCTGCCCTTTTATCTCACATGGGCTTATAAAGATGAGGAGCTGCTCTGTCGAGTTGTAACGCTAAATTAACTGTTTGCTTTATAGTTCTTACAAGCACTTTAAAAAGCCTCTGAAGTAACGCGGGGCAATAAAAGAGCACGCCTTGATGAAATGTAAGTTAGTTAGCCTATTAAGAATGGAGAGTGGTTTTATGGTAGAGCTAATGAGCTGGTTAAACACGGGTAATGATGAAACACTTGTCTGATTCAGCTGTAAATTGGCTGGAGAACAATGGTGGAATTCAACTGGCCTGCCAGGGGACTTCCCATGACGCACTGAGCTCGTCTCTTCTTCTCTCCATCTTCATCTGTACACGTTCATGTGCATGTCCATTACTAACTTAGCTTCTACCCCGGAGTTCTGGCCTCGCAGGAGGCTGGTAACCCACTGTGCAGCCAGAGATGCTGCACAGACATGAATAAATTCTTGTTTGCCGCTAAATAGTTCAACGCGTACATCCCCCCCAACCAAAAACTTTGGACAGAGCCAGGCTAGCTGTTTCCCCTTGTCTCCAGTCTTCATGCTAAGTTAGGCTAACCACATCCTGACTCCAGCTCTGAACACACAAACATGATAATCCTTTAAATCATATGTGTGCACATAAAGTGTAAAGGTATGAACATAGGTACACAATAAAGAAATATTCAGAACAAAATGGTAGAATAAAAGAATCATTTTAGAAGAAGGAATCACTACAGGAGTCTTACATATCTTTAATCACAGCATGCAGAATGTGTCCTTTCTATCACATCCACCTAACAGCAGTGAAAAAACTCAAACTTTGTTTCTCTTGAAGTGACAAATTAGGCCTCTTGACAAAGGCCAAGGTCTGAAAAAGAACTGGATTTTCCCTGTTTAGGAGAATAATTGCAGTTGCTGCAGATGTAATTACAAGTGCCGGTGATTCTTTTGGCTAATTGCTTCATCTAACTACCAAGCTGTTCACCCACACAGCGGGGCTCAGCCAGCCCTCTCAGCTGAATAAACTGGATATTATGTGACCGAGGTTTGACAATGAATGAGCTCAGGATTGTTAGTGTATATGTCTTAAATATGTATGTCTGTTAATTCACTTTATTTCTGCTCAACTAATGTCATGGATCATTGAAAGCATTACCTGCCTACACACACTCACACTCTGATGCCATGTGTGTCTGATTACATTGTAAATGTTTGTATTGAGAGGTGATATCAGTGAACTGAACTCAATCATTAGTTGTCTGTGGGATCAAGTAACAGAAATAACTCCTTCAAAGATGGATGAATTTAAATAGATTGAATAAAGTTTCCACTTTCATCATTAAAACCAAAGAAATTATAAAATAATTCTCATCTATTCAACAATTGTCTCCCCTCTTTGTTTATTTACTAGCTCCTTATTCTCTGTGTGGCTCATCTTGCAAACACCCACCTCCAGCCCAGCTCCATATTCCACAAGGTGCCCAGGGCTGAAGCAGATCCTGCTGAAAAAAAAAAAAAAACTCCATGTTGGACCAAATTTATCTGTAAAGGAAAACAAAGGTGAATGATGAAATAATTATGAGAACAATCAGCTGGGAACATCATCGCATCCCATTCACAGACCCATTTCCTGCTTCACCTTTACTACTGCAGTTTCTCAGACTTTGCTACAGTGATGTTCCTAGAAATCAATAGTTCATTGTTATCATTGTTATAACTGAGAGGAAAGGCGGCCAAAAGTACCAAAGTAAGACACATTGTAATAAAGTCAAAACTGAACATGTCTGATCTTTGCCCAAACTCACACAGCTCAACGTTTCAAGTTGATTTTCAAAATGAAAGTGAGAGAAAATGTAACATTATGAAGGAGTTTTACTTTTTAAGACACCATTTACCTCATCAGCAAATCAAGTTAATCACACATAACAATTAAGATAAAGTCAAGTAAAGGTTTGTTTGGTAATTACACATTACATAACAGAAACATTAAGTTAATATTAATAAATCCGGTAAATCAAAATGTAATTAAGATTAAATGGTCATTACCAGAAGCTTATTGCTTTTACTGATATGTCTCAGATTTTAATTCTACTAATTAGTTCAAGAACAAAGCTTGCTGGTGGACCTTGAGGTGGGACTGAGAGTGAGCTTTGATGGACACGAAGTCCTAAAAGTGCTACAGAATAAAACACAACAGCTAAAGCGCAGTAAACCATGAAAGCTCTGGGAAACGTCCTTTTGTCCAGCTGTTCATTTCAAGGTCAAGATTGAACTGTTTACAGCTGTTTACAGCTGTGATATATCAATTGTGTGTTCATGCATTCATCTGCACTGGCAGGAAGACTAAACTCTTGGATTGATGCAATATACCAATGCAGGACCAACTTGTCAGTCACAGAATAAAGTGCATCAGCCATAGAACTTAACTGTGATGTCCATACTGCATCTATCAGCAGCTCTGCTACTCTAATTATAATGGCCACCTAGATCTGTTTACCTGTCTGGGAGAGAGCAGAGGTTGGAAGGTAATGCCTGCGAGTCAGCGTTGATTGGGGAGCAGCTGTGAAGCCCGGGGGAGCTGGGAAGCCTCATGAAATCTTTATCAAGAACATTCGCTGTGAGAGGCCGCCAGGGGCTAGTTAACCACAACCCTAAACCAGAGGAAGAGAGTAAAGCAGAAAGAGCCCGTAGATTAATAAAACATACACGCCACGTTCCTAAAAGTCGAAGAATTTAAAATGAGCTACTTTAATAAAAATAGCACATTTGATGAATGAATGAATGAATGAATGAATGATGTGCGCTGGGGTATTACAGAACAGTAACCTGGAGGGCAGGACTGTCCTTCACAAGCAATGATGCAGATTTCAGAGCCCTCAGCAGTGACATATGTATCACTGGTGAGACGGTTCATCAGAGCCCAGAAGGTATCTCAGTATGTGAGGACGGAGAAAGTTTCATCCTCTATGGTATCATGGTCATTACCCAATCAGTAATTCAAGAGAGATCCGAAGGAAGTGAGATTGCTCACTTATTATCTACTTCCATCATCAACACTGGGAAAAAATAATGTTTCATGATGCATTATTATATTATTTTAAGTAAAAGTTACTTCTCAGTTCTAGCTAAGGCAGCATTTCTAACTTGGCATCACTCTTAGTAACATTATCTGAGCTATCTGAAAACTGTTCTTGCTACATATGAATATGAATGTCTCACACATACTGTATGTGGTTATATATTAAATGAACACATAAGTGACCACATCATATCTAAGGAGTTCTTTCCATTTTGGATGGTTCTGCTCCTCTTCACCTACAGGGCCAACGTTCTGTGCTAATGCAGGAGCACTGTGTCCTGTAGATATGGAGGGTGGTGGATCGGATGTGCAGTGCTTTTGGCTTTCTTGCAGGAGACCAGTATTCACAGAGAGAGAGAGAGAGAGACTGTCAAAAAAAGGCATTCCATGAAAATCAGTTAACAGGCTTTCAACGGCTTGGAGTTATTATATTAATTATGTACAATTAAGTAATAAGCTGTTCAAATGAGACTGTGACAACGATCTGTATTCATGCTGAACGTGCACGAGCAGCATTCTGGTCTTAGTATTTTGCACATTGAAAGGGTGATACTTTGACCCAGCTTTCTGAGATGCCACCGCTGCTGACAGTGAGGTGTGATTGTTTGTGCATGGATGTGGAATGGGTTTGAATCTCCATGGAAACATGGAGTCTTCTAGAGGAAAACACATGAATCCCCATTAAGATATTCACTGTGCAATGTTTTAAATGAATAGAACTGTTTAGAAAATACTTTTTATTGTCTCTGATGAAGAAATACTGTATGATATACCAAGATGTTCTATCCATAATTATTTGTTCAAGTATTTTTAATTAGTGCAGCCAGCTGTTTTTTCAGGGTTGTTCAAAGTTTTAGTGTGTCAGATATTGGAGGCCCAGTATGGCAGAAATTGAATATAATATTCTCTATGTACTGTGTGTATTATAATGTCACAGTGTGAAAATTAACTATAGGAGATCATGAGAACTGTCAATATCACCAACTGTCAAATGTCGAATAATAATACAGCAAAAGCACAATCGCAATATGGAGAGGAATGAAGTGAGCATGCCCTTTGTTAATCTCTGTTGGATTTGAGAACCACACAGATCGGTGATGTTCACTTGATTAGGACAATCTCCAGAGTCCATGGCAACCTGCCAATCACAAAGAAGAATGCAGAAGTGACACGTGTGGTGACATCTGCATTACTGACGTGTGTTTTTTTTAATTTGATTATGTTAATCTATTTCGCCAAGTCTGGTGCTAATGTAATAAATCAAATGAAAAACTACTGACAGATGATGACTTGTTTTTGACAGGGTGTGTGTGTGTGCGTGCGTGGGGATTGAACTGCTAACCTGATGACGTGATCTTTTTGATCATTGAGTTATCAGGAAATGTGTCATCAGTCAATGAAACCAAGTCCTTGTTCTTTTATTTAGTGTAGACCAATGACAGTATAAAGAATGGAGAGAGCCTGAGTGACGTCAACCGGAGGTTTCCTAAGCACTGTTGTGAAGCCGTAAATATGCGTGGCTGGTTGTTGCCATGTTGGATGTACTGCTTCTTCTTATTCCCGACTAATCTAAATATCGGCAAAGACGTGCATCATCGGCGGACCTGAGGCGGGCTGAATGAAGCATGGGTGCTCTAATAAGCCATCTGTAACAGCACCTACCTGCAGCAGCTGTAAACATGTTTATTTCTGCTGTGAAGTTGGGCCACTTATGGAGACTGACTCACTTCTGCAGCCTGTCTCAAGCGGCCGCTCAAGGAATTACAGTTTTTAGCACTCCCACATTGGCTTCATTTCAGTATTTAGTTTGTCTGTTCTGGGCTACTGTAGAAACACAGCATTTCAACATGGCGGCCTCCATGAAAGAGGACCCACTCCCACTGTAGATATAAAAAGACAATTTTTAAGTAACAAAATGAAAATATTCTTATTTTCAGGTACATGCATGAAAACATAGTTATGAATATTATATAACATGTCTGCCTTATTCTGAAAATAAAGGCCCCAACTCTTACACTGCACCTTTAAAGGAACAGTCTGTGTCTCGCTTATGTCTGATAGCTGTTATGTGAAGAGCAGGGTTGTGTTTGTATTTTGGTTCTGCATGGTTTGATATGGACAGTAAAAAATGACAAATTACAGTTATATAACTGCTCACTACAGATTAAAGTCATGAGTGTCTATTGAGTAGTGAATGAGGGCACAGCTGTACTGTGAAGAAGACATGATCTTAAACAGAGCTAATACCCTTCACGCCACAACTTGTGCGGGTCTCCTTGTTGCTTGATGAGCTTCCATAACCTTCAGGCTTTTCAAACCTTCCTGGACCTCCATTAGAAACACAGAGGCCTTCAGGGGCTCGGGTACAGGGTTTTAATCCAACAGCACTGATGTTGTAGCAGAGACAGATGGGAAGACGGCATGCAGCTGACACATTTTTATGTCTCCAATTATCTTGCTACTCTGCTCTCCATGTGGTAAACTGGCTTCACACTTCAGCAGCATTCCAGATAGCTTCATTAACATGAGGCGAGCTCATTTGGGCTTCTGCCAGAGAGCCTGGAATGACACTACAGAGGCTGCTGAAGGAGCTGGTGCCATTCTGGATTGTACCATATTTGTAGTGTTTGTGATAAGAATTTTGGACAAAACAACTTTTACAAGGTCGACAACAAACCTTCAAGTTTATCATAGATTTTATGGAGCCTATCTCAGCTGACTTTGAGTGAGGCACGGTGTACACCCTGGAGTCACCAGGTCATCACAGGATACATAGAGACACTCACATTCACGTCAGTTTAGAGTCACCAGTTAACCTAACACTAACCCATCACCCTAACTGTAGCTGAGGTTCAAACTCCAGTGCTACCCACTGTACCACCCTGCCGCCCAATATAAAAAAATGTAATAATAATATTTTGAAGCATATGGCCTGGATATTGATGCATAGATAAGATGCCTTTATTAGCTACCAGCCTTTATTAGCTGATTTCAGGCTTTTATATCAGAATTCATATCTGTATATTAAGTTGTAGCCGGTAAAAATGATAAGATAATGAATATCTAATCTCATCTAATATAATTTTTATCATTAAATGTAGGAATGAGTGAAATCAGCACTTCATCATCAGCACTAGTCCTGCAGCCATTCAGCTCAATCAGTGCACCTGTCCACAGAGCCAGAGCACTTTATCCAGTTTAAGCAGTACTTTGGATACTGTGAGTATATTCTGCTTAAGTACTTGCAAATTAGAAGCTTTATATATTCCCAAATTAAAATGACCAAAGAACCTACTTTATCCACTCTCGTAAACCATTTATATGCCAAAGGTCAATTGTCAAAGTTTTATGATATACTCTGAGCTGGCTCCAAAGAGAACTCAATTTCGTATTCAGCTGCATGGAAGAATGATCTTCAGACAAACATCTCTGTAGAGGAGGAGAAGGAATGTCTTCAGGCCCAAACCCAAACTATAAATACCAGATTTAAACTGTTACAGTAGAAGTGATTGCTCAGGACTTATATTACTCTGGTTAAATGAAGCTAAAATGTGTTTATTAAAATTCAGCGAAAGAGACCCGGAAACTTTTTTCTCACTGTTTGAGCGGCTTGCTGAGGCTCGCGGTTGGTCTGAGTCGACTATGACGCTGATGTTGCAGTGTGTGTTAACCGGCAAAGCGCAAGAGGCGTATTCTTGTCTCAGTAGCAGTGACAGTGTCAAATATGATGTAGTGAAATCGGCTGTTCTTAAAGTGTATGAGCTGGTTCCTGAAGCTCATCGGCAACAGTTTCGGGGTTGGAAAAGAGGCGATAAGTCGCATTTGGAGTTTGCTCATGAGTTGTCCACTCAGTTTGATCGTTGGTGTACTGCAGCTGGGATTGAGTCATATGATGATCTGCGGGATCTCATGATTTTGGAGCAGTTCAAAAGTTCTGTGCCGGGGCGCATTGCAACGTACATCAGTGAGCATAAGGTTAAGACAGCAGCTGAAGCCGCCGCACTAGCCGATGACTATCTGTTGACTCATGGTGGGGATACTTGGTATCCAGGGGCGCGCAGTGGTGGCGCATATAGGGAGAATTACGCAACTGTAGGTGCATGGTCAAGTCGTCCAGTGAGAAATGTTTGGAGAGATCAGAGAAATGAGCGGGGTTCTCAGGAGGTTGACAAACTTTGTAATTACTGTCACCAGCGAGGACACTGGAAAAGAGACTGTTACGTATTGAAAGCCAAGAGTAAAACGGGAGCGAGTGTAAATCCCAAGCTGGCAATGTGTGTTGGACCAGTTTTTGACCGGGCGTTGGAGATTCTGGATGAGTCAAAACCGCAGATGGTTAGTTCAGATCTGCAGTCTTATTTGCCTTTCATCAGTGATGGGTGTGTTTCCTTGGTAGGAAGTGATGAAAAAGTGAAGATTAAGATATTGCGTGACACAGCGGCTTTTGATTCATTCATTGTAGAATCAGCTTTACCTTTTTCACAGGAGTCCTACACAGGTGCTTTTTTACCGGTGCTTGGGATTGGGCTGCAGGTTATGCAGGTGCCTCAGCATAAACTGATGTTGTCCTGTGGTCCATTTCAGGGTGAGGTGGCGGTCGCTGTGCACCCAGCCCTGCCCGTGGATGGCGTGACGATGATTTTGGGTAATGATATAGCGGGAAGTCGGGTGTGGCCCGATGTTCCACCTCCTGCTATTATTGCTTCAGCTCCTTTGGTCACCAGTGAACCTGATAAAAATGTAAGAGATTTTCCTGAGGTGTTCAGGGCGTGTGCTGTTACGCACGCGATGAAATGTGCGCATTTGGTTGAGACTGATGACACTTCACAACAGCATGATGATCTATGTTGTAATGTCCCTTGGTCTGTTTCTTACAGTGAGTTGGTGTCGGAGCAGCGTGCTGACAGTTCTCTTAAGAGTTTGCTGGATATGGTGCGGCCTTATGGTGAAGTAAAAAGTAACTCTCAGTGTTATTTCATCCAGAATGAGGTCTTGATGAGGAAGTGGGTGCCCCAGAGCGAACATTTTGTGGGTAACCCGATTTTTCAACTTGTAGTGCCTTCTAGGTTTCGTAGTGTGGTATTGCAGATTTCCCACGACGAGGCTGGTCACCTGGGCGTCAGGAAGACGTACGACCGCATCCTGAGGTATTTCTTTTGGCCGCGAATGAAGAGAGACGTTGCTGAATATATAAAATCTTGTCATGTGTGTCAGCTAACTAGCAAACCTAATCAGAGGCTGAAGCCGGTTCCACATCTTATTATTAACTGCGTAGGCCCCTTGCCTCCGTCTAAATCGGGTGCATCTTACCTGTTAACAGTGATGTGTCAGAGCACACGGTACCCGGCTGCGTACCCATTGCGCACAATAACTGCCAGGTCTGTGGTGCGTGCGTTGTCCCATTTTTTTTCCATCTTCGGAGTTCCCCGAATCATTCAGTCTGATCAGGGATCAAATTTTTCATCCCATTTGTTTGCACAAATCTTAAAGCAGCTGCGTATTAGTCACAATCAGGCATCTGCGTATCATGCGCAGAGCCAAGGGGCTTTGGAGCGGTTCCATCAAACGCTCAAGTCCATGTTGCGCGCATATTGCCTTCAAATGGGCAGAGATTGGGAAGCTGGTTTGCCGTGGTTGTTGTTGTCCGCTAGAGAGGTGGTCCAGGAGAGTACTGGGTTTAGCCCTAATGACCTCGTGTTTGGCCATACTGTTAGGGGTCCCTTGGCGCTTTTGCAGGATAACTGGAAGGAGGTACAACCACCTCAAAACCTTATTGAATATGTAGACGGATTTAGATACAGGCTGTATAAAGCCCAGGAAGTGGCCAGGAGTAAGTTGACATCTGCGCAGGGCAAGAAGAAAAAGTTATATGTTCGCCAGGTAGAGACTCGTGTTTTTCTCCCTGGGGATCAGGTGTTGGCTCTTTTGCCTTAGGTTACCTCTCCATTTCAGGCAAAGTTTTCTGGCCCATATTCAGTAGTGAAGAAGGTGTCAGATCAGAACAATCGTAGGTCACCTACTCAGCTTTGTCATCTTAACTTGTTAAAGTCATACTATACCCGTGCATCGCAAGTAACGGAGCAAAAAGCACAGGTGCCTGGAGCTCACCCTGTTTGCATCTCAGTGTCGGTGTCTCCTCAGGCTGTGGCAGGGCATGAGGGAGATGATTTGCCGAGTCCTGATGAAGCTGTACTGTGTGGTCGTCTGAGAAATTCTGAGTCTTTGCAGAATCTGGATGGTTTGTTGTCTCATTTGGATGTGTCAAGGCGTGGTCAATTAATTGACTTGATAAGGCGATATCCAGGTCTTTTTGGTGACACACCTACTCGTACGCATTTGGTGGAACATGATAAAGATGTTGGGGAGTGTAAACCTATTAAGCAGAGGTTTTATCGTGTCCATCCGGATGTAACGTGGAGTTGGAGGGAAGCTTAGCCACGATGCTATTAGCATAGCTCCGGCATGAAATAAAGTTGCGAGGCAGGAGACGAAGTGGAGGTATTTCCACACTGCACATTTATTCTCAGATACAGACCATACAAGCCAGGTCTCACGGCATAAACTATTACCTTCAGCAAAATAATAAACGGACAGAAACCGTCAACTGGTAGTGCTCTGTTATACTCTGGCTGTTACACGGAGAAGCGGAAGTTCCTTGACGCGGAGGTGAAATATATGCTCGACAACGGCATTGCACAGCCGTCTTCCTCTAGTTGGGCATCTCCTTGTCTGTTGGTGCCTAAGTCCGATAACACGCCGCGGTTTTGCTCAGACTTCCGTAAGGTTAACCAGGTGACAAAGTCAAGATTCTTTTCCGCTCCCTAGAATGAAGGATTGTATTGATCAGGTGGGGTCCGCTAAATATGTTAGCAAGTTTTACCTACTAAAAGGATACTGGCAGGTCCCGTTGTCAGAGAAGGCGAGGGAGATTGCTGCGTTTATTACGCCCACTGGTTTGTATGCATATACGGTAATGCCTTTTGGTTTGCAAAATGCACCAGCGACCTTTCAACGGCTTATGAATATGGTAGTTGGAGATCTGGAAGGTTGCTCTGTGTATTTGGATGACGTTGTCATCTATTCAGACAGTTGGAAGGACCACCTTGACCACGTTGAGAAGCTGTTCGATCGCTTGGCTCGCGCACAGTTAACGATAAACCTGGCGAAGTGTGAGTTCGCCAAGGCCACAGTGACTTACTTAGGGCGTGTAGTAGGGCAGGGCACAGTGTCTCCGGTGCGGGTAAAGGTGCAGGCTATTGACGACTATGCCCCGCCTCTAACTAAGAAGGCGCTGATGCGTTTTCTGGGGCTGGTTGGATATTACCGGTGTTTCTGTAGGAATTTTTCTACTGTTGTGGCGCCCCTTACAAATCTGTTGAAATCCAAAGTAAAATATGTTTGGTCTTCAGAGTGTCAGTCAGCTTTTCAAAATGTTAAGGCCTTGATCTGTAATGCTCCTGTTTTGGCTGCTCCACAGTGGGATAGAGCTTTCAAGTTGGAGGTGGATGCTAGTGCTGTGGGTGCAGGCGCAGTGCTATTGCAGGCTGATGACCTTGGGGTGGATAAACCAGTGTGTTTTTTTTCCAGGAAGTTTAACAGACACCAACTGAACTATTCTGTGATTGAAAAAGAAACTTTGGCGTTAATTCTAGCTTTGCAGCATTTCAGTGTGTATGATAGCTCCTCTCCTGTGGTGGTCTTTACAGATCATAATCCTCTAACTTTCCTGAGCTCCTTGCAGTCTCTCAATCAAAGGTTGGTTCATTGGGCTCTTTTCCTCCAGTTCTACAACCTCGACATTCGCCATGTCAAGGGACGGGATAATGTAGTGGCGGATGCGTTGTCTCGGGCCCCTTGTTAATGATTGTGTATGATGTATTTTGGGTTTTTTTTTTGTTTTTCACTTTGTTCCCATCCTTCTTGGTCTCTCTCCTCTTCTTAAATTTGCTGCAGGGATCCAGTTGCTGAGGTGGTGGGAGAACCAGAGTTTGAGGGAAATAAACGGTGAGGTGTTCATTTGTATTTATTATTATTTTAGAGTGAGTGCAGTGAAGTATACAGATGACCATACAATAGCTAGTGACTGGCAGTGTAGGAGCCAGGGTTCCCTTTGGGGACCCTGACTTTATGGGGGGGGGGTGACGGCCCAGGCCTAGGTTTGGTGTAATGTTCTGTGTACAGTGTACTGTTGGTGTGTGTGTTTGTTTGTTTGCAGGCCTGACGCAGTGGTCATTAGGTTGACAGGGAGCACCTGGCCAGCGTTCCCAGTCAGCCCTATTTAACCCCGCCTTCCCAGATGCCAGCGCTCAGCTCTACTCTCCTCATTTAGCACCATGCCAGCGTGCTGTTTTGTTTTCTTTGCGTTGTCTTATTTTACACTAACAACATGCACCCCACATTGATCACCGCATTCATACACTCACCTACACTCCTGATACTGATTCTCACACTCCATCTGAGTATTTACTTTAATAAACTTTGGTTTATTTGTAATTGAGTTTGCACATCTCCTGTTTTGTTGCGGCCCACGAGCCGGTCGTAACACACATATACCTTGAAGATTTTACAGTAAATACAAAGAAACGCAAACTAATTAATTTCTGCCTGTTGCAAGCCAAATGTATAAATGCTTTGACCTGGAAAGACACCACCCCTGACCCTCCATCCCACCCATCCCATTATAAACAAAGCACAAACTGAGGAAGCGCCATCTTATCGTCGAGCAGTGAGGAAACACTGGAGGCAGGTTAGAAATGAATTAGATAAAAATAAATAAAATAAAATAAAATAAATAATAATAATAATAATAATAAGTAATAAAGCTAGATAAAAAGATACAAAATAAATAATTAAATAATTAAAAAGTAAAGCATAATAAAATATACAGATAGCTTAAATATTGGATAAGATATATACACAGTATATATATATATATATATATATATATATAAATAGACAAATAAATAATAGCAAATAAATAAATAAAAGAGAAAATGTTGTAACATTAAAATACATAAGCAGAAAAACATTTAAAATGGTTCAAGTAAAAGCCAAATTAAAAAGATAAGTCTTAAGTTTCCTCTTAAAAATATGAACAGTCTCTGATGCCCTCAGGTCTTCAGGGAGGCTGTTCCACAGACGTGGACCACAGTGAGAAAATGACGCCTCACCGTGGATCTTTGTTCTGACTTTTGGTTTTATTAAAAGGCCACTCCCAGAAGACCTGAGGGTCCTCGAGGGTTCATAGGGTAAAAGTAAATCAGATAAATAGGCTGGACTAAGACCATTAAGAGATTTATAAACCAGTAAAAGAATCTTAAAATCGATGTTTTGTGTCTGCCTACAAAAGCAATAAGGACAGTGTTACTACAGCAGCACAAAATGACCATAATGATACTTCTGTGGGTGGCTGATGGAATTGTTGATCAATAGCATTCAGCTGTGATTGCTTGGCCAGAAGCCAAACTCATGTAGCCACATTTGCTGGCTTAACTCTGGCATTTCTGTTTCTTAATAATGGCTCACTTTCAAGCAGGTGCATCACCATGGTAACTCAGGCTTCACAACTAACCTGCTCTGAAGATGATTGCAGTATATTCAGGCTATAGGAACAATGCATACAAAAGAAACACACTCTGACCAGTCAGTAAGGATTGTGACGGTGAGAGCTTCTTTTCTATTGTTGAGACTAAATGCTGAAAAATTCAGATCATATTTAGAACAGCGTTACTGTCGATAATTTGCTCCATGATACTGACTAGTTTGCTGTTTGCTCACAGCAACGCCACGAAGGAACCAACGCTAAAACCCACGCCACGCAGCCAAGCCACAGCCAGCCAGCCAACCCCAGTTTAGCTTCTGTTACAGTCAGCTAGTAGGTCCCTGCCTTGCAATGCTCTTGGCTAGAAGAAAGTAATCATTAGTTCCATTTTTTTTCACTGCATTGCTGTTTTCTATTTCATTATTATTTGTGGAGAGATGTCAGAGTGATTCGGCTGCACAACACCCTGAGCAGTTAGGGTGCTTAGCTAAAGGACACCTTGGCAGCACCTCTCCAATTGGCACCTCTCCAGCTACTGTCACCCCAGCTACTCCGTTACTTGAGGCAGAACCATGAGGACATTTTTCACCCCGAGACAGCTGCCCTTTGAGACATATTCATTAAAAAGTGTGTTTTTCTGCTGTTTCTTTGCTTCAGTTTAATAGTGAGTTCATGCTCAAAGCTCCATGTGGTCTCTTGTTCAGCAGCTCTTCTGCCAGATGGTCGGTCCATAGCCTGGTGCAGTTACAAGATGACCTTATGTATTTGTGCATTTTGATTTTCAGTTCTGTAAATGTTTGTTTTACATTTCCATCCTCTATTCTTTCAGAGAATTCATTTTGTATCATAAAACTTGAAATCGTTGTGTTAATGGCTTGCTAGATGAGCGTTACTGAAAAGCAGAAGATAATGGAGTCATTCTTCAACCAAATAGCTACATGGTTTTACTGACTGACTTCCTGTCAGTTCGATCAGCTCGATGTGACTTCCATCAAAAATAGATTAGGTGCATATTTTTAGTGGAGCACAGTGTAGAGCCACTTCTGAACCCATGGCACACCTGGTGGAATCACAAATGTTGTCTAGAATTGCCACAATCAATTCCAGCGGTCACAACATAACTGTGCCCAGTGGAATCAACCCTTAGACATCGCTGTGTCTAGTGAATGTAGGTAAAAGTCTTTTTGTGGTTACAACAACGCTACATTTACGAGTACAAGTACAAATCTCTTTTTAGATCTTCATCAGTAGTGAGGCTAATGTTTGCTATTTTGACCTGAAGATGCTTCTGGCAATGAGCACATGGACTGTCAAAAATGCAAATGGCCCATGCCCAACAGAGCATAATGTAATCACTGACACCATTGGATGTAAATTTCATAGAACTCTGTTCACTACATTTGTTTAAAAATGGAAATGTTGGGAAGTCACCAAAACCTAAGAAAAAGAAAAAAATCAATCATATTTGGTATCCACAGCAGATTTCCTGTCAATCTGTTATTAGAAATCTTATAAGATATTTTGTTAGAAGTGCTCAGTTAGGCTAAAGCTTTTCATAATGGTGGGTTTCATTTTAAAAACTGTGTTGGCTTTGTTACTGCATGAAACAACAGTATGTAACATTTGTTAGATCTGTTTGGAAGGAGATGAGCTCGTCTTTGTGCTGCAGAGCGTCATGCTGAGCTTCTACACTGAGGGTGTTGATGAGTTTCTTCAGCCTCCTACTGTACATTAAAGCTCATCAAGCTCATTAAAATTAACTACGGACTCAACCTGACTATGTGTATGTGGCTTGGAATAATAATGGGTAGTTAGTGAAAGATAGTGTAGTGAATAGTAAACGATGTCCCAAACAAACCGAAGCAGATACTTTTGATACAACTGTCCTCACCAAAAACATGATAGTGTCTGTTGGTACGTAAAATCCCTAAAATATTGAATTTAGGATTGTATAAAACAAATGTTTCGAAGCAGGAAACAATGTGGGAAGACTTCATTCTTAAGACTTAATTTCCTGGCAAGCGACCTCTTGTTGCGAAATCGTAGTCATGCAATAAATGTTTAACAGTTTGACGCAGCTTAATGAAATGAAGTCGATGGGTGTTACTGTTTTGGCAGGTTATGGAAGCTTCACATTGAGCTGCACTCTACTCATTCATGCATTTATTCGCCCTGCTGAAATCCAAACCTAGACTTTCAATCAACCCAACTCATCAAGTAGAATATACTGTATATACAGTACATGTTATTAAAGTGCATTGAAATCAAATCCATTTTTTCATTACACTCAAACAACAACTGGTTCTTGATTCTGGTTCTAGTTCTCTGGAGAACATTTTTATCCTTAAGAAAGCTTTTTATTTTTAATGTTTTTTACTGTACTGATTACTGGTTTTTTAACCTTCTGTAACATTGTGACCTGGTTTTAATAAAAACTACAAAGGGACAGTTTGAACAGCTTCGAACAGCTTTGGTTCAGCTTCAACAAAGGGCTGCTATATGCTGAACCTAATGACTAACTTGTGGCTGTGTGTAGAAATCCTTGTCGTGGTGCCATTTCTCATTGTCATATTCTACAACTGAACAACTGAAAGCCATGATAGTATTTGAACAAAATGTACTTACTGTATAAGCATTATAAGGAGGACCAATAGCAAAGACACACTCACCTGTCTATCAGTGAAGCTGAGGAGAAACAGGTAAACAGTATTATGGATAGCTAGCTGCCCGGTCCCGTCTCATGATACCACTGTGTCCCTAAAGATCTGAGCCACTGTAGTGTCCAGTCTGCCCTCAGGCCAACAACACTGAGGTGGTTTTCATGCCATGTCTGGCTCCCCCACTCAGGCCTCCAGAGGTGGATGCTGACTGATGCCTCCTCCTGTCCCTGCCTGAACCCGTCATTTCTTCATCATCCCCCACAGTCAGTCCTTAGAATATAACAATAACAGATGAGCTACTGTGCAACAAACTGAGGAACCTGAGGTTTAATGACAGTGTTCTGTCGATAATGATGATTAGTCTACAGTTCTCTCTCCTCTGCTTGTTTCTTTGAGCAGGGTTGGTCATTTATTTTGAAGTTATGTATTATTTCTGCTTGTGCCACAGTGAAATGAAACCACTCAGGATTAGATGACAAACTGCCAGTATAAAAAGGAAACAGAGCCGTGACATTAAGTGAGATCAAATGATTATATATTCAATACTAACACAATAATAATACAAAGGCATTAGAGAAATAAAAATGGAGTCAAGCAGAGAGTTGAGTAAGCACATTAATCCAACAGCCTGCCTGCAATTCACAAGTCTGCTGCTCCTGGTGAGGCTGCAGTTACAATAAAATACCCTCAAAATAGAGCTGAAAGCAGTCTGAGACCACAGACACTGAGCTATTTAACTACCACACTACTCAAAGTATTGATCCAAAATAATTCAATTTTCAATTCAATTTTATTTATATATATATAGCTCCAAATCATAACAAAAGTAACCCCTGACCCCTTTCTATACAGAGCAGGTAGACCGTACTCTTTATGATATTATATACAGAGTGTTGATGATGTCTGCCTCCCGAACCCAAAATAGTAGTTCGTTCCACAGAAGAGGAGCTTGATAGCTGAAAGCTCTGGCTCCCAATCTACTTTTGGAGACTATAGGAACCACAAGGAACCCAGCATTCTGAGAGCGCAGTGTTCTAGAGGGGTAGTAAGGTATTCTGAACTCTTTTAGATATGATGGTGCCTGACCATGAAGAGCTTTGTATGTAAGGAGGATAATTTTAAATTCTATTCTAGATTTAACAGGTAGCCAATGCAAGGAAGCCAAAACGGGAGAGATGTGATCTCTGATCTTGGTTCCTGTCAGAACACGTGCAGCAGCATTCTGAATTAGCTGCAAAGTCCTAAGAGACTTATTGGAGCAGCCTGATAACAAATGAGTTACAATAGTCCAGCCTAGAAGTAACAAATGCGTGGACTAGTTTTTCTGCATCCGCTTGAAACACGATGTGTCTGATTTTTGCGAAATTTGTTTTATGTGGACATTAAAGGACAAATCCTGATCAAAAACAACTCCAAGATTCTTTACAGTGGAGCTGGAGGCCAGGGTGATCCCATCTAAGGTAACTAAGTCTCTAGAAAGAGAGTTCAATTACAAGAACTTCAGTTTTGTCTGAATTTAACATCAGAAAGTTGCAGGTCATCCAGTTTTTGAAGTCCTTAAGGCATGCTTGAAGTTTAGCTAGCTGATTGGTTTAATCAGCTATGATCGATAAATATAATTGGGTGTTATTGGCATAACAATGAACGTTAATGGAGTGATTCCAAATAATTCCCTAAAGGAAGCATATACACTACTAAGTTAGGGATATTCGACTTTCAGTTGAAATTTATGGAAAATGTAAAAAGAGTATTTAAGTAGAAGCATGCAATGGTAATTTTTTAATCTCAATCAATTTATTGAAACAAAAGATAACAGTGTTTGTTTGTACCACAACAAAAAATGTCAATGTCTCGGTAACCTGTCATGTGTCCTTGAGCATTGAACATTGAACACCATGTTCCTGATGTGAGAAACACCCCCAAAAACCTGCATCACGGGATGTTGGATTTAACAAATCAAGACGTATGAGAAAAAAAACTAAAAACTACACAAAAAACACAAAAAAAGGTTGCTCATATTAAAATCATGATTCATTCATGTTGAATATACTGAATTCTTTAAATTAAGTAAAAGGGACATTTTCATGTCAGCTCTAAGATCTTTATTATGTTCAGTATATTCAATAACTAGTTAAAACTAAAAAGACTTATTTATTTTGTCTTGTTTCCATGTTCAGTCAACCTAATATGATCAGTAGGTCTCACACTATTGATTCACAAAGCTCTGACATGTTTTGTTTTCTACATGACGGTCTCTCAGAATCTGATTTCTGATGTAAGTATTTTACATATGATAAATGGTGTAGTTAAATCCTTTAAACACCAACATTTATTACTTTGCAGTTTTGAAAGCAAATATGGAAAAAAAATAATTTAAAAAACACACTGCATAACATAGAGCTTTGACACTGGAGTGAAATGAAATCCACCCACCTGAATGTAAAACAATTAAAACCAGTGTCCAGTTTAGGTGCCAAGAATTCTCATTAAAGCAGAAAATGATCAGGAGAGCAAAATGAACATGCAGCAATGTTAGCAAAGGAAGCCTACATATTTAGAATTTCTAAGGACAAAGAAAAGTTAAAAAAACAGGAGGACGATAACACACACATTTACAACTGATTGAATATTATATTTCCTAATATTCATTTATCTTATGATTGTGCTTGTTTTAAATATCATTAACTACTTTGAATTATTTTTGTCTTTTTTTGTATTTTTACTTTTGTTGTCGTAACATCCTGTTTGATCCCCTCTATCTATTGAACTACATCCATTATATTATCTACTGTATACATACTGTATCACAAGATAAAAGTTATTATTAATTTGATTTTTGTCTTTTATCATGAAGCTTTAGAGAAATGAAATGCAATAATTTAATATGAAAGAAGGAACATTCACCACATGGAGACTTTGGAGCTCAGAGCAGAGCAGAAGTCAGTCAGTGCCCTTGGCTGGAGGAACACCACACATCTTTTTTTAAATCAAATATTAATATTGGAAAACATTTTATTTGAACTGCTGCTCTCCTGTGTTATTACCTGAAACACAACTCCAACTCTTTGTGACTGTGACCTCTACTTAACCAAAATAATCCATGATCCTGTGAAATAGAAAAATATGGTGTAACCTCCAACAGCACATCTTTTACACACATTAACAGTTCACATACAGTTTTAATAATGCAAGGCTAGTGAGTGGAAGTTAACATTTGACTTACTTAATGTATTTACTTACTGAAAGATAAACATCTCAGTAAAAATGATGATTATAAACAGACCTTCTCTGTCTGTGTAGAACGCTCTGGAGGTCCACGACAAATCGTCTGGCATGACAGAGAAAATGGAGCAGTGAGTAACAGTTTCTATTTTGAACAAAGCATAACTTCTATCATTCATTTCAACATGATTGAGACTAATAGACAAGAGTTCACGTTGCATGGTGTCCATACTGAACATGAACTGCAAGTGACCTCTCACAGGATTCAGCTTGACTGATAGAGGACATTAAGGAAGCAGAAGAGGAAGAAGAAGAAGACAGAGATGACACAACTTTGCCTTGATGAACGTGAATGAAGATTAACTGCAAACATAAACTGATGGGAGTGAATATCTTTCACATATTTACAGAACTGTCATCATATGTTGAGTTCGCATTAGAGAGATAGAGGAGTATGTGAAAAGAGCAGGATGACAGGATTCAAATCAGCAACATTGTGTTTACATGGTATCATGTATCGTAGAAAGAAGTCCTTCAGTATGAATTACTGTACATCACAGTGTGTCACATTGAGCATGAAACTGTCATTTTAACAGGTTGAGCTTTAAGAACAACGGCAGTCTGTGAGTGTTCATGTAGAGTAACGTTTGCTTTATGAGATGCTCTTCAGTCTGACTCACAGATTACATCACTGTGTCCTCATTTTACACCATTTTATCTCCAGAATCTGAACATACCTGTGAATCCATTTCAGTACCGTTTGAACACAACGTTAACTTTAACATTGATTTTGACCATAGTTTACAGCATATAGCCATGTTTCTTCACATATTGAAGATATGAGATATGCTGCAAACCTTTCTCAGGACTTTCTGCTGATTGACAACGCTTTGAAACAAATATTTTGAGTACAATATTACTAAAAAGTTTGTTAATTGATTAGAAACTCTGCACACCAAAACACATCCTAAATTGCTGACTGTGAAATGACCCGTGATCATGTCATACCAAAATCTTATAGGTGTCGACTGGTTCTAGCTTGTAAAAGAATCTGTGTCAACATCAAAATTTTAATTATTTCATTTTGTGCACATGTTAAATATTCATGTATAATCAAATGACCACACAGCAAATCTTGGTGGGAGGTAGTATTCCAGCATAGAAAAACACACCTAGTACACAGAGTGCGTTAATAGGGGCCAGGAGCTATTTTTGTCCCAGCACTCGGCAGGTTAACCCTCAGTCCAGGTGATAGACAGTGGCAGGAAGGAGGAGCCATGTGTGTGTGTGCTCTGAGATGTCCCAGCTCTCACACTTGGTTCTTGCACTTTCAGATCTTGTCATGTTGCTCAAATGTGAGGAGTGTTGTTGGGTGACTCACAACAAACACCAAAGCAGAGGTTGCAATATCCTGCAGTGCCAGTTTGGAACGCTGCACAAGTGTAGTTAAGGCTGAGAAAACGACCATGATGACATCACTATGACATCATCATCGGGTTATTTTTTTTCAGCCTTGACAAAGTTTTTCCATACAGCTGTTTTCTGAGTAGTATTCACCACGACTAGTAACCTGATCTAAATGTGTAAAGTTGGTGGAGGTCCACAGTCAGCCTGAAGTGAAGTGTGATCCAGGTGGACTAAACTGACACTACCTGTTGTGTTCTGGCTTGGTTTATTTCATGTACCAGTTTCTACGTCTGTGTCTGACTCTCAGTCTATGCTGCAAAATAGAGACACAAAGAAGGTTCCTTTGGTTTGTGTCTGATGGTTTGAGAGACAGCAGTGGTCAAGTGACATAGAAAGTGAATGAGAGAGAGTGAATCAGACAAATAGAAAGTTATAGCTATTATGTTCATTACAACACACCCACACACCAGCACGGAACCCCCCCGCAATTTGACATGAGCATAATGTGATCTGATTCGGGTCCCGCCTGGTTGTTGGGTTCACTTTGATAAATGTCATGTTTATTTTAACATGAGGCCTCAGGTCCATCATGTTTTTGGTCCCATGTGACTCATTTGCAGAGTCACTGTATTCCAACCTCTCAGTACCATGTTATCAAAACTAACAGAACCAAATGCCAGAGCTGCAAGAAGGCTCTAACCTGATTCACATTTACAGACTCACCAACAGCAGGTGTTCATATTTCCAAATGATTCAAAAATATTCTTTCTGCAATGGTAAAAAAGCACCTTTCCATATGCAGCTCCTCTTGACTTAATGCAGAGCCTGCACACTGCTGCTCCATACTGATATGACATCATACATGATTGATGACACAATCATGTGGGCACAGAGGGCTGAAGCAGCCCGAAGGTTGGTTGGGTTGATCAAAAGGCTGCAGCTGAAAATCCCAGCAGAGCAGCCTGGTAAAGTGGAGCTGCTTTACTTTCCTCAACAAGTATCGGTGATGTGCCCCCAGCACACCTTTGACCTCTCCAGTGTAATACATGTTCAGTGATTATTCAGTTCTGTAGCGTGGGAAGATTAGTCCACTTTGGTGACATCAGTATTAGTGTGTTTCTGCAGCAGATAGCGCGAAGAGAAGAGAGATCCATGTCATCATTATGTGGAAATAGGAGAGACGTGTTCTGGATTCATTTATTCATTTCAAACTAATCTTCCACCATCGATCATGATCATGCTTAAAACTCAAATTCAGATCGAACACTGGATTTCAAATATTCTGGAGATATCAATGAAGCTCTGAGATGTTTTCACTGCACTACACTGATGTGTAGTCGTGGTAGTAAAAAACTTCACAGTTACTCTGGATACAGTTCACATTCCTGAATTCCTGCAGGTAAGATCAGTTGTGGTTTAAGTTAGTTAAATCAGCATCAAGTCAGAGTTGATTTATATATTATATAATATTGATACAATATTTTACCCAAAGACACCATCTTTCCTGAGCCTTAACCAAGAGCTCTGGGTGCTAAAGCTAAAAAGTCTGATAATGTTTTTGTATCCTCAAGCAGATAGATATTGTTTCGCAGAGGCAGATATTGTAGGAAAACAAATGAAATACACTCAGTGAACTTTCCCCAGATCTGCACAATGAACATTCTGTGACTTCGCAGTCAGATAATGTTTCCTCATTATGTTGATAAAAACATAATCAGAGTGTCATTATTTCTCCCAGAATGCTTCTGCTGTTGCAGATTAGTAGTATGTAAATATCATGTTTTGTAGACAGGATTACTAATTCTCACAGTTCCAAACCATCCTGGTAGCGTGTTATAACATAGTGTTGTATTCACAGGGACACACGGCAAATAGGTTTTTCAGGCTTCTATGTTTTGGTGCCCACACAGCATGTGCATTACAGTCCTCTGTGGCCAAGCTGCTGTCCTCCTGGCACTTAAATGACATGAAAATTTGTGATATTCCACAGTGGTGTAATTGGGTGGGTGTCACGTGACCTGCAATACTAAATGTGACCAACACATAAAAATCACCTGACAGCACTGTTCCTGGTTGTTTGCTGTTGACACATGAGGGAACTTAAACCAGGGCAGTCCAAAAAGATGGAAGTACAACCCCAATTCCAAAACAGTTGGGCATGATTGTATGAAGGATATTAGTACATGGGCTCAGGAAGCTTTAAAAAACTGTTGTCGACTTCTTTGAGAAAGAAATAAAACCACATCTTCCCCAGGAGCTGAATAAGGTAACTCTAACACTGTGTAATGCATATGGAAACAATACTTGAAGAGTGGTTTCAATACTGTACCAGGGTCTAGAGAAGAACAGAGGAACTTCTACACTGTATGTAAGAGACAGAAAGTAAAATAGCATTAACTGAAGAGGACTGCTTATGTTGCAGTTATGTTGGAGCTGCCCCAGAAACCGCTAAGGCAGTGGCAGCTGCCCCAGAAACCGGAAGTGCCACTACTAGCTGCCGCTGCCAACAAATTGGGCCAGCCCTTACTGCAACTCAAGCCAAACGCTTTCCTTTGAATGTACAATACATCTATCCATTTTATTTTACAACTCGCACCAAATTTGCTCTATGGGGTTGAGGTCCGGACTTTGAGGAGGCCAGTCCATCATTTTCAATGTTTCAGCAGATTCCTTCTGTCACAGGTAGTTCAGACAATAGCTAGAAGACTGTTTATGGTCATTGTCCTCTTAAAATAAATCCAGGCCTAATAAGATAACTCCCAGATGCTATTCTGTGTCTCACCAGAATGCTGTGGTATACTTTCTTATCTATGATGCATCAATTTTTACTAAGTCACCTGTTCCTGAGGCTGAAATGGCCCCACACCATAATACTACCCCCTCTGTGTTTAACTGTCGGCAAGAGACACTCATTTTTATATCTCTCCCCCTCCCTCCATCCAACATACACTCTTCACTTGTTGCCAAACTGTAAAATTGAAACACTGCCTCCAATCTTCTTTTGTCCATATCTTGTGTTATTTTGCAGATTTCAGGTGTTTCACTCTATGTTTGTCTTTCAGTAATGCTTTCTTTGCTGCTATTCTGCCAACAAGTCCTTCTTCACCCAGTTTCTGACACACAGTTCTTGAAGACACTGTTGCACAATTAGATTAGATTAGATGATACTTTATTCATCCCACAACGGGGAAATTCTTTTGTTACAGCAGCAAGGTGTAATATACACTATAGAAGTACAGAAAAAAAGAATAAAAATAGTAAAGGCAAAAAAACAACAACAGACCAAAGAATCCTTCAGCCTATACAGTAAATAACTAATAAACAACAATAGGCAAACAGACAAACAACTGACAAGTGTACAGATGTGCAAGAATGAGTACTAAAGGTGGAAGTGGCAAGATATAAATAATATTGTAAATGTAAGTGGCAAGATATAAATAATATTGCAAAGGTAGAGTCATGATGTATTTCATTTACAAACAACATAAAGTGGCAAGATATAAGTAATATTGCACATGGTAAGTAATCAGATGGAGAAATAAATACAGCTAAAAAAATAATAATAAATAAGTGCATTATAAAAGCTATGGTGAGTAGTGAGTAGTGGTGGTGATTGAAAGACAGAAACAGAAACTACAACATGATTCAGGTGGTGCAGGTGTTGTAAAGTCTGACAGCAGCAGGGATGAAGGATCTGCGGAACCTCTCCTTCTTACACCGTGGGTGTATCAGTCTGCTGCTGAAGGAGCTGCTCAGAGACCCCACAGTGTCATGTAGGGGGTGAGAGGTGTTGTCCATGATGGATGTCAGCTTAGCTAACATCCTTCTCTCACCCACTTCCTCTATGGAGTCCAGAGGACAGTCCAGGACAGAGCTCGCTCTTCTAATCAGTCTATTAAGTCTGCTCCTGTCCCTGTCCGTGCTGCCCCCTCTCCAGCAGACCACAGCATAAAAGATGGCCGAGGCCACCACAGAGTCATAAAATGTCCTGAGGAGAGCCCTGCACACTCCAAAGGACCTCAACCTCCTCAGCAGGTGGAGGCATTAGTCACTGTGGCGTTGATCTCGTCACGCAGTTCTCGTGAGGTCTTTCTTCGGTCCTTAAGACTGAGAATTTTGAGATGCTTCACCTGTCTGTCTGAAAGTCTCTTTTTTCTACCTCTGCCCTTTTGCTTCTGGTGTGAATTGGTGGCATCATGGCGGTCTAAAGTGACTTTACAGTGCTTGGACTGCATCTCAAGACACAGGCCAGCTTGTTTTTTTAAGTAAAATGACCTAAATCTCCTTATGATGGCTCTATTCTATGGTTTATAGAGCATAATGATGATATTGTAGATATTTCATTCGTTTTATGGCTATTTTAATGACCAATTCAACAAAAACAACTGAAACCTCTTAAGTATGCCAAGTGTTCTAATCATTTTGGCCACCACTGTATTTTACAGTGTCCCAACTTTATTTGAAATCAGAGTTGTATATTAACTATATATTAACTGCATATTAATATATAAACATCAGTTTTAATTCAACCAAGCAGAGCAGGGTTATATAAAGCGCATGAGTATAAACTTGTTACGTTTTCTATTTCTTCTGCCATTTTAGGAGGGAAAAGTCAACACCATCTCTTCTTATGTTCTTTATTCACATCTCTTCATAGCCACAGTCCGTAACTTACATGGCAGAAAAAGCGGCTCACAACAACAACTACAAAAAAACGCGCTCACAACACCTCACACTGGCCCAAGAGGCTCAGGTGACCTTCACTGAACATACAACTTCAAAATAAAAGCACAGAATAATAATACATGAGAACACACAACCGAACACCCACACTTGTTCTCATCATCATAAACTCGTATGTTATCATTTCAATACATTTAGTTTCCAGAGAACCATGTTTTGAACTTGATTATTTTTGGTTTTGCTACAGGCTTTGTCAGTATGTCTGCAACCATTTCTTCTGATGGGCAATAGACAATACTTATTTTACCTTCACTGAGTGTGTTACGTATGAAGTGGTATTTCACATCAATGTGTTTAGACCTCTGTCTGTTCACCGGGTTCTTACACAGTGCTATGGCACCCTGATTGTCACCATGAATCTCAGCACAACTGTGTATTCTATTATCCATGCCATTTAACAGCTGAGTAAGGTATATGCTCTCCTGAGTAGTAGCAGCTAGACCTATATACTCAGCTTCACATGTAGACAATGCCACTGTGGGCTGTTTCTTTGTTTTCCATGAAATGGCGGGACCCTGTTTTGTGAGGCTGAAACAGCACCCTGTAGTGCTCCGTCTATCTTCCACAGAGGATGCCCAGTCAGCATCACTGAATCCAATGAGATTCAAATCTTCCTCATTTTTCTTGTAACATAGTTCATAGTCAACAGTGCCCTTCAGATACCTTAGAACATGTTTAACAGCCACTAAGTCCTCTGCTTTTGGATTTGCTAAAGTTTGAGAGAGCTTACTCACAATCCAGCTAATATCTGGTCTTGTACTAGTCATAGCATAAATCAGGCTGCCAACAATCTCCCGATATCCTCTGGGGTCTACAAACTCACTGTTCTTTTCTTCCTCATTTTTGATACCACCCTCCCTTGGTTCACTTGGGGTAGATCTGGGTTTACAATCTGAAATTCCCAATCTTTCAAGCATTTTTAGTATGTATTGTTTTTGATTCATTGTAATTTTGTCTTTCTTCTGGTCAAACTGTATGCCCAAGAAATATGAACTTTTTCCCAGATCCTTCATGTTGAATTGTGATCTCATAGTGTTTTTGAAGCTGTTGAGTAGGTCACTATTGCTGGCTGCAATGATTAAATCATCTACCCATATGATCACAATGATTGTCTCACTTCCTATCTGTTTCTTGTACACACAGTGGTCAGATAGGTTCCTCTATCTTGTCTCTATCTAAGTTGTCTTGTTCTAGGTGGTCATTTAGAAGTTTGTACCAGTTCCTTCCAGATTGTTTCAGACCATAAAGAGATTTCTTTAACTTACATACAAGTTTTTCTCCGGTTTCTGATGTGTTTTCAAAACCCTCAGGTTGTTCTAAGTAAATCTCTTCCTCTATTGGAGCATGTAAGTATGCTGTTTTCACATCCATTTGATGTACAATGAGATCATTCTGAACAGCAATTTGCATAAGGGCTCGCACTGAACAAATGTTTGCTGTTGGGGCAAATGTTTCATTATAGTCTATTCCCTCTGTCTGGTTGTAGCCTTTAGCAACATACCTAGCTTTGAAAACATTTCCCTTTTCTGTGTTTTCCTTTAAGGCATAGACCCATTTCCCCCCCACTGTATTCCTACCCTCAGGTAATGTAGTCAGTTCAAAGGTTTCGTTTTCTTTAAGTGAGTCCATTTCTTCCTTCTTGGCTTGTTGCCATGCTGGTGCCTCCGGTGACATCTGGGCTTCTCTATAGGTTTGGGGGACTTCGCATACTGCCCTGAAACAATAATCAACACTAGCATGGGTTACATCTTTATCTTTAATGTCTGGTATGTAATCCTCTAGGTATTTCTGAGATTTTCTTTCTCTTCTTGGGTAGCGGGGGTTTTGGTCACAACTAGGCTCTGAACCTAAGCCGTTTTTGTTTTCACCCAGAACAACTTCCTCATCTGTAGTTTCATCATTTTGTACATTTTCATTCTTGTCTGTGTCATCATCATTATTGTTTAAGATCTGGTTCTCTTTGCTATCTTCTTTCTGTAGCAATTCAGAGCCACTCTTTTCAACTTCTGACTTTCGGTCTCTGAAGCTGTTGGTTTCTGGTTCATATTCATCAGTCTGGGTTTGTTGATCAACACTGTTCATTGATGAATTTCACCAGTCTGTGTTTGGACACCTTTCTTGTTTGAGGGTTGTAAACCAGATAGGCTGGACTGTTCTTACTGTACCCCACAAATATTCCCTTTTTACATTTGGGATCAAGTTTCTTCTGATCATGACTATATGCATAACAATCTGATCCAAAAACCCACATTTTTGATAGGTTTGGCTTTCTTCCTGTTAGCATAAAGTATGGGGTGTTTTTAGTTCTCTCATTGTAACATCTGTTACGGATATGGGCTGCACTTTGAATAGCATAAGGCCACAATGCTTTTGGTAACCCCTTTTCTATTAACATGCATCTCCCCATTTCAAACAAGGTCCTCCACTGTCTTTCAGCTGTTCCGTTCTGATGTGGAGAGTAAGGGGATGATGTCTCGTGTCTTATACCTTTTTCTCTTAAAAGGGCCTGAAAAGCCTCACCTGTGTACTCTGTACCATTATCTGATCTGATATATTTGACACTACCATAAGGTGCACTGTCTGTCTTCTTTGTGGCCAATTTTGTATCACTCCTATTTTTAAGGAAGTAAACAGCCACTGCCCCTAAAGAATCATCTGTGAATGAGATGGCATATTTATGCCCATCTTGACCAGTTGGCTCTATTGGACCTGCTAAGTCAGTATGTACTAACTCAAGGGGCGCACAAGCTTTTGCATCAGCCTTCCTACTTCTACTGTTGGTGAATTTTCCCTCAGTGCAAACATTACAGTCAATCTTAGTTTCCCCGTGATTTTCATGCCTAATACAACATTAGGTAGTTTCATCACATTATCAATGTTACAGTGTCCCAGTATTTCATGCCATGTAAATTCACTTTGTCCTTAGACATTATGTCATTGACTGAGTAATCAACCCATTTTTCATTGTTATTTACCGTTTCAATGTAGTACAGCCTTTCCAGTTCCTCGATGCGGAAGACAGTCCCATCTTTGGTTGTCAGTTCACTCTTCCCTTTTTGGAAAACCACTTTGGCCCCATCAGCTGTTACTGCCTCTACTGAGAGGATGCTCTGAGGATACGATGGTATGAACAAGGCCCTCTTCAGTGTTACCATGACGTTTCTCCCCTTTTGGTCCCATAGCATCACCTCTGCATCTCCTCGCTTGAGAGCCACGTTGTTCTCCCTGGTGCCATCTGCAAGCTCCATAAAATGTTGTTGTGGATTGAAAGTCTTGTCAAATCTTGTAAATTTACTTTCCTCTGTTATGATGTGGGATGTTGCTCCACAGTCCACCATCAGTCCATTTTCTTTAATGTTATCTGGGAGGAGCTCTTGACTAATCTTGAATACGTAGGTTTGTTCTTCGTCATGACCTTCTTGTTTCTCTGCAGATTGTTTTGCATCATCTTTGTGCATATTCTTCCTCCTGCACGTCTCATCGCTGTGTGTTGAGCTTTTGTGCTAGATGCACCACTTCGCGGCTCCTTTTTGACAGCAGTCTCGTGCAAAATGACCGCGTTTTCCACATCCATAGCACGTCACGGACGACACGTCCACTTTCATTACATTGTCTGACTTTATCTTTGTTTCAAACTTCTCTGTTTCTTCATAGCTTCTTAGTTTACTTTTGAACTCAATAAAAGTCATCTCTTGACTGCTTTGTGTTGTGTGTACAACGAATGGCTTATATGACTCTGGAAGTCCTTTCAAAATCATGGCGATTATAAGCCCGTCACTAATTATTTCTTTTGCACTTCGAAGTGACATTACTACCTTTTCAGTCCGGATGATATAGTCTGTCACAGTTTCTTCTTCTTCTCTCAGAGATTCACCACGCAGGTCTGGAATCTGCTCTCCCTCTCACATTATTTGACAGTTTTTTTGGTCGTAGTTAGTGGTTACTTTAGCAACAAGTAAAGCGTCTATCAAGAAACTTTCTTTCCCACTAAAGAAGCTATTTCTGTGAGACATACTGAACAACCTCCAAAAACTTAGAGTAGTCCTCAGCAGAACTTAGACAGACTGAGCAGGAGGATGGTGCCATGAAAAAAGTAGAAAAAAACATTGGAATAGTAGTCAGAGCAGTACATGTATACCGTAATTTTCAGACTATTGAGCGCACCTGAATATAAGCCGCACCAGCTAAATTTTAAAAGAAAATAAATTTTGTACATAGCCTATATAGGCCCCACTTGAATATAAGCCGCAGGTTTTCATGTTGTAACATGAGATATTTACAAAGAAAGACAGTACACGGAAGATTTTTTTTTAGTTGGAATTTAAGACACGCTTTTTTAGTGGTAGTGTCTTCTTCGGCGCATAATCTTTCCCCACGTCTGTCTCACTTTTGTGTTTACTGCTAGAGAGTGCCCCCCGGTGGCAGTAAAAATAATAAATTAGCCGCACCGTTGTATAGGCCGCAGGGTTCAAAGCATGTGAAAAAAGTAGCGGCTTATAGTCCGAAAATTACGGTATGTTTATTTGTAACTTTGGCCACATTTCTGATGAACACCTGACATTGTAACATTATAAGGCAAAGCATTATAGGCCCCCTTTAAACTAAATATCAAATATCTGTAGGCTGTTGTTCAGACAAAACATGTACTGTGATGATGCAAACATGGGCTTTGAGAAATGTCTGCCAGCTACTGACTCATAACCTGACGACATTTCACTGGCTCAACGCAGAACACGCAGTGTTACTGTACAGCAGGTTAATGGGCAGTTCACAGGAGAGGGTTCTTCCATCACTTCACTATGTAACATTATGTCCCAGTGTTTCCCAGATGTGTTTGACAGGTTGTCACTGTGCAGCAGTATCACTCTTCTCGACTGTCAAACGTGGCGATGACACACACACTGACCAAATCACTGGACTGTGGTTGAATAATTTCAGTGCTGACATGCATCACAGATAAGATATTTATATTCTCTGACGATGATGCCTGCTGGGCATACGGGCTCACACTTGATGCTGCTGTTTTTCTGGAACCTAAAAGGAAGCTGATGTTGCTGTTTCTGTTACTATGTGTAGTTATTTATGTTACTTGGCCACAAAGTCAGGCTGTCCTACTTTTCAACATCAATGTTTAACTGTCATATCTGCAAGGTACATGAGTGTGTGTGTGTGTGTGTGTGTGTGTGTGTGTGTGTGTGTGTGTGCGTGTGTTACCAGGTTGGAATATCGAATCGAGTTTTTGAACATTCGAACATATCGAACATTGACTGTTAGTTTAACTTTTAACACTCAATATTTAATCTTACTTTTTATTATGTTTACATTTATTAATAGTAATTGTACTTATATATTTGTAACATTATATATGCTATATTTATATTTGTATTGCAAATCACACCCTCCAGATGTGTTGAATATCTTTAAAATTGTAGTTTGACTTGAGTGAAATAGTCTAGTTTTATTTATATAGTGCCTAAATCATAACAGAAGTTATCTTGTGACACTTTCCATACACAGCAGGTCTAGACCGTACTCTATATCATATTATTTACAGAGACCTAACAATGCCCACCATGAGCAAGCACTTTGTGGAAAAAGTTATATAATCTGAATATGACTTCTTTCTGTCTTCTGTTTTTCTGTCTTTTTAACTCAGTCCATAAATGGTCAAAACATAAAATAACTATAGAGCATTTGAGCCATCAAAGAAATGAAGCCAAAGTGGTGACCTGTGTCAAAAAAAAGAAAGGGTTTTTTTGCCAAAAATAGACTTATTATGACCAAACAGAACTTGATGGCTGACCGCAGGACTTTGTTTATCAGCTTTTAAAGTGTTGATGGTCGATAGGTAAAACTGTGTTTGGACCAAACAACAACCTCAGTACCTGTGAAGTGAAGCCGACACTGAAATACCAAAACTACAGTTCCTCAAACGGCCACTTGCTCCAGAAGTGAGTCGGTCTCCGTGAGTCCCCATGTTAAAATGTCCAACTTCACAGCAGAAATAAACATGTTTGGTACAAAAAACAGTTTTGGTCTCTATAGCTAATTTCCCCATTCATGACAACTATACTGAGGGTGAATTTAACTTAAAGTTATGCAGAATTAAGAGTTTGGATGTTTTGATCGACAGGTGGGTGCCATTACAGATGGTTTGTTTGAGCAACCAGGCTTCATTCAGGCTGCCTCAAGTCCACCATGTCTTTGCCAAATTTTTAAATTAGCCGGAGGCCAGAGGCAGGAGTTTCAAAACGGCTCCTCAGAAACCTGTGGGTGATGTCACGGAGAATACATCCACTCTTTATACTGTCAGTGACTTTAATATGAGTAAATGTGCTCTCTCCATCCTTGAATATCAATGTATTAAACATGTTTTTTCCATTTGCTAATGTGATCTCTGGTTGCACTATTGGTGACTGAGGAACCGTGACCTTATAAATAAGTCCGGCACAGACCTGTTCACTCTGCAGGACAATGAAAAAGAGAAAAGGAAGGAGGGTGATTTGATTAATTAACTAACATCACATGATGGCAGTGGTGTAATTCAATGAAAATGTCACCTGTGGGCTGTTTTTTTGTATTGTTGAGTCATTTCTACGCGCACGAGTCATAAACGTTCCCGACAGCACTTGAAGGCAGCAGCAGAGTAAGACAGCCTCGGCAGAAGGAGGAGAGACGAGCAGCACCTGATGCCCGCTGTGGAGCTCTGCTTCATGAACTTCTCCTGCTCCCTCTCCTCACGCACATGAGTGACAGCTGACTCGCTGCGTGGATTAATCAATCATGCGTTTATCTGTTTTATGTTTGCGCATGATGTGAAGAGAGACGCTGCAGCTTTGTGCAACAGGAGCGCAACACAGAGCTCTCATCTATAGTTTGATTCTTTAACTGCAAACACGCGGGACCAGAACAGATCATGAGAGGAGGCTCAGTGACACAGCATCCACGGTGAGTGAACTAAACTCAGAGCTGAGCTTTATGTGTAGTATGATGCGTTTTGCGTTGCCACAGGTGCCCTCCCTGTCTGTCAGCATCCAGCCTGCTGCCTCATGCTGTCAGTCCTGCAGCAGCTCAGTCCACTCACTGTGTTCTGTGTGGATGACACAGTCAGGTGACAGCCAGTGTTTTAGGAAAATCATGCAGCTACTAATATCTTATTGTAATGAAGCAGCACAAAGTACCATGCAGTCTAAAAGTAGTCCGTTACTGCATTTAATAAAGCATTGATCATACTGGAGTCTCCTGCTGGAACAGCTTTAGGCTTCTGGACTGTTTGTGAGACTTTTATGCTCATGTAATGTGTAATTTAAAATAATAATAATAATAATTTCATATTCATTCATCTAGTGCTGAAACAAGCTGATTTATCAGTTTAATCATGTTGGTCGTACATCAACCAAGAACGTGTGCAGTTTCTCTGATGTGAGTGTTTTCTCTTCTTCTGTGCTTCACGTGATTATAGATGAAATCTCTTCTGGTTTTGGACTGTTGGTCAGACAGAACAAACATTTGATCATTGATCATAAGACATCAAGCATTAGCTGCAGTCTGAGCTGTAGGCAGGAATGTATTTCAGAAATACATTGAGGTCATGACCCCCCCACCTCCATTTCCATTTTGCATATTCTGTTTGTTTACAGTTGTATAATATTATTTCCAAGCCTGTAGGTCTAAATACAGTTTCAAGACCGTGTCTACAAAGACAGGAGAAAAATTATGGGGGGCAGATGAAGAATCCTGAATGTCCTGAAAGATTATGTGGTTTAACTTGAACACACACAATATTAAAGCAGGAGCAGGAGGAGAACACATATCCCTTTCCAAAGATGTTCACTCAATGCTGATTAAACCTTGATCATCTGCAGGTCAATCTCTCTGTGTATGTCTGGTCTGTCCAACACTGGCACTTCAGTATAGAACAGCATCCACAGTATTTGTGTAATTAGTAGGGGGAGACAAAAGTTCAGGTTTAAGACTCAAGATATGGATCTTGAACATAACTTTTTACATATCACATGTCAAATGATACAATATTATCATTAGATAGTGTCAAAAGTACCAAATCTGACCTACAATGAGATTTCCAACCCAAGGCTGCACAAATAAGACAATGAGGAAGAAAATCATCTGATCATCGTCACATGTTCAGTGAGTTTTACTGTAGCATTGTAGACAAAACGTGGTGTCAAAATAAACATCAGTTATTGGGTTTTTTTTTTTTACTGCATACTTACATTCTATTGAGGTAAATATATAATATATAATCTTCAGGAGCTGTTGAATCCCATATTCATTTATTTAGTAAGCTTGAAATGAATCACATGTTAAGATATTACTGGAATCAACTATATTGTCACCATTTGTACTATTGAACTCCCCCCAGGTTGCTAAAGCATGGATGTGACCTCAGTGTCCTCTGTGGTTGAAACACAACTTAAAATGGGAGCAATGACATGTCTGATACATGCTCAATCAAACAATATCTGTTGGATTAAGTATAAGCTATATGGAAGTATAAGCCTCTGGAGGACCATCGTGTCCTACCATCTATGACCAGTCACAGCTGTAATCTGTCCATTCAGTAGTATTCTGTGTGTGTGAAGTTGTGTTTAGCTGAGTCAGTGTGTGTGTGTTTTGTGATCAGCAGTAAAGCTGAATGATCATTCTCATGATGCGGTGGATTCAGTATGCAGGGGAAGTGAATGTAGGGGATAGAGAAGAGACAATGAGTAAGTAGATAAAGCTACTAGCTGTATATTTCTTTCTTTCTTATTGATTCTTATTGAACCAGTGAAGTCACTGAAACTATGAGTGAGTGTGTGTAAGACTGTCCTCCCAAGAAGAACAACAGCGTCAGCCGTTTCAGTGAAACCACACGTTTGTATTCATGTCACAAAGTCATCTAGTGGACGAAGGAAGTCAGGTGATATCTATTATTATCTTACTATATATTAGAGTGACAAACTCTCAAGGGAAGCTCTCAGAGGGAGGTCGGGGTTCACAGATGGATCAACTAAACATCAGGCAGAGGGCTGTCCATGTCCTGATTCACACCAACAACAAAACATGACCATGATCATTCCATAAGTGCATCCAGATTCTAGCCCACTTGTACAGTGCATCCAGATTCTAGCCCACTTGTACAGTGCATCCAGGTGGGCTACAGTCATAGAATTGACAACGTATCCATGACGTCACCCATGGGTGAGCCGTTTTGAAGCTCAAAATAGTATGTGGCACTGGCTGCCACCATGTTGGTAGTCCTGCCTCTTCCGCAGAGGCCATAGTTTTTGGCACTTTTGCATTGACTTCACTTCACAGCCATGGAGGTTGCCGCATGGCAACAGTCTGAGGGTGGTGAGTTGTGACATCACAGCCTGATGGTTGGTCCTGATGGCTCATCTAAATGAACAGTTTCTGAATATGGGCTGTATCCTCTGTAATCGTTACTCAGTGTAGACATTTTATTTGCACATTATTGTCAATCTAAGTACTTGTGGCAGCAGGACAGTGTGTGTTCATGGTAATAAAGGAACAAACCACTGAGTGTGACAGCGTGGCTCATTCCTGTGTTTTTAATAGTTTTTGCACAACTAGGAGCTCTACGGGACAGAGAAAGACCATATATCAGGCTTTAATACACACACACACACACACACACACACACTACTTGTGTGAGAGATACTTTCCATTGTTGGTTTGGCTCTGCAGATTTCTTGACAGGGACAGAATAAAGAAAGACACGCAAACAGAGAAAACATGAGAAAACATTTTCATCATCTTGACAACGCATGCACAACATTTAGAAGACACGCTGCAAATACACACAACAAAACACAATACACACAACACATTACAGAAAGACGTATTAGTAGTTATTAACAATTGTCTGTATGTGGTTTATTTAACGACTACAAACATGATACATGTAGCGTGTTTCAGTATTGTATGTATGACTATCATGACAAAGAAATGCAACAAATCTTTAGATTTAAGTAAATATTTGACTATTATATCTAAATAGTTGGCAACTAATTTTCTTTAGACTGATTAATCGTCTAATCATTGCAGCTTTATACTGATTGATAACCATCCCAGCACACTGAGTTTAAGGGCACCA
This sequence comes from Argyrosomus regius, assembly GCA_946959425.1. Taxonomy (NCBI): domain Eukaryota; kingdom Metazoa; phylum Chordata; class Actinopteri; family Sciaenidae; genus Argyrosomus; species Argyrosomus regius. The sequence continues at coordinate 21,361,944 of OX336901.1, forward strand.
GATGGAACCCAGGGCAGTCAGGATGTGTGGACCCTTTCACAGCTCAATAACGACCCTGTACAATTAGGCCACATGTCTCCAGCTGAGCATTCGCCTCTCTGCTGCATGAAGCAGTTACTGCAGATAAGACAGAGACAATGGCAGTATCACTCTTCTCAATCACAGCAGGAGATTTAACTTTCTGCACCACTTATCAGACAATAACAGAATAACAAATGAATACTTTCAGGTCTTCACAAAAACAAGGACACACAGAGAGATAATTTCTAAAATGACTTTTGTTTTTATAGCTGGACATCATTTTTGGATCTAATGATTGTGTGTCGTGACACTGCAGCTCCGCTACATTCTTCTCTACTTTACTTTTTAGTGTCTTTTTACAACATGCAACTTTACCGTGTTGGTTCAGTCTCAGAGCTCTCATTAGCCTTTTTTCTAACAGCAGATGATGTTAGCAGCTAGCAACTGGCAGTTAGTTAGTGGCGCAATTAGCAGCTAATATTTCTGTCAGGAGGTGGTCAAAAACAGAGCTCGCATATCTGACCATTTCATGAAACACAACTTTTGAACAACTCAACACACCAATTATAAAATGAAAGCATTATTAAATACATAGTTATGGCCCTGAGGCAGATGTCAGATGGTTTGAACCGATTGGTCTGGAATGTTTGTCTACTTTGCCAAGTTGGCAATCAAGTCTCTATATATCACCATGGATACAGTATTTATAGTCTTTTTCCATGAAGGTACAATACTGTAACCCAGAGTAGCCTAATGACTTACGTACAGACACTACACTTTAATGGCAACAGTGGAATTCAACTTCTTCTATCTTATCAGTACAGCATGAAAAACAACAGTCAGTACATCTTACCTTGTCAGCAGCACAACATATAGGAAGAAATAACATATCACACAATAAATAATAACCACAGTATTCCTACACACTGAAGTGCTGAATGAATTTTAATGCAGTAATGATCCAGCTGCTATTAGTGAAACAGATGGAGTGGGAAGAAGAACTGTTGCATAAGCTGTGCAAAGTGTGCAAAATGAATGTAAACCTGAACTATGGAATTCTAACACACTGCCATACTCCAGCTGACTTGATGATGTACTATAAAGCTGATATTTGTACAGTTTTTTCCCTTGATGGCTGAAACCGTGTGCGTGACGATGCTGTATTTGTTAAAAATGTGTCGGACCGACATTACGCATGCAGCAGAATGAGAATAGCTGCACGCATGTGACTGTGATTAATGCGCATGTATGTCAGTGCCTCACACCGCCCTGTGACGATACTGGTGTGGAGCCTGATTCTGAAGATATGTTGACAGTGTGCTGTGGTCTTGAGCCTGTTAGAGTCTGGGCCACTGTACTGTAAAAGTGTGAAATGAGGAGACTTTGGGTGACGGCTGAACTATAAAATGATGACGGATCTGGGTTCACTTGAAATATGTGTGGGAGATTTGGGCGGGGCACTGTGCCTGAAAGTCAATGATGGGTTTTCGTGACTGTCTGGGCTTCCTGCTTTCTATAACTGTGCTTGTTGTTTTTGGTTATGAAGCCTGTTATTGTTGGATCCTCAGGGTGCTGAAGGATGCTAACTGAACTGTGCTGGGATGCGAAACTGTTGGTGCATAAGGAGAAGAGCAAGGGTGATAAGAGACTGCCCTGAAGGGCACCGGTGCAGAGGGTTAAAGGCTGTTCACTGTTCACCAGGCTGTGTGCAGGAGCAGATGTTCAACTTGATAGGATTCATTGTGTTGAGGGCAGAGCTGAAATCAAGGTGTTAATATGATTTTGACCAGTTCATCTGGACTTCCCACATGGCTCTACACCATCACTATTCATGACCTCTTATTACACTATTCTGTGAATGTGTATTGTGGAAATAAATAAGCCTTTTTGAATATACTAGCTATTTTTTTAGCTGGTGCCACCCTGAAAAGGATCAGTCAGTGATAATTAAATCTAGTTTCATATTACACTCATGGGACAATTACAGATTGCTGTATTTTCTATTATTGAATTAGTGTTAAAAATACAAACGGGGTCCCGAAAGTAGTAACGACTGTTTCTAAATTATTAGAAATGTCACAGTTATAACACTTCTGATACAACCGGGGTATACATCACAATGGGGGCAGATCATGTGATGCAGGCTGTGTGGTGCATAGAGGAAGAGAAAGTGGTTGTTATTGATGCTGCACACTGATTTGTAACAGCACACGAGGCTCCTCTGGGTGTACAACAGCCTGAAATTCTATCCTTCATCACTGTGCACACAAGAGGTGATGAAAATAAAGCGCAACATTCAAACTGTTTCCTAAACAGCAATTAGTGCACAGGACTGGACACAAAACAGCTGAAGCAGCCGTGAAAGTGAGCCTTGATGAGCCCCCGAAAGAAGACATTTAGTTTACTTACACCACATTGCATTATTTCATGGAGTGCGTCAGTGTTCATTTGTAAGGTCACTTACATATTGTTAGTCAGTGTGATACAAAACGCCAATACGTTCAAGTTCAGTATATTTTTACAGAAAGCTCCAAATACCCTAAAAAAGCCTCCATGTTTGGCTCCTGTCATAATGTGTAAAGGTTATGTTAGCTACACCAACATGTATTTGTGTTGTTGCTTAGCCAAGCTCATCAAACACAATCATTTCAGATGGGAAGCCAGTGGGGGATTACGCACCTGCTGCACGAGTCACATCTAGTAACCCTGCTCTGTATGTAAGGGGATGGGTATACGACCCAGGATGTCATTTCCATTAACGACGGGGTGTATGCCCGGTCACTGCCTGTGCACTTTTCATTTAATCTGTGTTTGAACTTAAAGTCAATAGTCTTCCAAAAAGACACTATTGAGAGAGAACAGAGCATCAGTTAGAGATAAGATGAGTACAGGTCAGGACAGCGAGGTCTTCAGTCAAAATGCAAATACCACATTATCTCATTAGAGGTTGAGACGTGACTGAAAAAGACAGAAAGGGAATGACATGCAAAGGTCCTGAGTCAATCGAAACCGGCACTTTGCAATATGCGTGTAACACTTGACATCAAAACAGTTTATTTTTTATTTTTATTTTGGTGATAAAGCCATAGGGGTGGATGTCATACTCTGTATAGTTTGTATATATCGTCAAATGACGCCTGTGTAGCCCGAAGAAACATGTTTCAGCCTCACACTAGCAGTCTAGCAAAAGGAGCAGCTGGGGACACTATGACTGTCTGCTAGGATCTAGTTATTATAGAGATATTATAATTATATTATATTATAAAGTGGATGAATGGATCAACAAAAACATTGGCCTTCAACATGGGAGACCGTTGATTGTTGTAACCATGACCTACATGTTCTGTGCCTAAACCTGACCAGACCCTAACCACAGCTTTGTCATGAATACATGTTGATTTAGCATTTACAGTACACTTACAAACATGTGTTGTCATTTGATTTGGAGGTGCACGGCTCTGTTAACATACACTAACCATAGTTTGTAGAAAAAAAATTGTAAAATTCTCAAAACGACTTTATCTTTCTTTAAGCAAATCACACACATTGAGGCTATTCTATGTGATCTCCTTTTGATAACTGATGTAATATTTTTTCACTTCCATTCACTAAGCCTGCAGAACATTTCTTCTTTGGTGAGAACATTCTACTCATTTAAAGCAACATTGCATAGAAATCAGAATGCAATTTAGCACTCCAGTTTCAGAGTTGCTGTAAATATATGTATGTATGTGTGTATCATTATATTACTTAACTAGCAAAAAAAATAGCAGCCAAACATCAACAAGGTCACCAACAGCAGACATAGCAGCCAGCTAATTTTACTTACTAGTCCAACAGCAGTAAGCCCAGCTCGGCGTCTGTCTTTCAGCCTTTTATTTCACCAAGCTCTCGCCGACAACTGAGTCAGTTCCACATTTACTTTTGTCCGGCAGCTTCTTGCTCACTCGCTCTCTCCTTTCTCTTCTTAACGTCCTCCATCAGTGTCCTTCAGTGTCTTTCACCTCTGTCCACAAAGGCTGCTTAGCCGAGTTACATTGTCCGTTTGCCGAGCTCTGGTTCTGGCACAACACCAGTCCCATCTTCATTCCCCCTATCCCCCAGCCTGAAAACTCCCCCGGTGCGCTGAGCTCACAGTCAGGGCAGCCCGGCTAACAAACTGAGCTAACACTAGCTAACAGCAGCTACAGTTGGCAGCAGTTTACTTCACTGTTCATCAGGAAACTCTGTAAATCACAGAGAGTTGAGGCGGAGCAGCCGGAGGACATCAGAGGGAAAAGCAGAAAAATTTTTCTCCATAAAATATGATCCAGTTTCACCAAAATCAGTCAAATAGTTGGTAGTGTGTGACTTGGTGTGCCGTATTTCTCACAGGAGAACGTACCCGGAGCCCAAAGTTAGTGCAAGAACAGACATTCATATGACAGAGACACCATTGATTTAAAATCACAGCAACAAATAATGTTGCTTTAAGAAACTGCAGAGAAGATTTTGCCCTTCTAGAAATGCAGAGCTTTGCTATACAGCTGCATTATTGCAGTGGATGGTTTCCTACATATTACACACAGGAACTCTGAGAGTTATTCAATATGTTTTCCTATAGTATTTTCTACAGTATTTGGATGTTTGCAATAATCATGACATAATGACGGGGTTTCTGTTGGATTGACTTTCGATCACTTTTACTTTGCAGAAAATGTAAAGACAGACAGACAGACAGACAGACAGACAGACAGATAGGCAGGAACACAAAGGCGGGAGAAAATGACACCTGCTGACAAAAGCTGAGCTATGATTTCTATAATCGGATGTGCAGTCACGCACATCAGGCCTGTATCATTTTGTGAGTGGATGTATTTCACAACGCTGTAGGCGCCTGCAGTCTGATCATACAATCATATTAGCTATTTTTGCTGTATCAGATGACGAGGTGATGTTTAAGAGCTATCTGAATTCTTCACACATCAGACCTGATGAGAGTGTGTGAATTTTTTCACATCACACACGAGGGAAAATGTATGCCAGTCCTCCTGTCCTTGCACTTGTGCTATTAAGCAGCGTGACACATTAGATGTTAGGGAGGTGGACAGAGTGGAGTGTAAATCAGAGCGTGTGGTTATCAGTCATTATTTTCTCAGCCTGTCACATTATTCATTTTATTTTATGTCTTATTCAGCTCTTCAGAACACAGCGGCACTTCATGAAAATGGCTCAGGAAATAGAGAGCAGAGTGCAGACTGGCTTTTTAAAGTGGGAAAGTTGTCTGTGAGGTTCAGGGTGCCGAGATGTGAATATACAACAGACTATTATGTAGACAAAGAGCCAGATGATGACTTTTAAAGATAAATTCACATTAATAGAGAGATTGTGTAATAAAATGAAGTATTTGAGGACATCGATATCACAATTTAGTGCTGGGAAGAGAAAAGTAAAGCAATAAGAGACAGAAGATGATGAGGGACAAAGACGGCCAGACTCAAAGCAGGTCGATGTCTGGAACCCTGACGTCAGCACCAGGATAGGACATGCCACTGTGCAGTTTAATTTTACACTACAGTGAATTTATGTACACCCGGTCTTTTAACAGTAACAAGTAATGAAACAGTTGTACATTATAACCAGCAGATCTGTACTGTTCACTTCAAGACCTCGTCCTGTCATTCTGCTCGCTTTGTTCCAATAAGCTGTACAAACCGATTCTGGTCTTAGGCTTGTTTTTGCATATTGGGTCTGCTATCTTTTACCAGAACAGATGACTCTCATGGCTGCTTGATTGTTGTGCTATTCCTTCTGTCTTTATTCTATCATTTTTCCACTGCTGGGAGGATTCACTCTGTGAGGTGAATGACAAAATGACATGACATTGGAGATGATGTAAAGTTACAGAGGATAATATTACAGCTTTCAGAGAACAGGTAAGCTAATGCTACATCGGCTAAATAAACCTCACTTTTTTGATGGTTTCTCACTGCTTAATGTCGTAATGTCGTGGTGGCAATGGTGCTGAGACGAGACAGAGCTGGACGTAGCAGGGGAGTGACAGGCAGGATTTCCCGAGGCACAAAGAGAGCAGAGGTAGGCAGGCGTCACAAAAATCAAGTTTTCAAGAATTCACAAAGTTGGCCTTGTAACCAAGGGAAGGGAAACACTAGAGAGGGGTGAAGTAAGCTCTCATTTTCTTTTCTTTTTTTTATTTATTTAAAAGCATTTTACACAATGGAGTCTTCTTGTGTCTGATACATAGCCTTCACCCGGATTAAAATGTCGTTTCAAATTACTTAAAGATGATGAGCCTTTTATATCTACAGACACGGTTTACCCTTCTCCACAGAATCTGTCATGTTGAACCATGTTTCTACAGTAGCCCTAAACGACCAAACTAAACACTGGCACGAGACACCTATTGCGTTTTTCGCGTCTTTTATGGCCACCGTAGTCTGGAATGGGAGGGTGAGTGGATGGGGTTGCTATCCGCACCACTGGATGCCACCAAAATCCTACACACTGTTCCTCAAAGCTATAGTTGACCCACGTCTCAATGTGGCTGCTAGCAACAGCTGGAAAAATGTATCACTTTGGCTAATAGCCAAACTAACTGTAACTACAATGAATAAACTTCATTGTATGTTTTCCTGCTCTGTCAGAGAATAAATAAAGTTGACCGGACTACCTATCTTCCCATCTTTGCAATCAAGGACAACAAATCAATAGTCTTCTTCTCTTTGCAAGGCACCATTGAACACTGTATTGTAGACAGACAGGCGATGGCCTTGAATGCTGACTCCACAGCGTAAGCTCAGTTCACATGAGTCACTCCACTTACTAAAACTACTCCTTCCTTTATTTAATTGTGTAGAATGTAAAAAAAACAGAAGATGAAGAGGCTTCTGGTTAACAAATCAATGTGCAGTGTGAATGAAGCTGCAGGGGCGCTGTTTTGTGTCACAGTTCCTGCACCACAGAAAATCTCTTTACAATATTGACAAGGCTGATTACTGACTGTAATTCCAAGAAATAAAAAGCACAGTTCATCGATGGAATACTGATGATTCAATGTTGAATTTTATTTGTGTCATGATTCACTGGATCACAGCCAGATTTTGATTTAATATTAGCACTGGCATTGACACATTACCTGCATTTAGCCTTTTCATGGTCAGTAACATCCAAAAAGCTTATTTGCTGCTGTGCATGTTCATGCTGCTGTTCATGTTCATGCTGTTAACTGTTGTCAGTTACATATTATAATTGTATAGATATAACAGTATATCTGACTCAGGGTGCACACTTCAAACCTGCTACACTCCCATTCACCACCCCAAGCTTCGTGTCCTTAACAATAATAATAATAACCATTTGTAACATTTTATTTATAGAGCACTTTTCATGATACTCTAAAGACACTTTACAGGAGTTCAAATCATCAGACATGATGAAAATATACAGCACACATGATTAATCATTAAAAGCAGTTCTAAAAATGTGAGTTATGATTAGTTTTGAAGGTAGACAGGCTGGTGCAGTCTCTGTTTGGGAAGTGAGGTCTAGAGGGAGCGGGCAGCGATGAAGAAGGCTCTGTCACCACAGGTCCAGTGTTTTGTCCTTAGAGGTGGAGACAGGTGCTCGGCATCAGAGGGGCGGAGGTGGTGGTCTGTGGTGGTGGAGCAGGTCTGTGAGGTAGCAGGAGGCTTCGTTATGGAGGGCTTTGTGAGTTAGGAGAAAGACTGGGCCTTAATTAAAAATGAATCAAAACAGACATTATAACTCTAAAACCAGCCTAATTTCAGTCACATCACAGATGCCTGCTGGACCACAACAAGAGATGACGAGAGACGGAAACAAACCTGAAATGAGCCCCTTGAGCACCACGGCCACTTCAAACAACAGAGGCAAAGGGTAAAAACCAGAGGGGTGCAAGTGACATTTTGGACGAAAATTAGTTCTTTATATCAAATGAAAGCTCTTGTTCAGTTCTTTCTACTGCCAAAGGCTGTATGTAAACCCTGAAACATCCAGAGTTATTCATCAAAAACTCTCAGTTAACTCAATTCTCAACTATTTGGGGCTTAAAAGATGTAAATGCCCTTAAAAATTCACTAACTTTATGCTGATCCACGCATTCATGAAGTGTTAATAAACAGTCAGTCAGGACAAAGTATGGTCATTTTTTATTTCGGTTCTCCTCTAAAGTTCCTCTGGTTCTCACCGCTCGAGTAGCAAATTAGTGACTCGGTGCTTCTCCACATGATAAGCTTTGCAGCCTGCGAGGGCTTTGTCTTAATGCCAACTCATTCTGTAGACCGACAGTGAAGGACAGCCGGAAGGAGAGATTTATGCTTGTTAGTAGGAAAACCTTTCACTGCCATGTCACACATGCTGTCCCTCACACGTGTTATATGTTCATCTGTCCTGCTGTTGATATGTGTCATGTTGGTGTGTGGTGCAGAAATGCAGCTAAACACAAATCAAACTCGAGAAGATCATTTTTCTGTTACACCGAATGAGGTTAGACACTATTTCTCCCTCACTGATTGATTGACCGACAAGAAGAGAAAACACATTGATTCATGTTTACCATGAAGAACCAAAGAAAAGGAAAGATCTTCCAACTTAGCATTAAAAAAGTAGATTTCTTGTGGCCTTGGCAGCTGACTGTGCTGACAGGGATCCAAGCATTGATCCCTCCGTCATAGTGCGAATTGCACGCTGCAAGCGACTGTCGCTCAATGTCTGAGTGACAAATTGAATGAGTGTGTGACATTACCCTCCGCCTGGAGCGCTCATAAGGGTCCTCATCCCCAGACAAGCATGAAGGACCAGGGACCAAATTTAGTCCGCCGTGTGAACAATAGACTTGTGATTTTACCGAAGATTTCACAGCATTCACACAAAACAGGTCATGTTACTTTGAAACCACAGCAGGGAATATGAAGTCCATATTTTATATTTCAGATATTTTAATCATTAAGGGTTTTTCTTTCCATGAAATGGATTATAGTTAGTTAGTTAGTTAGTGTCGAAGTGTCCTTGGGCAAGATACTGAACCCCAAATTGCTCCTGAATTGGTGTGTGAATGTGTATGAATGGTTAGCTCCTAAAACTGATGAGCAGTTGGCACCTTGCATGGCAGCTAATGCCATCAGTGTATGAATGAGTGTGAATGGATGAATGACATATGTAGTGTAAAAGCGCTTTGAGTGGTCGGAAGACTAGAAAGGCGCTATATAAGTACAGTCCATTTACCATTTACCATATGTTTTCCACTTTCAGCTGAAGCTAGCCAGTCAGTTTGCTAGCCTGCCGTTTGGCAGGTAGTGTACAGTGGCTTGTTCAGAGCTGAAAACAGCTGCCTGCTGCAGCTGAACACCAGTTTAATGGGATCAGAATTGGTTGGCTAGAAAACAAAAACAATGAGTTAAAAGAGGCTAAAAGTTCAGCAGAGCTGAGAAGAACTGCAGACATGATGCTTTTCACATTACACATAGTCATCAGATCCATTGGTAATTAATAGTGTTGTTATTGAAATGAAGGAATCGACTTAAATGCTCATGCTATAACACAGCCATGAAATCTTGATGATGTGATGAGTGATGAAAGTTTTTTTTTTCTCATCCGTGATTAAGAATGTCACACACCATTTGCATTAAACTTCAGAATAATGTTGACTTTTCTAAGAAATGTCATCTATTTTACAGCTAGAGATGACAAGAAACATGTCGGAAAGGTGGACTGCTCACTTGGCTTACACTACACCCTACCCTACACAGATCAATTAAAAACAGGTAAGTGAAAAACATCACTGCAGACATGGACATGATTAAAGGGGCAGTACTACAGTAGTATAAGTAAGAAGGGTGACTTTTATATCTAAAACTTAGTTAGATTAAAGGCAGACCACTGCACGACACTATATTAAGAGGTTTTTATGTTATGATGTTGATGTTATGATTATGTTATGGTGTTTTTATCACATTGTTACTCATACTCCAGTATCTGGACCAACAATGACAAAAACAGAGTTTGTCATTTCCTTATAAATACAATAAAAAGTTGTTGAATCATCCTGCACTTATATCAATTTATTCATCCAATGAAACGCTTTCTTGCTTATGATAGAGTGGAGTACTTTCTGTTTGACACAGTCTATGAGTGATTCAGAGGGCTGCTACATACATCTATGTCCGGCCCTCACTGATTACTGTACAAAAGCACAACTTTAGAACTTTATTCAGTGATTTTGGTGAAACTGGATCAGATTTTATACACAATATATTTGCTGCTTTTCGCTCTGATGTCCTCCAGCTGCTCAGCTTCAACGCTCTGTGATTTTACAGAGTTTCCTGATACACAGATAGCTTTCGCCTAACCACTTGCTAAAGTAGCTAAGTGCTAATTAACTGCTGTTAATTGAATCTGCCGTTATCAGGCAGCAGAACTAGGCTCAGCAGCCAGACCGGGCCAGGTTTGAACATAGACCAACAGGGATTAACATTACACTGCTGAGGTGATTTATGGACTTTCCTGATGGAAAGATTGCTAAGTAGTGAGCGTGTTGCCAACTGAAATGACTCAAAGTCAAACCCGGTAAGAAAACCACCTCAGTAGGCTTCTGTCTTCTCTGCCAAACTGGCCACTGCTGGTTTTGGATGTTGTGTTTGGTCCCATGATCACCGAAAGGTTGATGCTGACATTAGCCTATAGCACTAGTTACAGTGTATAGCTGTGGCTTGCTATTGGCTATTGAAAACACTAATCGATATATGCAACAAGCCCCTCCCTATCTAACTGTTTCACAGGAAATTTGTAAAAATGAGGAAATAAACAGCACTCTGCTTCCTGTTTCATAGGGACTTTAAGTGCAGATGTGGCATTTAGACCTCCATGGTGGAGTGTGTGAGGACGGGGGGAAGCATAGTGTACAACCTTTTGATAAAGCTCAGTGTCATCCGATTTAAAGTGGCAGAATATAACTCTATTCTTCAAACATGTTGACTTGGTAACTTCCATGTAACAGTAGTTGATCCATCGTGCATGAAGCTTCCTCTTCATATGATAAAGATGTATCAGTAGTACCTGCTTGTCAAAACATGTAATTGGATGTTGTTTGATGAAGTGGAGCTATACGTGACCCATCCTTTCATCTGTCTAAATCTGTCAGTCCACTTTCTCTCGTCTGTCATTTCAACACTCCATCATGCTGTTTGTTCCATATTTGGTCATATTAAGTGACAGCAGCCTCTCTGACTTCTGCCTTCTCATTCTGCTTGCATTTATTTCTCCTGTTTTCTTCAGTATTATCTTGAGTATGGTCACATCAACACAGGGTGGTGTTAAATTCAGAACTGAATTTCAAAGATGGAATCTGACTGTTTAAAGGTCACAGTGGACTGTCTGCATATGGGCTGAATGGTGCCCCGATGCTTAAATTGCAGACATGCCAGAATGTTGGCAGCTTTATGATGACGCAAAATCACCTCTGCAATCTCCACTCTGGAAAGGTCATCCATTTTCCAGGTGAGATGGCAGCTGAGTAATGGCCCTCACTGGCGGGCTCCCCAGGCGTGACTGACTGGCTGCTCTGCAAATGATTTGGGGCTGAAGTCCTTCAAGTATCGCTCTGAATTTACCATTGTTGTTAAAGCCAGTGTCTTATCAGAGCCTGAATTACAGATATCTTCTGCTACACCCCACATATTGCAAGACTGAGGGGAAATATTGAGGGTTATCTAAAGCAATAAAGCTAGCGTATAAGGAATATATGTCTTATATGATATTAATGAACCTAAGGATAAGTTTTATGAACAGTGTCAATGATTATTAGTAGTAGTGTCTGCTGTGATTTATTTGTGGATTGACTGGAGTGACAAGCAGCTATTTCTGGAACTAACAAGAAAAAATGGAAAAACAAAAGTACAATACCCATACTGCTCTCTGCTTAGCAATACAGTAGTGTTCATGTACTTGACTAGAGGAAAAGATGAGGCAGTCCACAAAATATTCTAAATCACCATGGATAAATATTTATATCAAATTTCTTGAATCTCAGTTTGAAATTAGGTTTCTGTTTCTGCTGTGTACTGATTAAAAGTAGTTAACACCAGTACTGGCTGACACTTCCCAAACCAACAGCTTAAAAGAAGATGGTGCACCATTTTAAACACTGAAATTTAATGTAAGCCTAAAAGTTGCTTTGTTGTTATTGGCAGACTGAAACTGAAGCTGGTGGATGAAAAAGGACTTGAGTGTTTTGGGCTCAGTACCTGTCGAAGGTTTATCATACCTTCAAGTGCACTTTGAGATTTAAAGTGACCCTGAAAGTTCCAACAGAGGTTGGTCAGAAAACTTTCTTTTTTGTTGTTAGTGGACTGAGTGTGAAGCTGGTGGATGAAAGGGGAAGTTGAGTGTTTTGGGTTCAGTAACTGTCAGAGATTGGATCAGGCCTTCAAGTGCACTTTGGTCACTGATAGAATGAGCTTCCAACTTGACTCCCATTCAAGTGTCCTATTCTTATTAACTGTCACAACTTGGAAACTCACTTATGGCATTATGATATTTTCCAGTTAATCATGACTTTGTGTCTGAGTGCCACATGCTGTTAACGTGTGCTTAAAGCGCCAATCAACTCCAGTTGAAACTTGCTGGAGTGTAACAGGCTGCATTGCTACAACTGGGGGCACCAGTCAGATTTCAGGAATTATCTAATTTTACAGATAATGGCTTAAAGTTACTCTTTAAAGATACAGGACACTCCCTAACCTGAGGCAACAACTCCCTCTCATCTCAGAGAGAGTAATCTACCCTCAAGCAAAGCAAAGTTCCATAGTTGTCAGTGATGAGGTGGTGTCCAGAGAGGTTCAGAGTTTGTAGTGGCAAAATCCAAGAACCGGAGAGGATGACAAGACTTGGCTGGCAGGTCTGGAAGCTAGAAAGAATGGCGCTGGTCTGTCATACTGAACAGGTTTGATTGGATGATGGGATGCAAGTGTGGGATTAGCCACATGAGAGGGCCACACCCAGCAGCGCCAACAACCAGGCAGAGACAGACATAATACATGTGACACAAAGAAGAGCAGAAAACACAGCAAAAAACACAAGGCAAAGCAATCCTAACAGTAGGTGCTTTGGCGGGAATCAAAATAGGACTTGATTCTTTGCTGGAGGGAAAAAATACAATGGTATAATCTGCTTTAAAACATCTGTGGTGATGTTTGTCAGTCTCAAAGATTTTGTCCCTGTTTAGTGCCTGAGGGAGGTGAGTGATTTAGACATAAGCCCACTACTGTATATCTCAGGCCTCAGGGTGTGTGGTTTCTGGCACACCGGTTGTCACATGGGATTAGCCCTGTCCATGACAGAAGAGAGTTTATGGCCTAGCCTAAAGGAGGGATAGTCCAACCACGTTTATATCAATCATGCTTTACTTGAAGATTGCAAATGTTTTTAGGAAAACAATCACTGAGCCTTGCAAATGAAGTGTCAGTTTAACATTACTAGATAAGAAATATCACTTGGATCTTTCCAATTATGTTCTGTTGCGCATGGAACCAGGTAGTCCTCTCTGTTTATTATAGTCGACACCATGTTGAAATGTTTATGGTATTTCATTTTATAAATTGATGCAACTACTGTGGCAGTGGTTGCAATGAGCAGCATAATTCACAATCCTGAATACCAAATATGAATACTTGTTCTCCTCTGTTTGTGGGCAAATGTCTTTCACAAAGTTCTCACCCATGAGTCACCCCTTCATAGTGCGGAGCTGATTCTATCAGGAACCAGCAGACAAATATAACAAATTTAGTGTGAGTATGAAACAGCTGTCATGACCTGTGTCATGGCAGGTAACATCTGTTACAGAAATGAAGAAGGAATAGTTTGACATGACGTTCAGTGTCACAAAACATCTTGATAAAGCAGAGTGATCCATGACCAAAACTGGAGGTGGTCACATTGATGGAACAGTCACTGTCGCAGACAACAGAACACATTCCGTCAGGTGCAACAGAGGATGTGAACTCTGGGAAGTGACCCAGTGAAAAACCTCTGAGACAGCTGCTGGACTGACTTTTCCTGCCACTTAACTAACCTCTTTAGCAGCCACCATTGTTTTCAAGCAAACAGTCACTTCTCACACATGTTGTCACACACACTTAGTGTTAAACCATGGCCGTAGATCATGCCGTAGCTGCCAGTAGTTTCCCTATTGGACAGTGAGTGATTCCAAACCAAGAGGCAACCTCCGTGGCTGGGAAATTAAGTCAGCGTGGAAGCTTAAAATATGCAGCACTGGCCGCCACCATGTTGGATGAAAAATCAGACACGGACCTGAGGCGGACCTGAGGCCGGCCAAAAGACATCTGCGTCCTCAAACAAGCCATCTGTAACAGCACCCACCTGTCAGTCAAAGTGGCCACACTGTTAATTATGCATAAATTTAAGCCTTAATATTATTTGAACAGGTGAGTTAAAAAACATTTTAATATCGGGGCTTATGGAGATTAGCCAGCCTCAAGCGGCTGCTCAAAGGCCACGATCCCGCATTGGCTTAATTTCCCAGCCATGGAGGTTGCCGCTGGGTCAGTCTTCATGAGTCCCCATATTAAAATGTCCATGACATGACAACTGTATTGAGGGTGAATTTTATCTGTTCAAATGATATTAAGGCTTAAAGTTATGCAGAATTAAGAGCGTGGGCGCTTTGATTGACAGGTGGGTGCCACTACAGATGGCTTGTTTGAGCACCGTGGCGTCATTCAACCCGCCTCAGGTCCACCACATATCATGACATCACGCCTATGCTGTTCTTTATACTGTCAGTGGTCCAAACCACCACTTTGTGGTGGGACACAAACACAAACACAAACTTAAAGCGTGATCTCGTCATTTTGCGATCATGCAAGGTCATCTGCCCTTCTACAAAAACATAAATGTTATAGAGTTTAAAGCACTACCTCCTTTTTACTTGTCTATCCTTTCCTTCACTGCTTCCTCTCTGTCCTTGTACATTTTCTTTCCTCTTCTATCTGCTCCCTTCTTTTGCTCCTTTTTCTTCACCTTAGCCACTTTGTCATTTTCTTGTTTCCTTCATTATCGCATCATCTTCTTTGTCTTTCCTTACCGCCATCTTTTTTTGCCTGCCTTATTTCCTTCAGTAGCTCATCCTTTTCTCTACTGTTCAACCCTCTCCCATGTAATCTCCTCTTTTCAAGCGTTAAATTAACATGCGGACAGTGCACATAAACTTGGCTTTGATGATTCACACCGTGGCCTCAGACTGCTTCAGTTAATAACTATGCTACTTCATCAATAACAGATTCATGATGGAGTATCTAAGTTGTCCCATATCGCCTCCCACCTTCTCTACATTCAATCCTATCCCCTCAAAGTTACAAACTGGAGGTGGAGGCGGAGTGGAAGACCACGTGAGACCGCAGGAAGCACACAGCTCCAAACAGCTCTCTTGCTGAATTGTACTTTGAGAGATAAGTCACTGATGACTCATCTTGGATTCAGCAGAGAAGTGTTTTTTTGTCTCAAGCAACAAAACCTTTACTATGACATTCAAAAAGGAGACTTTGCTGCAGGCTGCATAAAGCCTTTTGTGTCCCCAGAGGGAGCTGTGTGAAGTGTGATGAATGTCCTTAAGTGATGTCAATGAGTCAGGATCAATTGGGGCTGAAGATTAGACTAGGTTTAAAAATGGAAAAAAAAAAATCTGGGTGTGTGGAATTAGAAAGTGATCTCTGCTCCTCTTCTGTGCTGCAGGTTACAAGTCTGACAAAAATTCAGAACTCAATGATGTGGAAAACTTGTACATTGTCAGTGTTCACGATGAATAAAAGAATAAAGTCGATGAGCCCCAGTTGTTGTTGCTCGAATACATTAGAATATAATAACATGATCAAAACAAATCTATGATCAGAGAGGTCTTGGTACAGCATGTATGCATGGACACAGTCAGATACCAAAAGTGTAAAGGTTATGTAAGATTTTGATATACTTGCAAACAAATACTGTATCTAATGTAAAGATATCATGGCATCCTGAACAGAGAGAGACATCACACTCCTTCTGCCTGTGTTGTTGATCTCAGTCTCTCTGTGCTTTGTTTGCAAAGCCAGGCTAGCCATGTGTGCTTCTTCATTCTCCATGTGCAGAGGACAACTGTTGTGGAGAAATTGCTGAAGTCAATGGTCAATGGTGAGTTCAGGAGGGAAGAAAGTGTTCAGGAGCCTCTGCTGTCTTATGCTGTAATATTTATTGACACTTGGCCAAGGAGAATTAGAGACACTCTCATAGTGCATCAGAAGTGTCTGAGTCGGTCTCACATTCTGCCCAACTCATGCTGGTGGATAGACTTTAAACCCAAAGATAACACCACAAATACTATACGCCCAGAACTAGTCAAAGAGAATGTCTTTACCCATGCAGGTGTTATTGACTTCCCTTGGAATTTATCCGAGGCCCATTTTATCTGTACCTCCGGACACCCAGAGCCTAAAGCATGCCAAGAGTGTGAAGGGTCATCCACTAACTCCGGGTTGATGACCTTTGACCTCTAGTGGATGCTCTGAGTAGTTTTGGTCTGGTGTTCACAGACAGATGATGTTTCTCTTGTGTAGGGTCCCTGCTGTTTCACTGATGTAGTGTTTTCCACTGGCACGTGATGTCATGATGATGTCATACACTTTTCCAGTCTTCCTTTCAAGGGGGGTCCTGTCTTTACAGCAGAGATCTAACAGTGTTGAATAGTTTGTGGTCTTGTGACTTTAAGACTCTGATAAGTTGTGCTCGCAGTCCAGCCATTCTCTGTTTCATTCATTCATTCTCTCCTAGACCCACTGAACCTCTCTACCCTCCTCCTCCTCCTCCTCCTCCTCCTCCTCGTGCCTGATGAGATGTTCTCTCGAGGAGGGTCCTCACTGATCTTTGATGCTGTACACAGTGGTTAGAGTCAGAATTAAGCATGGAGCAGCATCTTACCATCCACTTCCTGTTCACATGTCAACTTTATATGTTTGTTGATGTTACTGATCTGGTCCAAGCTGAGGTTGGGTCTATCTTGCCAGCTGAGGTCCTGTGCTAGCCACTGTCTAATGACCTTCTGTTACATCATGGGGGATGCTGATAAACAGCACACTGACATCAAAGGGTGTCAGACTGTGAAAAGAGAGTGCACAATATCACCACTACTCTTATTATGACCTCCTGTCCATCCTGTCTGTCACACTGCTGCTTTTTTTCATGCTCACAAAGTACCAGTTATATCTACAGTATGTGGCTGCTGCTGAGCAGTCCCTGGCCACTATTGATCCCATACTCACTCACACTCTCTGTGCAATATATAAATGTGTCCTGTGCTGAAATACTACCTAGTGAGCATTATTAATTTTATTGACTGAAGGATGTGCATCATAGAAGCAAAAAAATGAAACAATAAAGGCCTCAAAACTAAATTTGAAAACAGGTGTCTTCAAGAGAGAGACTCGAGATCAGGTTATATCGATATTGTGCTTTGGTTCCCAGCAAACAAAGTGCTATCAAAGTGCTATGTAACAAATCATCACACACCAGTCACACACACTGCAATTAACATAATTGTAATGCCAAAGCCTCTTTCTGTGTTAACACACATAGAGACTATTTATTTCCTGAGATGGATTTGTATTCCTCTGACTCCACCATGTGGCTGAATCACTTCCTCCACTTGTCATTAGTTTAGAAGAAAATGAATCAAGACTTGGTTTCATTGTAGGTGTTTTTTTTTTTTTTACAAAGGCAGTATAACGTGAACCATGAATGGAGTCTTCACTAAATGCTCTGCAGTATGTAGACACCTGAAGTTGAACATGAGCATTAATCTCAGCAACAGCTTCTACTCTCCTGCTTTCAGTTTCCACACGATGTTGGAACCTGGCTGTCTCAAAGGGGTCGGACAGGGTTTGAGGTCCAGGCTGTTCAGGCCAGTCAGCAAACTGGGAAAACCATCTCTTTATGGAGTTTGTGCACAGTGTCATGTTGAAAGAGAAAAATGGACAAACACTAACTTTATTATTATAGTTTATTTAAATATTATTGTAAGGTTTCACTTCATAGTGTAGCTGTAAGTAGTGAATGAGCAAAGGTTTATTTGAACTATCCAGATGCCAGTGGAAGCACAGTTTATGTCTCTCTACATAGAATGAATTGCAACATTGTGTTAAATTGAACATGTCTTCATCTAAAGGCGGTTCACAAATTAAAGAAAAAAAACAACATAAAGCATCTTAGTGAGGTGATGGGCCACCACGTGCTGCCAGTGCAGCTTCATTGTGTCTTGGCTTTGATTCTACTGGAGGGATGAACACTGTTCATGATATTTGTGGAGAGTGCTGTCAAACACATTGGTCCAAAATCTCCCAAATCTCTCAGTTATATTGCGACGTGGTGACTGAAGGATATAGAATCTAACTCACATCATAAGCTCTGATCAAATGTCAGCAAAGTGCCCCCTCAGCATAACAGAGCCCTGTTACCACTCACTGCAGGGGTCCAGCATTCAGGCCTGTAAGCAAGATCACATCTCTGTCGACCAGTGTTGATGGTTCTTACACCACTTTACTCAAATGTGCATTCATCTTGATGAGGGCATTGTGCACTGCAACCTGACTACAATATCCTCTCTATGAGTTCTATTTTTCTGTACATATCGTACCAATGCACAGGTATCAGTCATCATATGTCAGACCCTGTTTATGGATGTCTTTTCCACAGATTTACTCTCTGTTCCTATTGAAACATGAGTCACTGGAGCCAGTGTTTCCCCTATATTCATTCAGTAGCAGCGCAGCGCCGCTGCTAGATTACGAGCGCCGCTGCTGAAATTTCACAAGATCATTAATATCAATGCAACACTAATGATTTTTACTCGCACTGTGTGAGCACAACAACACACAACGCTATTTTGGACTTGTTTTGAGTCATTAACTAGTGCAGCAAATCATGTCGGACCCTCTTCTCATTCTTCAAAGGACATCTACGTAAGTTAACGTTCAAGTTTATACACGTTAAGAGTAGTGAGTAGCGTAGGTAGAGTAACGTTAGAGTAGCGTAGCTCCTTATGGCAGTGTGCAACAAGTGAGCGAGCAGAGAAAGTGACAGTGAAGTGGTAAAAGTGAACAGAGCAGCAACAGCAGAGAGAGAGATTAGCAGGAAATGTAGTTTGTCAGTTAATAAATGCTACAGCCTCTCAAGCTAACATTAACAGTATGTTTTTTAGCTGCTAAGTAGCGTTAGCTACATTAATTAGCTGCTTGTCATACCTGTGTGAGTCCAGAGGAGCAGAGAGAGGAGTGAAGAGAGGAGTGAGGAGAGATGCAAAGAGAGGAGCAGGACCTAGAGAGCTTTCCACACTGAATATAGTTAATCTTAAAATTCATTATTAATTGATTTCTGGCCTCACCCTCATGATTTGTATTTGTTGTATTTCTATGAGACTAACCTGAGAACAGACTACAGGGAGAGCATCTGGCCACTTGCATACCTGTGAGCATCAATGGCACTGCTGAGCTCCACTACAGAAGAGCTCTGGATATATATATATATATATATATATATATATATATATATATATTAATTGAAACTATTCTCACTGCATGAATACGAGTCGACGTCGTATTCTCATGGACATGGACATAGCAGCACCGCTGCTGAAAAAAATTCTAGGGGAAACACTGGGAGCCATTTAGTAGCTAAAGCCCCCGACGTCCATTCTTACTGAGAAATGTGAGTAAGGTCTAGCTGCAGCCAGAGCTTTTCTAAGAGCCACACTGTCACAGAGCTTGGCCTACTACATCAGATGCTAAGGTGATGATTTCTTATGGGTTAACAGAAAAGATTGCTGGCCCTTTGACACAAATAAAATGTATTTATTTAGAACTAAATCAAATATTTTAAGCGGAAATTACAGCACTCACATGAAAGTCAGCTGACTTGCAATTAGCAGTTATGTCTGTTCCTGTTATGAATTTTAAGTTTCCAGATTTGAAGACAAAAAGATAAAAGCACAGTGACTGTCATGTGAAAGAGTAACTTCACCAATGTAACATGTCAAAGTCACTTTACTCATTTTGTCATGAGGAGGATTACTCACTCTGAGTAAACAGAGACTGTATAATGGTGTGTGTGTGTGTGTGTGTGTGTGTGTGGAGGAGCTTTGTAAAGTCCCTGATGATGTCATCTGCACCTGGAGACATATTTGTAGGCAAAGCTTGTGTAACAAACTGGAGGCGTTGAGTTTGAAAGATTTATGTGTTTACCTGGAATCATAACCTACAAGAATTAGAGACAGGTGATGATGGTGCCGCTTTGTGACAATACATTCGTTTTAAAGGTTTTGTAAGATGTAATTAATGACTTCGTTCATAGTTAATAAATCATTTACTAACACTTTATAGATCAGTTATAAGACTATAAGACAAACTTTAAGACACATTTTAGGTTGCCAGGTTGTGAACACTTTCTCTTTTTAGTTCTTTAGTTAATCAGAGAGCAATGATAGACGGTCTGACCAATCAACCCTCTTGAAAAGTGTTTCAGAGCGTCTTATTAGTATTTACAGAGTTGATGGATGTTAAAGAAAGTGGGACACTTGTCTGTCTCTGTCATTAACTTGACTATTAATGACTCAGCAGCCTGAGAGATTTTTCACAACCTGACAACCCAGAAGTTGTTCTTATTAATGGCCTTTAATCTTTAAAACATGAGCTAGTGATTTACATTCAAGTCATTCATTACAGCGACCTTTACAGAGGGGGACTTTGTCACCGTGGGATTTAAGATTTAAATGTATAAGTCAGTCAGGGTTCATCCCAGGTATCTGTGTCTAAAATAATCCACTGTCGGTGTGTTTTCCCTGAGCGCTGACTGTATTCACAGCATGCCGCTGCTCTGGGCCACTTGTCTGTGATTATTGGTTCAGCTCGAGTGTGTTGAGACATTGTATAGAAGCAGCAGTCAACCATGTCCACAGTGACAGCTGCAACTGAGCTGTTGTTGTCAGTGACAGTCACCACGTAGCTGCTTCAACACTCCCAGTCCACCTCATTAAGCTTCTCCCCTCAGTGTGTCTCAGCAGTGAAAGTTCCACAAACTTTAGATCCAAACAGCAACCATGTGTTGTGTTGACATAGAATAACCATTTCAGGGGCGGCGTTTAGCTCAGTTGGTAGAGCAGCCACCCCATGTGCGAAGGCTCGGTCCTTGCTGCGGAAGCCCAGGGTTCGAGTCCGACCTGTGGCTCTTTCCCGCGTGTCATTCCCCGTCTCTCTCTCCCCACATTCCTGTCACTCTTCAAACACTCTGTCTCTATCAAAATAAAGCTTGAAAAGGCCAAAAAAATAATCTAAAAAAAAAACAAAACACACACACACACACACACACTCAAAGGTCTTCAGGTCTTAAGGTCTTAGGGAGGCTGTTCCACAGACGTTGAGCACAGTAATAAAAGGTTGCTGTGAGTTTTTGTTCTGACAATAAAATGTCCATTACCAGAAGACCTGAGGGTTCTAGAGGGTTCACAGGTTAAAAGTAAATCTGATAAATAGGTGGATTCACACTGACACTGTATGAATATTATACAAGTTGTTAAAGGTCACTATACATGTTGTTATAGAAAACATGACATGAAACCTGTGGTCAAGGTTGTATTTTGTATATATTGTATACATGTTGTGCTGTCATACAGTTTTAACCTTGAAATTATGGTGGAAAAGTTAGAGTTGACTCACAAACCTTTTCAGGACATTGTTAACCACATCTCATCCTCTTAAGCAGCAGATGGAGGCTGCTAACTTGCTCAGCTCAAATTTGGTTGGAGTTGTTTAACTCAGCTAACTCCATTCTCTGATGAAGACCATGAGATGAAGCTGGAAGCTCTGGGAATTAAGATTACATTTGACTCATGTATTTATATTGCTTTACTAATGTTAATGTAGGCTTACTGCTGCCCTAGAATGTACTGTTAGACTTATTATGAAATAAAAAACACATGAAATAGAAAAAAAATGGATGTCAGGAGTAAAGGAACACGATCAGGAAGACCCTCCTCTTGTCTGGGCCTTTTAACTTTCTAACAAAAGTCAGAAAGTCTGCCAACAGAGGTTCTACTTCAAGACCCCCATCAAGCGCCTCTGCAAGATGAGGCCATTGGTAACTGATGTAAACATCAGAGTCAGCAAGTCTTTGATTCTTTTCTTTGTTTTATTTTATTACATTATTAATTGTGTTTCTGTTGAACTATGTGCATAAATTGAGTCAAAAACTTTCATTGATGCTGCAAAAATCCTCACTTCAAAAATATGAATGTCTCTGCTCTATCAGGACTCTTTTTGAGAAAGTATAAGACCTAAATCAGTCCAGCTTCTGTCCAGCTTCCAGGAACAGAAAAAAATTATTTGAGTTTGAGTTAAAACGCAGTTTATGAAATTGAACATACTTATAGTAAAAAGTGGCATTTTGCTCCATAATGACTCTATTGACTTTTGAGAAACTACAAAACTTGAGTGACCCTGCTAATAATACTCATTAATCAAATCTGTCACTTTTCTTATACCATGAACACCTATGGGAGTAATAAGGCCATGGTCGGACCTTTAAATCACAAAAAAGTGTCCAATGAACACAGAGCACAGCAGTGTCTGTTAGGACTACTTCATGATGTCTAATCAATAATGAGTGATGTTTTGACAAGCTGAAACAAGAGTGAACTCCTGCTAGCAGCCCCTAGAGGCCACAGCATTCATTACAGCGCACAATGTGGAGGAGTCAGACTGAAAAAGACACTGACAACTGAGCTACTTTCAGAGCCTTCTAGCAGTGTTCTAAGGAGAAAGAGTCATGAGTCACTCACATCAAAAGTTCAGATAGTCTCTATCTGTCTGTGACATCAGATTTATTAACCAGAACTATGATAATGTCACAACAAAAGCCATAAACACAAGAGTGGGGTGCTTACAGGGCTGGTAAGGAGTATAAACACATGATCCTGTTGACCCCCGAATCCACCAGCCCACTGTGGCCGGGCCTGGGACCTTTGCATGTTTGCATGTTCCCCCCATGTCTGCATGGGCTCTCTCCGGGTTTTTCAGCTTCCTCCTACACTCCAGAGATATGCAGGTTAATAGGTGACTCTAAATCCAATGGCCAGCTCATATTGGTCTTCTATACTTGTTATGCTTATGGAATAACCATCCACACAGAACCAAGAGTAACCTTACTGGGCTTCTCATCTATGATAAAAGTCAATAAAAACAGATTCAAATGTATTCAATCTGTCCTCAACACACTAACAAATGTATAGCCGTGGAACTGAAAGATGGAAGTGTGAGCTCATATAAATATTGCATTCTTTTTATCTGGATTTGATGGCGGCACTGCTCTTAGTCTAAATCACATATTTATTACCTTTTCAATAGTGTGAGCATCTATTGCTTTGCCAATTTGTTAGGATGCAATTATCATATCACCTCCTGCTTTTTATGTAGACAGACTTCAACAATGACCTCTTAATCCTGCCTGAGGAAGATGCCAAGCTTTAAACACATGGTGATCCAGTGTGGCTGCCAGTCTAAGTCTTTATACTGACTATTCTTTGTGCCTTGAAGTACATGCATTTGTGTACACACTGAGCATGATGAATCATCACTTCTTGGTGAACACATTTTCATTTATCACTTCTCTGAATTCAACAACTCTATTTTTTCTTAGTGGTGCTAAATTGCAGTGGATTTACCCATTTGGGAACATAAATATCGTCATCAATATCAATATATCTTTTCATTCAGGTTCCTGATCAGGGACACAGTAGTTTGCCACAGTATCCCAGCATGCATCATGTGGTGACAGGGCTCACTTTGGCTAATCTACTATTTGCCTGTTTTGTTGTTTCAGACTGACCTTTGACCCTTAAGAGAGAGCGCTGTCTCCCTGGGTGTGATTCCAGGGAGGGAGGGTCCAGGGATGGACATGGAAAGCTACTCAGGGGGAAGCACCTCTGGACCCAACATCACAAACTGCTCCAGCCCACCTGCCGGCAGCCTGCAGTCAGTTCAGTTCACAGACGGGATGGCAGTGGTGGTGGTTGTTCTCAGCCTCCTCACCCTCCTTACTGCGCTCATCAACGGTGCTGTCATCATCGCCATCTGCACCACCAAGAAGCTCCATCTGCCGGCCAACTACCTCATCTGCTCTCTGGCCGTCACAGACTTCCTGGTGGCGCTCCTGGTGATGCCCATCAGCATCCTCTACATCACCATGGAGTCATGGTCCCTGGGTCAGGTGGTATGCGAGATGTGGTTGAGCGTGGACATGACCTGCTGCACATGCTCCATCCTGCACCTATGCGTCATCGCCCTGGACCGGTACTGGGCCATCACCAAAGCTATCGAGTACGCTCGCAAGAGGTCGGCACGCCGCGCAGCCATCATGGTGGGGATAGTCTGGGTCATCTCAGTGTTCATATCCATGCCACCCTTATTCTGGAGACAGAGGCCGAGAAGAGATGGCCTCCAACAGTGCATCATAGAGCATGACCACCTGGGTTACACTATATACTCTACTTTGGGGGCATTTTATATTCCCATGATCATCATTCTTATCTTATACTACAGGATTTACAACGCTGCTAAAACTCTTTACCAGAAGCGCGGCTCTTCTCGGCACCTCAGCAGCCGCAGTATGGGCAGTCAGAACTCTGTAGACCATTGTCGTGTCTCGCACACATTTTGTGTGTCAGACTTGTCCAACTCAGATCCCACACTGGCTACTGACAAACTCACCACCACCATCCGCATCCCGTCCTTTGAGACGGACGTGGATGGGCAGGATGAGAAGAACCAGATATGCACCTCACGTGAGAGGAAAGCAGCGAGAATCCTGGGCCTCATCCTCGGGGCTTTCATTATCTGCTGGCTGCCTTTCTTTTTAAAGGAGCTTCTGGTGGGTCTGCGAGTGTTACAACCTTCTCAGCTTCTCTCGGACTTTCTGACTTGGCTGGGTTATATCAACTCTCTCATCAACCCGCTGCTGTACACCAGCTTCAATGATGATTTCAAGCTGGCTTTTAAAAAGCTGCTCAAGAGAAAGGAGCATGTATAAGTCTGAGGTTACAAGCACCAAAGGGAACGGACACACCTTTAACTTACTTTAGTCTGTCTGCTGATGTTGTGCTTTTCAAGTTAAAAAGTTACATCTCAACAAACAATGTATTGTCTGTTTCTCTCAATAAAAGAATTCTTTATAACTCCGACTCATTCATTACATAGCTTTCACAAATTCCAATGAGGTTGAAGCAGATCTTGTTAGTTTTGTAAGTATTGGGTAAATAAAAATTTTAACCTGATGATCGGGGCAGTGACTGTGTGTACCAAGATTCATGTCAATCTGTCGAGTAGTCATTGAGACATTTCGTTAAACTTGCATTGAAATTAATGGGGTACTATCTTAAAACATTCGTAGCCAGTTCTATTAATATCTATTCATTTTCAGGTGAGATGAAACATCTCTGGCCTTTTTTCTCCCACTGTTGAAGTATCACTTCAAAACCTCCAGCAGCTCATGCTAACAGATCACAGCTTAGACTACAGCTAGGTCCTGGTGTGAATGCTGATCCGAGGTCAATACATCGGAGCATCTGATGGCAGGCAGCGGTGCTGTAAGTCTGTTTACACTGTAACTTACATCAAAACATCACGTTAGTCCAGCTGTCTCTCATCATAAAGCTAATGTTGTGTTAAATTTAAAGCTTTGTGAACAATTTTTAAAACATTTTTATGTCTGTTTCTTTGAAGCAAAATTCCCTGTACAAGGGAACCACAGCTTACACTTGAATTCACGAAATAAAGTACAGTTAGAAAAAAGTGAATAACAAGGAAGGCCCATAAAAAGGAACAATTAATATTATCAAGTGATTAATTAACCTTTTTGGAAATAATGCAGTTTTATGTGTCTTAACCACTTCCTGTTTTCTAAAGGCATCAGTATGATATGGCATACCATCCTCCACAGCACTGCTGCATGTCATCCTCTCTCCCCTGGTCTCTCTCCAGTCGTCACCATCTAAAACAGAAAGACGGCCTGTGTTGTATTGTTTGTGAGGTTAAACCAGATCATTAGAGTCAATCATTACAAAAGGTCTTGCAAGTTGTAATTGATACTTGCACTACAATTCAAACATACAGTGTAATTACATATACATGCATGTTGTGGACATCTTCCTGCTGAAGAAATGTGTTTGACACTAAAGGGAACTATCAGCTCCATCATCAGCACAGCAGGCCAGAGTTCAGCCCAGGCAAGAAGCACTGGAGTAAATGATTAGCATGAGTAATTATTCATTTGGTGTTGTCACTGTTAATAACAGCTGTTGTTATAAATTTATGGTATTCTATGCACTTTTTTCTATATTTTTATAGTATATTTTGGATTATTAGGAAAAAACGAATAGTAACAAATGTTTCTTGCACAACTGAAGCAATCAGATCATCATCAGATCATGATCATCATGTCCATCCACGTTAAATAATAGTGGGATTTCTATAGTACCCACTTCATCAGCAAGGCTCGCCGTTTAACAAACACCTCCCCCACAGCATTCGGCTACTCTCGTGTATTTTCGGGGAACGCCGCATCTCAGCTCAAACAGGCCTGACGTCTCGCGCTGCATACGTAGCTACGCGGTGCTGGTGGTACGCGCTGGAGTTGGGTGTGAAGATGGCGGACGAAGAGGCCGAGCAGGCCGAACAGGACCGCACTCTTGTGAACGGTATCAGTGAAACGATTGGGGAACTCAGACAACGGTTGCAACAACTGCAAGAAGTCGTAGTTAGACAAAGCGACGACCCTCCGGCCCAGTCCAGTTCTGAGTACTGCCAAGAGTTCTGCAGGGTGAGCTGTTTTCCCTTACATGTTTAGCCAACAGGCTAGCCAGCTAGCATTAATAACGGCAACGTTACCTCCTGGCTCCTGGATAATGTTTTACTCCAGTGCTGCTACTGTGGCTGAATGGACTGTGTGGTTGTAGTTTGTGTTTTGCCCAGTCACAGAACAAAAGTACGCGCAGTGGTTAAACTTGAGCTAATCGCTGGAGTTTCCAAATACAACTCACTCTGACACGGCTAGCGCATCCTGCTACTAGCACACACTAGCTGGTGGCTGTGTATGCAAGAGGCAATTGATCGTAATGCTAATGAAGTTGATGTTTGTGAATTATTTGATCTCTCATAGACTGGTAGCAACACATTCACGCCACCCTGTCTCTATATGTCTGATTCAGCATGTTAATAATTGCCTACTACTCGTGAGCATATGAGCCAAAACAGTTGAAGCTGCAGTTAGCACAGCGTTAGCTGTTAGCCTCGTATGTTTGGTTACATGCGCGTGCACGTGAGAGTCATTTCACTGATTGTGTGTGTTGTAACGTAGAGCCCGGGCCAGCTAAACCCAGCGCTGTGGCTTCGTTTGAGGCATTGTTGTGGTCACTGCTTCACATTCATGCTTTGAACAACAAAGTGGTCTGTAAAGTGAACTATCAGGTGTGAAATAGATAAGACTTCACGGCAGAACGACACGGTTTGGAGTTTTTTTTTCCCGCGGTGAAATTCGTGTGCCTACGTGCCGAATCGAGCGCACGCTCTTTTTTTTTTTTTTTTTCCCAGAACAGGCACGCACAGCAGTACACCAAAATCAATACAACACACATTTCAGCCAGTCTCCCACGAGTCCCGAACCATTCCCATTAGTGAGCCATCATCTGCACAATCCAGTGGTTAGAGATACAGATACGTGTGTATCGTGCTGTGTGTGAGCATGAGAGAGTACGGGGAGGGCGGATCTGCACCAAGCATCTCCACTACCCTACCATTGTATTGCTGTTGTTTGCTGGATCTGGTGTCGTGAAATGTTGTCCACTGTCTCCAGAAACAGTGAAGTGAGATTCAGGCTTGTGGCAGTAAAATGAAGACGTCTAGTTTAATGTACAACACAATATTCATTATTCTTGCATATGAATAAAGCATCTTACTGGTGAGTTGGTCATAGTGCAGACATTTGATCACTGTGATTTCTCCACCTCTCTGTAAACAGATTCCCGTACTTTTGTTTAAAGCGGCCTCGTATAACCGAGCGCCTTCTTCTGGTATCCAGGTGACATTATCTGTGACAGTGGACATGTTGTGTTGCATGTTTACAGGCAGGCGATACACACTCTGCATGCACAGTGATCCGTTCTCTGTGTGCTCTGATAAAGTGAGCAGGTGCAGCCCTTCGCCAAACAACCAAACCAAGCAGCACTCTTTTTCAGGCTGTTTTGGTCAATTGACCAATGAAGTGCAATTCACCATTCACCAGAGCACACAGGAACTGATCACACTCCATGTATCATGATTATTATTGTTGTTGTCTTACTCTTTTCATAGTATTGTTTAACACAAGATTATCTGAGTTACTCTCACTTTCTTGGGAGTTTGAACCAGTCTGGTCATTCTCCACCGGAGATGTCAAGCTCGGATCATTTTACAGACTCAAATCTTTCTGAGTCACTCACTAAACAGATCCGAGTCATTTGAGTCAGCATGTCCATAGGCATTTTCATTCCATCAGTGAAACACAGGCCCCACTGTCTTGGACTACAAATAGGCTGAATAAATTCACATTAGAGAGCTATTCTACGAGGAGGGCAGTCTACTGTTTGTGCATTTCAAACTTTGATGCAGGAAATAAAACATTTTCATCTTTCATTCATTCAGAAACATCTATTAGGCTGTGAGTAGTTCCAAATCTTTATGGCATTATATCCAGCTGAAAAACTACATCTGTAACATCTGTACCGGTTGTAAGTAAGTTACTAGGTTAACCTACATATAGGGCTGGGCGATAAATCGATTTTATCAATTAATTCGAATTCATGATTTAGGACGATGTTCAAAAATGAAAATCGATTTTCACTTTAACTAGAGTAATTACGGTACAGCTCCCTCCAGTAACGGCGGCCCCTCCCCTGCACGAGACCACGTCTTCTCCTCAGAGACTGGCAAAACGTCAACATGGCAACACATGCTAATAAGAGTGATGAAAACTTCGTCCCCAAAAAAGGCTCCGTCTCCTCAGTGGTATGGAAGTGGTTCGGTTTTACAGCAGCAGACACCGATCAAACCACTGTCCGCTGTAAAGTTTGTCGGAAGTCAGTGGCAACTAAATGCAGCAGCACCTGAAACAAAAGCACGCAGCTGAGTGGGAGCAGTGTGTGCCACTGTGAGCTGCACAAGATGACGACAACATTAAAAAAAAACTGCTAGAACGCAGGTAACATTAGCGGCTAACATTGGCAAAGATATGGTGCCCATATACACAATGGAAAAGTCTGGCTTCATACACATGCTCCATACAACTGACCCCAAATATGAGCTACCGAGCCGCAAGTATTTTGCTGAAGTTGCCCTGCCCCGCTATACAACAGTACACGCAAAAAACTTGAAAAAAAAAACACATTGAAAGACATTACAGGAGCACCTCATCATGTATGATTTTGTTATTTAGCATGTTAGCAAATAGCATGATTCATTTTGTTTACAAATGTGTCACCTTTATTTTACAAAAAGTGATGTTTGGTGAAAGTTATATTTGCACTTTATTAATCCCAATAGGGAAATTCGTCCTTATTTAATCAAGAGGGACCTTTTATTTATTTTTTTAAGTGAAGATTGGTGAAAGTTAGGTTTGCACTTCAAGCCCAATAGGAAAATTCATAATTTCATAAAATTCATCATTTTTTTGTGTCTAATAAAAACAAAGCTTATTTAAATGATTTCCTTGTCGTTTCTAGTTTTTAAGAAAAAAAAATCGATTAAAATTGTAAATTGGATGTGTTGTGAAAAAATCGGAGTTTATTTTTAGGCCATATCGCCCAGCCCTACCTACATAGCAGTATTTCTCTTACATTCATTACATTACATGCATCTGCAGATCAGTCTGTGTGCACCGCGTGCAGCTCCACTCACTCCCTCCCCCGACAGCAGCCCATACTCTACTGACTTCAGAGCTCATCTGGTCTGACTAGTACTGTGAGGTGATCCACTGGAGTACAACAGTATTATATTCTCACAACTCACAGTCAGCATCGCTCCTTCAGCTGTAGACTAAATGCCACACAATAGAAATGTGGCATGACGACAGATTATGCTAACACATAATGCTACAATTCAAATGCTCCTCACAGTGTTTAGGCTAGATCAGCCTAGCCTCTAAAGTTTATAAACACTTTATTGTGTTCAATAAAGTGTGGCCAATAAAAGCATTATTTACAACATACAATGCTGCAGTTAAAATTGCGTTCATTACTTTGCATTACTCTTATGTTGTTTTTAGCTTCAGCTACACAAAAACATGTTTGTGTTTAAATAAAGTGTCTATCATCTTGGTTATTGCTGTATTTGACTGGAGGAAGTCTTCTGGTTCAAATCATCAGGGCACACAGTATGCAGAGCATGACGACACCACTCCCTGAAATCCACCCGAGTCTGAATCTTCCTTGTTTTGCGCTGCGTGGAGGAAATTATCCACTCGTCTCAGTTAAATCACCTGGGTCTGCTGGATCAGTGAGCGATCCACGGGTCTCTTGAGTCTCTTGGGTACCCTGTGTTTCTGGCTCTGTACGGATTAACTCATGCAGGATGGATCCGTGGATCTGAATCTGGATCTGTGATACTGATTCTGAGTCTGCAGGAAGTTACACTGATCCACTGTCAGCTCAGCTGAGTCTTGACTCCCGAAGCTATTGCTAACAGTGGCAACAACTGCTTACTACGATAGTAGCAGGATTTCTGGCTGCGTTTGAGGCGTATGGACTGAGACGTGTTGTAATGAGATTATACAGGTTAAAAGGAGAGTAATGAATGATAGGGATGCACCGATCCACATTTTTTCACTTCCGATCCCGATACCTGAATTTGGATATCTGCCGATACCGATACTATTCTGATACCAGAGCTCTGTTTGCTTTAATATTATTATTATCATTATTGTTGATTTTATATAAGGCTGTAATAAACTCCCCTCTACAGGCAAGTATATGTACGTATGCATGTATGTCCCAAAAGGCAACTTGAGGTAAGTATGAGGTCAGAAAACAGGAAAAATCCCATCCTGAAAACAAATATGCAACTGTAAGGGTTTCAAATAGATTGTCAATATTTATTAAATACCAAGACGGGGTTAAACTGTTTACCTTTTGATTACGTTAACCTTTGATTACATTAGTGGTATTGTACGTTGCGACGGAGGTTCCGCCTCTCGGAATAACGGCTTTGCAAACATTGCACGTTGCTGTCTTGCTTTGCGGCGTTTCGACAGCGGACATGTTGTGTGGAAAAGTTCGCTAGCTCCAGTGCTGCTCAATGCTAACCTGCTAGCTGCCTAGCAGACTAGCCAGCAGGAATCACTTGTGGAGTCATTTCAGCAGACAACGTTAAAGCACAGACATAACTCATGGATCGGAAATTTCCACAGGTTGGATCGGAATTTTCCAATCCGTGAATTATGTTGGTATCGGAACCTGATACCGATACTGGATCGGATCGGCCCCATCCCTAATAACTGACAACATTTATGGTTTCATTTTCTATATGTGGCCCGGTGTTAGGCAGGCGTAGGACGGTCAGGATCCGGCTTAATGGAGACTACAGTCTTGTTAATCCCGGGTCAGTAAGAGGATCCGGGTGAATGATTGGGATGAATGGACTGACTCCTCGTTAATAGAACTGCCACTCACTGGCTGTTTTTGGTTCTTTCATACATTTTTCTGTAAAATTTAGAGACTGTTGTGCATGAAAATCTCCAGAGAGCTGTTTACAGATGCTCAAACCACCTGTGTGGCACCAACAGTCATTCACGGTTCCTCCCCAAAGTTGTCTGAACAACAGCTGAACCTCTTGACCACCTCTGCGTGATCTTATGCATTGAGTTGCTGCAACATAATTGGCTAAATTATGTGGAACTAATGTTATCTGTATTAAGTTATATGTCCAATATCTTTATTAAAAATCCACCCAGTTGCCATTTTATTCTGTAAACCAAAATCCAGTCCTGCAATAAACCCTGTTGTCATGAATGTTCATTTGTGTTGAAACTGTTTTAGAGAGCTGTTGATTTAACTGTGATCATTTTGGATGATGTAGTTACTGAGCCTGCTCTCACTGATATAAACGTGGCTGACATAACAGTGTTTATATAATTCAACAGAACATGTATTTTCATTTCCTTCTCCCCTTCTGTGTATTTCAAATATCAGTACTTCTCTCATCAGCTGTAGTATACTAACGTTAGTCTGTCAGTCAGTCCATTTAATATTTAGTCCAGTCAGATGCTTACATTTACAGACATGTTGATTCAATGTGAACTATCCGCTGTGACCTACTTGATGTCTTTGTGATCCAAAGACTGAATGTTTTGCTTCAGATAGAATCTCTATAAGCACTGATATTTGATATTTGTTGGTATCTTTGCGGCACACCTAGTCTGACAAAGCAGTAACGCCTGTATTCAGCAGCCAGAGCTGATGTCACACTGAGCCTATCTTCTATAAACAGATATCTGAATGCAGAAACTGTAAGGACAAGGGACCAAGACTTTGACACCGGAACCGTTCTGGTCTCTGTTTGTAGTCCGAGTAG
This sequence comes from Argyrosomus regius, assembly GCA_946959425.1. Lineage (NCBI taxonomy): Eukaryota > Metazoa > Chordata > Actinopteri > Sciaenidae > Argyrosomus > Argyrosomus regius. Next base: position 21,394,667 of record OX336901.1, read on the forward strand.
TACTGACCAATCACATTTGAGCAGGCTTTGGCTGCAACAGTCCACACGGAGAGCAAAACAGACATTGGCTGAAATCCTGAGAACACTGGTCCTGACAACAATTGAGCTTTTTTATTAGCTTGTTTAAAGTTATCTCCATTCATATGCAGAACAGATCTGTTTATAGAGATGAGCAGAAATGTGTCTTGTCATTGTCACACATCAAGTTACTACCTGTATCTATTCCTGTTGCTTGGTGACATTTTCTGGTATAAACGCTGACTTTGTTGGACTGGTCCTAATGTGACAAAACGCCATTTCTGAGGTCCTGGTTAGGAGTTAGACGAGGATCGGTTATGGCTGAGTTTAGGGTAAAGGTTACAACAAGAATAGGTGTGTGTGTCTTTGAAAGAACATTACATAAATGAGTGTTTGCTGAAAACATCACTGTAGTAATCAGGTGTTAAAACTATTGTGTTGATTTTGGCAAACAAATGGAGCTGGCAGCTTTCCAGCCTGACGGCAACTTCCAAAACTCGCTGTTACTTCCTGGAACACTGGCCCAAAGACACACTGATCAAATGTAAGTGAGTCATCATAATTAGCACAGCACTGAGATCATTTCATATTCATCAATATTCCAGCAGCCAATTTGACCTTAAGGTAACTTCACTAAAGCACACCATTTATCAGGGAGTGTTTTCTTTACCAGCAGGAACCCAGTACCCTCGTTTGGTCTGGTTGCATCAGGGAGGATCAGATCCTTTTTAAAGTGCAGAACTGACACACACACTGTTATGACTATCAGAATGCATTCTGTATGTTCTAAAGTGTGCTGCAATAGTAGATACAGGCATAAAAGCAAGATTTTCTTGAGGAATAATGTGATCTCAGTTGGACAAAGCAGAACTGTCACCTCTAGTCAGCTGAACATTAAAGCACCAGTGTGTAGAATGAGATGAGGATGGAGACGTGCATCAAACACACCAAGTACACAACAACATTCAGAACTGATACATTTGAAAGGCACAATGCTGTGTAATGGTTACTGTGTTATGTTCAACAATAGAGTAAAAAGCCCAGAGGGAGACGCTGTGGGTGGAAGATCATGTGTGTTTGCTGAAGTTGAGATATGTGAGAAGCGGAGAGCATGCTCTGTAAACAGAGCCATGTTTGCTCTTGGTTCTCTTCCCTGCAGCCTGCTCTCTCCAGCACAAATCCACAATAACAAGACTGCACTTCATTTTCTGACCAAGGTCAGCACGAATGTTCACAATGATCAGGATGCTCCAAAACAGAAAAACTGACTAGTTGTTTTTGGGGGGTTTTCCACAGCTGTGCTTCCACTTCTTATATTTTCTGCAAAAACAAAAACACGCATGCTAAATTTATGGATATCTTTCACAATCTTAAGTTTGTCAGGGTAAAACATGAACCCAATTTGACTGGTCACTCTGTGTTTATGCATTCAGCAGTGTATAAGTATCCTTCAAATGTTGGTTCTAACACTATTCACCTGACGACCTGAAACCTGTGGTCACAACAGCACAACTCTTGTAACCAAAGTAACTCAAGGAATTAGACAAGTTTACACAAGTCACCAGTAAATTAAGCAGCTTTCAGTTAAAGCAAGCTCTTTCAGGATAATGTGTGTATGTGTATGATTAAACATGCCAAAGCATAACACCAAAATTGCTCATTTCAAGTACTTGCTCTTCATATTTTATGTGTTTTTGTGTCCAGGAAAACTGTCTGATATTTTATGTCCTGTGGTGTTTGCTGTAGTAAGGCTCGGTGTAAACTAGAGGTCGACCGATACGGATTTTTTATGGCCGATGCTGATTTTTTTTTTTTTTGACACAGCCTTAGCCGATGACCGATATGTGCTGCCGATTTTTTATGAGCCGATATTGCTTTTTCTCCCTCCATTTACATGATAAAAATGACACAATGATAACAAATGTTACACATGTCTCAATTTAACCAAAATAAGAAACATTTATTTATAAAAATTAACAAATGTACTTTAAGCAACAAATTGTTGAAGTTTCTGCTCTAAAAACAAGCAACACCTGTGTTTGGTGCATTATCAACGTTAGCGTGAATAAATATTCAACCACGCATAAACCATTTCTCTCATCATACTTCTAAAAGCTCTTCTTGAGGTGGAGCAGCGCACACACACACCACTGTGATGGCTGCTCTGTCCGCTCTCAGTCGGAGTGAGAGACAGAGGCAGGTTTCCAAAACTTACAGCTGCACGCTGCCAGCGAGGGAGGGGCAATGTCTGCGCTGCACTTGCTCTCCAGCGTCTCCAACAACACAGGGCTGCCTGTGGATGCGCCTGTCTGTAAATCAGGCCGGAAAAAAATACAGATGCTGATACCAGTAAAAAATGCAAATATCGGCCCTCAACCCTTAGTGTAAACTCTGTTTTCTGTATTTCCTGGAGTACTGCATGACTGCTAACATAGCCATAAAGCAAACCGTCAATATTGGTAAAAGATTCAGACTGATTGGACATTAAATAGCCAGCAGATCAGAGATGAAGCCTTGATGGGTTGTGATATTACCAATGTTCTTATAATAGAAAGAAGAGCCATTACGGCATCATAGAAACGTTGTAATGTTCTGCTAGATGCCAGCCCTGTTTAAGCCTTTGGGAGATGAATGCACACTAAAACCCAGCATATCTGTGTCTCGTGACTTTTCATGAAGAAATGCCTCGACCAAATGAAAAAACAAAAAAACAAAACACTATTGTTACACACAGTTCACACTGTTATTTTCAAATGTGCATGGTCATTTTTGAACTGTATGTCTCGGAAATACTGTAAAAGGCTCATGGTGAGTCAAATTAAATAAAAAAAGGTTGTAAGTGAGAATACTGAGGTTAGGATAAATGTTAGTCCTTATTGTCATTTGGAGACAGCTTAACGATCAATAGAAAATGAAATGAAGCAGTCAGCGCTGTAATCAAATCAGCACCTGGACTGTAATCCTATTTGTCCGGTCACCTCATCAAGAAACTAAATGATGTTACATGTTGACGTTAGTTAACAGGCTAATTAGTTAGTTCATTCAGTTAGGGTACAGTTTAGTTAACTACAAACACTAGTGTTAGTAAGTTGTTTTGTAAATAGTAACTTAGCTAACCTCAGTCACTATAAATCCACTATAAAGCCAAACATTATTAAAATATCAAATTAAAAAATAAAAATGCTTGAATTAACATGACTTCAAAGAGAGTCACACAGGTCTTCTGATGCTTCCTCAGATTTACTGTTGAACCTTTTGTTTCTGTCTTTGTCTTTTCAGCCCTAGTGGGCATTATTGCTTGTAAAGTAATGACAGTAGGTTCCCTCTCTATAGACACTGCTGGAGTATGCAGACCGTTGGAGTATAGAGGACGAGCCTTTGCCGTTGGTGGAAGTGTACATAGTTGCCCTGCTGAGTTACGCCCAGGCCTCTCCATACCTCTCCCTGCAGTGTGAAAATGTCCCTCTTGTGATTGAGAGGCTCTCACTGTAAGTACCATTAAAATGTAATTAACTGCAGATAAAACCGAGAGCTCACCTCTGTAATCAATCAGACTGTCCCAAAAGCTTTTTCAATTCAAAAGTATCGCTGTCATGTTTTGGTTGATTGCTGTTCATTCTGCAGGAGTTTTGTGGAGCTTTTACTCTCACTGAAGAAGGATGTTCCAGATGGTTTGTGGAAAGAATTCAAGTCATCTGTGCAGGTAAACCTGAGGATTCACATTTTCTCAAAGTCATGTTGATTTATTTGAAAAACGCAAGGCCAGAACCGCACAACAAAACACTGCCACCTCACACCGTCCTCTTGTCTTTGTAAAAACAGTAGTGTAGTGTACAGTGAAATATCTCTGCTTTCAACATCTCCAGTCCAACCTGTGCTAAACACTATTGATCTTCAGATTGAAGTGATGACAAGTGAACAATATGATTTCAGACAGATTTTATATGCTGGGTTCACAAATAAGATTCCATAAACTTGCTTTTCATTTTCTGTTCAAACCTTGACTAAACACACCGCGACTCAGATAGTCATGGAGCTTTCTTGTTGTGTACAGTTTGCTTACAGTAAGCTGCAGGAGAATGGAATCACTCAGCTGTCCCTGCTGTCTGCTCTGGGCCAGCATGATGGTGTTTGGACCAACAGGGTCCTGCAAGGCCTTCTGTCCAATGAGGACCTTCAGAGTGAACATGGTGAGTTCCCGTGCTGGTCGTTAGAGCTCTCTAAAAGGTTATGAGGTCACTAAAAGTGAAAGGAAGGAGGCATATATACACTATTTTTGGATGAAATTTCAGAGTGCTCCTAAAATGCACTCTAACCTTTACAGGTGAACTTCATTTGACCTTCTGTAAACTTTGAATGCACATGTCCAACTGTTCAATGTTTCAGTACTTATTGCATAACATGCTGTTCTCTAACAAGGTGATGAAAAATCACAACAAGTCTGTGATCCATGAATGGACCACTAAATGTTCTGCTTCAATGACAGTTTGTATTCAAACAGTCCTCTTCATCATGCTGTTCACATTTTGACATCATGACACCAAGACGACACCTAACAATCCATCAACAGTACCTGGTCAGTGTGAGGCTTCAAACAGGAAGTACTCAGAGGGAAGTTAGCACTGAGCGCTGAGTGTCACAGAGTGTCATCAGCAGGTTGGAATAAGTCCACTTGTGAACAGCATGAGACGTCTAGTCGAGCTGTGATCGATGGTCAAGGTCACATGACAAGTTACTGAGACACTGACACTTTTTGTTGTTGTGTACACGCCACTGTTGTTAGAACTTACCATTGCATGATATAATATCACTGTAGCATGAACTTTTTATATTTTCCATAAATTTCACCTGAAAGTTGAATATTACTAACTTTTTGTGAGTAGTGAATGTTGTTTAGAAGAATTCAGGTTTCTGGTAGTAGCATTAGCCAATCACATTTCAATTGTAACAGTCAGTGTAGAGAGCTTAAGAGGCATAACTCAGTGGCCAACATGTAATCTAATCTGACAATGATTTAGCTTTTTTGAAGTTATCAGCATTTATCTGCAGATACGTGTTTTGTCAAGATTAGCACAAATGTGTCTTTCTTGTCATTCTTGCGTATCAGTTTGCTCATTGGACTGCAGAGGAAGTCTTGGCACAGATATCCGTTATCTGTTTTCCCGAAATCCACTGGCTACACCACAGGCTCAGAAACACGGGCTGTTGCCCTTAAAGGCTTAGACGTTGTCAGACGATAGCTGATGGGTTCTGAGATTGCACTGAGCTACACAGCACAAGACTTTCGCAGACTGTTAACAACAACCCCAAGTGTCCTTACTCACAAACATGAACACACATTCTGTCATGCCAGACATACACTCACTGGGTAAAAGTGCACCTCTAATGTCAGCTTTCAAGCAAGAGGGCTAATAAGCTGGTCAGCCACACAGCATTAAACAACATGGAGACATGTCTGACAGTTCCACTTCATTGACTGAAAGCCTGTAGAATGAGGCTCTGTCTTATGTCTGATGAGACCAAAATGATGCCACAAGAAACGCACCATGGCCACTGAGCATTGGTAGTGGCAGTATCATGCAGCAGGGATTCGTCTCTGCAGCAGGCTCATAAAGATAGTATAGTAAAATATAATTTATGCAGACAAATGCTGATGGAGTTTCTTGCAGATAGAGCCTGTACATCACATCTCAACAAAGTGAGGTTCTAAAAACTTACATACTGCATACAGTCTTTGGTTTGAATGTATCCAAGTAGGAACTATAATTGTAGATAATCTATAATGATATTTTACTCTTCATAAGATTAATGATAATCAGTCTAATTGTTATAATTAATAAATAATGTAGCCCAAGATGACAAGAAAATCACTTCACTCAAAGTAACCATCACAGCCACACTGATTAAAGCTTGAAAAGCTTCCAAGTCTCTCAGAGGAACTTCAAACTGTGTTGCACTTCATTCTAGTAGTGAGGTGCACTGTACAAGAAACCAGTTTTCCCCACTTTAGAGTTGATATGAGGATTTATTAGCTCTGAAGCCAACTAGGGATGTTAAATACAGTATCTCAACAGCATCAACAAGAGGGCCTTATAAATGAAGACACAGGTTTGCTGTCACTGACGATCCAATGTTTGATAGATCTCTTATGTCAGTGACAGAGAATTTCCCCGTTGTGGGATAAATAAAGTATAATCTAATGACAGTGAGTTGAACCCCCAGCATGCAGGATAACAGATGATACAGTGGAGTGGTCATGAAAATATGATGTCAAACATAGGCATCAAGATCATGAAACATTGGCAGCTGAGCCCAGCCCAGAAATCTTCAAATCTTTATCATTGGCACTCCTCATCTCCTCTTGTTCGCTCCTCTCTCCCATCCTGCTTATAAAAATGGTGCAATCAGGATATACCAAAATATATATAAACCAAAATCTAACCACGTCTCGTTTTTAATGATGATTTGGGTCATAAATGTGTATTAATTATCAATTTCATTACCAGGAGATGACAATGACGAGCCCTGTAATCTGCACTCTGTCTCTTATACAGTGTGCATGTGATGTAATGTGAAGTAGATGAGACCTGCATGTTTGATCAACAAGTATCATAATATTTGTGCATGATCAGAATGACAGGTGAATGGATCAGAGGCTAGTTACTGTTCTTGTTTTTGTCTAAAAGAAACGTGCTTGCTGCCCTCTTGTTGCACAAACCATTAAAAAACATGTCACATCAATATTTTGACTGGCCTTTAGTTGAGGAGTTCCTGGAGCAGGAGGGGCTTGTCCTGTTGGAGATGAGAGTGAAGCAGCTGATGAAGGAGAATCAACTGGGGAAGGCTGCACTGCTGGCAAAGACATGCTCCCAGTGTCCTGCCTTCCAAGGGAAGGGACCTTTCAAGCAGATGTACCTCGTCTGCCTCTGTGCTACCTCAGAACAGAATCAGCTGATGGATGAGGTGAGTGGAGCAACAGAGCTGAGATCACCAGACTTGTGTTTGTGTATGGTTTAAGAAAACAGTGAAGTGAGTACCAGATAAAGTACCACATCAGTAAGCAGTACTGATATCCATCTCTAGCTGCAATCCTTGCTCTTCTGCTATCTGTGCTATGCTTTCCACTCTGTTCAGACCTTTAGAGCATTTACTGTCATAAGTTCTTCATCCACAAGATGGCAGACTACACCTGAAAGTAATTTGAGACTGTTGGAGGCATTTCTGGAATCTCTTGTTATGTAATATATCAGCTGATGAAGCTTGTGGGTGTTTGATTAAGTGTATATTTAGTTTTCTAGTAAAACGTACTTATACTTACTGTATATGTGGTCTATCTATGCAGCTTTCAAAGGTGGACTGCCGTGATGCACTAGAGATGATCTGCAACCTGGAGTCTGACGGAGACGAGAGGGCAGCTTTCAGCTTATGCTCGGCCTTCCTGACCCGACAGCTCCTCCAAGGAGACACATACTGCGCTTGGTAAGAATATAGCTGTCTTTACTAGCTAAACTCTTTGCATGCTTGCTGATAACTTAAATGTTTTTGATGAGTTGGGTCTCCAAGATGAACAGTGTTGTGTTAGAACATAGACTAACTTCATCAGGTAATCTGAATGTGTCAGTTTTGGACAAATGGGTGCAGAGCTGTTCATGATACTCCAGAATCATTCTATTGGAATTCAGCCAACTATATGTTTATCTTACTAAAAAACATGTATGTGTTTATACATAACAGGTTGCTGGTGATGTCATAGTCTGATTTTTGAGTAAAATGTGATGTTGTGAAGTTTAATGCAGTGGCCTGCGTATGTTCATTTACTCCAAATGAACCAATAGCACATAATGAGTCAGTATTTAGTGTTGATGCACGCTCAGTGTCTATGGTTGATAAAGCCTTCTATTACTTTCTTGTGACTGTTGTATGTTGGTATTAATAATATTGAGAAGCTGATGGTAAATATCAGATAAATAAATAGATAATTAATGATCAACGATTTCCCTTTTTTTAAATTAGGGAACTCACTTTGTTTTGGAGCAAGCTGCTGAAGCGATTGGAACCATCAGAGCAGGCCTTCCTCGACAGATGCCGCCAGATGTCTTTACTTTCCAAAACCATGTACCACATCCTGTTCCTCATCAAGGTCATCCAATCAGAGGTCAGTAAACTGTTGTGGTATTATCACACTGTGCCCACCAACAAACAGAAGCTACCATCACATTCCAATACATACACATGTACATAGAAATGAAGTGAATGAAATTAAGTTTAAAGCAATTGTTTTAGGATCAAATGCTCACTACGTGGCAGCTTGAAATGTGAGACAGCAGCCACGATCAGCTTGAATTCATGTGATTTACAATGGTTTCATAATCAACATTTTCATTGTCTGTTTGTTTGATCATTTTGTTATGCACCAATGTCGGCCAATGTAGTGTTTTTAGCAGTCTGATTATTATTTTTTCCCCCCGCATGGTCAAGACAAATGGAAGCGTATATTTGGTGTACATATGTGTAAGCCACCTTTCAGTAATGTATTCACAAGTAAGAATTCTAATAATTCATTATTAATTGAGTAATGACTCACTTTGCTGTTGATGTGAAAAATGTACATTACCAGCAGCCATATCTTGTAGCTGGTAACTTTGTTGAGCAGGGGAGTGTCAAAAAATGAATTGCTTGCTTTATTGCTTTATCAATTGTGCAAGTTCCAGGTAAGTTTCAGAATAATTGTGTTCCATGTATTTTTCAACTTAAACTGATTCTGCTTCCTCTTTTTTTTTTATAGATTGACAGCGTTGGACTGCCAGTGTGCATTGAAATGTGCATAAGGGCTTTGCGGATGGAATCAGAGGATGGAAGCACCAAAGCCACTGTGTGTAAAACTATTTCCTGTTTGCTTCCCACTGACCTGGAAGTCAAACGAGCCTGCCAGCTGACAGAGTTCCTTTTGGAGCCCACAGTGGATTCATACTATGCTGTAGAGACTCTTTACAATGAACCAGATCAAAAACTAGAGGAGGAGAATATGCCTGTTCCCAACTCACTACGCTGCGAGCTTCTGCTGGTTTTTAAAACCCAGTGGCCTTTTGACCCGGAGTTCTGGGACTGGAAAACACTCAAGCGCCATTGTCTAGCATTAATGGGTGAAGAAGCTTCAATTGTGTCATCCATTGACTTGCTGAATGATACTGAGGACCCTGAAGAAGAGGAAGACTTCCTCAGTCAGGAGGAGTATAAGAATATCCCAGACCACTTAATCAGCGGCACCTATGAACTGAAAGATATAACAGACAAGAGACAAAAAAACAGAGAAATGAAGAAACTGAGAGAAAAGGGTTTCATATCAGCCAGGTTCCGAAACTGGCAGGCATATATGCAGTACTGTGTGCTGTGTGACAAAGAGTTTCTTGGCCACAGGATTGTACGCCACGCACAGACTCATCTGAGTGGTGGAGTGTACAGCTGCCCGATATGTGCTCAAACCTTTACCTCAAAAGACACATTGATTCCCCACGTAACATCACATGTTAAGCAGTCTTGCAAGGAAAGGCTGACTGCAATGAAAACAAACAAGAAATTGGCTAATCCTAAAACGGCTGCCCCTGTTATGGCAGCATTAAAGGCAAAGACAGAGAATGAACTTCATGAAAATGCTGATTCCTTGGGGCAAAATGGTGCTTTGGTCAACAACGTGCAGGCCAGAGTGGCTAATTCTAACATGAACTGTAGCGAGGAGAACGTGTGCCCTGTTGGAAAATGCAGAAGGAGCTTCAAATATTTCAAAAATCTTGTTGCACATGTTAAAGCGCATGGGGACAACGAGGAAGCGAAAACTTTCCTCGAAATGCAGAGCAAAAAGGTTGTCTGCCAGTATTGCCGCCGCCACTTTGTTAACGTCACCCACCTTAATGATCATTTACAGGTCCACTGTGGCGTGAAGCCTTACATCTGTATCCAGCTGAACTGCAAGGCAAGTTTCCTGTCCAACACTGAGCTTCTTGTACACAGGAAAACACATTCTGTATTTAAGGCTAGATGCATGTTTCCAAACTGTGGAAAGATTTTCAACGAGGCCTTCAAACTCTATGACCACGAGGCACAACATTATAAAACTTTCACTTGTAAAGTTGTGGACTGTGGAAAGGTATTCCATACACAACAGCAGCTGGATTTGCACCAAGAGAAGCACGACACCGAGGAAGAGGAAAGCCAATCTTCTGAACAGATCTCACAAAATATGCAGCCTGGCCCTTCACTCATTGAACAGATGCTTTCCAATCACACTCCAATTAAACAAGAGAATTCCCTAGAAAACTGGAATACTGAATGTGCTGTTAATCCAGATCATGGACGGATGCCAGTGTCCACTGAGAGACCTGTGGAAACCTTAGAACGATACGAAGTCAAACATGAACAACAGGATATGCCTTTCTCAACCAGTCATCCACAGAGTTTAAATAATTCTGTGATTCAGCCTGTGAATTCTCACTTGTCTGATTCTAATAGACACAGAGATGGTTCAGGTGGTCATTCTTTAGATTATATGAGTCCACCCCAACACAATCAACCAATACCTCCATTTGAAGCTAGCTTAGGTAATGTGACACATAACTATAATACAGATGTCCCACAAGGTCGGCCACAAATGTTCCACAGTAATGCAACTACTGGATCAATGAGCTACAACTCTGGCTGCAATTTAACATTGCCAGGGCAACAAGGGCCAATGTGTAATAGCAATCTGTCAGCGGTATCACCACTCCAGAACTCTATAGAGCCAGCAATGTCACAACCACTTCCTCCAACAGTAACCCCACAGCCACTAACTGGGAACAGACCAGAGAACTCTGTGACATCCTCAACTAGCACAGGTCCCCACCCAGGACAGAGAGAGAGATTTCACTGTGCATCTGAAACATGTACAAGACACTACAGCTCTCATAGAAGCGTTACCAAGCACATGAAAACGGTTCACCCAGACTTCTACGAACAATGGAAAGTGGCTCGAACTAAACTCAAGATAACCTACGCTCCAGCACCGAGCACGTCATCTGTCGGACATCTCAGTTCAGTTGTCTCATTTCAGAACCAGCAGGGCAACAGTGTACCAGTTCATGGAGTGCAGAGGCAGAATGTTATCCAATCACCCCCTTATACTAACATGGGTACAAGCACAAAATATAATCCCCTCCATCCCCATTCCTCATCTGCCAACAACCACAGTGCTTCACATGTGATGGAAAATGTTTTAAATCCCATTGTTCTTTCTCAGTTAGGAAGTGATACAAATCCAGGTAGTCAAAATTGGCCTTCAGTCCCTGGAAGTGAAGAAATTCCAAACTGTGTCTCTTCCCAAGTCTATCCATCTAACATGCAAGCGATCCCACAAGTTGATTCTTCCAGTACTGCTCTGCCACTTAGTGTCCCATCTTGTTCTATGATGGGATCAACCATGACCAGACCAGCAGCATCTTTGCAGTCACCACTAATGGAAAATGGGTCCCAAGCAGTTTTGCCTTCATATATGGATGGAGCTAAGGAAGTGTCACAACAAGCAACAAACAACCTTCTTTCGCCATATACATCCCAGATGCAAAGTGGTTTAGTCTGTGGTTCCAGGCCCCCAGAAAAAACAAAATCAATGCAAACACATGTGCAGTCCAGTTTTCCTTCTCCAGACAGCCAAAATAACTGTAACAACCAACCTCAAAATGCCCCCGTCCTCTCTGAAAACATTTCTGAAAATCAAAAGCCCAAAAGGAACAGAAGGACCAAATGGCCAGCTATTCTTAGGGATGGCAAATTTATTTGTTGTAGGTGTTTTAGAGAATTTAATAGTCCCAAATCCCTCGGAGGTCATTTGTCCAAGCGTGCAAGTTGTAAACCATACGATGAGTCTGAACTGAACACAGACCTGCCAGCATCATTTCTTGACCTTCTCAATTCAGAGCAAACAGTCAGCACTGCTCAGCCGCAGTTGTCTTATAATCCTACTGCTGTTTATCAGAAGTCCCATCAGTCAGTAACAAATGGTTCAACAGCTCCAAAAGATTACCCCACTGCTAGTTATCCACAAGATAATTTGCCAGTATATGGGAATGGTGAGACAAATGATGATATTCTTAAACAAATCATGACTGAGTCCAACATGTCCGATCTTTTTGTGCACACACATGCTGGCCAACCATTGTTCCGAAACCAATGTGTTCCCTATGGAGCTGGTGAACGTTTGCCAGGGAGCTCAGTCATACAGCATACAGAAAATGTCCAGCTGAAGCGAGAGGACAACTCGTATAGTGCAGCTCATTACCCCCAGCCAAGTGTTGATACATTTGCTGCAAGCGAATTTCCAGACCCGCTTCTTTCTCAAATGCTCACAGGAAACTCGTCCACTGTCAATCCTGCAGGTGTCCCCACAAACCCCACTGAAGGCTATCACTCTGAGACCGCCATTCAGACACCAGATACAGATTCAAACACAGTGATGCAGACACTGTTACCTGATAGTCAGCTTAGTCCAGTAACAAGTGGCAAGCAGGCTGAGACACAAAGAAGGACAACTGACCAAGATATTAAAAAGAGACTGCGGGAGCAGATTTTGGCTGGAGACTTTCAGCGTAGACACAGCTCATGTCATTCAAGCACTGACCCTAATGCAAATTCAAAGAATCCCATGTCTTTCGGCCCATTGTGTAGTCCTTCCAATAATACTTGTGATGCAAAGAGTGACTCAATAAGTGAAGGACAAGTCATTCAAGAAAACTCAGCAATCCCAGGAACCTCAGACGAAATTGAGCATCTACTGAACACACGGAGCTTTACTTCTTTCAGAGAGACCTCTACCCCGCAGAAGGAGGTTCTAAGCCCCACAGGCATCACAGCAAATGATGCAGATCTAGAGCCCACTCAATTATCTGCCAGCCAGCAACAGTGGATGACAGAAATTCAAAGTGCATTTGAGAGGCTCGACTTGGTCAGAGAAATACCTGATCAGATGTCAGCTTCCATGATACAAAATAGCAATACTACAAACAGCCAAGCAGGAGCTGCAAAAGTCTATTTACCGAGCTCAACCACATCAACATCACCAAACTTTGTCAAGCCGTATGCTTGTGAGAATGAAAACTGCACATTCAGTTCCATGTCAGGTGAAGCTCTTTGGAAGCACCTGTCTAAAACACACAACTACACACTTGACATGGTGAATGTGGTTAAAAAAAGATATGGCCAATATGCTCCATTCAAATGTCAGAAATGTAGTAAAGCATTCACTCGTAACTCAAACCTTCGCACTCACTACCAGACAGCTCACCAATTATCAGCTAAGGAAATTGCAGATCTAGACATGAAGCGCAGACAGGAAAAAACTGCTGCATTTGCTGCTATTCAAAACCAGGCTCAAACCACAGCGGCTACTCATTCTTCAGTGGAGAACAGAGCACATCTGTATTCACTCCAAGATCCAGTAAAACGTGAATGCCCATCACAAGCATTTGTACCACGTGCTAACATGGACATAAATAATACGAAATTTCAAGATGACAGTCGCTCGACAGTCATTCATCCTTTGCAAACAACTCCATTGCACAACCAAGCAATGACTCCACCAGTACAGGCCCAGACCTCCACTTTAGCCCTCCAGTCAGTACAAGCAGGCATGGCATCAGAACAGTGGTCACATGGACACCAAAGAAACTTCCCCAAGGTGCCCACTCAACATGCAAGTGGTCAACTAGTCGGAGCCCCTTTGCCCAAAATGTCAGCCCCTCTCGCCCACACTCTGTCTGCCATGCCTCAGATGAATGGACCCCTGTATCCCAACAAACCATCTGCAATCAACAGTCAGTCCAATATAGAGATTACTAAGAAGACAAAAGAGAAGAAGCCCAACTCAGGTGATGCCATGAGTCCATATAGACCATATCGCTGCGTTCATCAAGGCTGTGTGGCAGCCTTCACTATCCAGCACAATCTGATCCTCCATTACAGGGCAGTTCATCAGTCTGCTTTGTCAGCGTTAGAGGTGAACAAAGAGCAGGACCAGAGTGAGGGACTGGATGAAGTAATGGACCATGATGAGGAGGATCCAGAGGCAGACATCCCCAAAATTTATGAATTCAGATGTCAAGTCAAAGACTGCTCCAGAGTTTTCCAAGAAGTTCCCAACCTTTTGCAGCATTATCTTCAGCTGCATGAGTTCAGTCTTGATAAGGTTGGGAATATCTTGTCCAGCATCAAGCTTGGCAAGTTTACCTGTGGCCACCAAGGATGCACAGCATCTTTTACTGCTTTCTGGAAGTATGTAGGACACGTCAAAGAACAGCATAAAGATATGAAGTTAGCCAAACCTGAACAATTAAATGGCTCGTTCAAGTGTGAAATTGAAGGCTGTGACCGTTCATATGCCACAAAGTCAAACCTGCTCAGACATGTCATGAAAAAGCATCAAGACCTGTACCAGCCCAAACTAAAGAATCAACGTATAAAAGAAGATGGGATGAAACAGAGCTCTAAGACTTTGCTTTACCAAATTACCAAGACAAGTAATGGGAAGGAAAACATTGAGAGCAATAAAAAGATTCTACAGCGGGGAAATGAGGCAAAGAGAGTTGGCAAAGTAAAAAATAATCACTGGACTAAATATGGAAAACCCTCCTTGAAATCTAAAGTGGAGGCATCCGCCATGTGCACGAAGAAATTTCCTCTACAGTACCCCTGTATGATTAAAGGTTGTGAGTCAGTCATGAAATCAGAGCGGAGCATTTTAAAACATTACATTGGACACGGACTGTCAGAAAAGTACCTGGAACAGCAGAGGAGTCATTTCATATTCTGCAAAAAGTTCCCCAGGCAGAAATGCCGCTCCATCAGGAGTGATGATTCCAAGTCGGACAACACCTCTGACCTGTCAGACAACGAGTTGACAGCAGAACCCAGTCTGGAAGGAGGGGAATATGAATATTCAAAGCCCGTCCTACGCAAAAGGGCAGCAGCAGGCAGCATCCCTGCTGCATTGTTTGACAGCAAATTGTCAAATGATGAAAGTTCCGATGGCTCTGTGGTGCTGAAGCGAAAACGAGGACGTCCACGAAAACTGATCGGGAAAATTGTGAAACGTAAGAAAATTCCACGTACGACCAAGGTCGCTGTGGTGTACAGCAGGGACGATGAATCCGACTCCTCTTGCCCTGCAGTAATACAGGAGGAGACTCTGGCTGAGCAGAGCGCTCCACTGGCTGCTTTTAAACCAATGGGATTCGAAATGTCTTTCTTAAAGTTTCTGGAACAGTCAAATAAATGTGAGCATCCCTTGGCACGGAAAGTTGAGGTACCGGAAACGTGGAAAAAACCATACAATCCGAACACCAAAGACACGTGTGTCAGGTTCAACAACCGTCAGAATTTGAAATCACTTTGTAAGGTGAAAGTAATTATAGACAAGGCCTTCTCCGGTGTTGCAGACATGATGTTGAAACAGCTGCAGGAAATGTGGCCCACCGTACTTTTGGAAAAAAGTGACTGACTTGTCTTTTTATTTTTGAAAAGCAGAATCTCAGGACTAGAATGAGTCAAATCTGCTGCAGACTGGTGCCCTACATGTTTTTTACACATCCTGTTATTAAAAAAAAAGTTGTTTTGAAATATACTGTAATATTGTCTGTACGATTTTTGTCTTTTTTTTATAGAATAGTGTATAGCATGTTTTTATTTATGAACTGTAAAGTCAAAAACAAAGCCTGAACATTTGGCTGGAAACTGAAACATGGCATCAGCTTTTGGTGATGTGGAACTCACAGACAGATGAACTTTGAAATGGATTGTGTTGTGTGTAGTTCGTGATTTGAAGATGTTGATTATCGTGTGGTGTATATAGTTTGAAATCACTCACTGCCACCAGCAGTCTTACTATTAAAATGAACAGCTTTTTTACAACCAGTTTGACTTGTTTGGTTTGTTTTTTATCAGTTGTTAGAGTACACTGCAGTACAGGAAGTCCTTTTATGGTGTCAAGTTTGGAGCGGATGCATGCAAACTGAATGGAAAATGATTTTGTGGAAGTTGTTCAATTAAAAACAAACGAGCTAGAACTAGTACATGAGTTTCTTGTATTAAATGTTCATCAGTATTTCAGAGGTCATTGTGAATGTTTCCCATTTGGATGTGTGTCATTATTTGTTTGCTTAGCATGAAGACTGAATGTTCAAAAAATAATGTATACATATTCATACAAAATGGGAGCCATTTGTGTTGTTACATCACTGTTGCTTCTACTTTATAGATTGAGACAAGTACATGTAGGGAAAAAGAAATGCACTTCAGTTAGAGGAGCAAGGTGCTTTAGTGAGGTCATTCAACAATGTTGGCAGTCGTGTCAGTTAACCAGTGTATGGGATTTAGTCGCACCTAGTGGTGTAATTGTGAATTGCAATTCTCCCCTTCCTAGTATGAAGGAAAGGATACAGTGACTGCATGCATGAATGCATGAAAGGCCCTTGAGCCAGTGTTAGGTGTCTGTTCTCGACTACTCTGTGGGAGACCTGCAGTATCTGTGGCTATAAGTTTTATTCTGAGATAACAAAAACATAATGATTCTTATTTTCAGGTGATTATACACTCATGAAAACATAGTAAGGAATATTATATTCCATTTCTGTCATATTGTGTAAATCGAGCCCCCTAAATCTGACAGACTGGCCCTTTAACTAGTGTGTTGAGAAAGAAGAGCAGATTTAAAGGTGTGTGTATATATACATTTATTATCACACTTAACATGTTCACATGCAATACAAAGATAATGGGTAGTGCTGATCATCAGCAGAAAGTCCATAAGGTGATTAATTGATCTTAGCTTTGATGCTTAAATAAATAAATAGAAAAATATATACATTTTATTATCAGTTAAAGTCAGTTCATCCTCATGATGAAGCAAACAGTGATGGAACAAACATTAGAATCATAATAGAACAATGACACCTTCATCCTTAAAGAATGCTCCACCTGTGGATGTTCTCCATCTGTCTGTTTCTACAGCTGATGGGACCCTGAGTTAGTTTGACAGCAACATGCTGTCTGTTTATTTTTTTACCTCTTGTTTTAGTATTGATGATTTGTTTTTTCATTTATACAAATAATTTCATTTTCTATAACCACATTCAATATAACTAAATAAAGTTTGAGTCATAATTTGTTACCAGTCCAAATTATAATTGATGTCTGCAGTTTGATTAGTTAAACAAAACAAGGTTAACTAATATATCTAAGAACTAAACAGCATTGTGTGCATAAAAATAGACGTCCAAGCATGTCACTATTACATTTGGTGTCCAATATAGTTCTGACTCCAGTGTTCAATGTTAAATGACATTTTCAGAACATTACATGAAGAAATGCCAATCCAACACAACTGGAAGAAGACGTTTGAAATAAATCTGCTGGAACAAAGAAGTCATTAACTGTAACCTGTTGACTTACTGGGACGCCAGATGGAACCAAACGTCACCTTTTTCCTTTTACAAGGCAAAATGTCTGCCATGAAGCTGTCTTGACACGCACTTTCTTTAAAACAAGTGTTAGCAAAACGAGTGTTTGCGTGTTTATGTTACCTATATTTGTGTGACACGTCTGTGAAGTTTGGAAAAGGAGCGTTTCCCTTTAAAAGAATTGTTGATATGTTTCAAAAATCAAGAATGAAACTTGACAGCGTCTTTAGACCCTCCCTACCTCCACGCAGAACAATCTGTGATCTCCAAGCCCAATGAGAGATGAACTCTGATGATGTGAAAGTGATCAGGTTATTATCTCAGACTTGATAAATGTCCTCCAGAGCCACATAAAACAAATGTTTTCTCAGGCTAAATAATATAAGTACTGTCTTCATGTGTAAAATTGGCTGAATGCCAAATGAACCAAATTTGACCATTATAACTCTCGTACTATTATAGTGTAAATAAGAACTCATGTTTCCAGTTAAACTGAATCCTTAATTGACTTAATTCACTAGTATCTGTAATTAGAGTCTGTTCACACTCATACCTGAAAAGGCAGCTTGTCGTACCTTTTCTTAATTTAATTTTTCTAAATTGTTTTTTAAAAAAAAAAAATCAGTAAATGGTGTCTGTGTTTGTTTATCAGGTGTGCCACAGTTTCGCTGTGGTTTCTCTCTGAGCAGGCAACATGAGCTCTGAGCCGGTCCCAGTCCTCTACTGGACGAGCTGGTTCTCAGCTGACGCAGGTTGTGTGTTGCTGTCTGTGTGCACTGTTGGCTCAGAGGAGGCAAATTTGTTGACAATGGAAACAGATGGCCGGCTGAAGGCCTGCTCTTCCGCGGGGGCGTAGCGTCTGACAAAACATTTCCACAGCTGCTTCCACACGATGTACATGAGCTCCACAAAATTCAGAGCGATGCACAGAATGGAGGTGCAGCCCATGATGTACAGGAAGATCTTCTTCTCTGTGGCTTTGGCGATGTAACAGTCCACCGTGTTGGGACAGGGATCCTGGCGGCAGCGGAGCAGCATGGGCATCTCAAAGCCGTTGTACAGGAAATAGAAAGTGAGCAGGGAGCCCACCTCGAAGGCTGTTTTAAAGACCAGGCTGACGATGTAAGTGCAGAACAGACCTCCATCAATGCTCCCTTTGTCCTTGTACAGTTTTTTCCTGTGTTTGGCCTCCCGGTGCTCCCTGTAGGCCACATGCAGGGCCACCAGCAGGGACGGGGTGGACACCATGATGAGCTGCAGGGCCCAGAGACGCACCTGCGAGATGGGGAAGAAGTGATCAAAGCAGGCGTTCTCACAGCCCGGCTGCTCGGTGTTGCACACAAAATCCTTCTGCTCATCCTTCCACACCTGCTCGGCCGCCGCCACATACACCAAGATCCTGAAGAGAAAGACCACAGAGAGCCAGATCCGTCCAATCACAGTGGAGTACTTGTTTACCCCACTGAGGATGTTCTCCAAAAAACCCCAGTTCATCTTCCTCTCCTGTTGAGGGAGAAACCAAGAGTTAGTCGGAACTGAATACAGCACAGCCGACACAGATGCCTACAATAACATGCTTTAGATACACAACAGATTCCTGTAAGCCATTCATTTCCATTCATTGCACCGGTTTTGTAGTATTCCAGATCAGTCTTGTTTTTAAGACTGGTCTCAAGACCACTTTTTTAAAGTCTCTGATCTTGTCTCAGTCTCAGACATTCTGTCTCAGAGGATTCTGGATTTCTGGACCACAACTGTGGGGTTATCACTACACTGCCTGAGCACTATCTGATTTTATTGTTTATTTTATTTATTGTTTTATTCCTGCAGCAACCAAATGAATCCAATAACTCATTTTTGTTAACGGCTGTGAGCCCTCCTCCCCCCATTCACATGCACTCAAAGAAAGCAAATGTGGGAAACAGGAGAAGGGGAAGTTCTGGTTGTCTGTGAGGAGATGCCAGCCAAATATTAAAATTTGACTTCCTAAACTACAAAGAGTTGATACAAAACACACACACAGCAGTCTGTAAATTCTGCACCGCCTACTGAGACAGCTGTGACCACACACGCCCAAAGAGATTTGAAAAATATTAGCAACCTAAGTAGCTCTATACTATCCTGACTCCATCTCAAGCCTCGAGAAAGTCTTCACTTGGTCTTGGTTTAGGTGGTAGGTGGTGGCAGATTCAGATTTGGTAGCATAGGTAGCTATATGCATGATGTGTAATGAATGGGCTCATTAGGTCTGTTGGAGCTGTGCTCCAGTGGAGCAAACACATTTACAAATATTCAAATGACCACAAAGCATCAGGACAGTCCTCAGCTTTGTCCGGCTGCTCCACCTGCACACTCACACACACTTGGGGGGGTCGCTTTATTCTAACAGCAACAAGATGTTGAAATTCCTCATCAGGTGACAGAGTCAGGCCATGGCTGGTGCGTGTTGGTAATTTAATGAGCAATTTAATAAGATTCAGTCACTTAATATTTTAAGAGTTTTCGGTTCGACTTGTCATATCACCGCTTCCTGGGAACTATCATCTCCCAGGACCTCAAGTGGGAGCTGAACATCAGCTCCCTCACCAAGAAAGCACAGCAGAGGATGTACTTCCTGCGGCAGCTGAAGAAATTCAACCTGCCAAAGACAATGATGGTGCACTTCTACACAGCCATCATTGAGTCCATCCTCTCATCTTCCATCACCATCTGGTACGCTGCTGCCATTGCCAAGGACAAGGGCAGACTGTGTGTCATTCGGCCTGCAGAAAAGGTGATAGGCTGCAATCTTCCATCTTCAGGACCTGTACGCCTCCAGGACTCTGAGGCGTGCAGGAAAGATTGTGGCTGATCCCTCCCACCCTGGTCACAAACTCTTTGAGTCACTCCCCTCTGGCAGGAGGCTGAGGTCCATCAGGACCAAAACCACACGCCACAAGAACAGTTTTTTCCCATCTGCTGCTAACCTTATCAACAAGGCCCGGAGCCTCCCCTGACACTCTTTCACACTCCACCTATGCCTCTAAATGTCACATTGACATAGCACCCACTACTCTATGCGTTACATTAACGCTCAGCTTGGACTTCCTTGTTCTGTAATACTTATACTTGCATATTTAAAATATCCCACTACTGTGAACATTTGCACATCTGTGAACATTTGACTGGTACTTATCAGCACTGCCAGCTGTACTGCTCTTTTTTATTCTTAAAAACATACTGTGTATATATATTTATATTGTTATATTTTTTAATTTTTCTTTAATAGTTTATATTTAGATAATGCTTGTCATGCACCAACATCACCAAAACAAATTCCTTGTATGTGTAAAATCGTACTTGGCAATAAAGCTTTTTCTGATTCTGATTCTGATTCTGATTCATATATATAGGTTAACACAGGGTCAACAGAAATATGAAATATGTTGGATGAAGAAAACAGGTCAGCTCAGCACAAGATGTAATATTGTGCTGAGCTGAACAGAAGATAAACATACAGAAATAAAATACAATAAAATAAAACTTTAAGTAAAAACTGGAGTGATATTAATAAAAATATATTTAATATACAGTATATATATATAATATAAAAAGATAAAATCAAAATCCAATATGTATGTGTACTGTCGACATATGTATATGTGTACTACACAATGTATAAATAAGAAAGGATTCTATTTAATTATAACAGTATATGATACAAAATAAAATTTAGAGTTGTCTTGGAAATGTTCTGTTCTGTTCTATACAGAGCGTTGTATGAGTAGTTGTTAGTAGGTTGTTGGCATAATTCTATTCATCCTCTGAATATAATCATAAGAAATCTATTGTTGATTACAAATATGAGCGCATAGCTACATAAACACAGCACACAGAATATATATATATATATATATATATATATATATATATATATATATATATATATATATAATATTAATGACTTTAAAGCAGCGTTGTTGAACAGTCCGCTCTGTGTTTACTGATGACAAAGCACAGACCTCATCCACACAGTCGGCCTAAAACTACAATGTGTTATTTCATGTCAAAGCTCAAATCCTATCTAAAAAGCTGTGTGTGTGTGTGTGTGTGTGTGTGTGTGTGTTTCAAATAGAAGCGAGAGCAGAAAACTTACCGGGAGTTTTGTCCTCTGTGTATCAGCAGATGGTGTCGGCTCGGTGCTGTGTGTCCTCCTCTGCACACCTGCAGGGCTCTGTGCCACACCTTATCTAAGCACATTCATGCCGGACACACACACATACGTTACAGCTGTGTGATATGATCAGCTGTATGTCACACTGCTTTCTCTTTTGTTTCTGTGTTTACTGTGATTTTACCAGAAATGGTATGAGAATGGAACGTCCCCCACATCACCTGTTAGACAGCATGAAGTTAAGTGTGTGTGTGCGTGTGTGTGTACACAGAGAACATCACCATGGAGCCAATGCAAATAATATGTGCTGCCTGTCATGTTCATGCTCAGTGTGGGGGAGGAGGACACTGTAAATATCATCAGTATCAAATACACACACACACATAAGCTGTGTTTTATTTCCCTATTCTCCCACCTGCACTGACACATGTAACTTTGATGAGTCAGATCATGTTACTGCTGATGAATAATACATGTAGCCTCAGGCGTGTGCCTTCCTGCTGCCTGTGTCTCATATGTGTCAGCGTTTATCTCCAGTCTGAATATCCCAAAGCCTATAATAGATTTACTCTTATGGTGGTTCATATATATATTCCAGCTGTGCTCATTCTAATCAGTTTGACTGTTCAGTTCAGAGTGTCACTCTGTATCCCTACACATCTTCTCATGTGATTCTGGTGTAGTTGTAATGTTGTGGTGTTTGTTTAGTACAAAGATAGCAGTTATCAGTCAATGAGGAAAACCAGTAGGATCACTGCAGTAGGCTAATCAAACCAATGGGAGGTGCCCAGTTAAATGGTACATCTGGGTAAAGGAAGGGAAACTGGAATACTACTATACTAGTCTACCTAGTCTAGTACACACAGTGTAGTCTAGTCTACTATCTAGTCTATATGAATACTACTCATCATCATACACTACTCACAAAAAGTTCGGGATATTTGACTTTCGGGTGAAATTTATGGAAAATGTAAAAAGTTCATGCTACAGTGAAATTATATCATGAAAGTAGAGCATTTAAGAAGAAGCATGCAATGGTAATTTCAATTTATTAATAATTAATAAAACAATTTATTGAAACAAACGCTAACAACAGTGGTGTGTATACCACAACAAAAAAAGTCAGTGTCTCAGTAACTTGTCATGTGACCTTGAGCATCGATCACAACTCGACTAGACGTCTCATGCTGTTCACAAGTGGACTTATTCCAACCTGCTGATGACACTCATCATAACCTGTGTATAAGAATCGTTGTGCTTTTTGTTGTCTTAAAATGAGCCCTTTATATCTACAGTTGAGAACGGGTCCTCTTCCATAGAGGCCGCCATTTTGAACTGCCATTTTTCTACAGTAGCCCAGAACAGACAAACCAAACACTGATCTACATATGGACTTTTCCTTTTTATGTGTATTTTGCTGCCAGAGTGTTTCCTACATGCTTGGAAGGAAAGGGTGAGGCATGGGAGAGTATTCATTTGGTTGCAATCTGCAACGTCACTGCTAGCTGTCACTAAATCCTACACACTGGACCTTTAAGTAATATGAGATGGGCTACTTATCATATTTTTACCATTCTTTATTTTTTTTTTATTAATATACTCTTTTGGAATGAACAGGAAATATTTCGCCCAAATGTATAATAGATGGGGACAATCACTGGCCTGCTGTTCATTGCTTCTCCACACTGTAACCAGGAGTCTGTGACCCCTAGGGGTACTGCAGGGGGTCCACCAATTTTTGTCATAATAATTTAAAATTTTCTTAACTTAACTTTAAATGATATTGAGTAAACTGCAAGCATTAATATGCAATAATAGGCTACGACTGACAAAAAAAACTATTTACAAAATAAATGATTCCAATGATGCAGTCTGACATAACGTGACGAGCCGCTGTCGGAGGGAAAGAAAAGAAAAAGGTGAGGAAAGGTGTTGGCTAAAACACAGCAGTTCGTTCTTCATTGTGAAATTAATGTGAATCAATAATGTTACTAACTTAACGCTAGTTACTAGTTTGATATTAGTGAAGCAGAATGGATACATTTGTCACAGTAACGAGGCCTCGAGCTCGAGATCCTACAGCTACTCCTTCCACCTCTGCAGAGGTCATCATCATATCATATCAGTGAGGTACCTGACATCCTGAAGCTAAATGTTTCTTTGTTGAAAAATAATAATAATAGAAAATATAAGCCTCATCAACATCAACAATGATAATAATTCTACATGAACTTTTTATCAACATAAACACATATGGTCTAATAATCCAGTATATAGTCATGGCGTTTCCCGCCGGTGGCCGCTGGGGGCGCTGTGACGTGTCAGACGTCTTCCTCTCCTCTCCTCTCGTCTGTTCGCAGTCCTCTTTGACTTTCAAACATGGCCGCATTCACGGAGGCAGTAGCATAACATTAACATCAATATTAACATATTTGGAGTTGTGGTATCTCATATTTTTATTTAAAGAGCTGCCAGAGGGCAGGTCTGACCCGACATGTCAGAGAAAGAGGCCGGTAAAGGGAAGGACAGTCCCGGGGAAAAAGGTTACAGGACACCCGGGCTGAGGGGCGCGCAGACCACCACACTGTTCCGAGCCGTCAACCCCGAGCTCTTCATCAAACCTGTGAGACCAAACACTTACGTTAACGGCGAAACCCTTCAGCCAGCCTCTACATAGCTATAATAACACAGAGTGTGACTCTGTGTGTAAGTGATAACATGTCTCATGGTGTGTGTTTTCCAGAACAAACCGGTGATGGCGTTTGGACTGGTCACCATCACCCTCTGTGTAGGCTACCTGGGCTACATGCACGCCATGAAGGAGAACGACCAGCAACTGTACGAGGCCATCGACAGCGAGGGAGAGAGATACATGAGGAGGAAGAGCTCCAAGTGGGACTGATGACACACACACACATACACACACACAGTGTCTGAGTGTGTGCGTGTGTACTGTAAGGACAGAGTGAATTAAAGCCTGACTGGACTGAAACATGTCACCTGTTCTCTGCCTCTGTTACACACGTTGAAGTCTGTAGACACAACAAGAAGCGGTCACATCACAGACACCATGTTCAGTGTGTGTCTCTGTTCATGTCATTCAGCAGAAGCTCTTTGGCTTTTGGACTGTTGGTCAAGACATTTAAAGACACTTATTTGCAATAAAACTTAAAAAACAGATGACGTAATATCACTTCACAAATGATAGAACAGTTTATGAACACACGATTATTCACTTCATAATATTCTTTGATAATCTCACTTCTGTACACGGCTTATTTTTCAGAGTCAGGCAGACTGATGGGAAGAATAACTAATAATAATTTTAGCCACATAAATCAGTCAGTGTTTGACTTCAGCTCCCCGTCATGTGTTGGGTTGTTGTTGGTGCGTTGCTGTGGAGCTGAAATCAACCCCCCCAAATACAGCTGATCTTCAGCACAGAGGAGAACGTCCTGCACCGCTCCTCCATCATTTAGCTTTCTCATCCTGCAGACAGAAACAAACAGTGATTCAATAATCTTTCATATACCACAGCTGGAAGGTGAAGCTTGACTACTGCTGAGGAGATCAATGAAACGGACAGATTCATTATTTATTGAATTAAAGATTAAAGTTGGTTGCATTCAACACAGATCAGACAGAAGAGACATGTTACCTTGATGGCGTTAGCCAGCTCCTGCAGTGTTTGTTCATACCGGGCCTCCATGCCCTTCAGGTTCTCAGGTTTGACGATCTGCTTTTGAATCCCGGGGCTTCCTGCTTCTGCCACCATCTGCAGGAAGTTCTTCTCCTGAGCGTGACAACGAAAAAGACTTCCTGTTTATATTGATTACGTGTGTGCACCTCACCCATGTTTATAACACGGGTGTCACAGTTCTTTAAATGCACAATTTGATTTAAACCTAAAACAGTCACTTGAAGGTTTACTGGGACAATCATCGATCCTGCTTTTGATTTCCATCATTGAAATTCAAACACACTGATCGATTTTTAATATTAAATCAATATTGTGACATCCCCAGTAATTATGCATATAGAGTATGTAGAAGTGCTTCACCTGTACTCCGAGCAGAAAGGTGAAGGCCAGGCCTGCTTTCCCCGCTCGTGCTGTTCTTCCAATCCTGAACAAAGACAGAGGACAAAGTCTCAGTCAGGACATAATATGGAGGATTACCTGTAGTCCAGGTGTGAGGCAGCTCACCTGTGGATGTACGTCCTGATGTACTGCGGTGCATCATAATTCACAACACATTTGACCCCGCTGACGTCGATGCCTCTGGCAGCCGCGTCTGTGCTGATCAACCTTCAGGATGACATCATCACAGTTCATTCAAGGCTCACACTGCAAAAACTTCCACACACACAGTCACCTGTGTGTAGATACTGTAGCTCTTGCTTGTATGTTTTCAACTTGTTAGCTTTACATCTGTATCTGTATGATTGTGTACATTTGTTGTCTGCAGTCAGAGTTACTGAGTCACTTTATAATGCCAACGATTCTGATTCTGTCTCTGTTCTGCTGGATTTGGATCAAACAGAACATGGAGCCGTGACAGGCTGGATTTCATTTTAAAAACAATATTTGACCAGAGCTGAAGTTTGAAATATTTAAGACTTGATCAAATCCAGTGCTGACTTATCAGCTGGTTTATCACAGCTAATATGCTCTTGCTGTATGCAGCACTTCAGGTTTGAACATCTGTAATGTTTGGCAGATGTCAAGGACACATGGCAATATCATGCTGCTAAACATATCAAGATACAATATCAATATTCATTTGAAAAAATGTTACAGTTCAAAGGAAACCTGGCAGTAAACTGCTGTTTTGTTTTCTTTACTGTCACCGACCTTAACTGAGCTGAATTTTCTGCCTTGTGAACATTTTTCATCCTCAGAGTAGCAGTCTAAGACTGATACCATGTAATCATCACACATTTTGTCTTAACGTCTGTGTAAAGTAAGAATAAATGTGTTCTGAATTTGTCAGACCAAAGAAGGAAGTGTAAGCACCCAGCCAAATTTTAATGATTAAAAATATTGACAAGTTTATGAAATTAGGTGTCAAAATCAGGTAAAAATGAATTCTCAGCTCCAGGACTGTGGGGGCGTGTCCGCTGAATGTGCAGAAGCCACGCCCACTCGTGGGAGCAGTCAAGCAGCCATTTTGAAGCGACTGAAACGTGTCAGATGAGTTCAGAAAATGACATGACTAACTTTGAAACACTGAGCGAGTGCAGGGGTATGCTCAGGGTGGCTTCCGCGTGTCATCGAGCCACCCTTTAGGACCGCCCACAAAATCCTGGACTGAAAACTGGTGAAAAACTGTTTGAACCTCAAAGTCCACATTATTATTATCCACAGTATTTTCACATTTTCAGCAATTATTTTCAAACATATTTAATGTATTTTGAAAGAAATCTCAGAATTGCCTTTACACAGACTTTAACATTTCTTTGGATAACTGGTGTCCCTAGAACTGGTTGATGTATGCAGATGTATAGTATATATGATGGACTAAGAGCAGTGTGTCAGATTTAGAGCGCTCTATTTACAGAATATGATATTCATAATTCTGTTTTCATCAGTGTATGATAACCTGAAATCATCATCCTGTATCATTATGTTTTTGTTACCTTTGACTTATATCTACAGATACTGCAGGTATCAGCCATGTTGAACCACCATGTTTCTACAGTAGCCCAGAGCAGACAAACTAAACACTGGCTCTAGACAGAACCTTTGGCATGTGGTGATTCACAGACACCATAGTTTATCCTTCATGCTAGGAAGTATAGGATGATGTGAGTGGGTTGCAATCCACAACTACACCATAGTAAATGTTGACAGACTACTGTCTGTAAACAGGTATACAAATATCACTTTACTGCCTCCTCACATGTATGTATATACACACACAGACACACACACACACACACACACTCACAGTTGGATCTTTCCTTGTTCAAATTCCTTCAGCGTCTTCTTCCTCTCACCAGGAGAGAGTCTGGAGGAGAACTCAGCAGCCTGAATTCCACCAAAGAGCTGCACTAGCAGGTAAAGTCTGAGGAGGAGAACACAGTCAGACCACGCTGAAAGAGTGTACAGCACGTGACAGTTCAAGAAACGTCTTCTCCAACCTGTGTGCAGTCTCCCTGGAGTTGGTGAAACAGAGGATGGGGCTGAGCTTCATGCGCAGGATGAAGTGGAGGATGAGGAGGGGCTTTTTGCTTAACGTACAGGGCACATAATACTCCTAAAAACACAAAGATCATCAGCAGTCATTAGCAAAGTGACCCAGTTCCCTGACAGTTTCATCCATCCTGACGGTCAAAGGTCATCTCTTACCGTCAGGCCTTGGGGGAAGTCGAAGCGGTCTTGTTTCTGGGTGGGGGTTGCTGATGAGGCGCTGGACTGACCGTGGATGGAGCTGAAGAGCCTGGGCTGGTGGAGGCCCAGCTGCTGCAGCTTCTCTGGGTTCTGTGTGAGTGTGGCAGAAAACAGCAGCTTCTGCAACGGCATCTGAGGAGGAGACAGGCTGAGAGAGAAACACATTTAACACTCCATCCAGTTCACATTCTACAGCTGCACTGCGCCAGATACTTACATAGAAGATACACCAACCAACACCTCGACATCTGCTGAAACATTAACACTTTATGTCTTCTTTGTTCAATCTACACCAGTGTTGTAGGAACTGTCTCTGTCAGTGTTGTGTTGCAGATTTCACAGGCTGCTGTACGTGTGGACGTGTTTTGCAGATAAATGTTTTGTGGTTTAAGAAGTCAAATTTTAATCACGGAAGATTTGGCTTCTTCTCCCAGACAGCCACAACTTTTCCTCAGTCTCCTGCATTCACTTTCTTGATGTAAAGGAGAGGCTGACAGCAGTTAATAGTTTTTTTAAAAAAACTTAGAAATTAGATTACAAATGAGTGATTGGTTTCATTTTACATCTAATCATAGTAATGATGTTAACAAGGAAATCAGACAATTCACTGGCATTTTAGTGATATCCCCAAAAGCATTTAAAAAGTGTTCTTGAGACCGGTCTCAGACCAATCCTGAGTACTACAAAACTGATCTCCGCACAGACAGAAATGTAAAAAGGACCATCTGTTTCCCCTTGCTTCCAGTCTTTATGCTAAGCTAGGCTAACCATGTGCTGACTCCAGCTCTGTATTTGTCACCTCACTCTTAGAAGGCAGATAAGCACATTTCCCACACACACAGACACTCACCTGGCCGCTGTGATGTATGCCGGCTCAGTCCGCCTAAACATGGACATGGTCTCTGATCCACTTCCTGATCTGTACACCGCCTTTACCACCTGACTGAGCCAAGACTGGTGCATGCTGTCAATCATCCTGTCAGCCTCGTCAATGATCTGGAATGAAAGCACACATTTTGATAAAGTACAACAGACTGGTCGTAGTGGTCTGTGGACTTGAGAGTCAGTTATATCTCTGCAGCTTTTATGAACTCACAAGAAACCTGAGGTGTTCCAGACAGAAGCCAGAGTTCTTGTTGATGTGATCGACCAGTCGACCTGGAGTGGCCACAACGATGTCTGCTAGACTGCGTCTCATGCCGCCTCTGGAAGAAATCAGAGCAAGAAGAATTCTTTATTATTATAATTATTGTACAAACACCAACTCCTCCTTCAAATACCAGCTGAATAAGACAAGTTCTTCACTGACTTTGGCGCCCCTGGTGGTAATATATATAAAACACCATTTAGAAAAACAAAACAAACCACATCACCTGAAAGAATCAGCACCACAGTGTTCCTCTAACAAAAACAATAACTGAATACGGACACTGCTACAGCCTGACATGGTCTGATAGGACCTCTGGTTAATTTTGGCTTATGTTAGCAAACCTTAGATACATATTGATATGTCACTGACTTTTATGATTCAGTTTGATATATTTATTATTATCCTATAAGAACCACCACAGTGGCTTTTCAACACAACTGACACAGTCTCACTTTAAGAAATTTATTTGCACGACGTTGCTACTTTTACAATGAAACGTCTATTAGCATGAGCCGGCACACAGGGCGAGGTGGATTACTGTACAAGCAACTGTAGATCAGACTTGAATTATCTCAGAGCAATTTTATATATATTCATATTTTCAGGTGTTAGGTGTTGCTGAATGAACACAAGCAGCCAAACATGAAGTAAAAATACTCAAATTCTCTTTTTTAATCTAAACTAATATCTGTGATAAAATAAGAGTAAAGTCAATTCAATCAGATTAAATGACACACTTTTGGTACTCGATCATTTTTATAACAGTCAATATGAAATCCAAACTCACATATTTAATCATCAAACTTCAGATATTCATTATTTGTTTCTTCCAGACAGAATCCAGATAACTAACATTTATTCAGCAAACCAGTGAAAGACGTGTTCAGATTAGTTACTTCAAGAAAAGTAGAAATAACTGTAAACGTACTCAGTTACACGTAAAAAATGGTTGTACCATTTCACTTCTGTTAGAGTACAGAAGGTCAAAGGACTCATTATACTGGTTCCCAAACCTTTTACACCATGTACCATCTGAAAATACTCAGCTCCACATTATAATATAAAGGTATAGAATAATAATTAAATATTATTCCTAATATTTACAGTTTGGAATCATTCATAAAAAATGTACCACAACAGCGAGGTCACGTACCATACTGTACCATCAAGTACCTTAAAGTTGCACAGATGGTGCAGTATAATACTTCAGTGGATTTACTTCAATACATTTCATCAGTGACATAAATGCTTCATGATGACGCTCCACCCTGACGTGTCTTCATACACTAACATGTGACACAGTAATGGTGGAGTTCCCATGAGGCTGGACTCACCTGAGTTCTGACAGTGAAGCCTGCTCTGCAGCGAAGGTCTTCTGTCCAGCCAGCATCACCACTTTCAGAGTGGTTCCCTCAGCGTATGATGTGAACACTTTGCAAACCTGTGCAGGAGAACATGTGAGCTGAGCTCTGCTGTGGAGTGAACTGGATAACTGGACTGTGTGATCCAGACTTTGTTTATTAAAGAATCTGACCTGCTGGGCGAGCTCCTTGGTGGGCAACACGGCCAAAGCCCGGACTTCACACACCACCCGCTCCATCAGCACCTGATGGAAGAGAACATTGGAGAGGCTTTCTACATGTTCCTTCTTCACACACACAGCAGTGTCTGTACATTTTGTATGCATGTCTTGCTACTTAGAGGATGGGCAGCTCACCTGAATGACAGGCACAACAAATGCAAGTGTCTTGCCGCTCCCTGTTGGTGCAGACACACAAATATCTCTGGGCTTGTAGCCGCCTCGTCCAATCAGCAGGCCCTGCTGTGCGCTCTCCAAGATGGCTGGGATGACCTCCGTTTGCACTGTGAAAGGTCACAGTATTCTTCACACGTTTGATTCATTTCTCTAGTGTACACTCAACACACCAACAGTTCCAAAACATCTTCAACAGCATCCCTTCAGGAGGAGGGAACCAGGGATAAATGGTCCTGGTAGTCTGAGCCCATCTTTTCAAAGCAAACACTGTTCAGTGTGACAAACACATGAACTAACAGCAATACTGAAGAGTTAGTTTGGATTTATTAAAGGTTTGTTATATTGATCTATCCTCGCTGCAAAGCCACCAGACTTCTTTGACAAAAACACAAAGTTACATTACAGAACACAGGAGTTGCCGGTCTACCGCTGCCTTGATTTGAACAGATCAGATCTGAACTAACGTGTAAAAAAAAACACATTCACACAATAACAGAAATAAACTAATCAATCGAGGCAGCCGTAGACCAGCAGCTCCCGTGTTCTGTGATGTAACATTCTGTTTTTGTCAAAGAAGTCTGGTGGCTTTGGAGTGAAGATAGATCCATATAAAAGCTTCAGTTTCCTGTTAGGAAGGGCTGTCTGAAAGAAAATACTGTTTAGCTTCTGACCGCTGTCTACTGTAGGTAACACCCTCCATGGATAAGAGCCTAAATAAAAAAACACTTCCACACCTCAATAAATGTGAACTAACCCTTTGAGTGAAATAATTCTGGCTTATTCTCAACCACTGAGAACTTTGGAAACTGGCTGTTGAATACATTCATAACTTCAGTCTGTGTCATTACCTGGAAAAAAGTGCTGAATTCCATTATTTTGTAACTTTTTCACGAGCGGAGCACACAGTCCTGGGATGTCAGAGACGGGGACCAGGTTACTTTTAATGTCTCTGTGAATGACATCAGGCTGAGCGAGCCACTGAGGCAGGACTCTGTGGACCTGTGGACAGACGAACACACACACACTGTGGATGAGAACATTGACCCCCCTGACCCTCTAACACCATTAACAGAATCACTGTACCTTTTGGACAGGTTTGTTCTCAAATCCTCCCAGAACTGTGAACCCAGTTGGAGCAGAAGTCTTCTCTGTGGTTTGTTTTTGTGTTTTATTTTCTGTCTCCGCGTCCTCTCCTCCTGCTGCGTCCTCCTGTCCGTCTGTTCCAGTCACAGTGTCTGAAAGACCTGTAGTGAAAGTAAAACCACTGACTTTAAAAGACACTTTAAAGAGTTACAGTGACTCGAGCAGGAGTAAGTTACTTTTCATCCCTAGTTTGAACTTTTAATTGATATTAATGATCATCACAATATTGAGCAAATCCTCTGAGATGACACTTTTAACTATTTTACTCAGTCCTAATCTGCAGGGTTTTATATGACGAAAAACACAAGTAACTTTGTCCACATCATGTACCATCTTTTTTTCCTGAGCATGTCTTTTATCTGTTTTTCTCGATGAGTGTATGCCGCTGAGAGAGAGAAAAAAAAAATCACACTTCTAGTTGATTTTTTAGAGCTTTAAAAATGTCAGATGATTTTCTTTTAAACTTTTTAAACTAAAAAAATAAAGGAATTGTTTAATAAGGCAGCTTAAATTTTGGTTATTGTAGAGTTGTGACTAAGATACATAGTGTGATTCTACAAATAAGAGTTAGTTTTAAGCAATGGGAGGATTATGTACAACTATAAACAACTCAAATGCAAAAAGTGTACAGAGACCACAAAATCACAAAATCTAAAATACATTTTTTTTTTTCCATTTCTGTGTCAAGTTTAAACTTCATATTCATTCAGATTCTGGTTTTAAGATTCTGAAGTCAGTGAGTGTTTTCTCTGACAGACTGTTCAGTATATCGTACATTTCTGATCTCCCTGAGTTCATGACTACGAGTGACTCGTTTCACTTTACAGATAATGATTTGATCCATTGTTCATATTAAAATATTCATCACATTTTTGGCGGCTTTGTCCTACAATTTCTTGCTATTTCTCAGCCTAACATAAACACTGGTAGCCAACCAGAGATCTGCAGTCTAAAATCAGCAGATACTATCGGCAATGTCAATATAACAATATGAAGGAATATCAAGTCACTGATCACATAAATGATTTGATATGTCAACATACTGTATGAGTGCGTACAAGAACTAGCACATACCAGACTGATCCTTCTTCTTCTTCTTCTTCTTCTTCTTCTGTTTCTCATTTGCTCCTTTCTTGTCCTTCATCTTCTCTTTGACCGGCTCATCTTGGTTGTCAGAGTCCGACCCAAACGAAGGTTCTGCTTCTGATTTCCTCTTTTTCTGGCCTTGAGGCTCTTGATTGCAGTCCTCGTCAGCTTTTCTTTTCTTTTTGATGTTCTGCTGTTCTGTCTGTCCTTCAGGTCGTGGTCGTCTCGGTTCTGTCAAACTCTGTCTCTGCTTCTCTTTTGCCTTCTGCTGCAGTTTAGCCAGCAACACCTGAGACCGAGACTCCTTGGAGGCGCTCTCATCTTCCTCCTCTCCAAGATATCTGAGAGCAACGTGACAGAATTTAATGTCATGTTACAGGTTCTTCACTTCTATCAAAGCACATGGCCCATTTAGTAGCCTGTGATGTTTGAATTATACAGTTCTGATGAACTAGTCATGCAAGACTATTCTTTACCGTACTAGACAGATGGCTAACATTACTTACACAGCTAATACGTATTAAATACTACATTACAGTGAATACTAGATGACGGTAGAATTTGAACATAAATTCAGGTTTGAAGTGAAATAGTAGCTGAATGTTACATTGCAGTGATCTGCTGCTGCTCTGTTTATTACAGTGTGCTGCAGATGACAACGTGATGACAGTCACTACATTCACAGCTCAAAGACTAACAGTGATGACTGGAATGTGCCCAAACAAAGGAGAGGAAAAACAAGAAGAAACATGAAACTGTAGAAAAGGTGAAGACAGAGACGAGGAGAGCAGAGAGAGAAGTGAAACATATAGAAGGAGACAAAACATTATGATCCATATTGTTTTTAATTGTGCTGTTAGTAAATCTTCATGAATCATGTTTTTAGCACAAATCTGTCAGTTTAAATGTTTTAATGTCTAAAATAAATAATAGTTACTCTGTGTGCCAAAATATCATTTGAACTCCTTTCAGTGATTAATACATGTATTTTGTGTATTTTAACAAAGAGTTAAAGGTCCAGTGTGTAGAATTTAGATGCATCTAGTGGTGTAATCGCTGCATTGCAATCTCCTCACATCACCCTCACCTTCCTAGTATAAAGAAGAAACAACATTTGAAGGTCCCTGTCTAGAGTCAGTATTTAGTTTGTCTGTTCTGGGCTACTGTAGAAACACGGTGTTTCAACATGGCGGCCTCCATGAAAGAGGACCCGCTCCCACTGTAGATATAAAAGGAGAATTCTCAAGTAACAAAAACAAAAAGATTCTTATTTTCAGGTGCTTATACATGCATGAAAACATAGTTATGAACATTATATTCTATGTCTGCCTTATTCTGAAAATAAAGGCCCCAAATCTTACACACTGGACCCTTAATTGTCTATTATATATGTCACGCTCATCGGCTTGATCTAGAACATAAATAAAGAAAACTTTACTGCATATTAGTTTTGCTATGTGATGTGAAAATGTTGTGGCAGTTACATGAAGTAAAGTGACAATGTGACATAATAACTGACGTATAATATAATATAATAAACGTACCTGTTCACATGAAACAGTGACATTTCAACAGAGATGAAGCTGTAAACGCTCGACTTTAAATGAACTACAAAAGCCACAACTTTCTCATGTGTTCCTCCAATGTGTTTTCATGTTAGACGCGGATTGATGACGTCCCTCAAGTTAGTCGCATTTTTTTCCGTCACCAATCGGGCGCGTCCATATTAACTTGATTTTTTGCTGCTAAATTCAGATAAAACAAACTAGTTTGCGTTCGGAAGCATTTGCACTTACGCGAGCTATTAAATATTTTGTTACAATTAAAAATAAATAAATAAAAAGCACAGTGGCTACTAAAACCTGTCCAACCGTTTTTAGTTCACGTCACCTCACGTGGATCAGCCCGCCCGATGACGTTGACCAATCAAAACAAAGTGGAACAGATTTTGAACAGTGAAGGGAGTCACCGTCAGTGCGCTCGCTCGCTGCACTTCTGAGGCGTAATATTCATTTATTGTTGTCTTTTATCAAATATGTTTTAGTTTGCGTGCAGATTTTATTTTTTGGCGGGTAACTGTCCAAAAGAAAAATGACAGAAGAGTCGGCCGTTAAGGTCTGTGTTCGAGTCCGCCCGCTCATCGCGAGGTAAGTTTGAACCGACAGTCAGTTAATGAGCGAAGTTACAGGTCTGGAGATAACCTAACGTTAGCCTCAATGCTAATGCTCACTGTTAATGTTAGTCAAAGTAATGTCGTCATTTGACGTTCGTTACATTCTGAAGCCTGAAGTCTGTGTTTCTTTGTTTCTTTGTTTCGGTCAGCACTGACGTTCACTGTGTAGCTAGCGTTGACAATAAAACGTTGCTCTAACGTTACTGTGAACTTTATTTACCAAACTAACCTGACGTTAATGCTGTGGAGCTTATTGGCGGCAACTCGTGTGCATTTGAATGACAGTTACATATTTTGGATATTTGAACTGTTATTGTTGTAACAAACGTCACGACGTAACGTCTTGAGATGGCGTCGTTTGGCACCGTTAAGCCTGGTTACGTTATTCAGCCCACTGTGGAACATTTAGGAACAAACATCTGTCTGCAGCTGTATCCATGAACATTTAATGTTATTTTGGTCATCTTTACTGTGTCTTATCCTTAAAGACAACATGGATACCAGGTCTGTGTCATATATTAATAACCAGAAAGCTAACTAATTTCATATGTGTAAATGCAAATTTAAACTCTGTACTGAAACAACACACTGCATGTTTTTTTGTTTTGTTTTTTTTACTACAAATTAATTAAAAATGTGTTTTGTTGTTTCACTAAGAGTCCTGCCTACACTCAAAAAACTCTGACCAACAGAGTTATTATAATTAGTCCTGAGAACAACATGATCGTCTGTAACAGGTTTTATGGCGTTGTATCTGTCCAGTTGTTGTTCAGACATATCAGTCTGGACCAAAAGTGTCAGACAGTCCCACTAACAGACATTACCATCCCTACAGCCAGGCTGTGAGCACAGTGTCAAAAAGATTCAGACATACTCATGTAAAGATTTTAGTGAGGATGAGGTCTGAATGGTTGGTGTGACAAATGAGATGTGATTTTAGTGAGCTGATATACACAGGGCTCACCTCACAAAATTGGTAATTTTGACTTCATCTTTTACGTCTATAATAAGATGTGACCTCTTGTTACTATACATTGTTTCCACAATACATTAATCAAGACCCCATTGTCTGATGTTATTGACTTGTCATTACATAATAACTGAGGATGCCGTTCAGAACAAAATGGATGTTCTCCTCCAAATCTTACATTTTGTTGTAGCTGATTCTTTAGCAATCCATCCTCTAATGAATTCTCACAGAATGACACTGAACTTTGTCTCTCGATGTTGTTAAGAGTTACAGAGTTAATGTTTCCCTCTTGAACGTGTTTGTTTGTTCCAGGGAAGAGAGTGCAGAGAACACAGAGCCTGTCGAGCTGTTTTGGAAAGCAGATAAGAAATCAATTCATCAGATCGATGATGGGAATTCCACTAAGAGCTTTAGTTTCGGTATGTTTTGCAGCATGTACAGGATAAAGAAATGTGTTGAATTATCTGGTTCCTTTGACACATTTACTATCAAGTCATCTGCTGTACATTCACGTTCCTCCTCTGTTGTTCACAGACCGAGTGTTCACTGCTGAAGAAACGACCAACCAGCTGTACCAGGACATCGCAAAGCCTCTGGTTGTTTCGTCTGTTCAAGGATACAATGGTTTGTCATGTAAAGTGAACACAGCAAGTTGTTTCATACACTCCCTGTAACTGCATGGTGTTTATTTTGTGCATCTATTCTGTGTTTGATCCACAGGCACCATATTTGCTTATGGGCAGACTTCTTCTGGTAAGACTTTCACTATGATGGGGAGTGATCGTTTTCCTGGCGTGATTCCGCTCGCTGTGGAAGACGTCTTCCAAACCATTAAAAACGTAAGAACTATTTCACAAATGAATCATGCCACAGTCGTGCAATCACAGTTTGTTTTAACCAATGACTTTTTTTTTTTTTTTTGCCCAAAGTGTCCAAAGAAGGAGTTCCTTCTCAGGGTTTCTTACATGGAGATCTACAATGAAACAGTGACTGATCTGCTCGTTGACAGCTGGAAAAGAAAACCACTGGAAGTCCGAGAGACAATCAATGTAAGTGGATATATGGAAGTTTGATGACGTTTATCAAATCATTGCACATAACTGGGGCTCAGTGGTAGAGTGGGTCGTCCAATAACCCCAAGGTTGGCGGTTCGATCCCTGCTCTCGCACCGTACCCCCCCAACATCTGCTCCCCAGGTTGATGCTCACCACTCCAGTGAATCTGGCATCTGTCAATTTGAGTGTGACCCTGTGCATGTGCATGTGTGTGTTCCAACAGGTGCCAGCCTGGATGGGTTAAATGCGGGGAAGTAATTTCACGTTCAACGTGATCAATAAAGTATCTAAAAAAAATAATAATAATAAAAAAACTTTAAAGTTAAAACTCAGTTTCAAGTGGAAAATCACATCCTGTTGGCCGAGAAGCCTGAAAATGAAATCAGCAGCAATAGACATGAAACTATGATGAAATACATTTGATTTACAATGACACATTGTAATAAAACCTTCAAACTAAAATATTGATATAACTGATATATACTTTTTTAAAAAAAGGAAAGGTCCTTCTGTAACTGTTTTGCTGCGATCAGCGTGATCATTTTAGTTGACAATTAACATGAATTAGCGACAGGTGATAAAAGTAAAAATAAGGAGTGATCTCAGCTCGGGTTTGGAGGCTACATGTTTCAGGGGAAGACTAGAGGCGATAAAGTTAGAAATGCTAATGGAGTTGCATTATGGGGGAAAGTTAGGATTCTAATGGAATTTAAATTTCATGGAAGTACAACATTAAATCACTGGAGAATCACTTGAGATGATTTAGAATTTTCTCCTGCGCCTTAGCTCTATAGGAAGACAGAGCACTGAATGGCAGAAATCCTGAAAAGATGAACTTTTCTTTTCTTTGATTGTGTGTTGATGATCACTGTGTGCAGAAAAACATCTTTGTGGCTGACCTGACGGAGGAACTGGTTACCTCTCCTGCACAAGCCCTGGCCTGGATTCGCAAAGGAGAAAGTAAGATCTGGTGTTATTGTCATACATGAGAGTCATCCATACAGAGCGTGCTCTGCAGACTGTGTAACAACCAATGTGTTTTCTGCTCACTCTGCCTCTGTAGAGAACCGTCACTATGGAAAGACAAAGATGAACCAGCGGAGCAGCCGTTCACACACCATTTTTCGAATGGTAAGCAACACCACAACATAGAGTAACATGCAGGATTCTGGGAAATGTGGATTTCTGATGATTTAGTTTTTTTTTTAGATCCTGGAGAGTCGAGAGAGGAGTGACCCAGCGTCAGGTGAAAACGCTGACGGAGCCATTATCGTGTCTCATTTGGTAAGCTAGCTCCTTCTTATGACAGGCTTGTTTTCGACCTTTTCTCTCATCTCGCTGTCTGTATCATTGTGTGTGTGTCATAATTATGTGGTCACCTGCTGTTCTGTTTCATCTTCTAGAATTTAGTTGATCTAGCTGGATCTGAGAGAGCAAGTCAAACAGGAGCTGAAGGTGAGACTGCAGCATAAAATGCACACCAGAGCTGGCATTATGTTAGAAGAGTGTATACTGAGTTTACAGTAATCCATCTGTCCTGATATTCTAGGCACGCGCTTCAAAGAAGGCTGCAACATTAACCGCAGCCTGTTCACACTCGGCCAAGTGATCAAGAAGCTGACTGACGAAAGCCAAAAGTGAGTAAACAGTGAACATGCAGTGCACTTATTACATCCCTGTTTGTGTTAACATGACTTATAATTTCTACTTTGAATTATACAATACATACATCCAACAACTGTTAGTTACTTTAAGTAGCTTAAAGTAATAGTTCTGTAAAATACTATTTTGCTTTCTTTCTGTGAGTAAAATTAGAAGCTGGAACTATTTCTTGAAAAACTTTCTTGAAAGACTAGTTGGGTATCCTGCCAAGGCTCCAGTTGTGGCTTTCCTTTCTAATTGTAACACTTTGTCCAGTACTTTTCTTTAGCGGGTGTTTTTTAGGTCATTACACTCATCATCTTTAACTGGTGATTGATTCACATCAGGTGGTCCTTTGCATATATGAGGAAAGATACTGGCTGAATAATGTTTAGCGAACATTTCCAAGTAAAGAATAAACTGTACGGACCACTGGGGATCAGACAAAGTATTTAGCAGGTTTAGGAGTAAACCGTTCATGTTTACATGAAGGGAACTGATGAGAGGACAACAGTTATTCACAGGCTCTCAGTGTGTTGAACATGAATTCAAGGTGCTGACATGACTAACATCATTCTTTGTTCAGGGGCTTCACCAACTACAGAGACAGTAAGCTGACCCGCATCCTGCAGAACTCCTTGGGTGGGAACGCTAAAACTGTCATCATCTGCACTATTACTCCTGTCACTCTCGATGAGACACTCAGCACTCTGCAGGTCTGTGAAACATGCAGATTTCTGTCCAGACAGAGCAGTTATATGAGAGTTAAAACATGAAGCATTAAAGCAGACAATGTTTTTTTCTATCAGTTTGCCAGCACTGCAAAGAAAATGAAGAATGACCCTCATGTGACAGAGGTGTCTGATGACGGGGCCCTGCTCAAAAGATATCGCAATGAAATTGTGGACCTCAAGCGACGGCTTCATGAGGCAAGTGTCATAACTTTTTTTTTTTTCTTCAGTCATGTTGCGTTCGACCTAACACTGCATGTGGGACGACAGCAGCACTTTCTCCCCTCTGACGTGTGGATGACCTCCCTGCAGGTTTCTTCAGTCACACAGACCACAGCGACAGAGAAGGAGGTTCTCTCCCAGCTGCTCCAAGAAAAGGATCAGCTCCAGAGAGATCAGGAGGACAGGATCAAAAACTTAACCAAACTGCTTGTCACCAGCTCAAACCTGGTTCCCGTTCACAAGGTAAATATGACTCTAAATGAAGCTGTGGTTAGGGTACAGCTTTCTCTCCATTATCATAGTCATAATGACTCGTTTCCTGTTTTTAAGATGCCCAAACGCAGGGTTACGTGGGGAGGAAAGATGCTCAGACTTGCCCGTCCGTCCGTCTGTGGCGGCTCATCTGACCTCAGCTTTGCAGAATCGTTCACTCGGAAGAGGAAAGCAGACCGCTCCTGTCTGATGGAGCTGGGCGAAGGTAAGGACAAGCACATAAGTGTGCACACTACCAATCAAAGTTCCCATCAGTCGAGTGCTCACGTGGTGTATTTTAACAGATGATGAGGACTTTGACTCTCAGTGGGAGATTCCTGATGAGCCGTCAGATGACATGGAGATGAGTCAGAGCTCTGTGACCATGAGAAGCTTTGGAGACAGGTGACTGTCTTTCTGCTACACTTAAGATAGTTTCCATTTTCCTTTAATAATCCATGATCGTATGATGTGTAACCAGTGTGTCATGAATCAGAGCTTTGTTTTCCTGTTTCATTAACATGAGGGACTAACTCTTCTATTCAAGAACAACTAATCAAATGTATTTCTGTGAGCTCCTACTATATGTTCTTCATGAAACAGAACAAGTAATAATAATAGTAAAATAATAACCACAGTAGCAATGAGGAATAAACAGTTTAGGGTACTAATTTGGGCTCCTAGTGGCCCGAGGTTAGAAACTCTTCTAATATCACAGATGAGGTCATTTTCTATCCAATATCAGTATTGTAATGCATTTGATGTTCTGGATAAAATCATGTTAATTTCATACTTATTAAGTCTTTCATTAAGTCATCTTCGAATTCATGCAAATCACGTGTAAATCCCCTCTTTGTATGAAACAGTTCTCATTGGTGCGTTGGTCTTCAAAGTGTGAGCTGCCCTCTAGGGTTTAAGAGAGGCACAGCAGGAGAGATGTGACATAAAGATACTGCATGTGGAGCATCACATTCTTCAGAGTGTAATCCAGTGATAGTCTTTGTCTATAGGTACACTAGAAACATGAGCTGCTAATTCAGAATATTTTTCATGGTGCCAGTTTCCTAAAATGTAAACACACAGAGGCTACAAACATGGTTGAAGCTCCATGAAGCTTCATTTTTATAATATATTATTTATGGCCTGCTAGGATTGTCAGATACTGTGTGGCTGGCAGATTTGTCTTTTTTGGTTGACATAATGAAGCATTTGAATGCACTAAACGTTAACCTCTAGGGACATAACTGCCTGTAGATGTGACACAAAATACTTTACTACTTACTGTGTGTAGAACACAACCCTGGTCTCTGAGTGTTGTAGCTCACTGTTAAATAAATGAATCATCTTTATCTTATCTTTTTTCTTCTTCTAGTCCCAAAGACTTTGTGTCTCCAGACCGGATGCGTGAGCTTTCAGGGAAAGTGTCCAACCTTGAGCAGCAGCTGGAAATGGAGAGTCAACAGAAACAGGAGGCCATAACAAAGATCAAAACATTAGATGGCAGAGTGGCCGAGCTGGACCTGCAGCTCCAAACAGAAGCCCAGCAGAAACACGAGGCCCTGGAGAAAATCCAGACCGTGGAACAGAAGGCAGCCGAGCTGGAGCTGCAGTTGCAGGCAGAGGCTGAGCAGAAACACGGGCCCTGAGAAAATCCAGACCATGGAACAGAAGGCGCCGGCCTTGCAGGCGGCTAGAAACACGAGGCCCTGGAGAAAATCCAGACCGTGGAACAGAAGGCAGCCGAGCTGGAGCTGCAGTTGCAGGCAGAGGCTGAGCAGAAACACGAGGCCCTGGAGAAAATCCAGACCGTGGAACAGAAGGCAGCCGAGCTGGAGCTGCAGCTGCAGGCAGAGGCTGAGGAGAAACATGAGGCTGCAGAAAAGGTGGAGATGTTGGAGTTCCAAGTGGCAGACCTGGAGAGACGGCTGGAAGAGCAGAGCCACACTCAGAGTGGAACTGATGAACAGGTGTGCTGTGTTTAATGTACCAGCTCTCTAGCCTCCAGATGGGAGCAGAATGCTCAGATAGTCACCTGAGACGGCACAGAATGAAATCACGTCTGACGCTTCCAGTTTGGTGTTTAGAAGTTGATCTGCTTCATCAAACTGTCCACATCATCTCCTTTTACATACTGTTCATTGTTTTTGATCTGGCTTTTCCAGATGAGAGAGTTTGCAGAGACCATCCAGCTGTGTGAAACTCTGGCCTCAGAGAAGGTAAAGTGACTGTGCCTCATCTCACAACAATGAAAAGAGAACATTAGGACTTCAAGCACTGCTTAAACTGATGAAACTCTGTTCATAGGACATGGTGGCTGGTGAGAGGGACTATCTGAAGCAGGAGCTGGGGATGTTCATCGAGCAGATTGAAAGTCTGGAGAAAGAGAAAGCCACTCTGTCACAGGAGCTGAAGGAGAAGAGAGAGCTGGACGAGTTCAAGTCTCTGGAGGAGGAGTTCAGGAAAGAGCACGAGGTAAAGCGTGTTCCTGTTCAGACTGTACAGTTAGATCTACAGTATGTGTTTGGCTTTGTTATCGTTGTTTTCATTGTGTTTGTCTGTGATCTTACAGAGCGAGTTGCAGAATGAAATCTCTAGCTTGAAGAAGGCCGTAGAATCCTCTGAACTGCAGTGCCTGGGGCTTCAAGTAAGTTACAGTACACACAAAACATCACGACACATCAGTTAAGTCTTCTTTTTATTCCATGTGTCTTAGTGTTTACTGCTGAGTTTAATAATCAGTAAGCCTCAGTCCACAGCTGCGTGCTCCATGACTAACAACAAATATGTACAAGATGAAAAGAGGAAAAAAGATGTTTATTATTCCTTTAATTATTACAGGCCAGACCATACGACTGTGCTAGTTTTGTATCTAATTGTAATTCTTGTCTTTGTTTTTTCAAGAACAAACTAGAAACTCTGTCTGAGGAGCTGAAGAGGAAAGGTGACTTTGTGGAGGAACTTCAGAGTATGGTATGTTTGTCTTATCACATGTAAAAATCATGAAGGTACACCATGCTGCCAGCACATAAAGTTTCTCTCAGCAGAGATGTGTAGATGCTGGTACAGTTAGCCTCAGACAGATTGTGTGTAACTCTAAAGGACCTAGATGATAAAATCTTTAAAATAACTGAATTCACAACCGATGTACATAAGTGATAAATACAACACTAATGCACAATACTATGCCACAACTACTGCTGTTATGAGAACATGTTGCAAACATAAAGAATATACTGTACATGAGCAGACCATATGTAGTTTAATAGTTGAGTGTAAAGGTGAGATGCTGACTGTAACAACAGTCAGGTGAAAGTGTGTTCGCTGTAATCTTAACATTAAAATGTAAATCGTGTGTATGTGAGACGTTGTATGGGAGTTAAGTCGAAGCACAACATGTGGTTGAAATTGGTGAAAGTGATCCGTCATCAAGCAGGCTAACTGTGTCACGTTGCCTCCTTGCAGAACGGAAAGGACTTACTGCAGGAGGTGGCGAAGCTCCGTCGCTCTCTGGATGATGCTGAAGGACTCAGCAGAGACACCAAGAAGGAATGGGCTGTCCTGCGCAGTCAAAACATCGCTTTGGAGGAGACGACTGTAAGTGGGATTAACAGCCACAGACAGTCTTGACAGTCTGTATTACGGCATTGAAGAGCCATAATATGTTGAAAGTGGTGTAACTGTGTGTTGTGTTCTGTGCTGCATGTACAGTCACACAGTCCCGTGGATGGTGATGAGTGTTTCTTGTCATGGTGTCCTATTTAGGTGACTCTGACTGCCAGCCATGAGAAGCTGGACACTGAGGTGACCAGCCTGCGTGCTCAACTTGAGACTGAGAAGTCACGCTATAGAAAGATGCAGAACGATCTCCAAAAAGAGCTGAACG
Source organism: Argyrosomus regius (assembly GCA_946959425.1). Taxonomy (NCBI): domain Eukaryota; kingdom Metazoa; phylum Chordata; class Actinopteri; family Sciaenidae; genus Argyrosomus; species Argyrosomus regius. Next base: position 21,438,771 of record OX336901.1, read on the forward strand.
TTGCGTTTGACGAGAACACCAAGCTCACCACTCTGCTCGATGGAAAAGTCCCAAAAAGTAAGTTTAAACTAGGACATAGGTTGTGAGCGCATCATTCAGTCTGTGAAGTCAGACAGGAGTTGTAAGATGTTCTCTGTCTGTCTTCAGATCTGATAGACAGCGTGGAACTTGAGAGAACAGTGGCTAACCTGAATAAAGAGCTGACAGCGTCTCGTGATGCAGAGGGTGCTCTCAGAGCTCAGCTGGAGGAAGTGGCTTCACTCCAGGCTCTTCCAGAGCAAGTGGACAGTTTGACGAAGCAGGTCAGTCCTCCAAACATCCTCTGAACACAGTATCAGATTAAGATGGAGAACATATCATATTAAACATGTGATTTTACCCCATATTGTCTCAGGTGTGTGAGTTGACCAAGGAGCTGTGCGCTGTTCAGACTCACAGAGACGACCTGCTCTCAGCCCAAACTCTGCACCAGGACGAGGCTCAGCAGCTCAGAGACTCCCTGCAGACGTCCCAGGACGAGATTCTGAAAATCCAAGCAGACTTTAGTGCTGCTGCGCTGAGGGAGCAGGAGCTGAGCCAGCAGCTCATGGCCACCATTGAAGAGACAGGCCTGAAAGTAAGCTGTGGAATTACTGTGTGTACTCTGTAGTCCGGCTTCTCTGAAATAATGAATTCTTTAGGTTTTATTGGTAATCTCCTTCAGTAGAAAAGTTGGTCCCATATTTCAGCAACATTTATAGAAATCTAAGTATCAGATTTGACTTCGTATCAGCAGTATCCTGGACTGAAGGGCTGACCATAAAGTGATGGTAATGTTTTCATTTTAGCTGGAGGAGAGTGAACGACACAGAGCATCACTGGAAGAAAAACTGAACGAGACACTGCAGCTGGTGAAGGATTTGGAGGAGAAGCTTGCTGACAGTGAAGTTTCCAGAAGCACAGAGGAGGAGATCAGCAAAGAACTCCAAGAACAAGTAAGACATCATGATGCTTTTCTGAAATGAGACTAAACTCAGACTTGCTGTCAGCTTTTCTCTGGTTAGTCCTTAGATTGAAAACTGTACATCAGTGAAGTAACGGCATGAATCTAATTATTTTTGTATATTTGGTTCGTTCTAGCTGAATCAGCTGACTGAAGAGCTTCAGTGTGTGCAAGCTGAGAAGGAGCAGAGTGCCGGAGTTCAGAGCTCTGCAGAGGAGATGGAGAAGCTGCTCTCTAAAGTCACATCTCTGACTGCAGAGAGAGACCGGCTCAGGAACGAGCTGCAGATGGTGAGTGACTGCATCAATACAAAACACCTGAAGAAAATATAAAAGTACATGTGAGGGTGTTGTGCAGGGTCCTCTTGAAACAGCTTTGATAAAGAAACATTATTTACAATTGAGTTTGTCTCTGGATTGTTTTTAGGCTGTAGAGACGCAAGTTCTTCTTCAGTCTCTTCAGGACGAGCTCCAGGAGCAGAGGCAGAAGAGCTCAGATCAGGTTAAACTCATCGAGCAGAAGGAATCTGATGTGAGTTCAGTGTTAATGAAACCGTTTTCTTTTGATCCTTCATTGTCGGTGTTCTGACTGATGGTTGGAAATCTTCCCAGCAGATTCTGAGTCTGTCACAGGAGCTACAGTGTGTGCAATCTGAGAAAGAGACTCTCCAGACGGCCGGTGTTCAGAGCTCTGATGGAGAGATGGAGAAGCTGCTGTCTGCTGTGGCTTCTATCACTGCAGAGAGAGACCAGCTCAAGATGGACCTGCAGGAAAATGTGGACATGGTGAGTTATCGTGCAACTGCTTCACCAGATGTTAAAATGCGTTGAGCTCTGTCAGCTGTGACAGCCCTCTGCATGGATTAAAGTTCTCGTTGCTACGACGGATTTCCGTCATTCAGAGTTCACAGAGGCGACTTATGAGATCAATGTAGATCGGAGGAGAACAAAAAAGTGTTGGCTGATGGCTGATTTTTATTGGCAGATTGTCACACTCAGCCAATGGTATTGTTAACAGCGTGTGCATGTGTCACCAATGAGAATATACTGACCTACATCAGGGCGGGATCTAAACACGGAGCAGCGCTAACATTTAGCTGCTAAGCTACGTCATTAGTGACGTCATTTTGAGTCTAGTCAACATGTGAGAACTCATCTGACACAGAGAGTCTCCTGTTGTGTGTCTGGACTTTGTCTGGAGTAAGTGTATTTTTCTGTTAAACGATAAGAGGCTCACTTTAAACAATATCATTAATAATAATAATTAAAGATAATGATGATGAGAAGAAGAAGTAGAAAAATAACGTAGTGAAAAGTTCTGTAGATGGTTGATCATTTGAAAGAGTAAAACTTGAGAAAGCTTGGCAAAAAAAAAGTCAGTTTGATTTCATAGATTGAAAATGACATTGAAAAGACAAAAAAGTGTTGAACAGCTGTTCAAAGCGTCCTCCTGTAAAACACTGTTGGTCAAGTATTTAAACTTGATGGCTGCATTAGAGAACATGGTTGTGAGTGGAGTGGGGCTGAAATCTTTTTTTTTTTTTTTAGCATTGGTCAAGTAATGTAACCTGTAACATGTTTCACAAATTACAAATGGAGAATATGACTTGGCTGCAGATGATTGAGAATCAGGAGGAGCTGAGGGCAGCCCTGGAGAAGAACTGTGAACAGAAGGAACGCATCAAACAGCTGGAGACTGCACAAACATCCAAACAGGATGGACCTCCCAGTGAGGTGAATGAGCAGCAAGAAGAGTTGCAAACACAGGTAAAAGTTTTTTGATGAATCAGGAAAACCAGAGCTCTTTTTGTAAATGTTATAACTATAAGAAATGATACTTTATTCTTTAAGAGCAATAAACATGTCTGACATGTCATGTGAATAAATCCTAATGAGAAGTGTTCACACTAACAGATAAAGACTCTGACTGAGCAGCTTGAGAGTGCACGAGCAGAGAGAGACAGTCTGCTGTCTGAGAAGGAGGCCGGCGGTCAGACCTCCACAGAGGAGATGGAGAAGCTGCTGTGCAGAGTGACGTCTCTCAGTGAGGAGAGAGATCAGCTGCAGGAGATCCTGGAGGGACTGAGACAGGAGAAGAATGAGCTCAGAGCACAGCTGGAGGACAACATGGAGACACAGCAGACTGAGGTTTGTAATAGAATAGTTAGAGTAGAATATTTGGATCCTAAACAGTTTAAAGTGCAGCTAGAGTTTAAGAACATTGACTGACACACTTGATACCAAGATTTTGGCACTGGAATTGTTCTGGTTTCCATTTGTAGTCCGTGTAGCATTATACCAGAGATGTTTGTGCAGGCTTTGGTTGCAACAGTCAATGTGGAGAACAATAGAGAGAGAGATTAGCAGAGATGTGTCTTTCTCGTCATTCTGACATCAAGCCTAATTGGACTGTTTTCTGGATATCAGCTTGTAACACCAGAACTCCTAAAACACTGCTGTTGTCTCTGTCACAGATGTGGACTCTAACGGAGAAACTTAGGAGCATTGAAGCAGAGAGAGACAGTCTGCTGTCTGAGAAGGAGGCCGGCGGTCAGACCTCCACAGAGGAGATGGAGAAGCTGCTGTGCAGGGTGATGTCTCTCAGTGAGGAGAGAGATCAGCTGCAGGAGATCTTGGAGGGACTGAGACAGGAGAAGAATGAACTCAGAGCACAGCTGGAGGACAGGATGGAGACACAGCAGACTGAGGTTTGTAATAGAATAGTTAGAGTAGAATATTTGGATCCTAAACAGTTTAAAGTGCAGCTAGAGTTTAAGAAGTTTAAGTGTTTGTGCAGGCTTTGTTTACAACAGTCAATGTGGAGAACAGTAGAGAGAGAGATAAGCAGAGATGTGTCTTTCTCGTCATTCTGACATCAAGCCTAATTGGACTGTTTTCTGGATATCAGCTTGTAACACCAGAACTCCTAAAACACTGCTGTTGTCTCTGTCACAGATCTGGACTCTAACAGAGAAACTGAGGAGCATTGAAGCAGAGAGAGACAGTCTGCTGTCTGAGAAGGAGGCCGGTGGTCAGACCTCCACAGAGGAGACAGAGAAGCTGCTGTGCAGAGTGACGTCTCTCAGTGAGGAGAGAGATCAGCTGCAGGAGATCCTGGAGGGACTGAGACAGGAGAAGAATGAACTCCGAGCACAGCTGGAGGACAGGATGGAGATGGTATGTAACACTGTTTTATTTCCCGTCTATTGAATCACAGTCTGCCCAGAAAGTGAGAAAGAAAAGGTGTGTTTTCTGTCACAGGTTGCACAAGCCCACTGTGGGTTTAACCAGCCAGAAATGCTGCCCTCAGGACTGCAAGCACACGATGAGACAGTGACCCAACTTCAGCAAGAGGTAACAGGAGTTCAACAATAAATGCATCCCAACAAATACTGTGTGTGTATCAAAGCCTGATTTATCTTATGGGCCATTTTCCTCCACAGATACAGCGGCTACAGACCACTCTACAGGCTGTCAGTGAGCAGAAGACCCAGTTGGAGGGTGATCTACAGCGTAACGTGGAGATGGTGAGGGGAAATTGTTTTTGGTCAAACTAACCTCCAATCTCTGCGTTTTCAGTGTGATTACACTGCTGGTCAGGTTAATGCTTATTTCTGTGCATTTTTCCTCCTGTATGGATGAATGAATGATCATCTCTTTTCCTCATTTTTAGGCTGCAGAGACTCAAAGCCTTCTCCATTCACTTCAACAACAGCTCCAAGAGCAGAGTCAAAGAAACACTGAGCTGGAAAGACAAAGCCAAGAGAGGCAAGCTGAGCTGCAACAACAGGTTTGTTCCTGGCAGTGTATTTCACTAAAGCTCAAGTTTCAGGTTTGTTTATCCTGTGCAGGTTAACACAGGGTCAACAAGACAATGAAATGTGTTGGACAAGAGGAACAGATCAACTCAGCATTAAGAGTGTGTAACAAATAGAAATAAGCTGAAGAAGTAAAATCCAATACTATAAAGAAATGTAGGTAAAAAGAAAATATAAAATATACTCATAGAATATGAAAAAATATGTTTGAATCTATAATGTACACTGTACTGTTGTGACAACTATATTCAAGTATTACTGTATGAATATATATGAACATACTATATAAATTAGATATATTACACTATTTAAATACTGATAGTAAGAATAAAGTGACAGTGTTTTGAAGAGAGAATGTTCAGAAGTAATTTTCTGCTCTTACAAAGCATGCTCTTATTTTAGGCTGCAGAGACTCTGTGTCTTCTACATTCTCTTCAAGAGGAGCTGAACGAGCAGAAACAAAAGAGCTCCGATCAAATGAAACTCTGTGAGCAGAAGGAATCTGACTTAGAGCTGCAGGTGAGTTGAAATGTTAATGACGAATATTCATGTTTAACTCTTCATTGTCAGTGTTCTGACTGCCAGTCATTAATCTCCCCATTTAAACAGATAAAGACTCTGACTGAGCAGCTTGAGAGTGCACGAGCAGAGAGAGACAGTCTGCTGTCTGAGAAGGAGGCCGGCGGTCAGACCTCCACAGAGGAGATGGAGAAGCTGCTGTGCAGAGTGACGTCTCTCAGTGAGGAGAGAGATCAGCTGCAGGAGATCCTGGAGGGACTGAGACAGGAGAAGAATGAACTCAGAGCACAGCTGGAGGACAGCATGGAGACACAGCAGACTGAGGTTTGTAAAGAGCCACACTGTCCTCTGTCTCCATCTCCTGTTCCATTACACCTAGGGTTGTAGTTATAGTTGTAGCCTGCTATACTGTTATAATCTGAATAATGACACAGCTAATAAAAAAGGCAGGGGACAAATCATGCAGTAATATTTTAAGTGACGAGCACAGTGTGCTGTCACGCTGATTTGGGCATGTTCTAAACATCTAATTGACCTATCAGACTGCATGGTTGGAACAACTTGTTGTCCAAGTTTAGTTTATTTTTGTCACATTTCTTTAAAACAAAATCATTAAGAATGAGTCGTACAATAAAAATATGTATTATGGCTCCAAGCTGTGTTGGTGCAGCATGGCTTGAGTCCATCAGTCAGGTGTGTTTTGGGGCTCTGCTGAAATCCACTGATCATTTTCAGATTTTCTTGACTTTCTTTCCCATTTGCCATCTTGTGTTTGAAATGTTTTGCAAATATTTGGAGGAGACAAAAATATAATGGGTCCATATCTTATCCACAGATAGCCCAGCTGAGTCTGTGTCTGCAGACTGTCACTGAGCACAAGAAACAGCTGGAAGATGATCTGCAGCAGAGCACGAACACGGTGAGACAGATGCTCATCATATGGTCCAACTTGGCTGTAATCAAAGTATTTTGCCAAATTCATTTTGTATTCTTTATTCTGTGTATTTCCACTGTTGGATGTTCTGTCCATGTTTGTATATTTGACTGACAAAAGATAACGTTTTGTTGGAAGGCTTCCATGACACAAGAGCTTCTGAAGTCCATCCAAGAGGAGCTGTGTGAGCAGAGGCAGATGAACTCTGATCTGCAGAAACTGAGTGAAGAAAAAGAATGCTGTTCTGATCAGCAGGTTAGTGTCTGACACTTTGCTTTGTTCTCAATAGAAACCTGACGCTTTTATGAAACACTTGTTTTCAGAGCCATCATCATTCTAACTGTTCCCCTCATCACAGATCAAGAATTTAACTCAGAAACTGAGGAGCATTGAAGCAGAGAGAGACAGTCTGCTGTCTGAGAAGGAGGCTGGCAGTCAGACCTCCACAGAGGAGATGGAGAAGCTGCTGTGCAGAGTGACGTCTCTCAGTGAGGAGAGAGATCAGCTGCAGGAGATCCTGGAGGGACTGAGACAGGAGAAGAATGAGCTCAGAGCACAGCTGGAGGACAACATGGAGACACAGCAGACTGAGGTTTGTATCAGAGAGCTTTTTCTGTCGAACAGCATCTGTTGGAAGGCTGCACACATAATAGCTGTTAAGCATGGCTGATAGCATTCCGGCGCTGTGCCGGATCTCCGGTGTATCAGCATGACTGTGTGCTGGATCTCCGGCGTGCTGCCGTTGACTGCGGGGGAAAAAAGGAAAGAGTGCGTGCCCTTCGGTTCGGCCAGATTATCTAGACATTTCTCTGAATCCGATAGACGTGCAGCTTTCATTCTAGGTCTGTTAACCAATCAGAAGTAGGGCGGGGTGGGACTTAGCCTAGGTGTTGACACTCAGGCGCTTCACGTGTCGTTGACAAGGCAAAAGTGAGCATCATTAGCCTGCAGTAACAAGCATTGTAGCCTAACCCACAGGATGGACCGCAGGTTCATGAAGCCCGGGGATGACACTAAAGATGTCGAGAAGGGTATCAAAAATAAATGGTGCTGGGCGTGGATGGAGGAGGTTGGAAGTGATGGCAAGCCCTTTGGGAGCTGGTGCCAAAAGCTTTGGGAGGCAGGTGCGTGCTTCTGCACGGTGTGTGCAAGGTGTGTCATGTATGGATCTAGTGGCAAAAAAGTGCTGCCACCTACTGACCTGTCTTTGTATTGCTGTAGTGTAATCTGTAGTCAGAGTATGCAAAGAGCAATGTGGTAATATGGCAGATAGCCTAAATCAAATCAAATCAAATTTTATTTGTATAGCCCAAAGTCGCAAAATACATTTTGCCTCGGAGGGCTTCACAATCTGTACAGGGAGTGACACCCTCTGTCCTTAGACCCTCGGTTCGAGTGAGGAAAAACTTGCCCACAAAAAACCCTTTGTTTGACAACATAGTTAATATATAGTATTAGCCTTTCAAATAATGTGTATATGTATAATAATGTATATATGTTATATGTTGAATTGCGCTGCATACACCCCCCCCCCCCACAAAAAAAAAAAAGCTCAGGCTCAGGATTTTTTGTCCACTATCAGCCCTGATTAAGTGTTGCACCCAGAAGCTAAGTCATGGTCAAGCCATAGCTCAGATTGTCTTTTTAACTGTTCCCTGCCTCACAGATGAAAACTCTAACAGAGAAACTGAGGAGCATTGAAGCAGAGAGAGACAGTCTGATGTCTGAGAAGGAGGCCGGTGCTCAGGGAGATCAGCTGCAAGAGATCCTGGAGGGACTGAGACAGGAGAAGAATGAGCTCAGAGCACAGCTGGAGGACAGCATGGAGATGGTACATTTGTGCAGTTATATAGTAATCGGTAACTTAGATGAGCCTTAAAACAGACTGTCTCAAACAACTTGTATGTTGTCATCATTTATTTTCTCTTCCAACTACAGATCTCAGCCATGCAGGAGAAGCTGAACGTGCTGCAGGCTGAGAGAGGAGAGCAAGAGGCCAAGCTGCAACAAGAAGTGGGTTCAAATCATTTACTGTCATTGTTTTAAAGGAATAGAGTTAGATGAGAGGACTGATGTCACTGTCATGTGTGTCTGCTAAATATGAAGCTGCAGCAAGCATCTTCTTAGCTTAGCATAAAGACTGGAAACAGTGGGAAAAATCCAACTACCAGCTCCTCAAACGCTCACTGATTAACACGTTAGATCTCTCGTTTCATCCACATAAGAAGCAACGTGTAAAAGTGATGTTGTGGTTTTAATGGAGGTTGGGTGCAGTCACCTCCTGGTGTTTTCACTGGTCACCTGACCACAAGTCACCTGGAGGTTGCAGTGCCTATACTTTGTAGTTTTCTGTACAGTTGGAGGGTTTTAGGAAATGGATATGATACCTGAATACAGGTGTGGTTATGTTATTTGAGAGCAAGACATGAACAGTTTCCATCCTAAATTTACAGAATAAAATTACTGAAAAATAGTTAAATGTCCTCCATCTGTTTCATCACCCATCATCTTTTAGACATTCAGAAACACTCTGAATGACTGTCACCATCTCTGTTGTTGTTGTCAGGTGCAGCAGCTCGAGCAGAAGCTTCAGATGTCCAGAGAGAAACAAACATGTGTTGAAGCCGACACGTCACAGCAGGTTTGTCCACAGTCCTACTGGAGTCAGATAAAACACACCAAAACACAGGAGAACAGAACACACCTCTAAATGGGTCCTCTGTGATGCATTCATGTACAGTGGGGGAAAAGAGTGTTTAATGCATCAATATGGGATTAGAACACTGACATAAATCGCGCACGCATAATGAGACCCGCGTGCGCGCAAATCAAACATCCGTGCACGCATATTGTTTTTTCGAGCACTTTCAAAGCACTCGTGAGTTATTTTGTGTCCTGCATCTCTGCTCCCTGGAGCAATATTGTAGCCTGCGAGGAGAAAAACACGCTTGAGCGTGCGCAGAGTCCGCTCACAAAACTTTCCCCTGCTCGCGCGAGTGGGTTTTTTTAGTGGGCGGTTTTTGACAGTAAGGGGGCGGGCCTGGGGGCATGCCAATCATCATTGTATCCCTGAGAGGTGCAGACCGCCACCTGCTGTACGACAGTACAACAGTATCATCATTTTATATTATTTCTTATATTCTGCCCATCTCTGGCCATCTTTGCCTCAACTCATCTTTTGTTCTGTAGACCTGTAGTAATCACTGCCCTTCTTTCTGTATTTCCTGCATTAACTGTATGTTTTTCCCTGATTGGCAAACTTGAAATAGTAAACAACAGCTCATGTATTAAATCTCGGTGCCTGGTCCTGTTTTAATGCATTAAGGAGTAGTTTATTTGCCGTCACTTCTTTCACCCTCTTTAATGCTAAGAGAATTGTAATTTGGTCAGCAGGATACACACTCAAATAACTACTGATCCCAGTCTGGTGACTGAATCTGATGTCCCTCTTCAGTTAAAACGGCCAATCATAAAAGACGAGGACGTAATAGAAAAAGACTTACATTAGTCATTCATAAGAATAACAAGATGTGTGCACCATTTAGCAGAGATTACTGAATGAGTGCATTTTGCATTTTTACAAGGAATTTGAACATTAACCAGGCTTTTATATTACTCACATGCCAACAAAAATATCATACAATTAGAATGCTGAAAAAAGATGAAAAGCCTATGCTTGTTGAAATAATATTTCTGTCAATATCTCAATGTATTCAACACGGACATTTACCAGATTAAACACTATAAATACAGGATCCAAGTTACAAAAACATATCAGTTAATGTAGGCAATAGCTTACATTGTTCCTGCATGAATGCTCAAGCATGTATTGAAGGTTTTTTTTATCATTTTTTAACATTACGTTTATAATTTTCAGGGACAAAGAATTACATCTAGAATATGAACAAAACAGTTTTACCAAAATAAAAAATGTACAGTCTATGTGCAACAGGATCCAAGTTACAAAAAATGATCAGCGTTTTATCAGATTACTGTCAACAATGGAGGAAACAAAAGACAGCGCTCAGACAAACATATTGAAGTACATTGCTCTGTCCAATTGGCAAAGTTGCTCAACCGATTATATTACACAATATATACAATGATGATTGGCATGCCCCCAGGCCCGCCCCCTTACTGACAAAAACCACCCACAAAAAAAACCCCACTCGCACGAGCAGAGGAAAGTTTTGCGAGAGGAAGTGTGTTTTTCTCCTCGCAGGTTACAATATTGATACAAAATATTACAATACAGGATACAAAATAGCTTGCAAGTGCTTTGAAAGTGCTCGAAAAAACAATATGCGCGATTTATGTCAGTGTTCTAATCCCATACATCAACACTTAACATATTCACCTGGACTTTACACCAGACTTCCGTATTAACTCAATAAAACTACACAGCTAGAGAAGCTGTAACATACAGTTCAATATTTACTGACATCAAATTAAGATCACCTGTCCTGCAATCGTCTCTGATCAGTTAGGAGAAAAGGAGAAGAGTTACAAGATAGAGAAGGACATACAAGATAATCTCATCTTCTTAAAAATAGATCTTATTAGTTTGAGGTTTTATTTCTCATTTCCTTTCAGTTGCTGAGTGAAGCGAATGCGACCATCTCAGCACTCCAACAGCAGCTGAGCAGTTTGGATCAGAGCACCGGTGGAGTGAAGGAGACGCTGACATCACGGCTGCAGGACTCTACTGGGCAGCTTCAGGTAACCACTGAACTTTTCTGACTCATAAGCTGAACAGCTAAGAGAGCTCAATCTAACTGACTCCACTGAAATGATTGAATTACAGGAGTCCTTCAGGAGATTCCAGCACTTTGTAGACACTTGTTCTAAGTATAACTCATCAGTTCTGGAGAAAGCTCTGAGAGTGCCGTGTTCCCTGAAGAACCCCTATATGACCCCTCTACCAAAATCCACCATGAATACCTACAGCACTCTATGCCAGCTAGGAGAGCAGATTGGCCAGAGTCTGGGCAACATTATGGTAAGTATCAATATTCTTTCCCATTTGAAATGTTCTAAAGGTCTTACTCTTTGATGGAGTGATAATCTGAGACCTCCTGCTCTCTGCGTCTCCAGGAGCACCTACAGGTGCGAGCACAGGGCTACAGGAATCTGTTTGAGGAGCTGGTGAAGAAAGACCTGGCTGTTTTTGAGGAGAGGCGTCTGCAAGACGTGCTGCTGTGCAGAGTGCAGGCACCCAGCCTCTCTGTGAAGGACGAGGACTTCCACTCACTGTGGGAGCCCAGACTGACCGAGCTGCTGGACAAGAGGCGTCTTTACCTGCAGGTGAGCTCTGATGCACAGCCTCTACAAAAAGACAAAATGTCTTGAGCCTATTCATCATCATTATTATCATTATTACACCTTGTAGTGAAGCGTTCTGATGATTCTGTTGGTTCTGCAGAAAATGGGCAGCATCTCAGAGAAGCTCTGGGCCAGCGTGGCCTTCTTCCCCAATGAGCTGTCGATTGAGGTCAGAGAGAGGGAGAGGTTCACAGAGCAGCTGCGGGCCGTGTTCACCAAGCAGCCAGTCAGCTACAGCGAGCTGGACAGCGTCCTGAGCTGCGAGATGGAGCGCAGATCTGCGGTGGTGCACAGCAGGAAGAGGACTCTGCAGGTAACGTTCACTCCTCAGTGTTGTTACATGTTTTTGTCTGTTAGTTTGGCTCAACACAGAACTGTTTGTTTGAACTAATTGTTTGTCTTTCTAATAATTTCGCTCAAATGTACATTGGAAATGGGGCGGCGTTTAGCTCAGTTGGTAGAGCAGCCGCCCCATGTACAAAGGCTCAGTCCTTGCTGCGGAAGCCCAGGGTTCGAATCCGACCTGTGGCTCTTTCCCACATGTCATTCCCCGTCTCTCTCTCTCCCCGCATTCCTGTCACTCTTCAGCTGTCTATCCAATAAAGCTTGAAAAGGCCAAAAAAATAATCTTTAAAAAAAAAAAAAATGTACATTGGAAATGTGCAGTTGGATGACAGTCTGTCTATGTCTATGACTCCCGCAGGGTATCATTGACGAACAGAGTCTGTGTGATGAGCTGAAGCAGCTGGAGGCTCAGGCTGATTCTCAACTCAGAGAGGAGAGAAGCAAGAATTCCACTCTGCTGCAGGCGCTGCAGGGAGCTCCTGTGAAGACAGAGCTGTCCCTGCTGAAGGACAACCAGCAGCTGCAGCTTCAGCTCCAGAAAACTGCAGAAAAAGTCAAGGTAAGTCTTTAACGTCATACGCTGACCATGAGCCACACCCACACTGTGTTCTTTCATTACCATAAACACACACTGACGCAGTCCTACATGCAACGTCCTGAGAGCTGTCTGTGACAGATGTGTTTGTTTTCCAGGCTCTGTGTGCACAGAACGAGCAGCTGGAGGACTCCCAGATCAAAGCCAACCACAGGGTGTCCAACCACAAACAGGCCACCCAGCTCCTGCAGACCAAGCTGCAGGACAGCCGAGCACAGGTGGAGGAGAAGGAGAGCATGATCCAAACCCTCAGGAACAAACTGCGAGAGTCTGAGGTTCATCTGAACATCTCATTTTCATCAAGCAGTTCACATGCTTGTTCTGACACACTGAGCAGCTTTTCTGAATATTTCTCTTTCTTTCTCTGTTTAGAAAAATGCATCACCCAGTGCTGCTCAGCTGGAAAAACTACAGAATAAACTGTTCAAAATGGAGGTGGAACTGACTTCAACATCTGATAAACACCAGCAAGAGTAAGAGCTCTTTGGATGCATCCTGAGCCTTTGTTTTTGTCTTATTTATTCACTAAGTGTCAGTTGACATGTCAGGATCTGTGTGGTTAGCTTCTATTTAGCTCTTTCAAAGTGTCTGCAGATGGTGAAAGAGGTTTCTCTGTCATGCTAGAAATACTTGATTGAGTGTGGCTTCACTGTGGCACACTTCTGCCCAGAGGTTTACCATCTTTTGCGGGGCGCACTACACCTGTCACATGTAGGAGAGAATACTGAGACGTTTATTCTGTTCATTCTATGACTGAGTGTTCTGACCAGAGGTTTGTCCTTCTCAGGATCCAGAGGATGACCACACTGCTCAATGAAAAGGAAGATTCAGTGAGGAAGCTGAAGGAGGCCTTGAGGAAAACACAGCAACAAGGAGAGGAGTCGTGTAAGTCAGCAGTGTTTCATCAACATATTTTTAACAAGTATCACATCAGAAAACTTTGGAATGACTGATCAGCTGTTCACACTGATGTGTTCGTGTTGACCTCAGTCCTGCAGGGTGAAGACCTTCATGCTAGACTGACCAACCCCAGAGGTATGGTGATCAAGAGCAGCATCCTGCAGGAAAAGACCAAGCTGGAGGAGGAAGTTAAACAGCTTCAGCTGAAAATCACAGAGCTGGAAAGGTGAGAAGAAGCAGTCTGAGGGTAGAACTACTCAGACAGGTCATGTGATTCATCGCATCTTTTAGTCCCGCTCTGACACCTGTCCCTCCCCCCTGTCACAGCTTGGTGTCCAATCAGCATGCAGAGATCAGCAAGTGGAAGAGCAGAGCCATCAGGCTGAAGGTGAAGACTAAGTCTGAGATGGACAGGCCTCCCTCACCCTGCACTCCCACCAAGAGGGGCCTCCCCATGACCTCTGACTCCTTCAACTTCCTTACCTCACCCAAGAAGTTTCTGGTTACTCCCAAGAAGGTCCTGGCCTCCCCCAGGAAAGTACTTGACTCCCCCAGGAAGGGTTTGGAGTCTCCCAGGAAGCTGCTTGACTCTCCCAAGGTCTCTCTGCTTGACTCCCCCAAAAGCAGATTCTTTGATGTGGGTGGAAGTTCAGAGCTGCTGTCCAGAACCTATCCTAAGCAGTTCTTTGATAATTCCAGTCTCGGGACCATTCCAGGTAAGCTCCATCTAAAGTTCCCGTCCCTGTACTGTTGTTTGTCTGGAAGTGTTAATGTCATAAAGACCCGAGCTGTTTGTTTTGCCAGAGGTTTCCAATGTTCCTGAAACACCAGATGCAGAGAAGGGTAACTGCTGTAATGTCACTGTGCGTTTGGGTCACCACTGAGGGTTCACTAATAGGAGCATGAGGTGTTGGGACTTCACCAATGATCCACTGAACCTGAAAATCTGGATCAGGACTGATGCACTTTTCATCATTTTTCCAACCCAGTTCAGATGAAACCAGGTCCACTTCTCTCCCAAGCACCATCCCATAGGGCTGGGCGATATATCAATATTTTAATCAATATTGATATATTTTCAAATGAGATATAGCATGAGACCATATCGTTAATATTGATAAATTTTATTTTGTGTTAAAATGACTATACATTTCTTCCCTTGAGCCGCCAGTTCGCTTTTATTTCTCCTCTCCCTCTGTCCAGGTCTCCCGCTGCTCGTTGACGTCATCACGTCAGAGTGTCCAATAACTCCAGAAAAAGTCGCTAGATTTGTTGCTAGTCGCTTTTTGGGAAAAAACAAATCGCTAGAGGGTCTGAAAAGTCGCTAAATATAGCGACAAAGTCAGTATACCACTGATTAGTGTGTCAATAAACAACCGAAGCAGCGGGGTGCACAGGTCTTGACCTGTGGTGGGAGTGCAATTTACCAGCGGGCCATTAATAATAGACATATGAAATTATCCGGCCACGGAAAAAATATCGATATATATCGAGTATCGCCATTCAGCTAGAAAATATCGACCATATCGCCCAGCCCTACTATCCCATCACCAAAGCTTCGACTGCATATGACAGCTGCAGTTACATAGAAAATAATGACATGAGGCATGAATTTGATGAATTCACCGTTTATCAGAGTTTTCTCCTCTTTGGGAGCTGCTCTCCACTGCCACAGTGTCTCTGGACCAGGCACCCTGAAGACAAACCCCATCCTGCTACTCCTGGAGCCAGATAGTCCTGACTGTGTTTTCCCAATCTCAGTGTGTGAGCAGCTGAGGGGTAACAACAAGCCGGGCAGGAGGTAGTGTTTACTGGAGAAGTGGGCGTGGTTTCATCTAAACTGGGTTGGGAAAATGACACAACCAGGCATTAGACTTGAAACAAGAAAACTGACATTATGGAAGCTCATTTACCACATGAGCTTATTAAAAAAGAGGAAAAGTAATGAACTACAAAAAAAATCCACAGAGAGCTGGTTCAAATACAGAGTCAGAATTCTAAGAGTGTCTAAGAGAATTTTGAGATGCTTCACTCGGTGTCCAGTAGAATCTGACTAAAGCTAATGCAGCGTAGTCCAACAGTTCTCTTCCATAAAGGTTCTCAGGTTTAGGGTGTGTTGGAACTGTTTTAAACTGTTGATTGAACTGTGCGCTCAAACAGGGTGGACCAAATAAATACAAATGTAATATCGTAAAAGTTAAAATGTTGCTATTTAAGAATTCTATGAATGTCACAGCCACTGGCAGACAGAGAGCAGTAAGCTTCATTCATCACTTTAACACGTTCCCTGAGAAGAGTTTTGTCTAATAAAGTTCTTTCGTGTTTCAGATGCCGCTGTGGGAGCAGACAGAAAGGAGGAGTGGTGGCCTCGGTCTCCAAAGCAAGAGGAGATGTGTAAAACCCAGTAAAATGTTCCCCATCTGTGCAATATTATTAAAATGTCTTTATCTTTTTAATGTTTTAGAGTTTTTAATGTTTGAGTTTTATAGTAATTAAAGCTTCATAACTACACCGACTGTTGTCTGTCATGTTTGAGTCCAGTGACTTTGTTTCCACTAAACAAATGATTCATAGTTTTTAATCCATGCTTCACATCAGTCAGTAACTAGGTTTGTGTTGAAGCACTGAATTCCACAACATTGACTTTTAGTCAAAACTAACTAACATGGGATTTAGTATAGGTTAAAAAAGACAGCTCTCGACCCTACGTATCTATGTATAAATTATTTCCGTAGAGTGACATTTGTGGCCTCGGGAGCAGTTTACAAATGTATTTTTCGACAGTTTTTTCTCTCTCTGCACTCTAGCTATGATGTCACGCACTCTAGCCTCTCCATAAGGTAACACTGGGGGGATTTTTTTGGCGTGCTTTTGCCGAATAATTCGAAAACCGTTTGGCAAAACAAGTCATAGCACACTTGTCACGGCCGAGCAGGTCGATTTGACACCTTTTTTGTCTATGTGCGACCAAAACTGCGGGAGGAGTAGCGCGCCGAAATAAGGGCGGAAGAGGAATAAGAATAAGCCCGAGGAATAATATATAGTGTGCTCTTTCAGGCACACTCAATAAATAAAAATAATATAACTTATATATTTACATATATATTTCAAACTGTCATATTAAGACTTCCTGTTAGAATCGTCCAAATTAAATCCGTGAGCTTTTACTTTGAAGGACAGAGATAGAGTTCCTGTATTGAACTTTATTTCAGTAAAAGTCGTTGATGTGACCGGATGTGACCATTTTTTTTCACGCTCTGTGGATGTGACCAATCAGAAACCTTGTGAAAGGCGGCGTCTATACGTAGAACGTCATTGCGTTTGTTGAGTACGTTGCGCGCGGGAGCTTTGGTTATCAAACAGTGGAGTTTGAGAGAAAGAAGACGGCAGCAGGGAGCAAAACAATATTCACGTCTGCTGCTTATGATCAGAGTACAGGTAAGATATGAGTATGAACTATAATGAACTCTCACTTCGCTGTTTCCAGCTTGCAGCATCGTCAGCTGGTTAGCAGCAGCCAACTGTCGAACTCCACTGATGCGAAAACAGCGCTAATGCTAATGAGCTAACAGTTTAAATGTGTTGAGACAGAAAATGAAGCTGCGTCATAAAACAAGTTAAAGTTAAACCGGCTGTGAAGATAACGGCTGGACTTCTATAACTGTTGTTCGGTGTGTTCAATTATTAGCAAATATTTTCTGAAATACGCTAATGTTAGTCTAACGTTAGTCTAATGTTAGTTAACTTGGTTAGCCACTGGGGCGAGGAGCATCCCGTTTTGTGAAATGTGTAATAAAGCTGTGATGAAATTAATATTGTAATTGTTCTTTGAACTTAAAAACGGTACTTTATTTCTAATGTAAAGACTTTAACATGTTCGGCCATTGTCATACAGTAACATTATATGAAGAGGTAAATGAAAATAAAGGCGTTCACAGCTCATCACAGTCAGTAAAGTATAGACACATATGTATTTTATATGTAATCATACTGTCACACAGGAAGTGAAGTCATGAAGTAAATGTCAGACATTTGTTGACATGACGTCACTCAAAGAGAAGCATCACCTTTACCTGCCTCCTCTCTGTTCAACAGACTCAGGTCACATCATGGCTATGAGGAGTGAGGCCAGGGAGCAGGTGGAGGTCGAGGAGGAGGAAAACTTTGGGCCACAGCCTCTGTGCAGACTGGAGGTGTGTATCCTGAACACAGTGTGTTCCTTATTAGAAATGATACTGCGCTTCACATTTTATTTCTTCTTTCCAGAATAGAATAGATACTTTATTGATCCCTCGAGGGGAAACTCTTTTTTTCACTCAGGTTAAATACAATTCAGCTTTCTGGGATCAGTTTGAAAACAATAATAATAAAATGACCAAACACTGTGAATGCAGGACGGACACACGTCTATAAAAATGTATGCAGGACAAAAGAGGAAATAAGCTTTCTTTCATGTCAGTATCTGACAAATGAGAACTAAATCAGAGTCACGACCTGATGAACTGAACCTGATTCTCGTGTCGTCACTACATGCTGCCTTACTTAAGTTTAAAAATCACTGATGCAGTCTGAGAGAGAACAGACGACTGCTTTAGTCCAACTCCCTGTTATAGTGCAGCGGTGACACTGCTCTCTTTTAGAATCAAGAATAGAATGCCTCTTCTGTCGTTCCACCTTGTACAACACAGTTTGATGTGCAAATTAACGTTAAATATGCCACAACTGCAAACACTCCATATACAATCACACAGTGATTTGTGGAGTTCAGTTCAATGATTGCTTCCAGATGGCAGCTAAAAGAGGTGATGATAGAGGTGAGTTGGATCATTGCCACTCTAGGTGTTATGATGCTGTCATGTTTGGATAAAGACATGATGAGACATTTACAAAGACCTACAGTGTTTGACATCTCCAACAGCATTACTTTAACAGACAGGTGAAGCCAGCAGCCTCCACATCCTGTGCATTGCCAAAGAACAGGGTGACTGGTTGGCTTCACCCACAGGACAATAGCAGGACTGTTCCTGATACCCAACAGTGTTTACAGTTTCTTCTCTCCCGATGAATGAATGCTCCACTGTCTCTTGTTTCAGCAATGTGGAATCAGCGCCAGTGACATCAAGAAGTTGGAGGACGCAGGTTTCCACACCATCGAGGCAGTGGCCTACGCACCCAAGAAGGAGCTGCTCAACATCAAGGGCATCAGTGAGGCCAAAGCTGACAAGATTCTAGTAAGAGACAGCGGCCACCTTCCTCACTTCTGACTGGACTGTCCTGATGCATCAAACCGCTACCACAGCTCACGTTCGCTGATGAAATGATGTTAGCTTCCATCTAATCTCCATACCACACAGAGAGACCAGCTCTGACTGGATCTCTTCATATTCATCTCATTTCTATTCATTCACAATAATGTCAATAGATTGTTTCAGAGTTTTTGTCATCATAAAATCATTTTCATTTAGTTATTTTCTAGTTTCAGTGACAAAATGAACTGAGTATTTCTGTGCTGACGTGTTGATATGTATCAGTCAACACATACAATGACACAGATACATCTATCACTACAGGAGGTGTACTATATTTAGTCAACAGTCTTTTCTTTCTTTTCTTCCTTCCCTCTCAGACTGAAGCTGCCAAACTGGTGCCGATGGGATTCACCACAGCTACCGAGTTCCACCAGAGGAGAGCAGAGATCATCCAGATCTCCACCGGCTCCAAGGAGCTCGACAAACTCCTGCAGGGTTGGTACATCACATGATTGTGGTTGGTTACTGTATGCGGGAGGACACCGTCCACCACAGACCAGGACGAGCAGTGACCTGTCTTTCTTCCTGCAGGCGGTATAGAGACGGGCTCCATCACAGAGATGTTTGGAGAGTTTCGGACGGGGAAGACGCAGCTGTGCCACACACTGGCTGTCACCTGTCAGGTAAAGTCACACTGAAGACAGAAGTACACGACTTCTGTCTACTAATGTAGTATGATCCAGTGAACTTTGTTTGTAGTTTAAACTGATGAGAGGAAGTAAAGTGCATCAGTTTTAGTTCAGGATGTTCCTGCTGGAGAGAGTTACTCTGTCACTGCACTCTGTTCACAGCTGCCCATCGATCAGGGCGGTGGAGAAGGTAAAGCCATGTACATCGACACAGAGGGCACCTTCAGACCAGAGAGGCTGCTCGCTGTCGCTGAGAGGTGAGTCAGCACATTTCCTCCTCAGTCTGATGGCACTCATTATAGAAAAAAAGTCTGAGAATGGGAAAGTGACTTGAAATTTGGGACCTGCACAACTCTCCTTTTAGTGTCAGAGTCGGCCATGTCATATTTAGCGTGTGTTGAATTTCATGTGACCTCTCTCCGCTGTCAGGTACGGACTGGTAGGAAGTGATGTTCTGGACAACGTGGCCTACGCCCGAGCCTTCAACACAGACCATCAGACACAGCTGCTGTACCAAGCCTCTGCCATGATGGCTGAATCCAGGTCAGTCAATATTGACGTGTGCTTGACTTGGTGTCGTGTGGAACCATGTATCCCTGCAGCATACACTCACTCACACACACACACACTCCCTCTCTCCCTCTCTCTCGCTGTGTGTCAGGTACGCTCTGCTGATCGTGGACAGCGCCACAGCTCTGTACAGAACAGACTACTCCGGCAGAGGTGAGCTGTCGGCCAGACAGGGACACCTGGGACGCTTCCTCCGCATGCTGCTCAGGCTGGCAGACGAGGTGATGATCACTTTATTTAATGTGTGTAGCACCTTTGATACAGGAAACACAGCTCAAAGACATTACATGACCGAGTGCTTCACGTAATAAAACACACAGAATGAACGTAGAAACAGAGATGGAACAACATGATTAATGTGAAACTGAACTCCAGTCCAGTCTGTGATGTTAACGCAGGTTCAAACTGTATCGTGTTACAACAGTTTGGCGTTGCCGTGGTGATAACCAACCAGGTGGTAGCGCAGGTGGATGGAGCCGCCATGTTTTCTGCAGATCCCAAGAAACCAATTGGAGGCAACATTATGGCTCACGCCTCCACCACGCGGTGAGTGAAGCTGTGTGTGTTTGACTTTCAGTGCATCTTTTAACAGGACAGCACAGTGTGTACACGATGACACCAGTGTGTAAAACGTGTTGATGTGTTTGCAGTCTGTATCTGAGGAAAGGCAGAGGAGAGACGAGGATCTGTAAAATCTATGACTCGCCCTGCCTGCCGGAGGCTGAAGCCATGTTTGCCATTAATGCTGACGGAGTGGGTGATGCCAAAGACTGAGCTGACGGAGTCTCACACACACACACACACACTGCTGACTCATTCTTGGATTAAAGTGTTGTGTGTGTGTCTCTGTGCATGTGTGATCTTGGTTCCATACTACTGCCTTCACATGAAGCCTCAGACTGATGTGTAATCAGAGATGAAGGTCAGGGGTCGTTGATTTCCGTTTGGTTTGACTGAGGCTGTCAGTCGATCACACGGTCCGACCCTTCTGATGCAACATGAAACGTTCCCTGAGGGCTCATTCATTCTGAAGCACGCTGCACTCAACCGAAGACTTTTGATGCAGTATTTCATAATTACAAGACCCATTATACTATTATGAAATACTACGTCATAATTACCTGATAACATCTCCACCATCACAAAATAAATCTCATAATGTGGAGATCTTTATCACGTAACTACGAGGTCCATCTGCCAAAAAGCTCTCTGATGATTATGAGCTCTTAATCACGTAATTATTCCATCTTTGTGTCATTTAAATCTCAAAAGCCATAAATACAGTCTCCATTTTCTTTGTTTGAATGCAGCGTGCCTCTGTAGTTCA
The DNA here is from genome assembly GCA_946959425.1 of Argyrosomus regius. Taxonomy (NCBI): domain Eukaryota; kingdom Metazoa; phylum Chordata; class Actinopteri; family Sciaenidae; genus Argyrosomus; species Argyrosomus regius. The sequence goes on from OX336901.1 coordinate 21,460,020, forward strand.
TCTAACGAGTGGGCAAAAAATCTAAAAACTATTTGAAATAGTTTGTGAGGACTTTTTTCTTTGAGTTTCTTTTGAGTGGTCTGACAGTTAAATGTGTGTGTGAATGCTGTTGAAACATTATTTAGCAGTGAAAGAGTTCATGCTAAGCTACATTTTTATGGAATTACTAAAAAAAGAATTGTTTTGTCTTTTTACTGGTTTGTCCTTTTTCTTTGTCTCTTCCAGAACCTTCTGTATATAAGCTTCAGAGCTAAATTAAATTTGTTTTACCATTAAATGTCTCATTTGTCATCATCATGGATCATCAGTTTTATACTGTCGGCTGTTAACATGTTCTCAGTGACACATTAGTTATGAAGGGAAGGTCACAAAATTACAAAAGCAGAATTTTATTATGTCAGTGTCAGTTAACAGCAGCAACAGCAAAATGAACTTCAACAATAAATGAATAGAAAATAAAGTGTCATAAAAAAGTCACAAAGTAACAACATACTGCAGCTTCACTGTCACTTCAGAAAATAACAGGAATGTACACACACACACACACACACACAGTTCAAAGGCAGCAAATCGCAAAGGAAAGTCATGGTACAAAAATATCAGGATCATTTTAAGGTTCAGCTGCTTCACTCTGCTTACTGAGGGGTCAATATGTGATTCATCATACAATATAAACAAGAACCATGATCTATTAATGAATTTGAATGAATATTAATGAAGAGCAAAGTGAACCAGTGAAACATTCCTGCTCTCTTTCCTCATCAGTTAACATTTCCACGCGTGTTCCACAGTAGAAGCTGAAGCAGGCTTTGGTCATTAGTCCTCATGTTGGACCTCACTGCTCTGAGTAACTGCAAAGTCATCAGAGTGTCTCTTACAAAAACCAACTAAAAAAAGGGTTGAACCACCCAAATTACAAAACAAAGGTTTTCTCGCCATGCAGGTACTGTGTGTGTGTGTGTGTGTGTGTGTGTGTGTGTGTGTGTTCTGTTTTGTAGTTCAGGTGAACTGAACTTTAAACTATGTCTTAAATGGAGTTGATGTGTTGAATCAATTTAAAAGGCAAACAAATAGTTAAAAAACACTAAATATACCACATCCATTACAATATATATTATCAATTAATATCAATTAAAGTTATTAAAGAAAATAAATAGACATTAATAAACTCAATAGAATTTCACAGTGACAGTTTGACAATGATATCCACCAATGAAGGGAAAGAAGATGAGTCTGTCTGTAGAGCACATCTGATTGGATGACCACTGATTGACGGCCTGACTAGCCAATCGGTGCCATCAGCTGCGGCTCCGTCTGCTGGATCTCCGTAGACAAACTGGTTCAGATTTTTCTGTTGGTTAAGACTTGAAGCTGAGCCTCCAGCTTAGACGTTTCTTCATCCTGGAAATAAAAGAACAATGAACTGTGTTCTGACGTGCACGCATTGGTGACTGTTACGTAGCACACAGAGTGATCTCTTACATCGTTAGAGTTTGTGGGCGTCTTCAGAGCCAGTTCAGTCCAGTTTGTGGCCTCAGAGATGTTTCCCAGCTCTTTGTGACACTGCGAGTCAAACAACATCATGATTAATGTTTACAGGCTCAATGCATACACACAGAGGAGCTGACAGTGAAGAAAGACATGAATACAAATGTAACCTAAGTAAAAAATATGGAAACTTCTTTATGAAGTCAGTGTCTTCTCAGATTTACCCAAATTTACAAGCAGGAACTCATTAACGGATAACGATAACTGTAAAATGCAGCATCAGATGTCTTTAGCCCATCAATACATCCAAACGCCAAAAATCAAAGTGTGAGCTTCCCTTTAGCGCTCTTTATTTTACACTATTTGTTTACAGTTACAACTTGGAATCATGCATCATGTTAGCACTGTCACCATGGATACAGACAACAATCACCTGGATTACTTTTCATACTGAAAAACATGTGTGCGTGTGTGCGTGTGCGTGTGTGTTTGAGACTCATTTATGACTCTTAGAAGAAGGGGTACCAGTTGTGAGTACGGAGGAGTCAGTCATGTTCATGGTGAGTTCATTCTATTTGATCTATTAAACGGTGGATCTGATTGGTTACCTGGGCGATGTAAAGCCTCACAGTCTTGGAGAAACCTGGACTGAGTTCCTCGGCCTAGGAGACCAAACAAAACACAAAGATTTAATTTTAGAAACATTCTGATCTCCAATCACACGTCCATACAGAAAATGCACTTCTCAGTTAACAAAGAGCATGTTACTGTGAAGCCTTTGTTGATGCACTGAAAGTCTCTACACACTACAACATGAAGGCTCATCAATAAAGGCAGGAATACCACACAAATATTTAAAAAGACAGCTGTGAATGAGCTTCAGCTGGACTTCATGGATACATTCCATCTGTTGCATTGATTCCTCTTGTCAACAAATAAATAAAACTGTAATTAAATATGTAAATGAGAGCTACATCTGCCTGAAAACTTTGTAGCGATTGGCCAAAAAATAAAGAGAAAGTGATGCAGTGGCTGGACAAGAATCTGTGGATGAATGCCTACGAATGGGCGGCAGTAGCTCAGTCCATAGAGACTTGGCTTGGGAACCGGAGGGATGGACCAAAATATGGAAGGTGGACTGGTAGCTGGAGAGGTGCCAGTTTACCTCCTGGGCACTGCCGAGGTGCCCTTGAGCAAGGCACCGAACCCCCCAACTGCTCGCAGGGCGCTCCTCAGGGGGGCTGCCCATCACTCCACCATCTCTCTCCACATTGCATGTCTATGAGCCCTTGTATGTGTGTTCGGGGTTAAAATGCATGTAAATAAAACTGAGTGAAAAAAGAATTTCCCCGTTGAGGGATTAATAAAGTGTCTCTTCTTCTTCTTCTTCTTCTTCTTCTTCTTCTTCTTCTTCTTCTTCTTCTTCTTCTTCTTCTACACAGAGGACGTTCTTTTAACGCAGGATTATAGATCAACAGAGGCTGTTTGGTAGAGTTATTGCTGGGTTGTTAGTTCTAATGAGCAAAACACCACAAGTGTGAGACGATGTGTTTGCTTCCTGTGGGTTGTCTAGACAACCCTAGCAGGCTGATACCTTGAGGAAGTTCTCGAGGGCGTCATGCAGCGTGGAGGTGGGGGGGCTCTGGTAGAGGGCGGCGGCCGCCTTCTTCTCCAACCAGTCCAGAGTGGCCACCTGCAGACACAGAGACACACTGCTGAATGTCCTGAATGAAGTCTGTCTTATCAGAGTCACCAGCAGCTTCCTGTCTCACCTCATAGCACCACCTGCCCAGCAGGTAGAAACACATGGGGTCATTGTCTCTGAGGGCGACTGCCCGGTCCAGATGCTCCTGAGTGGAGACAGAACTCAGTCATGTTGTTCACAGCTCCAAATATTCAAATGAACCCAAATACCAAAAACAGAAACCTTTAAGATGTGGCTGCTCTTCAGTTTGCTGTGCATGCTCTCGTGCTGCGTGCTCAGTCCTGTCAGGACAGCGAACCTGAACCAAAAACATCAACATGGAAGGAGACGGGTCAGCGGTGGAAGCAGAATCTACACAGAGCTGTTCAGTGTGTGTTCAGTTTATCATCTTTACCATTTGTGACACTCTGCGTTCAGGCCGTTCTTCCTCAGGGCCGACTCTGCCTCCTCCCGACCTGCAACACCAGCTCACAGTTTAATGAGGCGGACACGGCTCAGATTTCACTGTCTAATGTCTCGAGGTGCTCGCGAGTGAGGCAGCAGCTTTGCAAGCAGACAGTCTAGTTGAGCTTTTGTTGGGTATATTCGACCTCCTTAAACTACTCAGCATTCTTTCTGTAACATGTAGGTATATTTTGGAGGTGGAGGATGTACTGACTTTGATTAGATATGTGAGGTGGAGAGAAGCAAACACTTGAGCATCATTAAGGTGTTCCCTAAGCAACATGGATATTGTAGTCATGTCATGTTTGTCCCTCAGCAGCTACACTGCTACATAACTTCTTATCATTGTACATGAAACAGCTGCTCCTACATTTTAACACCACCCACAGTGGATAACTGTGCAGTTGGAATGATCTGAAATCATTCTTACTTATCATTCATTACAGAATGAGTCTTTTGGGCCATGGATGCAGTTTAACCCTTTAAATGTGTTCATAAAGGTCCAGTGTGTCGGATTTAGGAGGGTCTATGTACACACAGTCAAAAATTGAATCTAAAATTCCTAAAATTCCTTTTCATTAGTGTATAATCACCTGAAAATAAGCCTAACCCTAACCCTAACCCTAACCCTAACTAAGAATGAGACTACTTTGTGGAGACATCTACAGACACTGTGGGTCCTCTTCCACAGAGTCCACCATGTTGGCTCTAGATTAGTATTAGAAGAAGAAGAAGAGATACTTTATTGATCCCTTGACAGGGAAATTCTTTTTTCACTCAGTTTATTTTACATGCATTTTAATCCCCGAACACACATACAAGGGCTCATAGACATGCACACATGCAATGTGGAGAGAGATGGTGGAGTGATGGGCAGCCCCCTTGAGGAGCGCCCTGTGAGCAGTTGGGGGGTTCGGTGCCTTGCTCAAGGGCACCTCGGCAGTGCCCAGGAGGTGAACTAGCACCTCTCCAGCTACCAGTCCACCTTCCATATTTTTGGTCCATGCTGGACTTGAACCGGCCACCCTCCGGTTCCCAAGCCAAGTCTCTATGGACTACTGCCGCCTGTCATGTTTCTCCTCCGACTGTGGTTTCTCCTTCACGTTAAGATGGAGATGTTGAGGTGAGGCGGTTGCAATCAGCAACTACACCAATGTCACCAAATCCTACACACTGGACCTTTAAATCCTTTTCTTTTCAGTACAACTTTTAGAGTTTTATTTGGGTTTCTTTGCTTAAATACTCTGCTATAATAATCATTATATAGGGGTGGGTGTGTGTGTGTGTGTGTGTGTGTGTGTGTGTGTGTGTGTGTGCGTGTGTGTGTGTGTTACCTTGCTGTGCATATGTCTTCTTCTCTTGCTTGTCCTCAGTGGACTCGTACATGTCACTGTAAGCCCGAGCCAGTCGCCATAGAAACTCCCTGCTGTCTCCATACTGCACACACACAACAAAAAAACACCAGTCAGTGTTCACAGTAATTCTTTACTTAAGTACATGTTACAGTAATCAGACTACACTAAAACACAAGGACTGATCAAAAGACTAATACAAAGTCTTTTAGAACTTAACACCTGATAAACAGGAAGTCATGATATAATGTGTAATGTAAATCTTTGGTGTTTCAGTGTGTACAGGGAAGAATCCACGATGACGTAACATACTGTGTGCGCTCTGTAATCACTCATTTGAAGTGTCAGTATGGCCGCTCACTCAGAGGAACTGTTGTTTTGGAGGACAGACGGCTTAATGTAGACGTAGTCTCAGTCAATCCATCAGAAATGAAGAGAGCGAGAATACCCTGTGATCAGCTGACTGACACCTACAGGCAGGGCTACACAACTGCACAACATACCTGTAGGTCCCTCCAGTAACACTTAAGGTCTTTGATTGTTTGTGTGTGTGTGTGTGTGTGTGTGTGTGTGTCTAACCAGTTTACCATCATGTGACCAGCGAGTGAGAGTCGTGTCCTCACCTCAGCTCTGTTGTCCAGCAGCAGACGGAAGCCTTCTGCCTTTAAACTGGCGTCTCCTGTGTGGAGGATGTCACTCTGAGCCAGGAGGAGAGCCAGTTCCCCGCTGGGAACTTCAGTCACCAGCTGCAGCCTCCTTTCATCCTCCTCCTCCTCCTCTTCTTCTTCTTCTTCTATCCCCCTCTCCTCCACCTCTTCGTCCTGGGAGTCTTCCTGGCGGAGGGTGAGGACAGTGGCACAGCTCCTGTCCTCCTCTTCCTCCGACTCCTGTTCAGGCTCCCGCCCGCCCTCCTCCCTGTCCGTGTCACGATCTGTGTAGTCTGACTCAGCGTAGGCCGTCGAGTACCTGGGACACCGATGGAGGATCGTGGAGGTGAATGAATTGAATTTGTCATATTCAACAGCAGAATCAGTGTCACTGTTACCCTCGTCTGCTAACATCTTCTCTCATCTCTTTGGCAGAATGAAACTGAAAGCTCAGGTCTGGTTTTGTGTCTCACAGTGAGTCAAAACCTGGACAGGTTTAAAGTATTAACATGGCTAATCACGTGTGTGGTTGTTTTGGAATTTGGGGAAATAATTCCCTTGATTTCTTCATGAATATGTAATGTTGTGTTGGACTGTAACATAAGCGTGCTTATGTTATAAGCGTGCTTATGTTATAAGCGTGCTTATGTTATAAGCGTGCTTATGTTATAAGCGTGCTTATGTTACTGTGTAAAATGCACTGTGTAAAATAACATTCTTTTTTTGAATGGGGCTGGCAGTGCAGACAAATAAGACCTGTCCTGCCAAAACATTTAACTCAGGTCAACCACGTCACCCACCATCCATCATGTTCATGGCTGTGGTGGATTACTGTCAGGTGAATGCAGCACTTCTGTGGTTTACCTCCACACTGACACTTTCCAGAGTGGTGAAGTCCTTCTTCATAATATTAACACGTGCTAACATCTGTTAGCATCTGATAAGCCTTCAAACTCTCTTCCAGCACAGTGCAAGTTTGGTTCTAAACACCTAGCAGGACTGAACGTCAGTCAGTTACTTAGCATGTCCCACACATGGCACTAGTTCACCGCCTGTAATGGTCTTAGAGATTAACACAAATTAGCTAATGAAGTTTGTTAAGAAGCTCATTAAAAGTAGCCACTGTTGTATCAAACCTGGATCTCAGCCTGATCTGGACGTGCACAATGTTACATCACTACTCGACTCAAAGCCTCTTTCCAGGCATCATGGAACCAAAACATTCCTGCTCCTTACTCTGCCCGCGAACCAAAGACACAAACACCAGCAAAAAGCTGCACTGATCAGTGAATCAAATGACGATCAAACATGTAAAAACAATTAATCGAACAATCATGTAGTATAATCGATGATATAATACAAACCACAGTGAGCGCACTGCTTTTTACGACACCATCCCACAACATACCCTCCTTCGCTGGTCTCGTCACATGTGCTGGCCACGCCCTGGCTGGCTGTGAAGTAGATGGAGCTAGAGCTGTTGGAGTCAGTGCGCTCCCTGTGTACGAAATGGCGCCGACGCCGTACCCGCTGACTGTCCTCCACTCCCTTTCTGAATGTGGGAGAGGAGGAGCAGACATCTACATCAGTCAAACAACACCAACAGCTTCCTGTTACTGTAACATTCTGATTATTGTAACTTATTATACAAAAAGGAGCTGTGTGATTGAGTTACAACAACCCTTTTTGGTATCGTAGGACAGATGCGACACAGCTCACCACACTCTGACTCACTTGACATCCTGGATGATCTGCAGGGCGATGTCCTGCAGGCCACCCCTCAACTCGGCGACCTCAGAGCGCAGCGAGGCCACGCAGTTCAGCACCTGGTCCAGCTGGTTCCTGAGCTCCAGCTGCTGCTCCGGGGACAGACCCTGCACCGCTGCCTCCACTGCCGCCAGAGCCTGCTGCTGAGCCTCCAACTCTGGAGAAGAGAAAGGGAGACGATACGTTAGACATCTCTCTGAACGTGAACAATTCATCCATTTCCTCTGTTTCCTCCTGCTTTTATCCAGGCTGCAGTGACAGCAGGCAATGAAAGGAAGCCCAGAGGTCCTTACCAACAGGCCGTGTGTCAGCTCATGTGCCATACATCCAGTTTAAATGTTCATAATACATGTTGAAGTGCTGACAGAGAGATGGCACCATCTGACATGTTGGCTCACAGCAAGAAGGTTCTAGACTCGGACCCTTTCTGTGCGGACAGCTGGATAATACGCAGTTGAAACCAAAGCATCTCTCTCACTCCCTCTCTCACAAACACACACACGTTTGTTGACAGGCTGGTATGATGATAGGCAGAGCAGAGCAGAGCCACCCACCCTGTTCATCCAGCGTCTCCCGCAGCAGGGCTGCCCCATCCGCCGCGTCAAAGAGCTGGGGAGCTGGACGGGGAGCTGGCCGGGCCTCGAGCACCAACGTCTGGGATTTCCTCCTGCATATCTCTTTGTAAATTATAAACGCGATCAATCCCAGGCCGGCCGTGGCTCCGACAGCAAGCCCGATTAACCCGTTCCTCCCGAGCGGCGTGTTCATCTCTCCAGTCCAGACGCAGGTCGATAAAAACTCTCTAATCTGACTCTAAATGAACGTCACTTTCTCTCAGAAGACACGTTAACGTCACAAAACATTAAACACGAGCCTCCTCGCGTGAAATAACGTGGTTCACAAAATAACACGCCTCGCGCTCACTGCTAGCATGTTAGCCTGTCGTCATTAGCCGATAACACTGTGACGACTTTTAATAAGAAACGTTCAAATGTCCGTCAGGACCTCGCCAATATACTTCAACGACACGATTTAAAGTGAATGGAGTCTGTTTACATCATATCAAGAGGTACGAGTGTGAGCTAACAGTAACGATGCTATGAAAATATAGAACGTCAGAACATGACGTCAGCAACGAGGCTGTCAAAAAGACAAGCACGTGGGGAAATAACTTCCTGTTTACAAAATAAAACGCGTACGCATTTCCGCCACAAATATAAAATCTGATTTTAGATTCTGAAAACAAAAACAATGAATCATTTCTAAGTTATAAGATACTTAATAACAAATGTTAGATAGTATGTCAAAAACATACAACTAAAAACCAACACAGGTCAAAATACACATGAAGCTGTATAAATAACACTGTAAATACTTATGAATGAACAATAACAAAGGACTTACACGTCTATGTATAATCTATATATGGTATGAAGTGTTTTTGTGAACTGCAAACAAATACAAATAATATGAAGTCATAAATATTGAATAATTAATGTCATAGATTTTGAGGAGATTGTGTCCTGCCTTTTACCCAGCATGCACCAGTATTTATTGCAATGAGTGACCCCTTCCTGCAGTAGCTTGTAAACTCCACCACATGGCGGTCAAACTTACAAGAGTGTTTGACTCTGCAGCTTTAACTTCTTTTTGAAGAAACAAACAGGAAACCAGCAAGCTATATATACACACACACAGACACACTACCGTTCAAAACTTTGGGTCACTTAGAAAATTCCATGTTTTCCATGAAAACATACAAGAAATTTGTTTAAATATGACATATTGAAAAATGAATAGGAAATATAGCCATTGACAAGGTTAGAAATAATGATTTTTAATTGAAATAATAATTGTTTCCTTCAAACTTGGCTATTCTACTTGTCAGTTTGTGAAGGTAATCTGAAGAGATTCCTCCCATACTTCCTGAAGCACCTACCACAAGTTGGATTGGCTTGATGGGCCCTTCTTACGTAACATACAGTCAAGCTGCTCCCACAACAGCTCAATAGGTTTGAGATCTGGTGACTGTGCTGACCACGCCATTACAGACAGAATACCAGCTGACTGCTTCTTCTCTAAATAGTAATAATAAATAATAGCATCCCTGAGTCGCCTCTTCACTGGTGATGTTGACACTGGTGTTTTAGGTACTATTTAATGAAGCTACCAGTTAGGGACCTGTGAGGCGTCTGTTTCTCAGACTAGATACTCTAATGTACTTGTCCTTTTTTTCAGTTAGGCACCGGGGTCTCCCACTCCTCTTTCTGTCCTGGTTAGAGCCAGTTTGTGCTGCTCTGTGACGTGAATAGTACACAGCATTGTACGAGATCTTCAGTTTCTTGGCAATTTCTCGCATGGAATAGCCTTCATTTCTCAGAACAAGAACAGACTGACACATTTCAGAAGAAAGTTTCTGGCCATTTTGAGCCTGTAATGGAACCCACAATTGCTGATGCTCCAGACACTCACCTAGTCTAATGAAGGCCAGTTTTATTGCTTCATTGTTCTCAGCTATGCTACCATGATTGCAAAAGGTGTTTCTACAGTAATGACCAGTTAGCCATTTAAAATGATGAACCTGGATTTGCAAACACAACATGCAATAGGAACACAAGAATAGGAACACAGGCTGCTGATAATGGGCCTCTGTACACCTATGTAGATATTCCATTACAGATCAGCTGTTTCCAGCTACAATAGTCATTTACACTATCTACAATGTCTAAAATGTATTTCTGATCAATGTGATGTTATTTTTGTCGACAGAAAAAATTACTTTTCTTTTGAAAATATGGAATTTTCTGAGCGACCCCAAACTTTTGAATGGTAGTGTATATTACTAGAGCTACAGGCTACAGTAATGTTTAATTACTATTATTATATATATGTATATAAAAACTTTTTTGATGTACAGTGCAAGTGACAAGAAGTGACGTCATTCACTGCATCTTCGCGGTTTTTGGTAATGCGGGTACGTAGAAGAACATCTTTGGTAGAAGGAAGACGCAGGTAAGAGAGACAGCGAATGTTTTGAGTATGTACTTAAAATGTAAACTATAAAACAATATATATGTATGTTTAGAGATGCAGCAATGACTTTTGTGCTACATACAGGTATAACACATTAATATCAGTTTTGGCTACCTAATGCATGGTATGTTATGCACATTATGCTAGTTAATGGGCAACTGGTACACGCTATCTAGCTTGCTAGCTGAATGTAGACAGCCCTTTGCACTGAATTGTAACTTAGTTCTTTTTATGTGTCACACTCTGATTTTCTTTGCCATCCACCTTCCTCTCTAAGAAATGACCAAGCCCAAGACAAGAAGCTGCCCCAATTGTGGAGCAAGCAACAATGCCAGCCTCAAGACATGAATGAGCTGCTATGTTTGCCTCCTAAAAAGAAAATCTTTCAAGGAAAAAGAAAAGGCAGTGAGGACAGGCGACTGGGGTCAGAACACCCTGAAACACAGGAATGGTGCCAGAGTAGTGGCCTCAGCCCATGTAACTGTAAGTACTTCTAATTCATTATGAGTGGCTGTAGGTTGTCAGGTTCAGTGTAGATCCATTGAAAATGTTCAATATTATTGACTTTGATGTGTTGTGTGTATTGTAAAATTGCATCAGATTTGCAGTCCATAGTATTCGTAAAAGGTTATTGAACATAATGCCGCCACACACATATGAGCCACCCCTAACCTTAAATCTAGCTAATGATTCAAAATGTGTTGCCTCATTAGTGACATTCGGGCTTGGTCCATATAGCATTTTTTTCTGATCAACAGCATCTTTTTTCAACTTTTGTTAGTGAGGAGAGAGTCAGGCCCGGCTCCAGAGCCAAGTGACTTCAGGTGCATCTGAATTAGTGGTGGTACACTAGTAGCTACAGTGCGAGCTGCCAACAGCAGTTAGAGTAGTGTATCATGGTCCAGAGTGTGGTCCCAGATGAACAGATTATGCTGGAACACAGATGACAAAAGTTTTAAACAGTAGTACGTTAAAACAGGGTTTCATTCATTTTCAGCAACAGTGTGCTTTATGAATCAGGACACCCATACCCTCAAACTCCAGTCCTCAGAGGAATCATGGCTAAATACTATGACCAGTGCAGTGCAAACACGGTTGTATATCATTAATTACTAAACTGTGTGACCGTGTAAGAGGTGGGATACATTAGAATTCTGAATAAAAGTGTTGGCCTTGGGGTACAACCCAGTTGTAGTAGTGTTCATTGGGAAGAAGAAGAAGGGGGTAAACTCAGTAACTGCTGAGATGATCACCCACATGTGCCCTGGAGGGGACAGGCCCGCAAAACCCTTTTTAGAAAAAATGAGTAGGGCATATGAGTACATTGTGAAAAGTAAGGCAAACATCTGTTTTTATGATTTATGCTTTGGGATGTGCTGTCATTGTGACTGATATGCTGACATGTATTATTTCAGATTCTCCTACGATCCAATCTCCAGAGGACCCCAGCCACACAACTCCACAGTCTACAACCTCCCAACCCTGATCTTCTCCTCATCCCCCAGACCCTTCCACCTTTCTCCCTCCATCTGTTTCTCATCCCCAAGTAGACTCTGAGCAGGAGACTTGTACACTAACCCTCATCCCTGTCGAGTCTCCATGCACCGCCTCAGCATCTTCCTCTCAGGAAAATATGAATGAAAGTATTAGCATTAGTCACATTTTGCCATATTTAAGTAATGTGTCTAAAGTCATCCACCTTTGTCACAGAGTGACACAGAGTGTGTCCGCACAGTGCTCCCCCTCTCCCGGACCTACTGTCCCTCTGACCAGTGGCACAGGTGAAGGGAGGAAACTGAAGAGGAAGACGGGTATGTTTTGTTTTTGTGGTACAGACTATTCATCAAATTAAATGTGCAATGCCACTCCTTGATAGCAGCATGATAATATTTTGGCATGTGCATGTAGGCACAATGAACCAGATACATTCAAAGAGCGATGCAAACAAAAGACTTTTTGGAGAACAGATTATTTTCTTCTGTTCCTTCTTATTATCAGTAACAATAAAAATATAAATGATTACTCACTAACTTGTCATTATCTACATGTATAAGAGAAATTATTCATGAGATAAAACAAAAACTTATTTGGACACAAACAGGACAAGACTGCCACTTTTCAATTCAATACAATTTTATTTATATAGCGCCATGTCATAACTTCAGTTATCTCATGACACTTTTCATACAGAGCAGGTCTAGACCGTATTCTTTATAATATTATTTACAGAGACCAACAGTTCCACCATGAGCAAACACTTGGCGACGGTGGCGAGGAAAAAACTTCCTTTTAACAGGCAGAAACCTCGGGCAGACCCAAGCTCATTGGTAGACAGTCATCCACCACGACCGATTGAGTTAAAGATAGAGAGGGGAAGATAGAGAGAGAGAGAGGGGGATAGACAGATAAATAGAGAGAGATAGAGAGACACAGATGCACAGCAGCAGCAAAACATCAACTAACTATAAACTGTAAAGAAGATATGGTAACAATAATGAGAGTAATAATATATGTAGTGGACGTCGTGCAGGACCACAGCAGCAGCAGCACTTTTTCTCTTCCTCTATGAAAGTCAGGACTCACATCAGCATAGTACAGCTCAACTCTACTCCACTCACTTTTAGCTCCTCTATTTCCTTTTCCACTGTGGATAGTACCCCCTCAATGTAGGCAGAGGTGATTCAGATTCAGTCAGACCAATGAAGTTAGAAACAACAGATAGTTTTGCTTTGGTCTTGAAGCTGCAGCCTTTATTTACTGACAAACTCGAAACTATACTGCCACAGCCACAGCCACATTGACAGCTTCACTCCTCCACTCATTTCTCTCTCTCTCTCTCTCTCTCTCTCTCTCTCTCTCTCTCTCTCTCTCTCTCTCTCTCTCTCTCTCTCTCTCTCTCTCTCTCTCTCTCTCTCTCTCTCTCTCTCTCTCTCTCTCTCTCTCTCTCTCTCTCTCTCTCTCTCTCTCTCTCTCTCTCTCTTTTAGTGGCCCTAATAAATATTTCGTTTGTGGCCCCAAAAAACTCCTAGTGCAGTCAACAAATCGCACACATGATGAGACACACACACACACAATAGAGATGGACAAATCAAATCAAATCTCTGTCTCAGTGCAGTACACAGGGGAGATGACTCTGGTCACAGTCCTGCCATCAACCTCCACATGACAGACAGTTTCTGCGGTCGGCCTTCAGGACATCCAGATTTGCCTTCTCAGGATGAACTGGGGTGAGTATGGTCAGAGGAGGCGAGCTGGAGCCTGCAGGGGGCACCATCAGACCTGTTGGAAGTCCGTGGAGCCTGTGAGGAGGTTATGATACAGGCTCAAGACGGAGTGTGTCATAGAGTACACGTTGATGCTGCTCAGAGGACGGTTCCTCAGGTTGGTCTTATTTCAAATGATTGATGTTGTTTAAGCCCAGCATGAAGAATGTGAAGACTTCATGACACAACATGACATTAAACAGCTTTCAGTCCAATCTAACGTCAAACTGTGAGAAATGATGCCAAAGCATCAGATTTCTCTGATATATGGGCTCAATATGAGTGACTCTCCCCTCAGTCATCCACATGGAGAACAACATGCCCAGGTTAACTGTGCTGACGTCACACGTCAGTCTCTGGACAGTTCCAATATGTGACGTTGTCTCCATGGCGCGTGCAACATATACAACTTTTAGCGTTTTAAAAAAAAAATGTCCCAGTCGCCATCTTTGTCCTATACTTTAAATGTTAAACTGTACGACCCTGAAGCCCTCCACAAAAAAAAAAAACAACACTTCCCACAGCAGTTTAATACAGGTGTAATATTTTCATGATGTTGTGGGGAAATATTTTCACCAACCAAATGAAAGAATTCATCTCTATATTGATAAATCTGCTCTTTCTGCTGAGCCATGTTTCCCTTGTGAACGTGACCAAGATATATGAGAAAGACAATGACTGAAACTGTTTGTTTCTTTTTGCTGCAACTGAAGCGTGCTAAGAATGTGTCCAACAGAAAGAACAATGTCACTCATGACGCCCTGCAGTCAGCATGACACACACCTGCAGGGAGGAAACAGAGATGGCTTAATGAGTCAAGATGTAACACAAGGCTGATTGTTGGCTCCAAACACTCAAATGAGAGTCAAGCAGTCTAACTCAGAAAGAACCTCTAAACCATCTGAGTAGATTCATATGAATCTGCTTAATGTAAACTAAAAATAATGTAAAGTTTAGATGTTAGACATATAATGATAGAGGTATGTAATGACAGGCTTGCCGTTACCTTAAATATATATATGTATTGACTGATATAGGAACTGTCTGTCTAACTGAACACTCATGGCAAACATATATTGTCACCTAAGGGTAAATTAAAATAGTGTAAAAGCAAAGTAATAATAAAAAACTAATAATAAAATACGATTGTACTGTTAAATATGGTGAAATAATACTTGAAGTCTTGGAGATAACAGAGAGTTTTGGAGATAACAATGTAAAAACTCATCATATGTTAAATAAAACACAATGTAATGATGAAATTATTTTTTGAATATTTATCTCTATGTTTGTTGCCGGTTTTGATAAAATCATTTAAATACAGTATATACAGACAAATATGTAGAAACATTTACATGTTTCAGTTTTGCATCAGGCGTACATTTTCTTAACAGGGAGAAAACTTCAAAGTTACATTTTGAAGCCATTTAGATGCATGATTTAGTTTATTCTTCAAGGTGACAATGAATTGAATAATAAAATGAAGGGTTGGTTTGCAAATAAAATCTAAAATGTTAATGTAGAACCATTAGGCAGATCATTATGTAAATTAAGAACAACTACAGCCCTAAAACTGAGCCCTGTGGGTCACTGGTTTGGTGGTGAAAGTGTGGATCCGTGGACACAGACCAGATCATTCTGATAATGTTTGTATCTGATGACCCAAGACGTTAAAGTTTATGTTGAAGTAATCTGTTATTTTCTTTGACACCAAAGTGATGTGGTTAAAGTAAATGATGGGATGATTATGAAGCAAGAAAGAGTTAATCTGTTTACATTGTGAAAGTAACCACATTACTCTGTGTTAATGATCACTCTTAAAGCCTTTAAGGAAGTAGCATGCATTCTGAATAACACGCTGGCCTCATGAATCATAAGACTGACAAGTCAAACGAGTTCTAATGAAACTCAGACCATAGTTTGGACTCTTGAATGAACAGAAACAAATGAAGTCCTGATTTTCACCTGCATGTAAAATGTTCTGTGGAGCACTTTTACACTGATGCTGAGTCAGAGATCTTACATGGGTTAATGTTTGCTTAATGACTTCAGTTAAACAAAGAATCTTGGTGAGAATAATATTCCCATGCAGTATGCAGTCAAACCAGCCCGGTGAGACTTAGTTGTTCCTACACAGGAAATGCTTTCAGCCCGTGTGACCTGACCAGCAGCACAGAGCCCCACAGTCACTACAGGCTCCTCAGATAGAAATGTGAACTATTACTTTGTCTTTAGGAAAAGAAATAAGGATACTGAAAGGTGTGCTCCAGAGATTTAGTGTTGTGTTCATGAGGTTGGAGGACTTATGAGAGACAGTTTAAAATAAATATAAATATATAACTTCTCTATGATGGGTTCAACTCCCAAAATACTTTATTCACATAGAGATACAGATTTAAATACGCCTTTGAGCAGTTTACCTCTTACCTCTCTGGTTGTCCATTATAATAATTACATACATAATTATTTTAAAATGATCTTGTGCACATAAGTTTCATTATCTATTAGTAATGACAATCTACAATTTAAAAACTAAACTGCCATAGAAATATTAGGTCCCTTTAGGAGCTCTGAAATAATAATAATAATAACAACAACAACAACAACAACAACAACAACAACAACAACAACAACAACAACAACAATAATGATAGTAATACTACTACTAATAATAATTAAAATAATAATAATAACAATAATAATAATGCTGATAATAATAATAACAACAACAACAATAATAATAATGATAATAATAATGATAATAATAATAACACATTTTATTTTTAAGTGCCTTTCAGGACACCCAAGGTCACTTATACACATATAAAAACAAATAAGATTAGAAAAATATTTAAAAAATAGCAGTCACATATTTTAAAAAAAATGTGTTGAGCCATGTTACAGTATGCTAGCTTGAAGAGATAAGTTTTCAGTTTCTTTGTAAACTCAGTGATGGATTCACACTGCCTGGTGTCATGTGGAAGTGAGTTCCACAGCTTAGGGGCAGTGTGGCTGAATGCTCTCTCTGCCATTGTACTGAGGTTCATCTTAAAGTGGACTCTTTGGACAACTGGTAGCCAGTGAAGCTGCATCAGTAAGGGTGTTACATGGCTTGTGGACTTGGAGCATGCTATTATCCTGACTGCAGAGTTCTTGATTAGTTGGGGGGGGGGGGGGGGTTTTTTTTGGTACCCTAAAGATGGAATTGCAGTAGTCAGTGCAGGATGTAACATTTTCAAGGACTTCTGCACTGCGCTGAGAGAGTGATGTGCGTAGTCTTACAATGTTGTGAAGATGGAAAAAGACACTGCAAGACACACTGTTCATATGGCCATTGAAGGAGACTCCTCACCTGGGTGGAGGGAGCTATGTTGGAGACACACTCACCCTCTCTATATCCATCTTTGCAAGGGCTGTTTTGGAGCCAACAACCAGTAGTTCTGTCTTCTTGCTATTTAGTTTTAGGAAGCTGTTTGTCATCCACAGATAGATAACATGAGTGATCGCAGCTGGAGGAGGCAGTATGATAACCATGCTATCATATTTTGTGCCCTCAACATAAAAAATGTCATCTTTCAGGACTTGCAGGACTAATTTAGACCTCAGCTGTTGAGAAACAAAAATTGCAATAATAGATAAGCCTAAATAAACATGAAAAATTCAGTGTGCAGGATTTAGTGGGACCTCGTGGTAAGGTGGCAGACTGTAACAAACTGAATACCCCACACTTTACACTCACCTTCTTCTCCTAAGTGTGTAGAAGAAACTACATTGGCCATGACATGTTTGGTTTGTTCATTCTGGGTTAGTGTAAAAAGAAGACGGAGACAGAGACCCTCCTATCCATAGAGACTTGGCTTGGGAACCGGAGGGTGGCCGGTTCAAGTCCAGCATGGACCAAAATATGGAAGGTGGACTGGTAGCTGGAGAGATACCAGAGGTGTTCACCTCCTGGGGACTGCCGAGGTGCCCTTGAGCAAGGCACCGAACCCCCCAACTGCTCGCAGGGCGCTCCTCAGGGGGGCTGCCCATCACTCCACCATCTCTCTCCACATTGCATGTCTATGAGCCCTTGTATGTGTGTTCGGGGTTAAAATGCATGTAAAATAGTGAAAAAAGAATTTCCCCATTGAGGGATTAATAAAGTGTCTCTTCTTCTTCTTCTTCTTCTTCTTCTTCTTCTTCTTTTCAGGTGATTACACCCGGCAAGTCCAAAGTCTGGCCCGGGGGCAAATCACGGCCCACGGTCAGATTTCATGCGGCCCGCAGCTTCATTTTTATAATATATTATTTATGGCCTGCTAGGATTGTCAGATACTGTATGGCTGGCAGATTTGGCTTTTTTGGTTGACATAATGAAGCATTTGAATGTGTTAAATGTTAACCTTTAGGGACATAACTGCCTGTAGATGTGACACAAAATATTACTTTCTGAATGATTTTGTTAAAGAGAAGAGCAAGAGTGATATGTTTTAAACTTAAATGTTAACACACTTTGCATTACTCATAATAAGTCATGTTTAAAATGAACATGAGGTTAACATTTCTATCAACTTCATGCAAGTTTAACGTATTCCATACAATTTATTCTTTGTTATCTGACTCCAGGTGTGAAAGAAAGGCAGAAATGTTTTTAGATTTGTTCACACCTGATTGGCTTAGATTTGGTGACACTGTCATTTTTAAAAAAAAGAAAAAAAAAAAGATAATTGTGACAATGACAATGTCATGTCCCCTGTCTTTTAAACTGCACTTATATTTATACATCTATGTACAATTGAGAGCAAAGTGAACTGGAGGCAAATTGCTCGTGTGTGTGCACACACCTGGCCAATAAAGTGATTCTGATTCTGATGTTATTGGCCCCGGGCATCTTCACACTGTCACACGTCACACTGTGGCCTTCTCTAAAAGAAGTTCGGACACTCCTGTTATACACTAGTGAAACTTGATTATTTTGAAGAGTATATTTGGGGGCAGGCTTGTTTTCGGAACACCAGGGTCCACTTTTACCACAGTACTGCTAGAATCACTACATCCCGGTACGACCTAAACTGACAGAAGTGTTGAATGTGTTGTTTCTGTCCGTCCTCCTCGGTGTTTTCTCCGCCCTCTCTAGTTTATAAATGAGCCGAGCAGCATCCAGCCAGCCAGCGGGGTTAGCTCAGACAGACGCTGCTTAACGGACGAAACATGGCGGAGAGAAGCAGCAAGCAGCCGCGGTCCACCCGGTCCTGTTCTCCAGCACCACAGTAGAACCGGTGTGTGTGTGTGTTAGGTCAGGTCTCTGGATACACGGTGAAGGGACAGTTTGCTTCGACACTACATGAGAACAAACTGTTGAGAAAATGAGCCGCGAACGAGGAATTTGAGATGAGCCGACACGCAACAGGTAGGAGACAAGTGCAAGGGTGCACGCGACCAGCTTCTTTATCCACAGCGGCTCGTGTGTGGCGGTAAAAACTGCTTCATTCAGAGTTCACTTTATAATGGCGCGTTCGTCTTCATCACTTTACACACTGCTCTTAGTTAGCCAACTTAAAAAAAATTTTTTTTACCAAAGGCAGGGAGGAATTTGCTGGGCCGGTTCGTCCAGCGGTCATATAGCAAGGAGTGTTGGAAATTCCTGTCGGGCGTGTTTTCAAGACAAATAATCATCTCTCCACAAACCTTTCAGACGTCCAGGAGTCGGTGCAGGAGTGTGCCCCCTCCCCGCCGCTGCCTGCTGATCATGTGCTCTACTCTGGAGCTGTGCTCTTCCCTGGTACGTACCAGTCCACACTGCTCTGCCTCTTACACAAGCTTCATATGTAGCCTGCACACTGTAGTGTGGCTTATGCTGCATTCAGGGATAGAAATGTGAAGACTAACCTGTCTGAACACTTTAGAGTCATTGTATTGAAGTAAGATAACCTTTCTGCAAAAAACATTGACAAAATCACTTAATTTTCAGTTATACTGGCAAGACTGATACTAAACTGAATTGACTTAAATGCCAGTGCATCTGCTACACACTAAAATGTCCATGACTCAGTATGGATAGCAGCTTTAGCCAGGAGCCCTGTACATTCATCATTTTTTTTTGTCTTATCTGTCTGTACAGGTGCTTTTGATCAACATGGCTGCCCTTTGATCGTGTTCCCAGTGGATGGACAAGCCAAACTCTCCCCAGAACTCAGCAAAGCAGAAGTGGTGGACTTCATAAATTACTTTCTGTGTCTGCACAAGTAAGTGGAGTCAGACGGGTTTAGTGTGCGTGGTGTTTGGTGTGTGTGAGAGGAGTACAAGATACTGATTGGATGGTTCTCTCTTGACAGTAAGAAGCAGGAGAAGCAGAGTTTGGTGTCAGTGGTGGCTGATCTGAGGCACGCCTCGCTCCCTACGACCAGGTTCATCGCAGAGACGCTGATTCTGCTCGAGGTATCGTTGTGGCAGGGTGCAGTGTGTGTTGCTGCTGTAGATGGATAGATGACAGTAACATATTTCCAATGATTTGTACACTACATATCCACCACTTATCCACCTAGACTTTCATATTGATGGCCCAAATAATGGATGGTTCCTCTGTGACTGTAGGACTGGATACTGGACTCTAAAATGGTGCCTGTTCACTTGAATAAAAGTTGATCAACCAATGCATGAGCAAAAACTCCTTTTTCTGGTTTGCTTCCATGCCGTGCAGCCTACCACGCAGCCTGCACAACATCTCTCTGACCTTGCCCACCCACTTCACATATGTTAAGCACACACTGCTCAGACCCAGGCTCCTCACAGTTTAAAACATTATCAAACCTCCAGGCTTTAAAATCAATAATACAAAGGGTAATAACTGGACTCTTTTTGCAGAGGGATTTTGTCTTGTAGTACCACAGTTAGCTATATATCCATATCCAGCTCTCTTCATACATCCCATTGACTGATCCTAAGCCCTACCTCTTTACTATCAGTGCACGAACCACAGCTTAGCATGCGTTAGCATCTTTGTGATAATTGTGCATTGACAAATACAGATGCAAAGAGACAGGCTCTCTCTTGTTCAAGAGAGGAGGCTGCAGGCATGTTGGTGCTGAGCTTATTCTTTAAATACTCTGCTCTGATTGGACAGTTACTTTCTCCCATATGACGGAGTAGTTCATTTATCATGTGACGTATTTCAATGCAATGTTTTTATTAAGTCTCACCATCTGCATGAGGACATTTGACTTGTGTTATGCTGCTGGATTCTTTTTTTAAGTCTTTCAAAAGTAAAAGACTGAGTAGTTTTGGTCAGCAGCAGCATGTTTTTCCAGCCTTTGACTCTGTATACTGATGAGCATGTGATTATCCCGCTGCAGTTTTTTTAGACGTTTCTATAAATTGCACTTCTATCAACAGACTACCCAGAGCAGTTTAATGTTTAGAGGTTTTTGGGATTGGATCTTTCCCCCCTTTATTAGACAGAAGACGGATAACTAAGCTCATGTCAATCAAAATGTTAATGAGAAGGTATTTCTACTGTCTACATCACTACTGTTAAAACATCTGTCCTTTAAACTGCACTGGCCTTGTATGCTGGCAGCCTTAAAAAGGTACCTGTAACACCTTCACATCACACAAAGCTCATTCTATTTACCAACAAAGATGGCTCACTCACTGCTGGATACAGCTGAACTTTTGATTTGTCATTTCCTGTGGGCAGAGAAAAGTCCAACTCTAACAACAGAAGTGAATCTGGGCTGAGAATGTCTCATCCTCAAGCCCACATTCCTCTGCTGCAGGACAGAATGAGACCACGCCTGCATATGACACGTTAAAGTATTGTACAGGGTCAGTCCAGAAACATGGAGGCACAGAGCGTTTGTGAAACAGCAGCTTGATGTTTCTGTTGGTTCTGTCTGAATTATGCATGAACAGGACTTGGTCCTGTGCACACAGTACAGTGACGTGCTCAACTTGTGATTGTCCTCTTGACTAATGGAGCTCTTCCTGGCAGCATAAAGTTGTGCAACATTTGTTTTTATTCAAAGAGCTGTAGTCTGAGCTGATCTTTAAAGTACAATACCAAGTGTGTCAGGTCTGTGGGGATCATATTGGAATTCCTGTGTGTGAGTGTGAGTGTGTGTGTGTGTGTGTGTGTGTGTGTGTGTGTGTGTGTGTGTGTGTGTGTGTGTGTGTGTGTGTGTGTGTGTGTGTGTGTGTGTGTGTGTGTGTGTGTGTGTGTGTGTGTGTGTGTGTGTGTAAGGGGGGGTGGGGGTCACATGCATGTCTGGTCACATGCTTGGTTATTTAATAGAAAAGCCTCAGTGAAATTACATTAAATGAGCACAATTATGTAGGGGATGCTGCATTTTTGCATCCAGATCAACTGTTCTCCACTCAAGAAAAAAAAAAAATGGAATAGTTTCTGCGGTCTTATTTGCTGGCCTGACGTGAACATGCATGCCGACGTGTTTATAAAGTTTGTAATTACAAAGTGCTGGGATCGAGAAAAATCTAACTCATAATTGCCTTTCTGTCTTAATTTATGTGTGTGGTCCATATGAATTTGATGTGCTGTGTTTTTTTGCATTCCCAGTCTGATTTATTATTATAAGATTCATTCATTGATGAAAAATTACTGATTACAACCGTGGCCATCACTGTATCAATGGATTCCACGCAGGAACATTGTTGGGCTGTGAGGCAGAGCAGGCAACTGCACGACTGCTTTGAGGCCTCCAATCCCGACCAGCCACAAAAACACTGAAGACTCTGTCTGAAGTCTCTAAAGACTTTTACTGAGTGTCTGTGTGTTTTGGTGATTTACTGCCAATCTGTTAAGGAACTTAAAACAACATTGCATAGAAATTTGTATTTTTGCAATGTAGTACCTCCAGTTTCAGAGTCTAATCCCAAAGTGTTAAATATGTTCAGCTGTGCTCGTGTATTTGTTCTGATTACATTACTTGATCAAAAACTAGCGAGTCGACAACTTTGCTAACAGCCAAACAACAACAAGGTCACCAACACCTCCTTTAGCTTTTTGCATCAACGCCCTCTTCAGTCTCTTCTCCTCTGCCATTATGTCCATAGAGGCTGCTGAGCCCTGTTACATTGCCCACTCGCCCAGCTCCGGTTCGCGGTTCGATCCCCGGCTCCTCCAGTCTGCATGTTAAAGTGTCCTTGGGCAAAGTACTGAACCCCAAATGCCACTAGTGTGTGTGAATGTGTATGAATGATTTGGCTCCTCCTCCAGTTGGCACGATGCGTGGCAGCCAATGCCATCAGTGTATAAATGTGTGTGAATGAGATGATTTAGCATTAGGTTAACCCATTGAAGTGCAGCTTCTGCATTATTGGCTGATCTTGTAGAGGGGTTTTGTGTCAACATGTAGCTGTGATCTTTTTATCACTTTAGTTCACATTGAGTTTACATGGTGCATCACAAAAACCTAAAACGGACCTGACTATTATCAGAATTTGACATGTGAGGTTCCATTCATGGGTGCGGTGTCAGCAGAGGCTCAACCAGCTAGACCAGGAAAAGACCTAACCCGTGTGTGTGCACCCACTGACTAGCTTTCATTTGAATGAGTCACCATCTTGTAACACAGAATCCAGTTCTTTTAAATTTTTTTCCCCCCCATCTTTCTTTTCTAGCTGCACAGGAGGACGGTCCACAGTGTGTATATAATTCAGCCCAAAAAGAAGGATGTTCTCAAACTGTTGCTGAAGCTCCTCGTCCCAGCCAAGTCTTGCACTGCCTCTTTAAAGGTAAATCAAACGCACACTGGAACTGTGGCTTTGTTTTACATTTGACTTCAGTGGATAACGCTGACCTCGTCTTTTTGCAGAAGGTCCTTCTGAAAGAAACCTCCGAGCTCTCCAACTACATTGACCGAAGTCAGCTAACGGCACCGCTGGGCGGCTACTTTGTTTACTGTCACCAGAGCTGGGTTTCCTTCATTAAGGTAATTTATTTTTGAATGTCATACTGTGCCGTATCTGTCAAAAGCTCTCTATTGAACACAGTAGGCCTCATGCAAGAAACCACACAAACTTGAAAATCTAACTGAGAGCAAAACTTCTGAAGCTGTCTTATGATCAGTCAGAGGATTTAATACAAAGTTACATTGTGCTGCTCTCTTTAGCAGCTTGTGGGGGTGTGTGTGTGTACACTTACACACTCAGTTATTGTGCTTACGTCTGAAGGAGTACACTGTTTATCTGACGTACAATACGACATCCGAACAATTTATTCCAGCCAAATATTGCTTCTTTGTGAGGGAGCGAGCTCCGATCACTCGGTCAGGAGATGTTTTCATTTGTGAATCCATTCATGAGATCCGTCCAAGCGGCCTGCGTCTATTGTTTGTTACCTTGGTGAAGCTTGTGCAAATGCCTCGCGTAATCAGCTGACCTTATTAGCAAGTGAAAGGAGCCCCTCTTTCCATGACATTATACATTCAGTCATGTTCAACTGGGGCATTTAGCCGTGATGACAGGCTTCATTAACCACGGCAGCTCTGCCTATAGCAGACCTATTTAGGATGCAGCTACACAGCCTCCACTAGACCTACATTTAGGTTGTGTGCTGCGCAATTACATCAACTAGTGTTGACCATAAATCAGAGCAGCCGTGCAATCAGCTTGGTTCATACATAATTTATAATTCATAGATTAAAATGCTTAAAACAAATGAAAAATAAATCAAATATGTTGACATGAAAAGTTCTGATAAAATCTGTCCTTGTTTACAACACGATGTGATTATGATGGCGGGGAGGGAAATTGACTCTGGCTCTGTGCTGCTGCAGGAGATTGATGCGTTTGTCAAGGAGTTCCTGTCTGTGGTCCAGCGCCTGCCCTCGTGTATCTCCACCCTTCACGCTCTGTCCAGGCTGCCGCTGCCCTCCACCTTCAGCGAGCTCCAGCACTTCTGCTCCACCAATGAAGCCAAGTTCCAGCACCTCAGGAGGTCAGGCCCTGTTTTACTTGGTGCTCCAATAACAGTCGAGTACTTGGAGATGCTGTGTGCTCAATCTATCTTCTGACGATGATTCAGCCTCCTGTTTCTGGGCTTCCAGTGTAACCAGTGATATCTGGAAAACTGAAAAATGAATTTCAAGACTTCCTCTGTAGACAACTTAAAAGCTAATCATTGTTAGATGATAGTGAGTGTTCCCACATTGCATGTACCAACTCTTTTACTCTCCACTCAAACGTGACTGGTCAATACAACTCGGACAACAAATGGAAACCAGAACACTTCCTGTGCTGAAGTCTTGGTCCATAACCCAGAGAATGTGTTTCTAGAGCTGACTGTGCTGGGCTCATCTATGTCTAAAGATCTTTTAAAATGTTTGAGATTTATTTTAAGATGTTCAAACCAACTGAAGTTCTGACAGAGGCTTGCTGAGCTGTTATTGGATCACAGAGACACAAGAGGTGGGACTTAGGAAGGGTTATAGTCCTCCCATATACAAATATTTGTTCACTCAGGCATCTATTTGTCTTCACTATTGTATATTTTTGATACATTAAATATCATTGACACACACACACACACACATTCTCAAAGGAAATAATATGAACACCTGCTGCTCTCGTTATTCATCATCACAGCACTGAAAGGTGGGAAACACGATCACTCGTCATTGTTGCCAGTGTACCGGCAGTGTTCTCAGAGTATTAACCACTTGAATGTGAACATATTGGGAACTTGAATTCCCGTGTTCACTCAAACACAGCAGAGCATGTCGAGTGGAAATGACACTAAACTGTGTGTTCAGAAAGAAGCTTTTGTCCCCACTGTGTCCGCTCGAATACATTGAAGTGTTTTCCACCACCAGTGCAGGTCACATAACCAAGAAACAAAACGCTGAATTGTCTCATGATATTCTCTTGTACCCGCCATCTTCAGACTCAGCTGTGTTAATATTTCTTTCTGTGTGCAGGGAGCTGGGACTGGATGAGCTGCTGAGGCACTGTGACAGCGTGGTGGAGAAGCTGCGTTATCCAGAGAAGGAGCCGTGCTACCAGGCCATGGCCGGCACTGCCCTGTTCACTCACACCACCTTTGACATGCTCCAGAACCACAGCAGGTACCACACACAGCCAGCTGCCAGAGTGCTCAGTGAAAGGAAACACTGCTGCTCTCAAATGCCCTTTTCCTAATCCTCTGTAATAGCTCGTCCCACGCATACATTACAACAATGTTGCAATGGACTGTTTACTGTCTGTTTATTTATTCATCTTTTAACTTTTTATTTAACCATTTTAATCATTTTACATAACATTTCCTGACACAGGACTTCATGTAATAAATGACAGCCAGTATGAGTTACAATATTATAAACCAAATGTGAAACCGTGAGTTAAATACTAAGAGTAAAAATAAATAGATGAAATAATAATAAAAAGATAATGATAAATTATAAAATAAAATGAAATATATATAAAATGAATACATACAAATAAAGTGCAAGAAATGGATGAAATAAATAATTAAGTAATTATGAGCCAAAAATAAATAAATTTAAAAAAATAAGTAAAAATGAAGATAAATGAAGAAATAAGATATTAATAACAACAAACACGTCTGTTTATTTTGGCATTTTAAGATGCATTCACGATGCTGTGATAAATCTAAGATGATGATGCCACCTGTTAAAGCTCTTTACTTTTGTATTTGTCAGGATAACTGCAGCTGTGGAAAAAGTGGAGCTGCTGTGGCAGCAAGCCTTCTCTAAGGCCCGCCTCCAGCTGCAGGTGTTCCAGCTGCGAGAGGATGCACTGCAGGTGAGTCACTGTCAGGTCAGAGGGAGCTGCCACACCTCACCTTTTTGGTATGCAGTATAAACTCATGTCAACGTGATCTTAGTGAATAAGTGTATGTGTTTATGCAAATCATTTGGTAACCACAGTAATGCATGTAAGTTTGAATTTTCCTTGACCAGTTAGAAAGTGACCAGGAGTCAAACAGGTGTGTGTGTTCTGGCCTGTTCTGCTCTGTGTGTTGGATCAGACCTGCTGAGATTCAAGGTGTGTCCAAATGAGGTCAATCTTCACCCGTCTATACATGTGTGACCCTGTTGGATCAAAACAAGACACAGTGCTGACCTAAGCTGAGTCATGTTTTGTGTCACTGCAGGTCACACACACAGAGCAAACAAAATATAGTCTTGACCTCGGGTTGCCTAGGAGACAAACCACAGAGCTCAGCCTTATCAAGGCAGCTACATGAGTCAGAGACAGTTTAACTTCTAACTTTGTGACCTTTAGCTCTCTCTGACGTGACCTGGGGAAACCTTTATAAAATGTCTCAGTACTTAACAACATAAC
Source organism: Argyrosomus regius (assembly GCA_946959425.1). Taxonomy (NCBI): domain Eukaryota; kingdom Metazoa; phylum Chordata; class Actinopteri; family Sciaenidae; genus Argyrosomus; species Argyrosomus regius. The sequence continues at coordinate 21,487,021 of OX336901.1, forward strand.
TAGCTGTGGTTAAAATGTCTATTGTCTACCTCTGTGTTTCCTTACAGATCACAGAGCAGATCAAAACTCTTCAAGAGAAACTCCATCCTCACAAAATAGAGATTGCCAAGGATGCTGCCAGAGCAGTGCTGCTGGTGTCTGAATTTGAGGTGTCCATTCACACGCCTGCCGTGGTAAGCATTTAGCTGATGTGTTCTGTGTTTTCACAGTTTAGCTTCTTTAGACTCTCAGAAACATCTTTCTCCTGATTTCCACTCTCATCCATCATTCTGTAGCGAGTGCAGTTGTAAACTTGCATGTTCGAATAACTCCAAAACCCTCCCCACCTGTCACCTACCAGGCACTTGTCCGCTGTGCTGAGGATGTGATCCACACGCTGGCAGAGATCCTGCCCTATGACGGTCAGAGCAGGGAGCGCTGGGTTCTGGATCTGGAGAGGCTGAAGGAAAAACTGCACTCTGCCGTGCACTTCATTCTCCAAACCCTCCGAGCGGTTTCCAGCTACCATCATAACTATAACAAGGTGAGTTCTCATTTTATTCCATCTCATACTTTGCATGCATTTAATTTGAGCTGATGTGTGAAAGATGAAATGTCAAATAAAAGATAATGCGACGTAAAACTGAACCCAGCAGGCCTCCTGAACCTGTTCTCTGCTCCTCTTACAGGCCAGCAGTTGGTACAGTCTGGTCCTGTGTGAGAACTTCCTCCAGGAGCTGCTGTCGGGCATTAACGGAGTCGGGGCTCCCACACAGAGGCAGAGGAGGAACTGGGGGACGGTCCCCGCGTGGAGACGCAGAATGTCCACTTTCCTGAAGAAGAATCCACCTCCAAACGTGGAGGAGCTGCTTCATCTGGCTCATCTGTCTAATGTCATCCCAGATGATGAGGTCCAGCAGGCGGGCACGCAGATGTCTCAGCGGTGAGAGAGCATTAAACTGTGTGCCATAAACCGGTCGTGAAGATGTCTTTGTATCTGTCTTCTTACAGCATATTAACGCATTTAATGACCATCATCATCACTTTAAATCAAAGAACGTCTTCAGAGGCTCTGGTCCTGGTTGTTTATGATAAATGGTGTGTACTTATGTATAGGGGTTGCAAAGGGATAGAACATTTCTGGTAAATTTCCAGAAACTTTCCATGTGAAGTTAAGCTGGGGATTTTTGGAAATATTTCAAATCGCAAACTTTGGGAATTTCTGGAAATTAATGGGAATTAACTGGAACTGTATAATTTCCAAACATAAATATAATATTTATATAATGTTTTGTGATAAGCAGACATCCATGCTGTAAAAATAATTCTGCAATAATTTAGAAGTGGAGGAAGGAGATCGGAGTCAGCTCAGAGTCCAAACAAGGTTTTTAATCTTGTACAAGAGGAGCATTCACAGAGCAACATGCAGGTCCGTTACAAAGTGAAGACTAAATGTTTTAAAACAAAAGCTTGGTATTTATCTATCTCTGTGGGTGTGCCCTCACTCAGATAGTTATTCATTTATGTCCTCCTAAACCCAAAGGAAGTAATCACAGAGAAGGAAGTGATAACCATGAGTGGCTATTCAATACCTTGAGTGATTATTCAATACCTTACATGTGTCACAAAACAACACAAAGGGTCACAAGTCACAGGTCACATTTAAACAGTTACATCGAACATTCCTGTGTAAGACTTCAATTCATATCTCTTTTCATTGAGTACAAAATTTCCATCACACATGCAAAATAAAACAATTTAAAAAAACAAACAAAAATAAACATGACATTTCAATTTATTTGTAAGTAGAACTACAAGTTTTAATTATTTTATTGAACAATTAAATCTTTCATTGAACAACAAAAACATGAATGTTATCATATTATTGTTATATGAATATTACTAACCCTAACCCCATTAACAAAATGTAAATCAAAAATCTTCAACCATCAAGATTCTCAAGCCTAGCTTCTTCATTTTTGCCAGGCCCTTTCAGACAATGGCCTCTTCCTGGGCCTCATCAACATCCTCCATGTTGACTTCCTCAATATCAAACATCCACGCCATGATATCAGCTAAACTCACTTCACTCTATGTCGTCCACAGGCTTAAATGTGTGTCTTCAATAGTCTCTGTGTGCTCTGGGCTCCAAAGTGTGGTCCAGGTTCTAGAAGTCATTTGTGCATGTGATGGAGGAATGAAGTGTTTTTTTTTTTTTTTTTTGATAAATGATTCTATATACATCAGAATGCTATACACAATACAATGTTGACTGTCAGATTGTATGCGAACACATATTCCATGTTTTATAGTAATCTTATTTATTTATTTTTACAATTTTTAGGTGCATGACTCTGAGGAAACTCCTAATGTCTTCAGGACCGGTGGCTGTCGGTCACCTCCAGCTGGCCTTACAGTGGCAGTATGAGTTGTTGCGGAGCAGCCATGTCAAACCTTCTCCTGCTGATAGTGCTACAAACGGAACAGTTAAGGATGTTCAGGACTTCACTAAGTGTGATGGTGGAAAAGAACTCGGATCATCTCCTCCAGCTGCAGTTTCTGGGCTGGTGTCAGCTGAGGGCAAACCCCCGTCCCTCAGCTCATTCGACTCCGGCTTTGATGGAGCTGGGACCAGCCAGCTGGAGGCCTGGGGAGGTAGAGAAGGAGTGGAAGGTCTCTCTAGATTAGGTGGGACCAGAGACCCTGTGAGACCTGTCTTAAGCCAGCCTCAAATCCACAAAGAGAACTTGTGCAGCGTTTCAGACTCTGAGGATCTCAAAGAGGAGTTTGACTTTGGCTCTGTGGGAAACTCCTCCAGGGCTAGCATCCAGATCATCCCCAAAGTAACCGTGGAGTCCCTCAACTTTGAGATCAAAGTGAAGCGCTCTGCTGCGCTACCAAATAATCCATGGCTTAGCTTGCCGGTAGACGATCTGGAAAACTCATACACAGTCACCATCACACAGAACCCAACGCTGCAGAAGAGAGACCTACAGTTCCGCAATCCCCCAGACTCCTGCACGACTGCCAGCAAGTCCCGAGATCAGCCCACACAGACGGAGGTGCTGAGCGGCACTCCGTCCAGAGGACCACAGAGCAGTGACTGGATGCTCCATTCACAAAGCAGCCTGGAGGATCCTGAGCTAAGTCCCATTTGTAACGTCCTCTCCAGTACTATTACAGACGGAAGGGACAAGTCCATCTGCACCACAGAGGGGATTCCCACCCTGCTCTGGGATTCTTATGACCTTCATGACCAGAATCAAGATTCTGTTGATGGGTAATGCCACTGACGCTTTACTAACGCTCTTCATGTTGCGATACTCTTCAAGCTATTCATCTTAGCATGGCATGTATGCAGTTTACTGTGATAACAGCACCTTTCTGCAGCTGAAATTACGACTGTCGCTGGCAGATTTCTACAGCTTCAGCTGACAAATCGTTACTTTAATTTGTTTTATTCTTAAATGACGTTCACTTTCATAAGAAAAATGGCTTTTGCGATGGGGACTGATCTGTTTGCCAGACATAATGTTATAACCGTCTGGCTGGAGTGGCTGGAGTGTAAACTTCCCCAAATCTAATAAAGAGCAGTACAGCAGCCAGAACCAGCTCCCACCTCTTCTACCAACATGGAACCGGCTCTGTTCCAGTTTACACACCTGATTTTAACTGTTCAGAGCATTTTGACCAAAAATAAAGAACCTATCTGTGTTTTATTTGCACGAAGAGCTGAACCGTTTCAGTGTTATGAAACCATAATTAAGAGATTTTGTCGTGTTTTAATGGCAATAGACAGATCACAGTGATGCTGAAATAACTACATCATGATGACAATTTGTACAAAACGTGTCTAGTCTGCCCTGAAGTACTATTACATTATAATTACTGCTATTATTGAAAAATCTAAGCTAGAACAAAGCTGCAGTTTGTCAGTGGTACTGACTGCAGCCAGCCATGGTTCGGTGTTACAGATGGATGTTTTTGGTTTTTGTCAGCTCCATTGATCTCTCCCTGAAGGACTGGGATGTGAAGGAGCAGGAGGGTTTGAGGGAGGTGGAGGAGATCCTGGACAGAGCTGATGAAATACTGGAGGTAAGACATACACCATTTAATATGTCAAATATAATCACAAGTTACAAGAGCCCAGTGATCTGTTTCTTACACGTGCAGTGAAATAAACATGTTGCTCCACAGAGAGAAGAGAGCGTTCTGGCTCAGGAGGCTGTGCTGGAAGCTCTGCTCAGGTCTGAGAACAATCAGTGGCCACAGTGGAACAGTGAGGAGCAGCTTGGCGTGGTACGTTCAGCACACGTCCGATCAAATCAAGAGTGTAAATGTTTTACCTCGATGGTCCTCTCTGGTCATACCACTCTTGTCCGGCGGCTTCGTGCTCGCTCACTCTCTCCTCTCACCTGATTATAAGTCAGTGTAGCATCAATGTGATTTAAAATCTGTTAGATTATGTCATTGCTTAAAGAAAATGTACAGCCATACCTGTTTTCACTGCTGTGTGTCAGATATTAGTCATGATTGTTGAGGTTGATGGTAGTCTACTCTGCCAGATACTCTGAATAGAAAGCAACAGAAGTCCATTTGTAAAAAATCAGTTTGTATTCCTGTGAGCACTGTCACAAATGTCTACATTTATTGTTCACACAGCCAGTGTAGACCTGCAGTGTTTACTGCTTTCTCTGTTTATGCTCATGTTTAAAGATGTCATCCAGTGAGCTGGCTGAAGCTGGCGTCCTCGGCCTCGAGGATTACCTCGTTCCTGCAGAATCTGACAGCCTCAGTGAACCCGCATCAGCTCCATCTGTGAGTGAAACGAAGGCTTCCGACGATGACTGCTCTGAGGCTGCCACAGGAGCAGACACAGCAGTGTTTCAGAGCAGGCCAGACCTGCTGACGGAACTGAGAAAAGTCCACATCCTGGATGAGCTGATCATGGAGGAGAACCTCAAAATCCATGCGCTCAGAGGCTGTAAAGAAAACCCGGACGAGGAAGCCTGTGCGTCTGATACAAGCGGGTCGGCAAGTCTGAGCAAAGAGAGGGAGGCCTTTCGGTTACAGCTGGAAAAGGAGAAAAGGGAGGTGGATAAGCTTGAGAAGAGTTTGGGCAAAGAGTGTAAAGTGAAGAAGGACAAGGATGGAGCTCGAAAGGTTGTAAAATGTTCTGTAATGGAGAAAGCTAGAACGGAGGACAAGGAGGACCGAGCACTCTGTGACGAGCTTCTGTCAGGAAGCTGTAACGGATCAACACCTTTGGTCCACGGTAATTCTCAGGCTCAGGATCCCTGTACAAGTGAACATATTCAAGCTGTACTGGGCCCTGATGTTGTCCAAGAGGCTACGCCACAAGACTTGGTTCAACTTGCAGATCATTGCTCTGAAGCTGAGCCATCATTATTTAATAGAACTACCTTAGTTAGTACCTCTGATTTGAAGGAACCTCCTGAAGAGGTGGAAGCTCAGGGATGTGTCTATGGAGAGGAATTTGACAGATTTAGTGGAAATGCTATCGTTTGCAAACCAGAAGCTTCTTTGACCCCTGAAATGAGGCCAGATGATGGAGCGTTTGACCCAGGCGGAAGGCCTCACCTTCCTCCTGTGCCTAAGCCAAGAAAGGCTTTGCTTCCTGCAGAACATGAAACTCCTCATTCCACAGAGCTGCACGTTCCAGCTCAAGATGCCGGTATTGTGCAACTTGATCCACAAGATGAACCACTCGATGCACTGCCAGAGAATGTGAATCCAGCCATCAGCCCCAGCTTGGTTCTCAGTGCAAATGTGAAAGAGCACAGCAACAACAACAATAATAACCATGCAGTGCCAGAAATATGCAACGTGCCCGTAGACCACTTGTCTGGAATAATCTCTCAAGATGAAGAGGGGACATCAGAGGTCCCTGCATGTTTGCTGCAGACAGATTTACAGCCAGCAGAGGAAATCCACACTTCATCTCCTGCAGACGAGTGCACACATCAGCAGCCTCCTCAGCAGCCTCCTCAGCAGCCTCCTCTGGAGCCTCTGGAATTTGAGCCCAGTGGAAGAGATGAGCAGAGTGAAGACCTGCCCCATCATGGTGCTCAGAGCTCTGAGGCTGTGAGGATATCAGGCTCTGGGTCACCTGGGATTCAGGCCCAGCTTGACATCAGCATGAGACAGGTACAGTCTACTGTAAGATATATATGTTCTATGAATTCTTTGAAGAACCTTTCAACTCCTCTCACACTACATGAAACTTATAGAAACTTAGTAACACAGAAGCTTTTCTTAAAAATGTAGATCAGGTTTTTAGAGTTGTGCTTATTCACATTCAGATGGATGAATAAAAATCAATATCGTGTCTGATGTTCAAGGAGAAACCTTTTATCTGGATGTTCAGTGTTAAAGACAAATGTGGTCAGTTGAGGCAATCATTTCCTGACAGAAATGGCTGCAAAATATGTTCTTCTTCCATCACTAGCACGGTCATTTGACACTTAGTGACGTAGTTTGTATCAATGAGGCTGTTTGACCTTGGAGCTTGAAGGTAACAGTATATCTACACGTGGAGGGCAAAATGATAAAACTGCAGGAATTTATTTGCTTTGAAACATTGTGCAACTTTGATTAGCACCCAGCAGCTAACCTGCTCAGTGGGTAAAGACTCTCATCCTGGAACATGTAGGTGTAGAACACAGAATTATTGCTTCATATGACTACATCTGCTATCAACACAGTGATTTAGACATGCTAATGGAATGTTGTTTCAATGCAGATATAATGCAGGAAAAAAAAATCAGTTGTGGATCACCTGACTTAAAACAGTAAAGACTAATGAGCATAGTCAGTATTGTTCATTTGATTCACACGGATTTCTTTTGTGCGATTGCAGATGACTGATTTCAAGACCCCCATAGTCCTGGACACGGGCTCTGGACTGATGAAAGCAGGATTTGCAGATCAAGACCTCCCAAACGTTATATTCCCAACAATTATTGGGATGCCAAAATATGAGGTAAGGACGTGAGTATGACTACTAAAAGAGTGACGTGTCTTTGCTTTACTAGTCGGTCTTTGTGATCAGAAGTTTGGTCTTCGCAGGAAATAATGAATGGTAACGTTGAAAGGGAGACCTACATCGGACACGAGGCTCAGCACATGAGAGGGGTCCTGGCTCTGAGGCATCCCATAAAGAATGGGATCATTCGTAACTGGGATGAAATGGAAAAGGTAAGGTTACAGTGTGAAGGGTGGAGCCTCAGTTTCTATTATCTCACTACTACCCGCCCACGTGTTGGAGAACCATTATGAAAAAAGTAAATGTGCATGTTACCTTTCAGATTTGGCATCACACGTTCCAGCAGCTGTATGTGGATCCAGAGGATCACCCTGTTCTGCTGACTGAAGCAGCCATGAACCCCTCAGAGAACCGCCAGCGCATGGTGGAGATCATGTTTGAGTGTTTCAATGTTCCCTTCACCTACATAGCCATGCAGGCGGTGCTGGCACTTTACGCTGCAGGCAAATCCACAGGTAATTTGATCAGCTGATGTGTCTTTGGGTGACTTTGATTCATGCGTTGTGTTGGATGGACTTAATTAAGACCTATAAATGTGTTGTTTTATCAAAGAATGTAATAGCACTGTCTCGTGTCTTGGCACTATAATTTCCTCTACTAGGTCAGAATGTGTTGACTGCTTTTATTTTTCGTTGAAGGCGTGGTGTTTGACTCTGGAGACGGAGTGAGCCACAGTGTTCCCGTGTTCGAGGGGTACAGTCTACCTCATGCCGTGCAGCGCTTCCCTCTGGCTGGTGTAGATGTTACAATGCATCTTAAAAAGGTATTCATTGATGGTGAACTTCAAATGAAGTATATTTATTCAGAACATATAGGCACCTACACAGCTATGGTTTGGGTGTAGTACAAAAATCTCTAGCCTCAACAACATGACTACAATCAGTAGTAAAATACTTAACAATTAAAAAGACGAGTAGTTAATAGTGATCGATGATTTCTCTTTTGACCCTGTTATGTAACGTGCTGGCAAATGTCAATGTCACGTCTGAATAACCCGAGTCACTTTTACATGAAGGTCACAACAACAATCATTCAAGGTTGGACCTGACATTTCCATAAAATTTCTACTCCAGCAGCAGGTCTGAGCTAAATGTTGCTTTAATGTGAAGACTGCACCAGAATGAAACCACTGACAGTATAAAGAGTGGACGGCTGAGCGTGACGTCACCCACAGGTTTCTGAAGAGCTGTTATAAAGTTCAGAATATGTGGCGCTGAACGCCACCATGTTGCAAGTCCTGCTTCTTCTGCCTCCCGGCTAATCAAAAATATCTAAGGCGAACTAAACGATGCCTGGTGGCTCAAATAAGCCATCTGTAACGGCACCCACCTGTCAAAGTGTCCAAGCTCTTAATTCTGCATAACTTTAAGTCTTAATATCATTTAAACAGGTGAGTTGTATAAAAATTCACCCTCAGTACAGTTGTCATGAACGGGGAAATTAGCTATAGAGACCAAAACTGTCTTTTGTACCAGGCTGTAAACATGTTTATTTCTGCTGTGAAGTTGGACATTTTAACATGGGGACTTATGGAAACTGACTCGTTCTGGAGCCAGCCTCAAGTGGACGTTTGAGGAACTGCACTTCCATGTTGTCTTCACTTCACAGCCATGGAGGTTGCCGATTGAATTAAACTGATGATCTAAAAAAGAATCATTGTCTCTGACGCTGAAACGGCCATCAAGGCTTCAGCTGTAGCTACGTTATAAATTCATCAGTGATCATCCTGAGCTCTTATCATACTTTTCACTTTGCAGACCAGCTGCCAATGTTGTGCAAACATTTTCATGTCTGAAGTCTTTCTAGAATATTTGCCACCCGTCTCTGTGACACATTCACGTCTCTGTGAACATGGACAGTGGTGTGTGTGTCCACATTACAAAACAAGTGAAGCTGCTACAGCTGAGCATTTTTCTCAATCTGTGCTTGAAGCTTCTGCAGGAACAAGGAGTGTGCATGCGCACCACAGCAGAGATGGAGATAGTGAGGGAGATGAAGGAGAAGTGCTGCTGCGTGGCTCTCAACTATGAAGCTGAGCTGAGCCCGGGGGGGGCGTCCTGCAGAGAGATGCATTACACCATGCCAGACGGACAGATTGTCACTCTCGGCACGGAGAGGTTTAGGTAACTGTCTGCACTTCATGCCCTCTGGTCCTCTGGACATTAAATCCACTCAGGGGGTCTTAAAGGAAATAAATATAACATTAGAGAACTTTAAATTGGTGTTTGTTTTTTAATAAGAAGTCTGAGTAGACAGAAAATGTCACTCTTTACGTTGTAACTAGGATGTGGTTAGCCTATCTGAGAACAATGACTGGAATCTGTTGGAAACTAAGTTCACCAACTAACACGTTTCATCTCATTTCTATAACCTGTACACAAAGAAATGTAAAAAAACAAACAAACATGTTGTCCTTTTTAGCCATGCTAGCAGCATGATGGCATCAGTTGGTTCTGCAGTTTGGCCTAAACTGAAATATCTCAACAGCTATCGGATGGATTGTTGTGAAACTGCCATGAAAAGAGGATGAATCCCCTGTGGGAGGATGGCTATTCTTTTCATGCTGTCATCAAATGATCGGCTGAAATGGATTCTAAAATTAGTCAGGGCCCACCAGTTAAAGCCGGGCTTAATCAGTACTGTGTCTACCTGGTGTCAGTCATATTTGAATAATGTCAAATCCAGAGTGGCTTGTCCTGCAGGCGCTGCACACACATCAGACTCAGAGACAGGCCAAACTAACTAACTACTTCTTGTAACAGACGACTCAGATATCTCCCCCCTTGTTCATCCAGGGCTCCTGAGATTCTCTTCAAACCTGAGCTGATTGGACGGGACCATTATGGGATGCACGAGTCAATCTTCAAGTCGATCCTCAGCTCAGACATCGACCTGCGGCGCTGCTTCCTGGGAAATATCGTGCTGTCAGGTAACCGCTGTTTTCTGTTAAGGTGTTACACAACAGTCTGAGGGCTCCCACATGTGTTCCAGCTGCAGCCATTTAATCAAAAGGTTGTCATGCTTTATGCTTTGATTTTGATTAATTAGAATTTTTATTTGGCTGTCCTCCTGAAGGCGGGAACACGCTGCTGGTTGGCCTGCCTGAGCGGCTCCAGTCTGAAATCAAAGGACTGGTTCCTGCCGACATGGGGGAGAGTGTTCGCGTCACCAGCCCCAAAGACAGAGACTTCTCAGTGTGGAGTGGAGGAGCGGTGCTGGCCAACCTGCCCTCCTTCAGCTCCGCATGGATCAGTCAGGAAGAGTATGAGGAGCACGGACCACAGATCGTCTTCAGGAAGTGCTTCTGAGACTGTAAGATGCACGCTGGACTCTAACGTTAATGAAAACATTTTATTTAAGTGCAATATACGTACAGCAGCAGAACAGTGCCATGGACCAGTCCCTCTTTAAACATGTCTGTCTATTTTTATGTATGGATGAGTTTTCCTCTTGCCGTCGGTGTGGATCCTGACCTGACACCAGTGGGTTTCTGCTGACCTGCTGCTCGTCTTATGCCTGTTCTACTGAGATCCACCAACATGACATAAACTTCCTGTCTGTCGACGTCATTGTCCCTCAAGTTGTTTTTCCATGTCCTGAGAATTTAAGCTCATGTACATCAATGTCTGTGGTTAAGGGACTAGAATTGAAGCTGGCCTTTAATTGATGTCTGCCAACTTTTTTTTTTCCACATTGAGCAGTTGAGGGACATAAATTCAGCTCAACGTGCTGACTATATATTAATCTATTATCAAATAATGATGTGTATTTATACAAAATTGAAAGTAAATTGGTATAACAAATTAAATATGACATGGTGAAAGTTGCATTCAGTTTTGAATTTGGATCAGTGCAGCTGTGCAGTGTTCACAAGTATTAAAGCATCATAAAGTGATCTTTATCTGGGCCACTGTTGGGAAAGAAGATTGTTCTCATAAGATTCTCTAAATGTTATGTCTTCATGTAATGTTTCACTTTTCCTCAAAATATTCTCAATATTTTAACTTTCTTTCTTGTAATGTGACTTTTTTCTTTTACATTTACGTCACGGTACAACTTTTCTTTAATATTTTGAATTTTTTGTAATATGGATACAATCTGTTGCCTCAGAATCCCATTTAATAACATCAGTTGTTTTTGTGTTGTCCCCTGGCAGTGGCTCAAATATATTAAATCATTGGACATGAACACTTTCTGTTGCTGCAGCTATGTGAACTGGAGAGGACAGAGGTGTGGATTTGTGTGATATGAAGTCTATATTGATGGTGGTTTTCCCACCATGTTGATTCTCCACCTGAGCTGTGTTTAGATCTGTGAATGTCAGTCTGTAGTTGGTAATACTGAGATGTGAGTACAGTATTGGTGTGTGTGGTAATGCTGATCACTTGATTTCACAGATAAATGCTACTGCTGCAGGTCCAGTGTTTGTCTTTGTGTTAAAGCTCTCTTTAATATGTTTCTCTTTGAATGACGTGTCTTATTCATTTTAAAATCCCGTCTGATCTGAGAGCAGTGGTTGTGTGGATTTATTTTAAACACTTGCACAGTAGTATTGTTTTTGTGAAAGGTGTTCCAGTGGTGTCAGAACTGCTGCTGCTGTCTCATTACCATGAATTCTTAAACATGTCAACCCTGTGTATGTATATTAGTCTACTTTTCATCTCTTTTGCATGAAATGATTTTGTTGCATGTAATTTAGTTGCACCTTTTTGCACGTGCTCCTTTGTCTGCATGCTTTTCTTTATTTATGTAAACGTCTCTCTAAAGGCGTGGGGTTGTCATGTGACCTAAAGCTCAGCTCTTCAGTGGAAATCATGTGACTGTGTGAACTCCAGTCTGAGCCTTAATGTGACAGAAATGAACTGCTCGGGCTGGTTTACCGGATGTAGTTTGAAGAGAACGTGATATTTTGTCTGAGCCTCCTCCTCCTCTAAATGTACTGTCACAGTCTGAACTGAGTCTGGCAAGTTTTCACCCAAGCCATGCTATTTATGTCATGTCTGTTTTTATAATAAATATTTTAAGCATCATTCTTTTGGGTTCATTTTTGGTTATACAGTCACAGACCTGTTTGAAAGCAGTGAGGTTCATGTTAGTCCATTCTTTGAGCTGTGTATGACCTAATTCACCTTCCTGCTGTTTTAACTGTAGCGCGCTCTAGTGGACACGGCCACACAGTGCAGCCCTCGTTCAGACACTGTTACCATGGTACCCAGTTATCAACAGGCCGTTGTGGATGTAGCTCGTTAGCTGTGTCGGTAACAATTAACTGTAGTTATAAGTTAACTTTCCTACTGTAGAAATGTCTCGAGCTCGGGCAGAAAGCGTCATTAAAAACATAATTCGTGAAATAGCACAGCAGTGTGCGGTGAGAGGGCAGGCGGTGTCCGAGACTTTGGTGGCTTTCACGGTCAGTAAACCGAACTAACCCGCTGAGAGTCATGCTAACAGCTAACTACGTAGTTACCGGATAATATAACACAAGCTAGGTGCTGTACTGTACTGTACTGTACTGTACTGTACTGTGCTATGTAGCATTGTGTTATGTGTCATATGATCCAAAATGGAGAAGCAAAAGACATTTTGAAACTTCTTTGGAGTCAGATATTCCGCCTGCACCCAGTGACGTCACTAAATTCAATTTTGGGGTGTCTTTGTTTTTATTTATTAAATATTGTCAGGTGAAAGCTGTGGTTCTGGACCCCAGAAATGGCTTTAATGTTGATCGGACACTGACCAGACAAGATGTCCAGAAAATTGAAGAGGTGAGTTATTAATATTATTTCAGATGAAGCAAACTAACCCACCTTTAGTGCTTCCTGTGTTGTACTTCTGGATATGAACATGTATTTCAACATGCTGAATGAACATGAAGCATGCTCTGTATGTTGAATTTCTTTTCTGAGCCAGGTTACAGCTGATAGAATTATATTTGTTAATGTGTTGATCACATTTAGTTTGTAGTTATATTTTGTAAATGAACCCAAATATTGATGAATTTCATGAGTGTTTGCTCCATGGCAGGCCTGTAGTCAGAGGTTTAGATGTACTGAGGTCATGAGGCTGAGCCAGTATTTTGACCAGATACTCTAAATGATATCTTTTCTAATTGTTCTATTCAATTAACTGTCAGTATAGACTATTAGAGCTGAAGCATTTAGATTTAGTTTCTTCATACTGCTAAGCATAAAGTTCTGGGGGATTGATGTTGAACTCTTTAATCATTAATTATATTTATTTGTTTATTGTTCGTGTTTTGAAAATATTTGAACGTACTGAATCATACATGACCTCAGTGTCCACAGCGGTAACAGAGGCTCAGCGTGAATACATGTGTAATATTTCTTACAGCTCTGTCTGGACAAACTGATGGAAGAGTGCAGCCCGTCCCTCGACACAATCAAAATGCAGGTGTATTTTGAAATGAACTACACCTCCAGACGTAAGTGACACTGTGAGAACTGACACGCTCTCTGTTTCCAAAAAAAAGAATGTACACAATCCAAACTGAGGAGATGTCGTCATGATGAATGTACTGTAGTTTTTGTTGAGTGGGTTAGCTGTTCTGAGGTCCTGACTCACTACAGTGAATTATTATTTTCATTATTAATGATCGTTATCCATTATTCTATCAGTTCTTTGTTTGATTAATTGAATATTTGTTCTATAATGTGCATATAATATATATAATAAGCGTTCTAAAAGTTTAAATCCTCACATTGGAGAGCTTCCTTCCTATCTTCCTTGACAAATCAACTCCTAAAAGTGCACCATTATGTCCACTCATAATTATGTATATTTTATAGGCAAGAGGATTATCGTTTCTTGATGATATTAAACATGTAGCTCAAATTTGACCCTGGCTTAAATGAAGTCAGTAAGATAATTGAGTCGAGTTTTTATCAGCTTCTAAACTGAAAAGACTGAACTTGTGTACGGCCACTGAACCTGTCATACATGCCTTGTTTAGTTTATCTGGATCATGACAGTCCTCTGACACGTGGTTTAGCCATTTAACCTGACTGGCTGTTTTTATTGTTAACTTTGAAAACACAAAAGATTCACAATATTAACATCATAACAAAGCAGGCACAATGTGTTTGTGCAGATGAGTTTCTGGAGGAAATCCACCGGGTGTTGGAGTCCAAGCTGAGTCCAGTGAGCAGAGAGATCACTGACAGCAGGGTGAAGACACGGGAGGAATTAGACGCTCTGTACTGTAAAATCATCACATATATCCTGCTGCGCTCCGGCATGGGCTCGCCTACAGACGTCAACACCGTGCAAGAGGCTACAGGTTTCACACTTACTACTTCTCTCAGTTTGAGAATCTGAATCAGGTTTTCTTACCAACAAACTTAGTGAGTAGAAAAAATATAAAGAAGATAAAAAGAAGTACGAACAAGTGAAGAAGATTAAGAAGATTAAATAGAAATTGGAAATGTCAAAAAAAATATATATATATGTTCAGTATTTTCAGATTTAAATGAAAGAGCTGCACAGCTCTGTGGGGTCAGTCAGTAAAGCTACACTTGCTGCAGTGCTGTAGATTATTTTTTTCCAGTGCTCCTGACTGGTGCTTTCTCGTCATCCTCTCCTCTCCCAGCTGCCCTGCAGAGCGTCTTCCCTCAGACTGAACTGGGAGCATTCATGGTCCTCTTAAAGAAGGACAAGGAGCAGCAGCTCAGTGAGCTCACCATGATTGTCACAGGGATCCGACTCTTCAACAAAGCCAGCGAGAAGGGAGAAGAGGACACTGACCTCAATGAACTGAGTACAGTACACCAGACTGCTGCCATAAAAGCAGGCTACATCCATATTACTATAAGATGGAGTCAAACAGATCTGCTCATGTGCCGTGAACACAGTAATTCATCTAGATATGGAGCCAACAGAATATTCTCCTTGAAGTTCTGAAGTTTTCTGTGTAAAAACACACCACCTTCTGGCTGCTTCGGGGAAGGACAGCTTACCTCCACTAACTGAGCAGCTATAAAGTCAGCAGCCACATTTACACTGCGTATACTAGGGATCGACCGATATGGATTTTTCAGGGCCGATACCGATACCGATTATTAATAACCAAGCGAAACCGATAGCCGATATGTGACCGATATTTATTTGCAGTAATAAATGTAAAATGCCTTAACTTTTGTAAAGTTAAGGCCATTGGTGGCTGGAACCTTCACATTCTTTTTAGATTTAATAGTTACTTTTCGATTAAAATTTTACATAAAACAGCATAATGAGTAAATAAGACACACTTTGTTTTTATTATAGTTCCTTATGTTTATTATATTTATTTATTTAGGAATGAGTCTATTGAATCTCAGAACATTAAATGTACACTCTTGTGCTTAGAACTGTATGTCATATTACATAAATAAGAATAAGGCACTTGGCAATTGTAAATGCAAACAATAAAGGCTACTTTACACGTGGTTGTAGACGCGACGGTAAATTGATT
Organism: Argyrosomus regius; assembly: GCA_946959425.1. Taxonomy (NCBI): domain Eukaryota; kingdom Metazoa; phylum Chordata; class Actinopteri; family Sciaenidae; genus Argyrosomus; species Argyrosomus regius. Next base: position 21,502,533 of record OX336901.1, read on the forward strand.
GATTGAAAAAACTCGACGTGTGTCGCTGCTTGCTCATTGAATGGCCCATCATTTCCTGGACTTTCGAGTGACCGGCAAACAGACGACATTTAACATCTATTCTGTGTGATCATAGTGTAGTGAGAGCATGGCGCTGAGGGAGAGGCAACTGAAAACAAACAAGGACACGTTAGCGTGTGGTGTTAAACTTATAGGCTATAATCACCTCGGGTGTTGTTTATTGATAAACCGGGAGCCGCCCCACGGGCTGAGACACGTTAGGAGATTAATTATTCCCACAAAGTAATGATAACCGTAGGGTCTCCTATTATTATTGTGGTCTGGCCCCAGCTCTAAAGCGGTCGCGGCATTTATTGTAGGGTGGGCCATCATTATAGCCTACCCCGTGTTGAAGTTGTGAAGTTTAATCTCAGAGCCAAACTGCGGTTTTCCCTATACTTGCACGGCAGTGGCACTGCATGTGAAGCTTCTGTGTTGTTGATTGGCTACTTGGCACAAGTGAGACGCCATCGTGGGGCTGTGGGCGGGACATTGGTCACGCCAGAGTGGTGACTTCGGCAGAGACGGCTGCATCGGCCAAGGAGGCGTTTTAAAATACATTATTAATTTTATCGGTTATCGGTGAAAAAACGGCCGTGCCGATGATCGAAAATGCGAATTGCCGATTTTGGCCGATGGTTAGCGTACACCTCAGGAAATATTAGTCCACCATTGTGACAGATGTTAAATTACAGCAGCTATAGACCAGTCATATCAGAATCAGAATCAGAATCAGAAATACTTTAATAATCCCAGGGGGAAACCCAGCTGTGATTAATATATATATATATTTTTTTTTATGAAAAAGGTGGAAAAAGGTACTCCTGATCCACTCTTCCTAATATTTGCTGTTTGAATCATTCATGTTACCTCCACTTACTATCTTGTCGTCCCATTTCAGCTCATAACTACTCGTATGTGTGTGCTACATGGCATGAATGTGACCTAATTGGGGCGGCGGTAGCTCAGTCTGTAGGGACTTGGCTTGGGAACCGTTGGGTGGCCAGTTCAAATCCAGTATGGACCAAAGTATGGAAGGTGGACTGGTAGCTGGAGAGGTGCTAGTTCACCTCCTGGGCACTGCCAGGGTGCCCTTGAGCAACTGCTCTCAGTGCACCATTACTCCACCATCTCTCTCCACATTTGCATATCTATGAGCCCTTTGTGTGTGGTTGTATTTTGTGTAAAAAAGATCTGTTCTATTCTTAATAACAGGCTGATTAGTAAACTAAATATTACAGGAAATTACATTCAATCAGTCTGATTATTTTCATTTGAAACGTTGGACGGACGGATTTAAATTCATTCATTTCATTTTTAAAAATATTTCTGAGATTCCTTCACGTGCCACTAGAGGGAAGTCACGTACCACCAGTGGGACACGTACCATAGTTTGGAAACTGAGTTTTAAACAGCCACATGCAGCTGGAATGTTTTAGAATGACACAGAGCAAGTTTTCTGGAGAACACCTCCATGTATCAGTGTCAGTCACAAATTAAAGCTGCACACAGAATACATAGAATTTGAATTTGAGCACAGATAAAGAAAAATGCCCCAAATCCACAAAAAAACAGGAAGTCTAGGAAGTCTTACATTTTTACATAAACACTATAACAATGTATCAGACAAGAGATCCAGATCTCATCACTCAGCCAAGAGTGTAAACCTTTTCATGTCGTTCATACGTCATCAGACTGCTTTGTCTCCTCCACTGATGACCAAAAGAACATTTGGTAAATACGGCACTTTCTCTCCACAGTTCCCACTATCCTTAATGAGGCTCTTCCTGTCACCAGTAAAAGCATAGAAAACGAGCTGAGTGTGTCACAGAGTCTGGCATGGAAATACACAGCGCTGCTGGAGAAGCTGACGGATCCCGACAGTCAGCCCGGAGAGAGTGACGTGCCCACAGTCCTGCTTAAACAGGCTCTCTACAACGTCAGGCAGCATGAAGCCTTCCTCAAAATGTTACTGGTGAGGTCATACCACTGCTCTGTGCAAATGTGGATTTGTTGTAGATTCCATGTGTTACTATTATAATGTGAGTTTTGCAGCTTATTCATTAAAAGTAATCAGGTGAATTTATCTTTCTTTAGCAAAGTGAACATGTGTTTTCTGTTTCCCATCAGGCTGACGTGAGTTCATGTGGCGAGCACGCTGAAACCCTGCAGGCTGAGTTCTCCTCACAGATGAAGCTGCTCAAAGAAACTGTGAAGGCAAAGACAGCCGTCCCCACCGCAAAGGTTTTTGTAAGTGTCTCTGCTGTCATCTCTTAAAGGAACAGTTCAACATTTTGAAAAATACACATTTACTTTCTTTCTGAGGAGAACTGAAGAGATGGATATCAATCTCCTTTCTGTGTGTTAGTGCACAGCTGAATTCAGGATGTGGTTAGCTTAGCTTAACATATAGACTGCTTTTGTATATGTCATCAATCAGAAAGTACACTGTACTGCATCTTTGACAAATATGTTATATAAATGAAAGAAAGTCATGAATTGCTTTGATTTTTTGTTATTTCTCCCACCTCACATTATCGCTCAGCCACTGTTCAAGGCCTTGTCAAGGCTGTGGTCTATACTTCAGGATGAGGGTGAGCTGCTGAACATCCTCGGTAACATCGCGCTCAATCTGCAGCCCTTCATTGCCTCTCAGGCCAAAATATTCTCTGAAGCTTATTTGGACGGCCTGCTGGACGCTTCAGAGGTGAAGACAGACGACCAGAGAATGACTGAGTCCTCAGGTAGTGCTCATATCACCAGCACATGTGGAATGTCAGCGTCTGAAGTAATGGACTGAAACCTGAGCTTACTCAGTGCTGTTGTGTGTGCTTGTTTTTCTTCGTTACTCCTTTCAGATGAGCGTGTTGATCCAGCGCAGATGAAGACACATGAGTGGCTCCTGCCTGAAACAATAACCAGCTTCAATGAGCTGCCCTTACAGTATAATGGAGTCTGTGGCTATACGCTTGTCACCAGAGATGGACTTCTGCTTCCAGGTACTGTTCTCATCGTACACAACTGTGATATCAGGAAAGGTATTTGGATGTTCCTTCTTTGTAAAATATTGTCCAAAATGTGCACTTAAACAGTAAACCTCAAATAAAACAACACCTTTTAATAATAATAATACATAATAAACACAAATAAAACATAATTAATAGATCTAAATGAACTCAATCATCTTTTTCTGCATGTGTCATATGTCCTGTAATAAATTTCTACTATTCCTGCATATGCATGCGTATATATCTGCAGTAGGTCAGTATTGGCCACGCTCCCTGCTTTCCAGGCAACTCCAGGAAAACACTGACTCATTCAGAAAATAGCAGCAGCTCCGTCCTCACCCTGTCTGCAAGGCTGAGCCCTGCCACACTGTGAAGAAGGCTTGTGTTGGTCACTTGTATCCATAATGTCATTCTTTATGTCATTCTCTAGATAGTTTCTACAAACAAATATCTGCATACGAATGTGAAATCTGTAGGGACCGAGATTTTGGCCTCAGAAGTGTTCTGGTGTGTGTTCCTACCCCACATAATATAGATTAGATACAGATATAGATACACTGGTTCTTGCCCCTAGAAGCTATATCATAGACAGCCGATATCTGATGAGTTCTTAGATCGCGCATTGAGTGGTAAACTTAACTTTGCCTTGAGGCTCAGCCTTCTGTTCTCCCCTCCGCCTGTGATGATGATGACTTTACACCAAGATATTTGAACTGCTTTACTCGGGGCAGTGACTCACTCCCGAACTGAAGGGGGTAATCTGCTGTTTTCAGGCAGGGTGTGATGGCCTCAGACCTGCTGATTGTCATCTTGGATGATGACACTTTCTGTCCCATCAGCGTCACCCTTCAGGATTCTGTCACACAAAATCACAAATTAAAGGATGTCAAATCATATCCATGTATATTCGATATATAGTGTTAATATCATTTATTCCCTCCAGTCCAGTCTGTTTAAACAATCCTTCATCTAGACTATTGTGCTTGAACACTTGTTTTGCAGGTAATCCACACATTGGAGTCCTCAAACACAAGGAGAAGCTGTATGTTTTTAACTCCAAAGAAGCTGCGTTGAAATTTGCCTGCAGTTCAGAAGAGTTCATTGCAGAGGTGGCAGAAAAAGCCAAGTACTCCCCCGAACTCATTCAGCTCCTCAAACTCCACCAACAGTTTTCCTGCATCAGTCCTCACTCTGAGGTCAGCAGCTTCTTCCACGTCGAGCATTCTCAGAGCACTTACATGTTTAGATCGCTAAATGCACTCACGACTTTGTTTATGCTACACTGTTGTGCAGAAAGTTTATTACCACTTTGCTTTGCACACTGCTACCTGTCCAGAAACGTTCCACACTTGGACTTTAGTGGGAGTTCGATCCAGACTTAGTTGTTGCCTTGTGCCTTCACAGATGCAGCCAGGAGAGAGTTTACTGGTGAAACCAATCACCAAGTGTGAGAGCGGCACACAGACTGACATCCACCCACTGGAGACAAACATTTCAAAGTCATACGAGTGGAATGAGTGGGAGCTGCGAAGAAAAGCTATCCACCTGGTGAGAGTTCATTGATGCATCACATTCACACTCTTTTCAGTGTCTTGGGTATACCAGGAATTTCATTTATTGACACAAAAAGTTTTTTTAATTTTAATCATATTTCGTGGATCTAGGCTGATCTCTTGACCAAACAGACACACTCAACACAGACTGATCTGAGCCACATGAGACGGGAAAACGTCACTCAGACATGGCTGCCCAAGGACGCTGCCTGTCAAAGCAAGAGAGACGGTGAGAGCAACGTGCCCAAACCTCAGGTCTACCTGGCAGGTCTGAGAGGACAGAGAGACGGACAAGTAGTCAAGGCAAACCTGACCAGATCTGTTGATGAATAATATTGTCATGTGTAAAATAAAAGTTGATGTAAGCATGGAATTATTTTGATTCATTTTGCTCTTGTGGTACTTGGTGAGGACTGGAGGAGTCTGCAGGGCACAAAGGAGAAAGGTCTGCACACTGATGGACTCCAAGTAAATAGTTTAATTCTCTTTTTAAGGCATATTTCAAGAGAAAACTGTCAGTGCATAGAAGCAACAACCAACTCAAATCTCTAACACCTGCTGGTTAGCAGGCAGCAGAAAAAGAGCAAACCTCCAGAGAAAGCGATCCAGAGAAGTGGAAGACCAACTCTAGAGTATAAACACCAAAAAAGTGTTATTTGTTTATTATGACAGCACCTGGGAAACACATAAAATGACAATGTAACCAAATCTAAGCCAATCAGGCGCGAACAAATCTAAAAACATTTCTGCCTTTCTTTCACATCTGGAGTCAGATAACAGAATAAATTGTATGGAATATGTTACTTGTAAAAAGTTGATGCAATTCTGAACCTCATGCTCATTTTAAACATGACTTATTATGAGTAATGCAAAGTGTGTTAACATTTAAGTTTAAAACATATCACTCTTGCTCTTCTCTTTAACAAGGTCATTGAGAAAGTAATATTTTGTGTCACATCTACAGGCAGTTATGTCCCTAGAGGTTAACATTTAACACATTCAAATGCTTCATTATGTCAACAGGAGAAGCTTCGGGCCGCATTAAATCTGACTGCAGCCCGTGATTGGCCCCCGGGCCGTACTTTGGACACCCCTGCTATAAAGTTTTGACAATCTTTTTAAAAATCTTCATAACAGGTGATGTGAGGATGACTGGCCTGTACTCCTTAACTTGTTGGATTAGTTATCTTTGGAAATGGTACCACATGAGAGGAATGCCATATTCTGGGAATATGACGTGGGTTGACTAAGATTTAGAGAACATGCTGAAAGACACTGTCAGGCAGTTCTGCTTTAAGACAAAATGTAAATCCACAGATACAATCTGGGACTCTGGGACTTAAGGCACACTTGTGCTTAAATCCAAAAAATGTGTTTCCACACTTATTGCAACATTGAACAGGAGATCTAACAGAGAAATGTGTGTGTGTGAGCGCACGCGTGTGTGTGTGCACTGGTGGTGGTATGGTTATGGGGACAAAGAATTGTTTACGCAGTCACGTCATGCGGACCTCTGATGGTATGGGGACAAAAAACCAGGTCCCCTAAAGGAAGGAGGCCTTCTGAAGGTGTGTGTGTGTGCTATTTTGATATTTGACAAATTTAGCCCTCATACTGGGAGCAGCGTTTCCTGTAACTTTACACTGCAGGACTCTGGAGAGAGGAGACACTGTGAAGTTAATGATTACTTCCAAGATGGCTGACAGAGCAGAGCTGCTGCTGGAGCTGAAACAGAGAGTTTCACACTGCATAGAAGAAGCCAAAGCAAAGCTCCACACACTCAGTAAGGACATATGGAGCTGTCCGGAGCTGGCTTATGAGGAAACCCGGTCTCATGACACACTGGTAGCGTTTTTCAGTCAGGAGGAGGGCTGGAAGGTCGACAGTCACTTCAAACTCCACACTGCGTTTCGAGCCACCTGGGGAGCTGGAGGCAGCGAGCAGGTCAACGTGGGTTTCCTGTGTGAGTACGACGCCCTGCCGGGGATCGGACACGCATGTGGACACAACCTGATAGCTGAGGTTGGAGCTGCTGCGGCTCTGGGGCTCAAAGCTGTGCTGGAGGACACACACAGGAAGCTCCCTGTCCAGGTGCAGACGATTTTTATTCATGAAGTTTTGCAGTTTGGTTTGTTTCATAATAAAGGATGAATTTAAGCACCTGAAGATATAAAATATGAAGAAGTAGTGCAGGTCAAGGACAAAATATGATCTCTGGAATTATTCACATACCCCTCTGGGGCAAATGAATAAACAGCTTTGGTAAATTAAATTAAATTAAATTAAATTAAATTGTGAAGAACTTTCCATACAGAGTGTTGTCTGTTGTATTTGGCATTGTACTGTATAATGCACTGAGGGTGTAAACACTGATATTGGGTTAAGAGTTTAGTAAACTGTTTTCATGGATTTCTGTACATCTTCCTTTTGAGTCTCTTCAGTCTCTAACTCCAAAACAACAGTTCAGCCTGACCCAAAGAAGCTCACTACATGTTTGCTGTGAGGAATGAATGAATTTAAATAAATGGCTGTTTGACAGGTAGGAAACCAATTTAAAAACAAGTGCTAAATGTAGTCAATGTTTAACTGTAATTATACTTTAAACTTTAGACTTTATTGTTCTCAATGGGAGGTTCGTTTCCACAGCGCTGTACATATCCGAACACAAGACACAGTAACAACATACAATGACATATGACTGAACACACTCAGTGAGGCCTATTCGTAAATGTAACAACTGGAACATGAACATGCAACAACTGGAAATGCATAGTCAAACTACGACTCGTTTCCCCAGAAAGTTGTGGGTGTGACTGCAGCTTGAGGAAACGTCTCCTCAGTACATGAGATGTCAAGATGTTTGATTTGAACTTATTTTAATGAGAAATGTTTCATCCAGGTTGTGTAGTGTGTAAAGTGCCTGCTGGTCTTCCACAGGTGACGGTGCTGGGCACCCCAGCCGAGGAGGATGGTGGAGGTAAAATTGACATGCTAAGGGAGGGAGCATTTGAAGGCCTCGATGTGGTGTTCATGGCCCACCCATCAAAGGAGGATGCCACGTACCTGCCCTGTGTGGCTGAGCATGAGTATGTTTGTTATTGTGGTTCACATTTGGTTTGTATGCTGTACTCTGAAACACAGTGTTCTTCACTGAAGGCCTGGCATACAGTACAACATGCTTTTTGTAAGTGTAGTGTAGTTGCATGAATGTAACAAGTTATCTCATGACACTTTCCATATAGAGCAGGTCTAGACCGTACTCTTTATAATATTATTATCAGAGACTCAACAATTCCACCGTGAGCAAACACTTGGTGACAGTGGCAAGTCAAAACTTCCTTTAAGACTTGCTTACATCCATGTTTACTGTCTGTCTGTCTGTCTGTCTTACTGGTGCACTGCTGCATATTTTAGCATGTTAGCGCCTCCTGTTGATGAGTGGAATAGTGCAAATGTAAGTCTAAAACTCAGCAGCCTTTGCCTGCACTGTGTACAGAAGCAGAGACTGACGTGTGCTTTCTCTTGTCATGTTTTCCAGTGTAACCATCAAGTATCACGGTAAGGCGTCTCATGCCTCAGCCTACCCCTGGGAGGGAATCAATGCGCTGGATGCAGCTGTGCTGTGCTACAACAACCTGTCTGTGCTCAGACAGCAGATGAAGCCAGACTGGAGAGTTCATGGTGAGCAGCTGGTGAACCTCTGTACTCTTTGTGTTGCTCTGAGGAGTTCAGGAAGCTTGGTTTAAAATCGCCCGTTGTCGCGCAGGTATCATAAAACATGGTGGAGTGAAACCAAACATCATCCCTGCCTACGCTGAGCTGGAGTACTATCTGAGAACCCCTTCACGTGCTGAGCTTCACGTCCTGAAGGCGAAAGCTGAGATGTGTTTTAGATCAGCTGCTGTGGCAACTGGCTGTGAGGTAAAAAAAAACAAAAACAAAACACAATGTAGTGACGTTCAAAGTGACAATGAATAATGAGTTTCTTTGGCTTGAATTGGTGACTGTTAGGAACTGAAATGTGCATTGCTGTCTGACTGCCACACTAAGAGTTGTTCTAATCCAGAGGTTTTCAAAGGCCAAGGGTGCTCCAAACAGCTCCAGTCAGGGTGTAAAGGTGGAGTTTTGTTTTTTGCTTGCCTTACCTCTACAGGCTTCATTTTGTTTATTGGTTTATTTTCATTGACCTCCAACTCCCCCTTAATACTCTTTCAGTTAGTCACTTGTGAGATCTGTTCTCCAAATAAATATCTTTTGTATTACGTGTTTGGGAACAGTTTCTCAGGCTTCTGCTCGATCAGCTAAAATCTGGGGAATCAGTACCGCCATGAGGGAAGGCTCAGTGAGTGGAAGTGAAGAATATTACATCCGTTACCAAAAGGAGATCAGACAGAACAGTGTGTGTGTGATGTGAGTTACAGGATTTTTAGTGTTTTCCCAGAGTCAGAAACTAATAAATACCTCATACCTCATTATCAGAGCTTTTTTTCTGTATTTGGTGAGGTCTGAATTCTGTCAACAGTAATATGGGGCTATCTTGGTTCAACTCGGGGTTAAACCAATCTTAGATTTCAACTGGTTGCAGCTTTCTTACAATCCACCTTGGAAAGAATCTTTTCGATGCCTGATCCATCTCTGGCAATCTTCTGCAGATATGTCCAGACATCCAGCATTCATTGTATCCAGCAGAGAGATCTGATCATGTGGCTCCTGGTCATAAACTTTCCAAATTCATGAGGAATTGAATTCCTCTGTGGGGTTGAGGAATGGAGAGTTAAGGTAGAAGGAAAGGTGACACTGTCCTGGGACTCTCTGTGAAGAGTTGTGAAAAATTAAACTCCAGTTGTAACAAAACTGTAAAACAAATCATGTATGACACATTTACTCAAATTTTCTAGTCTATTTAGCTGAATTATGAAGTGAAATCTTCACTGTCACTGTCAGTGGAACCCTCTTTATGTATGTTGACACTCACACTTTTATTTGAAGATTTTTTAGGCCAGTCCTGGCAAAAGTTTTGCAGCTTTAAGAAGTCAACACTGAACTATCTCACCTTCAGGTCAAAGTAGAGTTTGCAAGAAATAAATATGACAACATGCTGCGCAATGCTGCACTAGAGGAGCTGTACGAGACAAACGGCAAGGCGCTGGGGATGGACTTCAACACAGATGAAGACGTTCTCAGGAATGAATCTGGTACGTGGATGTCAAAGAACAGCTCTGTGCTGGACACACTGAAAAATGAAGGAGTGGACAATGGTAGACAAAATGTGTATTGAGGCGAGACACTACAGGCAAAAACATGTTTTTTGTTTTGTTTTTTTATTGAGAGCACTGTGTAATTTTTAGATTTTGGGCTCTTTTGCTTCCATAACATGTCTTCTTGCAGACTAGTGGAAAGAAAACTCACAATATCTACATTTCAGTATTTATTTAATTCACATTTGTTTTGCTTGTGTCTGTAGATTTCATCAAAAGTTAGCATTAAATAATGTCTTATTTGCATATTTAAACATAACATTTCAGAAAATTTGCAATGCAAAAATAATTGTCTCATTGTAAGTAGTGGAAGTTTTGTGAAACCCAGCAAACAGCAGCTGCACCACCTTAGCTCAGTTCTTCAAGATGGATGCAGGCTCTTCTATCAGGATGTTAGCTGTGTTCTGTGATAGAGACTGAATAAGTATATTTCTCAAAATGTTTAAATATTACTCTAAATACATGAAGGATGTCTCCCCTCATCTCTCTCTTCTCTTCAGGCTCTACAGACTTTGGCAATGTGACGTTTGTAGTTCCTGGCATCCATCCGTACTTCTACATCGGTTCTAATGCTTTGAACCACACAGAGGAATACACTGTTGCTGCTGGTATGGTACCACCACACATAGACGTTCATGTAAACACTTAGAGGATTATATTTAAAACCATTTTTGGTGTCTGATATGAGTTTGTATGGCTGATGTGTTTGTGACTTTGATGCAGGCAATGACAGAGCTCAGTTCTTCACCCTGAGGACAGCGAAGGCTCTGGCCATGACGGCCCTGGATGTGCTGCTGAATCCGGAGCTGCTGCAGAGAGTGAAGCAAGAGTTCACTGAGGCCAAACTGAAGGAGGACGGGACGCTGACAGGAGAGCACACAGAGCTGTCTGATAAACACTGATGATCCTCCCTGCACACTGACACTGAGATGTGTTCTTGTGGTTGAATCCAACGTCCAGAGTTAAAGTGGCTAGAGCACATGTGAGATAATCAGGAAGTCGAGTCCGTCTGTGTGCAGCATTGAAGCTAAAAACTCGAGGAGCTTCCAAAGATCCAAGAGAAGATATAAGAGACCAGAAATGTAATATCAGCTTTTTTTTTTATCACACTTACTTCATTTTGATCATGTATGAATGTTCTGTGTTAAATAAATATTACATAAAAAAAACAACAACAAAAAACAACAAAAACAAAAAAAAAAAAAACAGAATGCACACACCTTTTCTATTACTCAACTTTTGTGTCTATTTTTGGAGGCTTTGGGAAAGTTATGTACATTGATTTTTACATGATATGAAAAATATCAGCTGACTTTTTAAAGCATCTTATCTGTCTGAACTACACCACTTAATAATATTGTGAACTTTACTGTAAAAAGAATGAAAAAGTGTAACTTTGACCTTAAGTATTCAACTGGATCACATTAGTTCAAGAAGACAGATAGCCTGATAGCCTCTCCTCTGGCAGAGGGCGTACCTGCACCCCTAACCAATCTTATCTGTAATAACATAGCCTGTGAGGACCGTGCCCTGAAAGGTTATTTAAGATGTTGATATTGCTTTAGTTTGTGGTTTGTGCACACAGGGGGTTGGTTAATGGAACCAAACCCTCTGACCCACAGCCCCCAGCCATGTGGCAGCGCCCTGAGAGCAATGAGGGATTAATAAAGTCAATCTCCTTCATATGTATTTGTGTCATTTATTTCAACATTGTGTATGGTTATTACTGAGAAATGTTATTGTTCCTCCAGGAATTTACATTATAAGGTGAAATAAAGTTTTGGGGGAAAACAACTGTTCATCAGATTTTTTTCAATTAATGAGAAACTTTTACACATTAATAAACAAAGAGTAAAACATAGAAGACACGTGATTTCATACAGTTCCTGTAATGTAACTTTTCAGTTGGACTTAGGCCTGATGTATTTATTTGTACATTTGCAAGTTGTGACATCAACATTCCCCAGAAAAATATTGTTTATAGGAGCTGTCCTAAAAAGATCAGTTGTATAACCAACAAGAAGTAGCAACACATTCCTCGGGATAGCATTAGAGATTACATCATATTCTTTTGGCGTGACTTCTATATTAAATTTAGAAATAAATTCTTCATGAAGTAATAACTGACCATCAGTTTTCATGAGTTGTAAAACTAAAAAAAATACCATTATTGAACCAGTTTTGGTTATATAAAGATCTATTTTTATATTGAATACTCCTGTTGTTCCAAATGTAATAGTTTGTAGGTGAAAAACTGTGTTTGTACAACATTTCCCACGCCAGCAGAGCTTGCTTGTGAAAATTAGCTAATTTCACAGGTAATTTATCAGGGTTATAGTCACATTTTAGCAAGAATTTGAGACCTCCAATTGAATTAAAAATGAATTTAGGGAAAGCATTCCAAATATTATCATCTTCCTTAATTAATTTTGTTAGCCATTTAATTTTAAAAGTATTATTTAAAGTTTCAAAACTTAGGACCTCCAGGCCTCCATTTTGTCTTGTGTTAGATAATACCTCTTTTTTTAGATAATGACATTTATTTCTCCATATGAAATCGAATAAAATTTTATCAAGTTTTTTATATATTGTATTACATAAACCCAAAGTCAAAGACACATAAACGGCTCGTGACACTCCTTCAGCCTTGGAAAGTAAAACTCGGCCATTTAATGAAAGATCTCTCATTAACCACATGTTACATTTCTTTTTAATTTGTTCCATAATTGGGTCGAGGTTTGAGTTGTTGCGAGATTTTACATTTTTATTAATCACAATACCCAAATATGTGAATGTATTCCTTACAGGAATACCATTTATCTCCAACAAGTCACATTCTTTTAGTGGAAATAACACCGATTTACCTAAATTTATTTTTAGTCCCGATACTTTTGAAAACATCTCTATACATTGGACTGCTTTGGCAACTTCATGTTTATTGGATAAAAAAATTGTAGTATCGTCAGCAAGTTGTGATAATTTAAATTCTCTATCTGACAGAGCAGAGCTGCTGCTGGAGCTGAAACAGAGAGTTTCACACTGCATAGAAGAAGCCAAAGCAAAGCTCCACACACTCAGTAAGGACATATGGAGCTGTCCGGAGCTGGCTTATGAGGAAACCCGGTCTCATGACACACTGGTAGCGTTTTTCAGTCAGGAGGAGGGCTGGAAGGTCGACAGTCACTTCAAACTCCACACTGCGTTTCGAGCCACCTGGGGAGCTGGAGGCAGCGAGCAGGTCAACGTGGGTTTCCTGTGTGAGTACGACGCCCTGCCGGGGATCGGACACGCATGTGGACACAACCTGATAGCTGAGGTTGGAGCTGCTGCGGCTCTGGGGCTCAAAGCTGTGCTGGAGGACACACACAGGAAGCTCCCTGTCCAGGTGCAGGTAGGACAACTACACAACAAAGTGTATACGGTCGAGCAGTTAAAAAAATGACTTCCTGTGTCTTTTCCTAAACACTTGGTGTAAAGTGAGATAGGGTTGCCACCCGTCCCGTAAAATACGGAATCATCCTTTATTTGGCAATTAAATGTTTGTTCCGTATTTCCATAAATGTCCAATATACATGTCTGTCACACACACAACAACACTAAATCTAACAATAATGATCAAAAGCCCCCCCCCGGCTCCGATCCTCTGTGTGTCTGTGCCTGGCTGTCTGCGCGTGGTGCTGTCACGGTTGCCTAGAGACAGACAACACAGGAAGAGGAACATCTTTGGCTGGACAGCGTCAGTGGAGATGATTACTGTTGTGGAGAAATTGCTGGAATCAATGGTCAATGGTGAGGTCAGGAGTGAAGAAGTGTTCAGAAGCCTTTGATGTCTTATGCTGTAATATTTATTGTCGCTTGATCAAGGAGAATTAGAGACACTCTCATAGTGCATCAGAAGTGTCTGAGTCAGTCTCACATTCTGCCGAACTCGTGCTGGTGGATAGACTTTAAACCTCAAGATAACACCACAAATACTATACGCCCCAAATGAGACAAAGAGAATGTTTTTACCAAGAACGGTGTTATCGTCAACATATTCTAGTCTGGAGACACAGATGTCTGTTTACGTCAACAGCAAGCTATCTATTATGTCTAAGCAGGCAGCAATAGGTCTCTTCGACCTTGGCCACCACAGTGTTGAGATAGACTGACACCTACTGCTCCCAGTCAAAGCCAAACAATTAGTACTGCAGAGGACCTCAAGGCCCACACGTGACCTCGTGTAACCTAAGGATAGAAAATTCCATAATAATTACAGGGCAAGGTATTTTCAGTGGCGCACGGTGGGCTGTCTGACATCAGACAGCATGCATCAGGAGAGCAACACTGCAGGTACCAAAGAACACAGAGCCAAGCGTCGGTGTCACAGTTCTTCATACCCCAATCATCTCCTGAGACTGATACGGTATGAGACATTATGTTATGACTGATTTCCATGATTGATTTGATTTTAGGAGACTATTGTGGTTTGATTGATTGTTTAGGATGTTGAGTTTTTAAAGTCGAATGAATGATCATTTATTTAATATATAGTAGTATTAGCCAATAGAAGCTGTTCTCAGCTTGAACACAGGCCACTGTGGGCCGTAGCCAACGCCAAAACAGTAAAACAAGCATTGAACAGGCATATAGCGTTATCAACATTAGCTCTGTCACGTCTCTCTCCACACACACACACACCCCCAGGACACACCCCCAGAGGTCCTCCGCCAATCCCAGCTGGCTACTTCGCGCCCATCATTGCCATGGCAACTGCCATGATTGACAGGCTTCACAGCCTCTGATAACGCCACCCCCCAATCGTCACTCCATACACTGCAGCACAACTTAATTGAACGCAACCCAAACAGCCACAGTGTATACACAGTCCGTTACAGTATTATATATGGCCATATACGGCCTATTTAGTTTATGTTTTAAAAGTTCATTGTTGCACACTCCACACAAACAGATTTAATTTAAGATTTAATTCATTGCACTTTATAAGAGAATGTGTTCAATGGTAATAAAGCATTTCAAGCATTAAGTATGACTAATTGCTTTCTTGATCACCCCTTTACTAAAAACACGGCACAAAATAAAACATACTGCTGCGGGCGCCCCGGCCCACAGGAGTCGGGCCGTGGTGGGCGTCCCTTATTTTCATTTCTGAAAGGTGGCAACCCTAGGAGACGACCGCGGTGTTTACAGCCCGACTGCACTTACGCTAGACTACGTCATTACGCGACGGCGGATATTACCGACGTAGGTCTGTGGTAAAACTACAATATTCAGAAGATGGACTACAAACCGCGCATCTGAGTTACTTTTCCCGCCGTGTGCCGCTCACCCTCCAGTCATGTACAACCATATTAACAAGTTATTGCAAAAGATGGATGATTATGAATCAGTGGTAACTTCCATCCGTCCAACACAGTTAGAGAAAGTTTGACCATCACACTGAATGATGTGATATTCATGTTTTATACGAATTTGAACGGTCAGGATAACTTAAAGCTTTTCTAGTTATTAACAACATTTTACAACAACTTGAGAAAGTTTTTCACAACAGCAGACAGCAAACTTGAACACCTCTGTGTGTGAACGCAGCTCCACAGTCAACAACAGACTTCATCAAATCAGAAGTTTTTATATCCCGTCAACACGTCTGTCCATATTCTCTGCTGCAGTCTGCATCACACTTTTTACTTTCCTTTCCTAAAGGATGGTCCGGTGTATCCTATGCTAAAGGAGATAAGAAAGGAAGTACTGAAGCTCTTTTCCTTAACATTTAGAAAATTCATACAGCTCTTATCATGGCGGCTACGTTAATACTTCAGGCAGGGTCATTTCACTCAGTTAGGAACCTTAGAAAAATAGACATAAACTCAGCAGTTAATTGTTGCAGTAAAATGAACCATGGTAACTAACTTATTAACAGCATATGCACAAATACAACACAAACACACATACTTCAACATTGTCTGCACAAATTGCACTGAGGGCACACACTCTGTCAAAAAGGCTACAGACATGATCACATGCAATGACATGCATGTGTCAGATTTGATTTCATGTGCCTGAGAGGAAAGGAAAATAATGAAAGTGTTGACATATTACACAATGTAAATAAGTCTCATTTATTTTTTCATTCTTTGTACAGAACCAAATTTAAATACTTCAGTTTTTTTGACATCCTGCTAGTGAAGTAAAGATACTGGAAATCTCATTAAGAATGGTCTCTTCCAAATCTACAGTACAATTTGAGGAGAGGGAAAAATACAAAAATCTACATGTACCAATACCAAACAATACCAATTATTATTATTATAATGTGCTATTTATAATAATATATCATATTGAAATCTTAAATGCTATGCTCATCTTTCTATTTGGCTGACAGTCAAAACATCCTTCTTCACATGAACTGTCAGTGTTGATTTGGTTTGTATGAAATGAAGAAAAGACTTTGTTCATGTTTGTTTATTCACCAAGTTTGTTCACACATCCGTCAGTGAAGCCTGTTCAATGACTCTTGTTCAGTGAGTCCATGTACAGATTCACTTCATCCACACAGTCAGTTTGTCAGAGCAGAGTCTCACACATGTACAAGAAAAGAATGAATCATCTCCTTATTGATTCTGATCATGGAAACTAAAGTCACACACAGGAAGGAATTGTTGTGATGGAAACAAAACAAGTTAAAGAAACGAAACACACACTTTAACCCTTAAATGACTTCTGTTTATCTGAGTTTACACAACTCAACAGTGTCTTCATAATTAAAAACATGAAGTCCAGCATAGAGAGGCTGAGTGAACGTGGTCTGGACTCTGTGGAGGAGAGTCATGGTTTCAGAGACGCTGTAGAAGGACAGAATACCTGCACTGTGATCCAGGTACACTCCAACTCTGGAGGACCGAGGACCTGAGACGGGAGTTTGGACATTGTTGTAATAAAAGTTATAACTGCTTGTGAGGCAATTCAACTTCCAAGATTTGTCATTTGATCCAAATGAACATTCAAGTATCCTCCCTGCTCTGCTGATATTCTTGTATGCGACTGCTACACCAACTCCTGCCCCTCTCCACTCCACCTCCCAGTAACAACGTCCAGTCAGACTCTCTCTACTCAGAACCTGAGCCCACCAAGTGAATCTGTCTGGGTGACTAAAATAAGACTGATGTTGATTCATTCTTGTCACTTTTCTGTTCCCCTCAGATAATAACAGCTTTTTGTTTGCTGTGTTTGGATCCAGTGTGAGTTCACATGAATATTTCAAGAACTCAGCTCTGGTCTTGGGCTCTGGTTCTGGTCCTGACAGGGAAACATGGACTTCAGTCTCTGTCAGTGAGATGTTTGTCCGTTGGTCCCTCAGAACGTCCTGTAGTTTATCTCTGAGCTCTGACACAGCAGCTGTCACATCCTCAAAGTACCTCAGAGGACTGATATTGATGCTGGATGAGTCTGTAGATTGGCTGAGTCGTGACAGTGAGGGGTAGTTGTGTAGAAACTGGTTGTGGTCCTCTGTGTGTGAGAGCTTCTTCAGATCAGCGTCTTTCCTCTTCAGCTCAGTGATCTCCTGCTCCAGCTTCTCCTGAAGCTCTTTGACTCGACTCACTTCAGTTTCCTGCTGGGATCTGACCTGCTGCTTCACATCAGACCTTCTTTTCTCCATGAGACGGATCAGCTCAGTGAAGATCTTCTCACTGTCCTCCACTGCTTTATCAGCAGAGCCATTGATAGCCTCCACCTCCTGTTGAAGCTCCTTCACATCTTTCTCTCTGTCCTGGATTCTCTGCTGGATGTTTTGTCGACTCACCTCGAGCTCTCTCTGCCTCTCAGTCCTTTCTGCTGCAGCTGAGACTGTGTTGTGGCCTTTATGTTCATCCACAGAGCAGAGATAACAGATACACTGCTGATCAGTACGGCAGAACATCTTCATCACCTCATCATGACGAGAGCAGATGTTCTCCTGGAGCTTCTTGGAGGGCTCCACCAGCTTGTGTTTCTGGAACTGAGCTACATCGTAATGAGGTTGGAGGTGTTTCTCACAGTAAGAGACCAGACAGACCAGACAGGACTTCAGAGCTTTCAGTTTTCTCCCAGTGCAGAAATCACAGGCCACATCTTCAGGTCCAGCATAGCAGTGATCAGCAGGAGCAGCTTGGAGTCCAGTCTTCTTCAGTTCCTCCACTAAAGCTGCTAACATGGTGTTTTTCACCAGGACTGGCCTCGGTGTGAAGGTCTGCCTACACTGAGGGCAGCTGTGGATTCTCTTCACATCCTCATCATCCCAGTGCATTTTAATACACTTCATGCAGTAGCTGTGTCCACAGGGAGTAGCCACCGGATCCGTCAGTAGATCCAGACAGATCGGACAAGAGAAGGTTTCCCGGTCCAGCTGAACTCCTTTCTGCGCCATCTCTCCTCTCATGAACAGAGTGGAGCTCGCTGTGTTTGAGAGCAGGAAGAAGAGGGAGGAGTTATCGAGTGCTGAGCAGTGCTGTGAATCTGAACTTCGTTTCGTCATTTTCATGAAGCCTCATTAAAAGCTGCTCCACATCTGAAAACATTTCAGTCTTCAGGTGTAACGTGCTTCTTGGCGCCTCACCGGGCGCGTCTGTCACGTCGCGGCCGCTACCTTGTTTTGGTCCGTCCTGACTCACTCACGTGGGAGTGTTTCAGAAGCGTTCAGCCAGCCAGACTTTGTTTACTTGCTCAGATTTGGAGATCTTTCCCGGTTCACGTGCTTCTACATGTGTAAATATGCTACGTGGTTAATTTGTTTGCCCTTTGTCTGTTTTTACGACGGGCAGTTTGCACGGGGGTGTATTATTTTGAAAATCAACTGGATTACCTATGGCGTTTCTGTGCCTGGCTTTCCGGCGAGCTCGAGCCGCGCACACGGAACGCGTCATATCCGTGTCCGATGTAGCGATGGGAATTCCGGTTCTTTTTAGTGAGTCAGATCATTTGACTCAGGTCACAGAGAAGAGCCGGCTCTTCATTTGACCACTTACACCTTTTATAATTCAGCCAGATTTAGCGCTGTTTTCACTTATGGTTTGTATGTGCACACATATATCACTTCAATTATTTAGTGCATCCTTTGTAGTGAAGTATTCAAAGGTAAAAATTCTATTTTTAATATCAATAAATTGCTGTAGCCAATTGTTTTTATTGCATTTACAGACAAGGGTCTGTGCACCGGTCTATGCTCCTCCATACTTGGTGTTATGATCCTTGTCTATCCTCACATGATTGGTTGCACAGCACGCAAGTGACATTGAGTCATTGCATGCATGGAGTACCCGTTGCACACCATATTACTTTACAAAAAACAAACACACAAACAAAAAAAGGCTCACGGACGGAAGCCGGCTCCCATTGGTTCACTTAAAAGATCCGGCTCGTTCACAACTGACACATCACTAGTCTGGTGGAATTTGCTGATCGTTCCATATGTCTTGAACATGGGTTCTCTCCGGTACTGCGGCTTCCTCCCACAGTCCAAATACATGCACTTAACAGGTTAATTACTTTAAATTGTCCGTAGGTGTGAATGTGAGTGTGAATGGTTGTTTGTCTCTATGTGCCCTGTGATGAACTGGCAACTTGTCCAGGGTGTACCCAAAGTCTGACAGTGTTTTTAATGAAGCCACACAGATTTGATCTTTTATCTACTTTCTATCTGACTGACTGCACTTGGATTATCTTCATCACAAAGCTGTACACAGGCTCTTTTTCTGACTTTATACAGATACATTGCTTCAGATTGAAATAGCTAACAGTATATGATGTGTTTAAAAAGAGCTTGAAATGAGCGACTCTGATGTAACTGATGAGGGAGTCTATTCAGAGCACGGTGCAATGAAAACATGAACAGGTGGTGCAGTGTGTTGATTGTGTCTAACAGACAGCGCCCCGTACAACACAAACACACATGCTTCAACATTTGTCTGCACAAATTGCACTGAGGACACACAACTCTGTCAAAAAGGCTACAGACATGATCAGCATACACACACACACACACATATTACACAATGTAAAGACATCTTCAAAAAAAATTAAAGTAAGACTCAAAAAACACAAAAATCTACATTTATAACAACATTACTACAATGTGTATTCTTATAATGTGCTGTTTATAATAGTACATAATTCAGTTTGTTCACACATCCGTCAGTGAAGCCTGTTCAATGACTCTTGTTCAGTGAGTCCATGTACAGATTCACTTCATCCACACACTCAGTTTGTCAGAGCAGAATCTCACATGTACAAGAAAAGAATGAATCATCTCCTTATTGATTCTGATCATGGAAACTAAAGTCATCATGAGCAGTGACAGCCTTCATGGCTAAACAGACAGACAGGCAGCAGTATGACCTAAAGGACCACTGAGAAGATGAATGAGAAGTACCGCCCATCATGTTTGATTGATAGGTGAAGAAATGCCACAACAGTCAGCTCTTAGCAACAATGATGGAAACAAAACAAGTTAAAGAAATGAAACACACACTTTAACCCTTAAATGACTTCTGTTTATCTGAGTTTACACAACTCAGCAGTGTCTCCATAATCTAAAGGCTTAAGTCCAGCATAGAGAGGCTGAGTGAACGTGGTCTGGACTCTGTGGAGGAGAGTCATGGTTTCAGAGACGCTGTAGAAGGACAGAATACCTGCACTGTGATCCAGGTACACTCCAACTCTGGAGGACCGAGGACCTGAGACGAGAGTGTAGACATTACTGTAATAAAAGTTAGCTGAGTTACTGTTTGTGTAACAAATTAACTTCCAAGATTTGTCATTTGATCCAAATGAACATTCAGGTAACCTCCCTGCTCTGCTGATATTCTTGTATGCGACTGTTACACCAACTCCTGCCCCTCTCCACTCCACCTCCCAGTAACAACGTCCAGTCAGACTCTCTCTACTCAGGACCTGAAAATATACAGTGAATCTGTCTGGGTGACTAGAACAAGACTGATGTCGTTTCCTAAATGTAACTTTTCTGTTCCCCTCAGATAATAACAGCTTTGTGTTTGCTGTGTTTGGATCCAGTGTGAGTTCACGTGAATATTTTAAGAACTCAGCTCTGGTCTTGGGCTCTGGTTCTGGTCCTGACAGTGAAACATGGACTTCAGTCTCTGTCAGTGAGATGTTTGTCCGTTGGTCCCTCAGAACGTCCTGTAGTTTATCTCTGAGCTCTGACACAGCAGCTGTCACATCCTCAAAGTACCTCAGAGGACTGATATTGATGCTGGATGAGTCTGTAGATTGGCTGAGTCGTGACAGTGAGGGGTAGTTGTGTAGAAACTGGTTGTGGTCCTCTGTGTGTGAGAGCTTCTTCAGATCAGCGTCTTTCCTCTTCAGCTCAGTGATCTCCTGCTCCAGCTTCTCCTGAAGCTCTTTGACTCGACTCACTTCAGTTTCCTGCTGGGATCTGACCTGCTGCTTCACATCAGACCTTCTTTTCTCCATGAGACGGATCAGCTCAGTGAAGATCTTCTCACTGTCCTCCACTGCTTTATCAGCAGAGCCATTGATAGCCTCCACCTCCTGTTGAAGCTCCTTCACATCTTTCTCTCTGTCCTGGATTCTCTGCTGGATGTTTTGTCGACTCACCTCGAGCTCTCTCTGCCTCTCAGTCCTTTCTGCTGCAGCTGAGACTGTGTTGTGGCCTTTATGTTCATCCACAGAGCAGAGAGAACAGATACACTGCTGATCAGTACGGCAGAACATCTTCATCACCTCATCATGACGAGAGCAGATGTTCTCCTGGAGCTTCTTGGAGGGCTCCACCAGCTTGTGTTTCTGGAACTGAGCTACATCGTAATGGGGTTGGAGGTGTTTCTCACAGTAAGAGACCAGACAGACCAGACAGGACTTCAGAGCTTTCAGTTTTCTCCCAGTGCAGAAATCACAGGCCACATCTTCAGGTCCAGCATAGCAGTGATCAGCAGGAGCAGCTTGGAGTCCAGTCTTCTTCAGTTCCTCCACTAAAGCTGCTAACATGGTGTTTTTCACCAGGACAGGCCTCGGTGTGAAGGTCTGCCTACACTGAGGGCAGCTGTGGATTCTCTTCTCATCCTCATCATCCCAGAAGTTTTGAATACACTTCATGCAGTAGCTGTGTCCACAGGGAGTAGCCACCGGATCCATCAGTAGATCCAGACAGATCGGACAAGAGAAGGTTTCCCGGTGCAGCTGAACTCCTTTCTGCGCCATCTCTCCTCTCAGCGTTGATGACTGTCTGAGTTTCACTTCCACAGAAATGAAACTAGTTTGAACTCTGATCTAAACAACATGTGTCTCTGCAGTGAACGGGGCCTGTGCGCTCTTGCTCTGCACCACATGTTGGCTACACCCATCATCAAACTGTAGATCCGAGGGGGAGGGAACAAGGAAGTATATGAACAGAGTGGAGCTCGCTGTGTTTGAGAGCAGGAAGAAGAGGGAGGAGTTATTGAGTGCTGAGCAGTGCTGTGAATCTGAACTTTGTTTCCTCATTTTCATTCATGAAGCCTCATTAAAAGCTGCTCCACATCTGAAAACATTTCAGTCTTTACATGTAACGTACTTGTTGGCCCTTCAGACTTTGCTGATGGCTCCATATGTCTTGAAGTCTTCCTCTAAGCTCCAGTCAGTGAGAACATCCACAAATAGTCAATAACATCTTCTCTTATTTGAAAAGATTCAAATCCTCGTCTGTAGGTGAGGTTCATCACGAGGTGAAATTTGATCACCTTTGTTCTTTTCATTGAGTTCAAATATTTGAATTGTGTAGTGTCTGCAGGTGTGGTGTGAGGAGAGTGTTTAATAAATGATTGGAGATGAAACCAAAGAACTTCTGTTCGAGCAATAAACAAGACACTCCTCATGAATGGTGGAGAAGCATTTTATTTTCCAACGTGGTCACATGGAAATCTGATTATCAGGAATAAACAGAAAGGACACAGCATTGTAAATGTTGTGGAGAAATTGCTGAAGTCAAAGGTCAATGGTGAGGTCAGGAGGGAAGAAAGTGTTCAGGAGCCTCTGATGTCTTATGCTGTAATATTTATTGATGCTTGGCCAAGGAGAATTAGAGACACTCTCATAGTACATCAGAAGTGTCTGAGTCGGTCTCACATTCTGCCCAACTCGTGCTGGTGGATAGACTTTAAACCTCAAGATAACACCACAAATACTATACGCCCAGAATTAGCCAAAGAGAATTTTTTTACCCATGCAAGTGTTATTGTCAACATATTCTAGTCTGGAGACACAGATGTCTGTTTATGCAGATTGGAACGTCAACGGCCAGCTATCTATTATGTCTAGGAAGGCAGCAATAGGTCTCTTCGACCCTGGCCACCACAGTGTTGAGATAGACTGGCACCTACTGCTCCCAGTCAAAGCCAAACAATTAGTACTGCCGAGGACCTCAAGGCCCACACGTGACCTCGTGTAACCTAAGGATAGAAAATTCCATAACAATGTGGACTGGTGTAAGGAAAATAATCCCCTCCTTGTTCATCAGTGGAGCAGCTGTGGAAATGGTGCACAGCTTCAAGTATCTTGGGGTCCACATTTCCAAAATTAAGTGTGGGTAGTTAATCAAATTATATGCTTGAAATGTAATAGATAAATAGATCAAGACAGATGAAAAATAGATATAAACAGACATAAAAATCAATGTTAGTTCAACTTAAAATCAATCGCTGATTTATCATTGAACCAACATTGAAAGAACATGAACTAAATCAATCCTGCTTTATGTACAGCAGGATTTTACCAAGCTGCCAGTAAAACATACAATATTTGTCTGAGATGTAGTAGGAATAGAAGTATGAAGTTTAATAAAACTTTAAATACTAAATAGAGTATATACCTTGAATGTATAGGTAAGGCCAGGACTTCAGTAAATGTACTTGTACTTATGTAGAGAATATATACACATATAATATTAACTGGGATGCTCTTTTTAAAGCCATAATCTGGACAATATTTTTTATCCCCTAAACAATATTTCTCTGGTAACCTAACTTTTATTGTTGTTCTGTCTCAGTGTTCAGAGGCAAAAATGTCAGGAACGCTAGACATTTGATAAGACCGTGGCAACAAATTCCTGTTGAATCAGGGGGAACTTGTGATTTGCAATGATAATAAAAATGATTAAGTAAGTATAATATGAAGTTTTTAACTTACTATTTGGAAACCCAGAGATACAAAAGAGTAAAGAGAAAAACATTTCCTGGGGGAAATAGGAGCAGCACTTTCAAATGGTTAGTATATATTGATTCTATTGTTATCAGAGTTTTATAAACTATTAATAGTTTTTTATTTGATTGGAGTTGTTAACTATTTTTTTAACTTGTCTCTTTCATTTGTCTTTTACAGGGAGGAGACAAGATGCGACAGACTGTATGAGAGTGTAGTGACTCGTCCTGGTTAAGTTATGTTTTTGTTTCTGGTCTTCCTGTTTTATTTTGTATACTTACCCTTTCCTCTCGTTTCAGGTGTCTTGACTTCCCTGCCCTCATGTTCTCCTGTGTGCTGATTGGCAGCAGCCCGCCCTGATTGTTTTCACCTGTGTCTTTGTCTCCCCCTTCCCTGGAGTATTTAAGTCCTGTGCTTTGTGTCTGTCTTTGCCAGTTCGTCTTGTATGTCGTGTCGTGTGTTCCAGCCGTGATCCTTGTGAGTTCTTTAGTCAACCAGTGTTCCTAGTTTCTTGTAGAGTTTTGTTTTCGTCCTCTTTTTGCCTTGCCTTTGTGCATTAAATTTGAGTTTTTTTGAATCCATCTCTGAGTACTGAGTCGTGCATTTGAGTCCCTGTCACTGATCCATGTCAGAGAGAGCATGCATAACAAGCCCTCTCATTTCAAAAGATGGTTATACGTTCATTTTATGAAATTAATCCAAGAGATTAAAAAAATAATAATAATAAAGATAACAAAAGATTATTTTCTAAGCAGAATCACAAAACTATTTCATTTACAGAGTTCAGTGTTGAGTCTGGCTCCAGGACAATTTTATTTGAAATGCAATAAAGGAGAAACTGTTTTACTAACTAACATTTATAGACTCCAAAGTATGCAGTCAATACTTGATCAAAGTTGAGAAGACTTGTGCTTTAACATTTTCTGTTCAAAAATAAGAAAAGTCTGCAGAGACTCAATGCAAGAGCTTTATCTGGTGGAACTTTGTAATAAACACCTGAATGTTTGAAAAAAGGCAGGACAATCTCCAAGTCTCCCTGAATCTCAAGCTTCTTTGCAGATGCTGAGTTGCACTTGAAGACCATCTGTGGTTTATGTGTAAAGAAGGAAAATATCCAGTATTATGAGTGCAAATTCAGTAGCAAGTAAAGATTCACGTTAATTTGTATTATCAAACCTGAGGATCTTTGTCCTGTCTCACTCGTCTGTGACTATTGCAGTGGAAACAACCCAGTTATTTATTATGTTGTCATTTTTTGCTGTTGACACTGAATTTAATATTGATTTTAATGGTAGAACATTTTCCAACTTGATTTTCAGAAATGTGTTAGTCATAACCTATAATACCAACACTATTCTCTATGACTGAGCAATATGAAATGTCTTCTTACAAACATGGAGAAGACATTTCAGACTTTATATATTTATTTATTTATTTTAATTCTGCAGGGTAACTGCAACAAAGGTTAAAAAAAACAACAACAGAAAAACACCAGAGCTGAGACTAAAAATCAGGACCTTGTATTGGTAGCTAGCATTATAACCTTAATTTTATTCTTGAAAAATATAAATTGTTGTTTTTTAATCAGCAGAACTTTAGCCTGAGTTACACAGCTACAACTGTGCTGCAAATAGTAACAAGAAACATTTTAAAACAGAAATGTAAGTTATCTTTTGTTTAATTTTATTTCTATTTTCTTTAGAATTTAAAATCTAGGAGGAAACTGAAACACTATATTAAAATGCTTAAGATTTTATTTTGATGTTTTATTTTTATTTTTTTATTTTAATGTGGGAAGAAACTGAAGTACTCAGAGTAAACCCACAGCAACACAGTGATCTTAGAGTTGCGAGGCCATAGTGTTGAACACTAAGGCGCCTGTGCAGACCTATAGGGCCCGTAGTCCTGCATCATATTTAAGTTGAACACTCTGTGTCAACTTTTTTTTTCATTTAAATTATTTAAATGAGGGAAAAACCGAAGCACTCGGGGGAAACCACAGTGAGCACGTGTGTACCCCTCACAGCAAGAGGTCAAGGTCCAGAAATGAACCCTGACCACAGAGCTGTGAGGCCACAGTGCCTGTGCAGACCTATGGGACCTGAAGTCCTGCATCATATCCAGGTTGAATACTCTGTGCTGCAAGCTAAAGTGAGGCTGGTAGCACAGTGTTCAGCTGGACATGAGGTGGGACTTTAGCCTTTTTCAGCAACTACCGAAGCAGACAGCGAATGGCTTGATCAAGGCCTTGAAAAAGGAGCTGAAGAACCCCTTCTTGCCTTTTGGTTTCAACAGGTGCTTTTTTATAGTGTCACTTAGGATTACATAAAAGAGTGGATGCTGTGACAGCAGATTCATCGCCACCGAAGATCTGCGGCTCATCTTCTTACGCATATCCTTTAGCACTGCCTTCACTGTTTCCTCAACATCTTGTCCTCTTGTCAGGACACATTCAAAGCCTGCCATATCTGCACACAGCATGTGTTTCAGCATTGATACCATCTCCTGCCATTTACCAACAGGCACTAGAATTGGCATACCTTTAAGAATCCCTTTTACAACTGCTTCTGTGATTTCTATGTAGAGCAGTTCTGCAGGTTCAGTTGGTTGAGTTTGGTTGGTTGTGCCGGTAATTGGTTGAAACTTGGGTGTTGAATTTTCATCATCTTCATCAGAGAGTTCTTCGCTGTCTTCATCAGAGAGTTCTTCACTGTCTTCATCAGAGAGTTCTTCACTGTCTTCATCAGAGAGTTCAGAGATAATTTCTCCTTCACTGACACTTGACTCATCAGTAATGGAAGCTGGTCTTGATCCACTTGCAGGTCTGACAGAGATAATTTCTTTATCTCTGAAACTTGACTCATCAGGGATGGAACTTTCCCAATTTTCCTCAGCCGGATTTGGACTTTGCACTTTAATACAGAGAGTGAACGATGGCCTATCCCTGCCGTTTTTTAAAAAATTGACAATGCGTGTCACCATTAACTGACGTCTGTGGGCGATGATTGATTTGCTGGTGGTCTGTGGTTCAATCCCCTTCCTGTTCTGTCTCCAAAGCGTGGAGTTGATCCTCTCTGTGACTTCTTTTGTAACGATATCCATTACCTCTTTTGCGCTCTCACTGGGCACTGGGCGATCGATCACGTCCAGAAAAGTATCTGTAATTGTGTTCCCCAGATACTTATGGACTTCTTCTTCAGTTATATATTTGGGGCATCCTGAAGGAGCTTGGCAGCTTTTAAATGCATTGAACGTGTATTTATACACAGTGTTAACAATGCACAAACACATCCCTGTTACGAGACGTAATGTTTCAGCGTCAATAGACGCAGTATCCACTTCGCCCCACTGTACTATCTTCACCTGGTGGAGATAACACTGGACATGTGGGCGAAGGGTCTCTTTTGTGAGCAGTGGTTGAAGCTGGCCATCCATCGTAACTTTGTGTTTTGAATTCATGGTGTCAGCAGTTTGTTGTTGCTGTTTGTACACTTAGAGTAACTTGAAAGTGGTCAGAAAATCCGAACTCAACTGAAATAATATTGTTCTTGTTCCTGTTCATACACTCGCAAATATCTGGCCCTCGATGTTCGAATTACGTTTCAAAGGCTCTAACTGGTTCAAAGCATTGTGACGTCAAACAATTCGACTAAACCCTGCCCACTAGCAACGACTGCAACAGTTGCTTAGCAACCATAACTAGGCAGAACGAGCAAAAAACGATGAAAATGCACACATACACTCAGACTAATTAAAGACTAATTAAAGTAAATAATTATAACAAACAGAACAAAAGTGCTTGGTTAGACCTATTTCCAAATAACAGCTGTGTACATTTGGAAATAATAAATAGAAATAAATAAGTACAAAAAAATAAAAAAACAAAACAAAAGTTAAATATTATTGACTATTGGATGTGGAGATGTTTCATGGAGTCCAAAGACTTTCTGTTATTAAAATCCATCAAAACAGGACCAGTGATTCCTTCAGTTATATCACTTTAGAGAAGCCAGTGAAGATAAGTGGAGAGCTCTCTCTCCAACAGGGGGCAGTACCGACACATTTAAATAAGTCGAAAGGACAATAGCAGTGTCTAGTTTTGTGATGTATTAAATTAAATGTTATAAATTATGAGAATCAAAAAGAAAAAAGAAAAAAATTCCTAATAGCAAATGGGAAATGTCTCCAAGGGAACTATTCAAATTGAGGCCAGTGGACCTTGGACGACCTTTAAAAAATATATTAAAAAAAAAAAAGCTAAGGAAATATGTGTGTCTGATCAGAAAAGAGTTTTATTCAATGTTTTTGATTTTATTCCGACTACATTTTACTCACCATACTCTTGTCCACTGCTGGGTTTTTGGTTTCGTTCACTAGCAAGTTTTTTTTCCAAGATAAATTTGAGAGGTCATTAGATGATTAATAGTGTTGGGAACAGTTCTGCCCCAGCTGCCACTGACATACCGGTGTGTGGGGAAGCTGCCTGTTATGCAATGTAATACTATTGTGAGACCTGAAGCACCATCTACATAAACTGCAGAGTACAAAAGGGCAGGGCTGCTCCCAGTTGCAGGCTAAAGAAATCGGTTGTCATCAGTGAGTGCAATTTTACTTTCTGCCCGCATCCGAACATGGTGGGCACATACATGGCCAATGTTTTCAGCGTGTCATACTTTTTGGGACAAGCCATCCAAAAGGCGCTCAAACTTTCAGCACCACGGAGAGCAGCCTTCATGTCACCAGCTGCCTGGATGTCAATCAGTTCACTGTGATTGGCCGCCTCGTCCGGCGGCATCACCTTCCCCATGTTAGCAGTTGATCACCATCACAGGAATGAAATCACAGCAGGCAGGAAGAGCGTATGGACAGGTGTGGGGAAATCACGAATTAGGAATCAGGGAAGCCACAAAGTTTTGCAGCCGTGTGTGTGAGCATGTGTAGAGGTGCTACTGTATGCGTTTTGTCCGATCACTGCAGCTTTTGTTAGGTTAACGAGCTCATTTTAAGTCATTCATTCATAATTCATTCATTCAGTACACCCGGAAAAAAATTATCCCGCGAAAACAAAAATCTTTCTGTTATATCGAGATAACGAAATAATGAATTCGTTATCACGAGAAAACAATCTTTGTTATCTCGAGATAACGAGATAATAAGTCGTTATCACGAGATAACAGTGCATAAAAAATAAAAAAAATCCATGGCCGCTCTCGGCTTCCGAACATTGCAGGATACCCATCTGCTGCAACGTGCAGGAAATGTCGGTGTGTGTCAAACCGCTGTTAAACAAGTCCTTCATCAAAATAGTGTGTGGTTCTAGCGCCGCCATAGTAGCCACTACATTACCCCAACTGCCGCGCACAGAGCCATTTCCGGGTTACGTAAACCCGACCAATTAAATTTTGAAATCAAATTCTGTCCTGGTGCCCATTTTTCCATTTCGCATTTTTGATCTGAGCCTAAAATTGAAATATGAAAAAACAGGTATTTTTTCTTTTTTTGGTGTTATAATAAAAAACAAAAAATAAAACAACCTGTCAATTTTTCATTATTTGATTTTTGATTGCCAATTGAAAATGGAAAGAACGAATGATACACGGATTTGATATATATATATATATATATATATATATATATAAACATGTAATTGTATCAGTGTCAAAACACATCAGGCACACTCAAAATTTCTTGAGATCATTTACAGCATTTGATATATAATATAATCAACACATATTGAGTTACAGATTCATGATGACAACCTTCCCGTCTGAATCTTCTATAAACAGTAAGTCTTAATAATGATGCTGATCCCCACAGGTGACGGTGCTGGGGACTCCAGCTGAGGAGGATGGTGGAGGTAAAATAGACTTGTTAAGGAAGGGAGCCTTTGACAACATGGATGTGGTGTTCATGGCCCACCCCCTGCAGGATGACGCCCCATATCTCCCTCTGGTGGCTGAACATGAGTAAGTTTTAGAGGTTTCAGATTTACACGCGTGTTGAAATGCTGGACGGCTGTGTTATGTGAAGTGAATACTTAACTTCAAGGTGGTTATAGACACACAGATCACACAGATAACATCCTCCAAACGCTCCGAGAACGTTTTAAAAATTGCGAAAGCAATAGTTGACTTTGTGTGCAGTTGGAGGTGTCCTGTCAGCACGTTTACAGAGTCTCATCTCTTTGTATTAACAGTGTTTGGGGAGGGAAACACTTTTGGGGCTGCAGGGGAGTCACTGGGACAACACACACACGTGACACACAGCGCAGTATCAAGCTCTACATACTTTCCATGTCTTTGATCACCAATTATGATTCACCTTATTACATTATCTCTGTTGCTGCAAAGTGTTTATATACAAGACTTTACGCAGAATTATTGCCTTACATAGGGCTGCTGTAGAATCAATTGTTAGTAACTCACAAAGTTTGGACACTATGAAATAACACATATGGAATTATGTGGTAAACAAAGCAGAATATGTTTTATATCTTAGAACTGTTTCATCCATGTCTAATGCTGAAAGTTAAGTGAAGCTTGATCAAGGAGAATGGAGGATTCATCAGTACACTTGTCATGACATGATGCAGCCTCAGTTCTGAAGGAGCTGTCCTCTCTGACTCTAGATGCTGTCAGGACAGTTACACAACTACTGTATGTCCATAAATGATCATCAGTCTACAAACAAGGAAATATGTTCACCGTTATTGGTCCAACTTTGTTACCAGCTCCATCCTCTGACCTCGGTTACCATAGTAATGATCAGAATGGTGCCTGCTTTCCTAAACACTAACATACAGCTGCTCTGTGTCTCAAGGAGAGAAGTCAGTGTCCTCATAACAATCTAAGATTTAACACTGTCTCTACAGTGACCTCAGGACATGCTTGACCCTGAGAAACCCGTATGTGACACACTAGAAGAGACTGTTCCCTCAGTAGCCACCTTTTGCTTTGATGACAGCTTTGCACATTCTCTCAGTCAGAGAAGCAGAGACTGACGTGTGCTTTCTCTTGTCATGTTTTCCAGTGTAACCATCAAGTATCACGGTAAGGCGTCTCATGCCTCAGCCTACCCCTGGGAGGGAATCAATGCGCTGGATGCAGCTGTGCTGTGCTACAACAACCTGTCTGTGCTCAGACAGCAGATGAAGCCAGACTGGAGAGTTCATGGTGAGCAGCTGGTGAACCTCTGTACTCTTTGTGTTGCTCTGAGGAGTTCAGGAAGCTTGGTTTAAAATCGCCCGTTGTCGCGCAGGTATCATAAAACATGGTGGAGTGAAACCAAACATCATCCCTGCCTACGCTGAGCTGGAGTACTATCTGAGAACCCCTTCACGTGCTGAGCTTCACGTCTTGAAGGCGAAAGCTGAGATGTGCTTTAGATCAGCTGCTGTGGCAACTGGCTGTGAGGTAAACATGTGTCTGAATTACAAAGTGAGTTGACTAATTTGTCCTGCTGGTCAGTGCTTCACCTTCCCTTCCTCCTCAGGTTGAAGTGGAGTATGCGAGAAACGCTTTTGACAACATACTGCGAAACACAACACTGGAAGATTTGTGTGAGAACAATGGCAAAGCTTTGGGCATGGAATTCACCACAGATGAAGAAGTCCTCAGCAATGCTTCTGGTGAGAGGACAGAGAGACAAAGAGGACTCAACTCAGCCATTCATCAGCCACAGCAGACGCCAGGGCTCGTGCTCATGCTCGTTGATTTTGGTTGAGTTGATTTGTCCTCAGTGTCCTAAGCTTTTTTCAAATTTTATTGCTTTGCATATTTCCTAGAAGCACCTGTAAACTAATGTCACACATGGGGACCTACAACAGAACCTCTTTAGTCTGCCTCCTACTTCACAACAGACCCTCTGTCTTACATGAATCATGAGTGAACTGTAAAATACAAGCCAGTGCATTTGATGAAAGGTCTTCTTGTCTCTCTTCTCTTCAGGCTCTACCGACTTTGGCAACGTGTCGTTTGTAGTTCCTGGCATCCATCCGTACTTCTACATTGGCTCTAAGGCCCTGAACCACACAGAGGAATACACCGTGGCCTCAGGTATGTCAGGAAACAAACATCTGTCAGTGTACATGTCTCTGTTAACAGATGAGTCCGGTTTATCAGAACTTGTCTTTTGTCGATCGTTCTCCGTGCACAGTGTCAGCTCAGGCAAACAATACAGTGTCAGCTGCCTCATTCATACATCACATCAGAGGCTCATTCATCAGCTGCTAGTCTCCAGCTGAGCGGACATTTTCAGCCATTCAAACTATTATGTATAAGATATAATTAAAAATGATAATTCCAGATCTAGTTGACTGTTTTTATTACTCATATTGCCAAAAAAAAAAACCCCAATTACAATACATTTGTTCACACAGACAGAGGACAGTTGAGATAGATAGAGAGACACAGATGCACAGCAGCAATAAAATATTGATAACTAACTCTAGATGGGAATGGAGATACGACAAAAGGTAGTGGTAATGATGATAATAATAATAATAGTATATGTGCGTTTATTGACCACAGCAGCAGGGTTGATCAATACCCGATTTCGGTGTAGAAACAATCCATGAAGGAAGAAGAAGTTAAAGCACCGTGAAGAGCTGCCTGCTTCATCCAGATGAAAGCATCACAGCCTTCCTGAGCCCATGTTAACCAATCAGGATGTTCAGACAAGAAGCACAGCATCTGCAGTTTGTCTGTCTATTCTCTCCGTGCGCCACACACACTGATAATTTATTATATTTGATATAAATGATCTGATGACATCTGAATGTGTGTGTAATGCAACCTGAACTGTTCTGGATGGTGTTGATATCTGTCTTTCTCTTTGCATGATACATTTATTGACAACTGTTTTTTGAAGTGTTCCTGAGCCCATGTAGTAATATCCTTCATCAGCACTGCATTAAAACCCACATGACTGGGGTTTTAATGCAGTGCTGTCTGAGGGGTCAAAGGTCACAGAGATTCAGTGTTGGTTTCGGGCCTGGCCCTTTACATGCAGTTATTTGTGGAATATTTCTGAATGATATTCTGGATTGTAGAAATTCATTCAAACTGTGTGCTGACGAAACATTCCTCTTAAACTGTTCGTTTTTTCTTGTTTGTGAATGACTGAGCCTTCCGAGGATGCCCCTCACATAACCATCATGACACCATCACCTGTCACCTGTGTGAAGCTTCCAAACTGTGCTTCGTTGCTCCTGTCCAAACCTTTTTGAAACGTTTTCTTTGTGACTTTGATGCAGGCAATGACAGAGCTCAGTTCTTCACCCTGAGGACAGCGAAGGCTCTGGCCATGACGGCCCTGGATGTGCTGCTGAATCCGGAGCTGCTGCAGAGAGTGAAGCAAGAGTTCACTGAGGCCAAACTGAAGGAGGACGGGACGCTGACAGGAAAGCACACAGAGCTGTCTGATAAACACTGATGATCCTCTCTGCACACTGACTGCACTGAAGAGTCAGGAAAACCTGTTGCTGTTAGGGGATGAAGAATAATAGTGATAGTTGATTCATTGATTTGACTTTGAAAATATATTTGATTGTGAAGTATGTGTTCATTTGTTTATCATGCTTCAACATCATTATACTAGCAGGTAAAACGATGTTCAGTGATGATATGTAGTCCAAAACTACACACTTGTCTCAGAAGGTTTTACCTCTGAACAGCATAGAAAAAAAACACGCTCAGACATCTTGAAGTACATCTCACTGGGTCGAGATCTGTGCTCAAACTGCTGGTGTGTTGCATGTGGGGATACTCCCATACCGATGATACGTGGGGACAAGATATCACATCAGCTTTGTTCAGTTAAGTTTATAAGTTTAAACATGAAGTATTTTGTCTTTGCACTGAAATCTGAGGTCAAAAAGGATGCAAATCATTTTGATCTGTTCTTATTACGCTTCAAACAACCTGACAACTTTTTTGAAATCAGGATTGAACTTTTGTCTCCAGATCATTTATTTCTGCTACTGTCATCATCCAACATACATGCACAGGCTTTGGTAGATCTTTGTTATACAAGTGAGAGTACAAATAATCTAAATGTAGCATTAACACTATTGTCACAGTATGTAAAGTGAAACACTCCTTCATTTCAGTTATCAGCTTTATCTAGCCTACAGGCAAAAAACAGTTTTTTCTTTAGAGTGACAGGTAACATCTGCAGAGGGACACCTGATGAAAACTCTGGTGCTCTTACAGCAATGTGTATTAATATGCACCGTCTCTGTTTAATGAATAGAACGCCACAACGTAAGAATCCTCTACTAGAACTAAAAGTCCTGCACTAAGTGTTACCAACTAAATGTAATGTGTTGGGGCGTATCGTGGCACACATGAAGAAGAACTATGGGAAATAAAATGAGTGATGTTTCAATGACTAAACCTCTGTAATACTATTACACCCACTGTTTTTGAGTGTGACTAAACTGTGAGTAACTATTTCACACCCAGGTGTCAGAAAAGTGTGATGATACTTTTATCTTAGCGTTGGGTTTGGGGCTTCATGTGTATTCACTTGATACACAGACAGGATGTCTGGTGACTCCAGAGAGCGCCACAGTAAATGTCATTTTTCTGCATTGAAGTGAAAAAGTCAGCACTGGAAGTTTGGCGGTGTAGTGACTCCTTACAGAGCGATCTACTGCAGCTGCTCTGATGGGTCACAGAACACAGTAACACCTGCCATACTGATAGTAAATCATAATGTTAGATAAGGCCAATTTCAATGTTAGTAGTAAGTACCAGAATTATCCATTAAGAATAACACTATCATATAGATATTAAGGAAGCAGCCTGAAATCAGCCTTTATTTCAAAACCTCGTAAGTCCATCTCAAGATTATGCCAAAAATTAAAAGACCTTCTATTTAAAAGAAAAGTGGAGAAAAGAAACAGGAATAGAGATTTCTGAAGAGGCTTCGACTACCTCCATGGATTGGAGAGAACACTGCTGGAAAAAAAGATTTTTTTAAGACGAGTAAAAATACAGGAATATGAGTTTGATGTGTTAGAGACAATGTGGTTCAACTGAGTTTTCTGAGCGTACAGAGTTTTCTGTACATTCTGTAAAAAAAAAACCCCAAAAACAATCAGCCTGTAATAGATGGTGTTACCGAGTGTGAGTGTATCTGAACAGAGTGGGTTAGAGGACGTTTGAGCTGCAGGTTTGTGTTTGTCTCAAATCTGACACGAGCATGTCCCAGCTGAATTCCAGGAGATGGAAGCAACAGGAGGATGCATTTTAAAACCAGCCTCTATAAACCTTTGCATGTTGTTCCTGAGAGAGGCCTCCTCTCATCTGTTCATCAAACAGACTTCTTTTGACTCCAGCGTGTCAGATGTTCTGCATCCCCATGGCAGCAAGTTTGATTTGTCGAAGTAAGTCAGTGATACAGTCAAAGGACAACCGCTGTTAAGAAATAACTTTTAGGGAACATTATCAGGAATCACTCCATTCATTTTCATTGCTATGCCGATGACACCCAATTATATTTATTGATCAAGCCTGATAACTAAACTCCAAGCATGCCTTAAGGATATAAAAAGTTGGATGACCTACAATTTTCTGATGCTAAATTCAGACAAAACTGAAGTTCTTGTAATTGGACCCAAACACCTCAGAAACTCTCTCTCTAGAGACTTAGTTACTTTAGATGGGATCACCCTGGCCTCCAGCTCCACCGTAAAGAATCTTGGAGTTGTTTTTGATCAGGATTTGTCCTT
Source organism: Argyrosomus regius (assembly GCA_946959425.1). Classification (NCBI taxonomy): domain Eukaryota; kingdom Metazoa; phylum Chordata; class Actinopteri; family Sciaenidae; genus Argyrosomus; species Argyrosomus regius. The sequence goes on from OX336901.1 coordinate 21,538,312, forward strand.
TAATGTCCACATAAAACAAATTTCAAAGACTGCTTTCTTCCACTTACGTAACATCGCCAAAATCAGATGCATTGTATCTCAAGCAGATGCAGAAAAACTAGTCCACGCATTTGTTACTTCTAGGCTGGACTATTGTAACTCTTTGTTATCAGGCTGCTCCAATAAGTCTCTTAGGACTTTGCAGCTAATTCAGAATGCTGCTGCACGTGTTCTGACAGGAACCAAGATCAGAGATCACATCTCTCCCATTTTGGCTCCCTTGCATTGGCTACCTGTTAAATGTAGAATAGAATTTAAAATTCTTCTCCTTACATACAAAGCTCTTCATGGTCAGGCACCATCATATCTAAAAGAGCTCATAGTACCTTACTACCCCTCTAGAACACTGCGCTCTCAGAATGCTGGGTTCCTTGTGGTTCCTATAGTTTCCAAAAGTAGATTGGGAGCCAGAGCTTTCAGCTATCAAGCTCCTCTTCTGTGGAACAAACTACCATTTTGGGTTCGGGAGGCAGACACGGTCAACACTTTTAAGAGTAAACTTAAGACTTTCCTTTTTGATAGAGCTTATAGTTAGGGCTGGCTCAGGTCATACCTTAGTTATGCTGCTATAGGACTATACTGCCGGAGGACCTTCTCTCTCTCTCTCTCTCTCTCTCTCTCTCTCTCTCCCTCTCTCTCCATCACCATCACCATCTGTAAACATACATGTCTCATTAATGCATCTTACTAACTAAACTTCTTCCCTGGAGTTTCTGTGCTCTCTCGTCCAGCAGGTTCTCATAGATCGTGGCTGCTGCTGTGGTCCTGCACGACATCCACTACATATATTATTACTGTCATTATTGTTACCATATCTCCATTACAGTTTATAGTTAGTTAATGATTTACTGCTGCTGTGCATCTGTGTCTCTCTATCACTCTCTATCTCTCTCTATTTATCTGTCTATCCCCCTCTCTCTCTCTCTCTATCTTCCCCTCTCTATCTTTAACTCAATCGGTCGTGGTGGATGACTGTCTACCAATGAGCTTGGGTCTGCCCGAGGTTTCTGCCTGTTAAAAGGAAGTTTTTCCTCGCCACCGTCGCCAAGTGCTTGCTCGTGGTGGAATTGTTGGGTCTCTGTAGATAGTATTGTGGAGAGTACTGTCTAGACCTGCTCTGAATGAAAAGTATCATGAGATAACTGAAGTTATGATATGGCGCTATATATATATAACATTGAATTGAATTGAATTGAACTGAATTAATCAAGAATTCTGCACACTGTCCACAGAGTCAATACATGGTTTAACAGCAGTGTGTAGGATTTAGTGGCACTGAGTGATGTAGTCGCTGATTGCAAGCCCCTTCGCTTCAACCTCTACTTTCTAACATTACTATGGTGACCACTAAATACTTGAAAAATGCAAAGTGCCCTGTCTAGAGCCAGTGTTCAGTTTGTCCATTATGGGCTACTGTAGAACACATATTTTTTATTTTTACACTGAAACCAGAGTTTTGAATGTTATATTCAGTAAAGAGAGCCCCCTGAATCGGACACACTGGACCTTTAAAATGGCGCTATGAAGATGAGATAAACAAGAGATGTGACAGTAGAAAAAAGCTCCAGTTCCATCTGAGATTTACACTCATGTCTGCGTGTAAGTTCAAACATATCAGTGAGCAGGTCAGATGATTAAACAATGACATTTAACCATGAAGATTTCTGTGTTTGTTAATGACTTAACTTTAACACAATAATTGATAGAAAAAAACAATGTTTGGTATATCAAGAGCACAATCCAGATGTGAAGACTTGTGTTAAAAACCCGATATATAGTGATAAATGTCTTCAGCAGGATGTCATCGTATTTATGTTTAATGCTTTCAAGTTTGACATTTCGTCTGTCAATTCAGCATCTGCATCTGTTTAAAGTGACATTGTACAACTTTTCTCTCATAAACTAACATCTATTAAATCATGTTGATGATACACTGACTTGTAATCAGGTGAATGGTGTCTCTGTCAATCGTACGTCATATGTAACTTTGTGCTCTGGGTGCGATCACCCGTGAGAAGTACTTAACGCTTTATAGCACTAAGTCACACACCACCAACTATTTGATTTTGGTGAAACTGGATCATATTATATGGAGAAATGTTTTCTGGTTTTCCCTCTGATGTCCTGTTGTTCCCAGGTTCTGTCGAGACCCATCTGAGGTGAAGCAGATGTGTTGAGCACTGATGTAGCTCATGTTCTATTTCCTTTCAGATTGAAGACACAAAAGCTTGAATCTGCAAGTGTAGTGCACATGTCTTCACTCTACTGCAACATCTGCTATTCACTTTGAAAAGTGACTTTTCTGTCTGCTACAAGTGTCGAGACTTGTGTCACCCACAGGTCTGTTTGAGTCCCATCTGTGTTAGGAGTAGATAGACCAGTAGATGATGTTGAAGAGGATGTAAGATCCAGGAAAGATGACCCTGGAGTACTTATCTATGGCATGTGTGTCAATCCAGATGTTGGCATAAGCACTGGAGCCAACATGACCGGTGACCTGGTCGCTCTCCATCGCCAGCTGCACCAGCATCCTCTCTCGTTTTATGCCGTTCACTTCGGGCATGCCGTAGTTTCCTGTCGTGTTGGCATCCACCTCACTGTAGCTGGCTGACATCATGCCAGGATGGGCCATGCCACAGGTACACAGCAGCTACACAGCAAGGAGATGAAAGGTCAAACTTAATGGCTTTAAAAAAACACTACATGTCCACAAAAAACTTGTTCCAATCATCTTTTCACTTCAGAAGACTACCACGTGCCAGATTTTTAAATTTCTTTAATCTTGTTTAACAGAAAAATTGATTTGGAATAAGACAATAAATACTTGAAAATTTTATTTTTTGCAGTTTCTCAAGGGCTCAGGAGAGCTAATAGCTAATAACACTAATATTCAATTTGACAAATGAACTTTACTGTCATTTCCCAGAGGAAAAGAAAATCAGAGAAGAGATCTCAATGGTTTTTCATTTATTTCTCCGAGACAACTATGAGAGCTATGTGAAACCAAAATGAGACTATGACTTATTTCTCCTCTTTCTCAGTTTCTTCTCAGGAGCGATAAGATGCACAAAATCTCAATTTAGACTCCTCCCAAGTTTAAAAAGAGATCACCAAGCTCTAAATGAATTCTCAGATTTTTCTCAACATTTGTGTCTCTTTTTGAGCTCATGCAGAGAAGTAAGAGAGGTCTCTCTGTGAACTCAATCTACTCTCATCCAGCCTCCTCAATTCATGAATCTCAGGTTCATCTCAGTCAGAGCAAAGAAAGAGCTCTCTGCAAGTACTCACTGATTTCTCATCCTGACTTAAAGTAATGTAAAAAACATGGCTCATCTGACCAAATCACTTTTTTCACTGCAGACCAGTACCTACACAATGATTTAATAATTAATATTGTATCATTGCAGGCTGAATGAACTGAATGAAAATAAATAGTTGTCGGCTGCCAGTCATTATAGTCATCCATACTGTAATTACCCAAATTATATTTTATGTGAAAAACTTTACTTTGTTTCATAGACCACTTAATAAAACAAAACATATAAAACTGATCTGTCATTTATTATCTACTACTTTCTAAATGATGAGCACATGGGACTAGCTGTTGTATTACAAGTTGTAGCCTGTTATTCAAAGTCATCTGAAATACTTGTTTGTTTTTGGGCCAGTTAAGGAAATCTGCAGTCATTTATTTGTGAAAAGTTTGCCAATTATTGTTGTCAATTTTAAAGATGCAAGTTTTTGGATCTTGTGTATTATCAACGGTGTGGAAAACACAGACACTGTTCTTAAATCAGCCTTTCTGAGAGATGCATTGAGAAACTATTACACAGCTAGCTGAAATAGTCAATTGTTATTGGTCAATTAATCTGTAGATCGCTATTGTCAGCTGTTGGGGCGGCTGTGGCTCAGAGGTAGAGCAGGTCATCCACTAATCAGATGATCGGCGGTACGATCCCCGGCTCCTCCAGTCTGCATGTCAAAGTGTCCTTGGGAAAGATACTGAACCCCAAATTGCTCCCGAAGGCTGAACCATCGGTGTGTGAATGTGTGTGAATGGTTAGCTCCTAAAATTGATGAGCAGTTGGCACTTTGCATGGCAGCTAATGCCATCAGTGTATGAATGTGTATGAATGGTTGAATGAGATATATAATGTAAAAGAGCTTTGAGTTGTTGGAGATTGAGTTTCATGAGTTGGACATGGATTTTTTTTCAGCATTTTTAAGTTTCCTTGATATATGTGTGTGTGTGTGTGTTGTAATGATAAGTGCTAACAAAGGAGCTACCCATAGGGGGCGATCTAACATCAGTAGACCACTGATAGACTGAATATAGTTGCATAGAGTGAGTCGGCACTGGAGATAGAGACGGAGTGAGTATTAATTAAACAGCTAGCTGAAGCTAGCACAAAGATCAATTTGTGATGATTTATTCATAGACGAATAAGAACATTACATGGTACCAGGACCGGGGTAAAGAATAAGAAGCGCCAAGTCCGCTGAAACTGACTGGAAACGTATATGCAAGTTGGAGGGCTTTCAAACAGCAGTTCATGCTGTATATTGCGGCTGTCGGAGTGGATCGACGGGCAGATGAAAGGAAAATAGCCATGCTGCTCACCATTGCCAGCACAGAAGCAACAGAGGTCTTCAACACTTTTGTGTTTGCTCAACCCGAGGACAAAGACAAGTTTGATGAGGATGCATTAAAGAAATTTGACGAGCACTGTCTGTCAAAGAAAAATGAAACGCTCACGCTTACAGCACCAGGGTGAGTCATTTGATATTTTTCTCACCGACCTCAAGATTAAAGCTCAGTCCTGTAATTTTGGTGATCTCAGAGACTCTATGATAAGAGATCAAATAGTGTTTGGAACTAACGAGAAGAAGCTCTGGGAGAAACTGTTGAGAGAAACAGAACTCACGTTGGACAGTGCTATAAAAATAAGTCAAGTCAGTGAGCTAGCACGACAACATGTACTGACTTTCAGAGAGCCTGCTCACGGAGCAGCGCACCAAGAAGGCGAGGCAGTGAATGCCGTGTCAATGAAAGGAAAGCCACGGAACAAATTTAAAAACAATGACATCAGAATTAAAACCAGTGATAAAGAAATGTTCACTTGCAAGAGATGCGGTGAAAAATACAGACCAAGACAATGTCCTGCCTATGGAAAAACATGTGCAAAATGTAAAGGACAAAACCATTATGCAAGAATGTGTCTCTCAAAGAAGAAAGGCCCAGGAGTACACACAGTGCAGGAAGACACAGATGACAGTGATGATTTAAGTGAAACATTTTTCATAAAGATGGTGTCACATGATGAAGATGTCAGCACACAGACCTCAAGAATAAACGACACAGGCCAAACTGTAAGTACAGTCACAGATGACAAATGGACTGCTCCACTGTTAGTCAATGGGACAATTGTAACATTTAGAATTGACACAGGGGCCAAAGCTAACTTGATCAGTGAGAAAGATTTCAAGGCACTGACTGAGAGGCCTAAAAGACTCACAGGAAAAGTCACACTTTTGAAGGCTTATAATAACCAGCCAATACAAACAAAAGGTGGATGCAGACTTAAAGTGACTGCAAAAGGCAAACAGCACAATATGTTGTTCACTATTGTGCATAATGGACACGAGTCACTCTTAGGAGACAAAGCATCTGAAGACCTAGGACTAGTAAAGAGGATCTATCAGATAAACACTGACAGCATGAAAGTGGTCAAACAAGGCAAAAGTCAGGAACACCAACAGTGTGAGGGAAGTTCAGACATTGTCAATAAATTTCCTTCTGTCTTCGAAGGACATGGGACATTACCTTACACTTACAAAATTCAGCTCAAGGATGGTGCCGTGCCTGTAGTGCATGCCCCAAGGAGAGTGCCTGCACCACTCAAGGCTGGCTTGAAAAAAGAGCTTGAAAGAATGACTCAAATGGGTGTCATTGAAGTGGAAGAGCCCACAGACTGGGTGAACTCCATCACATGTGTCAGGAAAAAGAATACAGGTGCTTTAAGAGTCTGCCTTGATCCCAAAGATCTAAATGAAAATATTAAAAGAGAGCATTATCAGATTCCAAAGCGAGAAGAAATAATAAGTGAAATGGCTGGGGCTAAGTTTTTTAGCAAACTAGATGCTTCACACGGGTTTTGGCAGCTGAGGCTGGACCCAGAAAGCAGCAAGTACACTACCTTCAACACACCATTCGGGCATTACTGTTTCTTGAGGGTTCCCATTTGGCATTAAATCAGCGCCAGAGATCTTCCACAGAGCGATGGAGTCCATAATAGAGGGTCTGGAAGGCACCAGAGTCTACATAGATGACCTTGTTGTTTGGGGAAAGACAAGCCAACAACACGATGAAAGGCTGGAGAAACTCTTACAGAGAGTCAAAAAGAATGGACTGAAACTGAATAGAAACAAGTGCCTCTTTGGCGTCACAGAGATGACCTTCTTGGGAGACAAGATCACAAGTGAAGGGGTTGAACCTGATCAGTCAAAAGTGCAAGCCATATTGCACATGCCTGCCCCCACTGACAAAAAAGGTGTCTTGTGAGCCATGGGAATGATAAACTTCCTGGGTTCATTCCTAATCTTACCGCCAAGACAGCATGCCTCAGGGAGTTGCTACAGCACAACACAGTGTTTGAGTAGACTGGTCGACATGAGAAAGAGTGGAAAAAATTAAAAGAAACTGTAACTACTGAGCCAGTCCTCACATTCTTTGATCCATCAAAGCCAACAAAAATCTCCACAGATGCCTCAAAAGATGGCTTGGGAGCTGTGCTGCTCCAAATGAACAGAGACAAATGGCAACCTGTAGCATATGCGGCCAGATCAATGACAGAGACCGAGCAACGCTATGCTCAAATTGAAAAAGAGACGTTGGGTGTGTGTTAGTGTTTGGGTGTGGGAAGTTTCACAGTTATGTGTTTGGAACCTTTACAGCAGAGACTGACCACAAACCGCTCATATCAATCCGGAAAAAGAACCTCAATGACATGTCACCCAGAATTCAGCGCATGATCATGGCGTTGCAGCGCTATGACTTTGAGCTGATTTACACACCAGGAAAATACATTGTGCTGGCAGATGCTTTATCACGAGCACCAGCACCAAGCAGTGACATGTTGGTCAGCCCTACAACTGAGGATGCTGAAGCACATGTAAACATGGTGACTGCTTCACTTCCAACATCAGATGCCATGTTGCAGCAGATTGTACAGGAGACAGCAAAAGATCCTCTACTGCAGAAAGTGTCCCGCCATATCCAAAATGGCTGGTCAAAAGGAGTCTGTCCGGGGTTTTACTCTATGCGTGCAGACTTGTGTATGGCTAATGGGCTGGTGCTGAGACAAAACAGGATTGTTATCCCACAATCCATGCGCCAGGATATGCTTCAGCGTATTCATGAGGGACATCTGGGCGTGGAGAAATGTAAAAGGAGAGCAAGAGAAGCAGTTTACTGGCCAGGCATCAACAAGGATATTGAGGAGATGATACAGAAATGTGAAACATGTCTCAAACATCACTATAAACAAACAAAAGAGCCGATGCTGATAGCAGACCTACCCACTGCACCATGACAAAAGGTAGGCACGGATTTGTTTCATCTGCATGGCAAGGACTATCTTCTGGTGATCGACTACTATTCTAACTATCCAGAAGTTGCACAGCTGTCCAGTACATCAGCACAGTCTGTCATCACGCACATGAAAGGGTTTTTCGCCAGACACGGAATTCCACAATGTGTCATTAGTGACAAAGCAATATGGATTTCAACATATCACCTCTAGCCCCTTGTATCCACAGGCGAATGGACAGGCTGAAAAAGGAGCCCAAATTGTAAAGAGACTGTTAAAAAAGGCAAGAGACAGTAAGACTGACCCTTACCTGGCTTTGCTAAGCTACAGGGCTTCATCTCTGGAGTGTGGAGCATCCCCTGCTGAGCTACTCATGCGTCGCAAGCTGCGTACCACACTTCCACACATTTCGAAAGATAATGATATCAAACACAACAACAACAAGCTGACTGACAAAAGGATGAGACTCAAGCACAGACAGAAAATGAACTATGATAAGACAGCAAGGCGTCTGGAACCTCTTCAGGAAAGGGATGTTGTGAGGATAGAGGGCTCTGATTTCTGGGACAGGAAAGCAACAGTTCTCAGTGAAGTAGGACCCAGGTCATTTGTTGTTAAGACGGAGAATGGACAAGTGTTAAGGAGAAACAGGAGGAGTCTGTTAAAGACTCAGGACATTGAACATCAGGCCGAGGAGACTGGATTTGAACAACAAGAGGGTGTTACACCTGACGTGCACCACAGTGAGCCTCCTTCACCTTCCCCAATGACTGAAACACTGAGAAGGTCTACCAGACCTAGGAAACCTCCTGAGTGGCTAAATGCTAACATCAGAATGCTAACATGTTCACAACAGGCTAATGTTTACCATATTTACCACTGCAGTTGCTAACATGCTAACATTTGCTAATGAGCGCTAAACACAAACTACAGCTGTGTGTATGTCTACAGCCTTTTGTACATGGGGAGCCCACTTTACCAGTTGAGCCACAAGGGCCAGTGTTTAGGGCCCTGGTGGCCAGGATCTCTTATCTTATGTGTATGGTATGTATTCATAAAATTCAATCAAGTTAAAAATTTTATAGTAAAAAGTCATCAACAACATTATGGTCTATCTGTAATATCTGTACCTGACTGTCACAACAATCCAAACAATATTTGTTGAGAGTTTTATGTCTGGACCAAAGGGGATGACCCATTGTCTAAACAAACCAACCACCCAACATCACTATCGTGAGGACTGTGCCTCTGTCCTGGTCTAAAATATATAGTGCTTCTAAATGTGCTATGAGCATGGAGCTGAAAGACTGGTACTAACCCTGTCTCTGAGTTTCCTCTCCTTGCGTTCTTGTAGAGTGGACAGGTAGTTGACTGCAGCGTACTCTATCACCGACAGGAAGACAAAGACGAAACTGACCCACAGGTAAATGTCCACAGCTTTGATGTATGACACCCGGGGCATGGAGGCGTTGACTCCGGTGATGATGGTGGACATGGTGAGCACTGTGGTTATACCTAAAGCAAGACAACAAGTTCAGAGCACGTGTGAACCAGTCTCATGTCTCACGTCTCATGTTCAAGTTGTAGTGATAACCAAGGGCCGTCCCTGTACTGTGGACTTCCAATATTACATCACAATGAAGCGGATGCATCTTTTACCTCAGTAATGTAACACATTTTTTAATTTTTCAAATTTTGAATAGAATCATTTAAAGGTCCATGTAGGATTCAGTGGCATCTAACAGCGAGGCTGCAGATTTCAACCAACTGAATACCCCTTGCCTCACCCGCCACTTCCAAGTGTATAGGTGAACCTATGTTGGAACCTAAACACTACGGGCACTCTCTAGAGGCAATGATGAGTTTGTCCATTCTGGGCTACTGTAGAAACATGGTGATGCAACATACAGGACTGTATGGAAGAGGACCCGCTCATTCTAAGGTAACATATTATATTCCATATTCTGCCAATAGATCCCCATAAATCTGACACACTGGACCTTTAATTGAATTATTCTTTTTGTGTATGCATGATGACGATATGATTCAAAAGCTGTACACCATACAACACCCTCTGCAGTCCTTAGACCCTCGAATTGGATGAGGAAAAACTTCACAAATAAAGAAGTCATCGATCATCTAACTAACCATTGCATTAGTTAGCTAACCATGACCAGGCACTCTCACCCAGTGGCACTCTGGCAGGGACGGCCCTGCGGTCGATCCAGAAGGACACCCAGGACAACATGACCATCAGAGTGGCAGGGAAGTAGGTCTGCAGCAGGAAGAAGAAGATGTGACGCCGCAGAGTGAAGTTGATGTACAGACGGTTGTACCAGCCTGCAGAGGAGATGAAGTCAGATGTTGTATAGTTAGTGTAGGCCTGAATCATGAGACAGCTCTGTGCTTTCTGCCAGTACCTGTGCTGCTGTAGAAGGCCAGCCTTGTGGTGGTGTGGAACTCCTGTATGAGGAACTGGGAGAGAGAAATTCTCTCGTCTGTGTTTAATGACCTGTTCCCTTCCTTCCAGTACAGCATCAGGTCATCATCTGTATACGCATCTGAAGAGACAAGAGCATAAACTAAGTCATTTGTGGCACTAATTCTATTGTAATTAATATGAAAATCACCAGTAAAAACTCTAACATCCTCCACAGCTAGCATATGAATGGCACTGCGTCTGCAGCTACGACAGTACTACTCTACAGAAGTCAGAGGAATTATCAGAATGCAGTTGGTTGAAACAGAAACTTACAGCTCTCTATCTCCAAAGAGCACGTCTGAGTGTCGAGAGGAAAGCGGCTCAGGTCCATGCTACACATGGCTGTGACTGTCACCCTGCAACGACAAAACAATGTGACGGGAAATAATTATTTTGGTTATACTCTTGGAATATGCACAGTTAAGTCTTATTTATTTAATTTTTATCTCAGTCAGGTCATGTGTGTGTGTAGGTGTGTGTGTGTGTGTGTGTGTGTGTGTGTGTGTATGTGCCTGTGTGTCCACAGCTAATCTTGCACACTACTGGAGCCATCAGTCTAATATTTTCATGCTGAATGCTGAAGGAACTGTTCACTGAATCCATGCTTACATGCTACGTGGACCCCACCAAGCTTTTTCTTCGGCTACCTAAAGGACCCAGTGCAGCTTACAGCTCTGAGTTTATACTTGTAGAACCTGGAGTTACAGTACAAAACTAACGTACTTTGTATAGGCTTGGCCCTGTAAGGCTTTTGCCAGTGGGATAACGGTGAAAACAGAAGGGTGGTTTCTGTACCAGGATGAAATAAATGGGAAATAGTGGCAGCCTGGAACGTGCAAACCAGTTTTAAGGGCTACAGTTTGATTTGGAAAATAGCTGGCAGCAATCTACCTGTAAAATATGTGACTTAAACCTGCTTAGTTAACAGGCCAAGCAATGCAAAGACCCTCGGATGGTTGACATTGTCAGCTACGGCGTTCTGGCGCCGGATCCTGTGCAGTTTTCATGATGGATCACAGGAAGTTAAATGGTTTTTGTGGAAGGTTAAGCAGAGACGGTGGCTCACGGAGGATGTGAGACTCATTCATAACACCAGCTAAGATGTTTGTAGTGTTGATCTGGTGATAATATCAACCCATAATGCATGTCTGACCTTCAGCAGAGAATGACCCCTCCGTATTCAGTGCGAGATTTGTCTTCCAGCAGATGATAAATGAAAATACATAATCCAGCTCACAGGATGAGAGAAGGCCACACACGGTCTGCAGACAAGGTCTACAAACTGTCATCCTCGCCTGCCAATCTGCCTTAGTCTGGAAAATCTCCAACCAGCAGCAAACCTCACACAGATTAACCCGGGTCATGTGATGGTTCTATTTACCATCAAGTACTCTTCCCTCATGCACACAGTATACATTCACCAGGGACCACAGTCCACATCAAGATCAGGTTCATCTCTCATTGAGTTCCAAGCAGTTTGACTTTATGTTTGAGATGTGATTAATCTGATGTCAGTAACACATCTATCAGTCTCACATTCAGACATTTCAGCATGTTGGCGAATGCAAATTTGTAGATGTTGATGTCATCATTTGTCAGGAAGTCAGTAGCCTACTACGCTCGAGTCACAACAGGAGGCAGATGGCCAGCTGTTAATCTCCACCAGGCTCTGTAATGTGGATTACAAAATCAACTATCTTGGCACGGAGCCTCCTATCGCTTGCCAAAATTACGAGGTCTTGCTCGGCAGTATTAGCAATCGTAATTGGCAGGGCATTATCCCCTAAATACACAACTTGTACTGTGGCAGCTGGTGCCACTTTGTCTTGCTGGGACAGCAAACGGTAATTACATCCCTGAACACAGCTAACATCATAAGCTGCCCTAGTGATTATTAACATGTTCTGTTTATATGCAGTTCTAATGAAAACTGTGGAATATATTAAAATGCACATTGTGAAACCGCAGTTTCAGTAAACTATGACAGGTGACAGTGCACACCAGGACCCCGAAACTGAACCAACTAAGGGAACTAAGACATGGCTTGATTTATTACACCTTTGTTTTTCCTTCTGTCAAAATGTCGTCTGTGAAAAAGTCCTCTTAATGAAGACCAAATCAGACCCTGAAGCAATATTTGGACTGGAGGCCGAGTGATTCTGCAGTGGTCAGTGATTTTAATCCCACGTGGAGCACAGATGGTGATTTTTCACAGCAGGAATAATTCCAGCCCCCTGTCACCTGAACTGGCAGGTCCTGTAATTTAAATCCAGTCCAGATAAACACTTTGCATTTTAAAGGTATACTGTAGCTATGACATCTAAGGATTTTAGCAACCAGATCACTGATCAGTCAATAAAAGTCAGCTTTACCAGACTGAGCCCATGAATGTCCACATGTTCCACCCAAACAGCTGGGAAATTAAGCCAATGCGGAAGTGCCAAAAACTGCAGTTCCTCGAATGGCCACTTGAGGCTGGCTCCAGAACGAGTCAGTCTCCATAAGTCCCCATGTTAAAATGTCCAACTTCACAGCAGAAATAAACATGTTTACAGCCTGGTACAAAAAACAGTTTTGGTCTCTATAGCTAATTTCCCCGTTCATGACAACTGTACTGAGGGTGAATTTTTATACAACTCACCTGTTCAAATGATATTAAGGCTTAAAGTTATGCAGAATTAAGAGCGTGGCCACTTTGATTGACAGGTGAGTGCCGTTACAGATGGCTTGTTTGAGTACCGAGCTGTGATTCAGCCTGATTCAGCTCTGCTGGAGATCCACGTCTTTGCTGTTTGTTAGATTGGCGATAGAGAGGTGACAGGACAACAGTCAACTATCTTTCTCCATGATGACTGACCCCACTTATTTGTCTATTTGAGAAGGTTGCCAGATACAATGAACATAAGTTTTAGTATGGGTCTCTGTACAGGCACGATGACACCAAATCTGGAAAACTCACTGTGATGACACTGACTACCATTATGCACATATTAGGAGTTGGAGGTATCAAGAACAGCAGGTGGAGATAATTCTCCAGTTGGGTACCATTAAAACCATTGCAGAAGTAGAGGACATTATGAGTAGATAGAATTAAAGGAACACTAGTCAAACCTGAAACAGCTGAAAAAACATTATGATGGAAATATGTGTAAAGAATTGAATTTAAACTGAAAAATAGTCAGCGTGAAGTCATTTGATTCATTTAAAGTCGAGTAGATTAAAACAGGTTTTCACCAAGAAACAGTTCCAGTAGTAAGAGTTCCATGTCACTCTTTAAAAACAAATGATGAACTTTTCCTCTATACACTTCCTGACTGAACTTGTTTCTCATGTTGGGCTCTGCTGACAGCGGGGATTTACCTCAGGCTGTAGAGGACTTTACCATCCGGGTACACTCGCAGCATGACGTTGTCAGTGGTGGTGTCATGGGTGAAAGACTTCTTCGAGTGGACGAAAAACATGTCAGGTACCCAGATTTTCTTCACCAGGCGGCTATCGAAGGTCATGCTCTGGTTGTTGTTGCTTCTGAAGGACAGACGTTCATCTTTCCAGTAGTGCCTCAGGTACAGGGTCATAGTAAAGTCCTTAAACAAGGAAATTAATGTTTGTTACAGTGCTATCTCAACTCACAATATACATGATTGATCTTATGTACAGTTGGGTCAACACATACCATATCCACCTCTGAAATAGCATCCAAACTTTCAACCTGAACGTCCACTCCAACTGGGACTGCAGGCCCTAGAGAAGAATATACAGTAGCACAACAATGTATGAACCTGTAGTTTACAGTCGTGTTGACATAACTGTTATCTTCAAATACATGTGTGGACAGTACAGATGTGCAGATGTAGACCAGGTGTCTCATCTGGAACAGTCTGGATTATGTGCAGTTTTTTTTTGGAGGTTGTGACTCCTCTTTATGCCGATCCGTTTGCTTCAAACAATAACTTCTGCTCTCTTTCATCCAAATCCCCATAAAAGCAGTTTGGTGCAGATTTCCAAAAAAATGGCACAGAGCCAGCTGAGTGACTGCTCTAATCCTGGCTGACATTATAGTGCAGGCTGTTGTCTTCTGTTGTTGTTTTCTAACAGGGCTCTCTTGACATTTTCAAAATGGAAAAAACAAAAGTATTGTCTGAATTCTCTGATGTTTTCCCTGTTCAAAGTAAAATCCTGCTTGTGCTGCCCTCTAGTGGTTGCAGCATGATCCCTCAGTGCAGCACCACAGAGATACATGCAGTAATTGCACAAAACCACTTGAGCAGACTGTCAAAGTGTTTCTGGCCACCTCATGAATACACACAGTTCAACATTCACGTACATTTTAGCACGGCTTCAGTCTATAAACTCCTGAATATTTGGGTTTATCTGCTGTTTTGATGTTCGATTTTCTTTGTGGGGGGTTGGTGAGAGCAGCATTACTCAATGAGTTTACACTTCTATGAAGATGCAAACATAAGACATGTAAATGTCTCTGCAGATCTACGACAAGAAAGGTGCTACCAGTTATTGCGGCCCCAAATTGCCAAATGTCAACTGCACGCTGTGTCAACGTGCATGATGAACAAGATCGTTGGTTAAGCCAACCCAGTTTAAAAAAGAACGGCCATGCAAATGCCTCAGAACACCCTCACTTGTTCACTTAGATGCAAAAGGAAGCATGTATGGATATGATTTCTGAGGGCTGTTTGAAATACTTTGTGCACCTTAAACCAGCTCAAATTTTCTAATGTAAATAAAAGAAATAAAGACAATAAAGACTAACTGAAGTCTGCCATTGAAGGAGAAAAGGTTTTCCAAGAGCTCTCACACAGATTCAAGCTTTGAGTGCGGCTAATGTGGCAGATTAGGATGGCAGTTATTGTAACCTAAAGCCACAGACTGTGGCTGCCTGGTAAATAATCAGCAGCATGGCTCAGACATAATCTACCCTGTTATGGCATCTTTTCAATCCAGAGCTGGACACTCCACCTCCCACATTGAGATGCCGTATAGACTGGATGATGTTTAGTGTAAAGTCTAAAAGAACACTTGATGTGGCTAATGACTGGTCTGGACACTGAATTAAAACACCAGTCTTCTGGCTGCCTGCATGACAACTGACTGACAGTTTAGTTTAGAAAGATTAATTTTCTTACCTCCAAATCCTGGCCTCATTGTGAAGTCATGGTCGTCTATCCTCAGCAGATGCTCCGTCTTTGTACCCCAGGCTTTAGTTATGTCTGGACTCCTCTTGAGTATGGGACTGAGTTTTGGGAAACAACAATTCAAGAGTTTATTTCCGAACCAATACATGTGAAGTTTATCGTCTCTAAGAAACAGTCTGACATTATCCACTTAGATGACGTTACATTCCTGAGAACCTAGTTTGTTCTAGTTGTGGACTCATAAAAGCTTCATGTTTCTGAGGTGCCATGTTATGAGAATGCTCCTTAAACTTCCATTATGGTGTAGTGCCAGCCAAATGTTTGTAAATGTAAGTGTGCCAACCTGCTCTGCATTATTACGAAATCTTATGTACAGATAGAAGCTGGCTTAATTATTGTGGCATTGACCAATCCTGAGCTGAGCTCAGTCAGGTTTTCATCCAGATTGTGGAACCAGTGGCGCTCGAGTCTGTATGTGGATACAGTCAGTTGATTTCTGTCTTCAGTCTTTTCAGATGCATACGTGTTGCTATGTATTTACTGTTTTTTGTGTGTATTGTTTCTTTTATCTACTGTGCTATGGTCCTTTTATCTTTGAATGTGTGAAATAAAGTTATGATATATAATACCTATTGGTTGTGATGCACAAAATAAATCAGTAGAAACAATATGCCTATAATTAGGGGACCTCCAGAATCTAACAGAGTGTCAGGTGCATAGGACATAATTTTCTGGAACCAGAATCATATTTCCACTTGAAAAAGGTTCAAGATTGAATCCTGTCATGACATGACATGAAGACATAACTAAAGCAAGTACTGAATTAAACGTTTACATTGCTATATGTCTGATAAATGCACTCAGTGGCCACTTTAACATGTAGCTACATTTTTCTAGTTCTATGTATGACCCAACCTGTAACCTCTGTGGCTGTGAAGTGAACCCAATGCAAAAGTGCCAAAAACTGCAGTTCCTCAAACGTCCACTTGAGGCTGGCTCCAGAAGTGAGTCAGTCTTCATTAGTCCCCATGTTAAAATGTCCAACTTCACAGCAGAAATAAACATGTTTACAGCCTGGTACAAAAAACAGTTTTGGTCTCTATAGCTAATTTCCCCGTTCATGACAACTGTACTGAGGGTGACTTTATATACAATTTACCTGTTCAGATTATATTATGCAGAATTAAGAGCATGGCAGCTTTGGGAACTGAGCTGAAAATGTTCGTTTAGCTTGTTTAGGCAACAGTCTTGATTACAATTATTACAAGCTTCTGCTGTCCAGTTTTGGTGAGTCCACTCAGTTTTGTGTTAGCATGCATTTAACATTTAGCTTGAAGCAGTGCTGTGCCTAACAACAGCCACACAGAGCTGCTAGAATGACTGGAGATACTTACTTTTAAGTTAGTTTCCCAAATGTGTGTCATAATTACATTTCAGATTTAAGTTTTTGTGCTTTGAATAACTTCCACATTCACGCAGATTACCTTTATGTGTCGGAGGTGACTTCCAGTGCGTCAAATATGTTTGTTTCAGTGTCAGTGTTGTTATGACTGTGGTCATATTTTTCAGTCTGCTGTGTGTGTGTGTGCCCTGTGTGTTCTTTGTTGTGTTAATTGTATATGCAAATAGGACTGTGCCATAGCAGAGCAGCGATTGATGGAGAGAGTTCAGGACCTGGCCCGTGGTTGGCTGCAGCCGAGACACACTTGGGTATATAAGGAGCCAAGATGGCAGCAGGCGGCTGGCATTCCTTCATCCTCCTCCTCTCCCAACCGGCCACATTCCTATGCTGTCACATTTTTTGAGTAGTTGTAGTTCTGAGTAGTAAGGGTGGACCGTCATTTTTGTTGATCGTGTTTTTCCCATGTTTAATCAAGTATAGGGAGGTAAGTCTGTTGTCATTTGTTTTCATAGGATAGTTTTGTTTCTTTCTAAGACAGGAATATTTTGTTTGTTGTTTTGACCTGGGTCCGCCCCGAAGCATCACTCAATTTATATACTTTATTTATGTCTTTTTGTTCACTGGTATGTCTTTGTAAATAAATAATTGTGGACATATCTGAAACGAATCTTTAGTCATGGTACTTGGGACTTGGGGAAGATGGGGCCTGTTCACGCTATGCCCTAGGCACCCCTAGACTGGGGCATAACAGTGTAAATGTGTTCAGGTGACTGAGAGTGTAAGTGTCCTAGTGGTAGGGTTTTGTCCATTGTCGCGTGTCATTGTATTGAGGTTATGTAGAATAAGTGAATAATCTTTTCCTCATTCTTAAGGATGAGAATGGATTATAGTATGGGCTTAGTAACATAAACAGAAGCAGCCCATCCTCCTCACTACATACTGCTAACAATGGTATGATTAAAATGTTGACCATGGACCTCTAAGTCCAGAGAGGCTCCCTTAATCTCCACTATAGGATTCTCCTGCTTCAGTTATCATTCTAATTGAACCAAAAACGATTTTACACACACATACCTGCCAATCTTGCGACTGGATCCTTTGGTCGGAGGCATCTCTCTTTTCGATCTGAAAGGGGAAAAACTTTAAGTGATGTTACTCAAACATTACAACAACATTAAACAGCACTGAAGATAAGTTGGACATGTTGTAAAATAGAAAAAACTGCAAACAAACATCATATTCTAATGAATAAACATTGAAACTTTGGAGTAAGATGTGGTTACTGTGGTTAAATGTGGTGCACAACAGTATGCTGTGCACAGGAAGTTATCAGCAGTCTTCTCAGATCAGTGAGTGATTTGCTTCATTCAGAGAAAAACTGAAATCGCCCTCTGACCTCCACTGACCATTGCAAAGCACCCAAAATTGCAATCAAACGTAGTCTTGGCTGCCTGAGACTGTTGTGTCTGTCTCTTGTCATTGCAGTGAGTGTAACTGACAGATGTTGGAGATTTCTGGAGCCATATTACTGGGAAAGGTTAACTCATTTGAACGAGAAGGTTAGACCACTATCTTTAGCTAGTGCCAGTGCTTTTACCTTAACTCATCAGCCTGGATGCAGTTGAACTGAGAAGTGATTAAACATATGAGGGAGGATAGACCACAGAGAGGTCAAAGAGCTGATGAGCTGGCAGCACACCGCCTGCTTTGCTGGCCTTTGAACCTATAAATGAGTTGACTTGAGGATACTCAGAGCTTTAACATATGTATGATGTTAACATAGGATTATTCACTTCAGTGAATGTTCAGTATAGAACATACTAAGAAGCCAAGACGTGTGGCTTGTCACCAAGAAGTGTAGAAGAAATCCACTGCACAGATTCATCAGGTGTACATGAGTATTTCATACACCACAAAAGGCATCTAGATGTTGCAGTATGTCAGTAGTAAAATTTTTTCTCAGCAGGAACACAAGTGATTTTCTGCTTTTCCCTCAGTTTTGGTGACATATTTGAACTGTTTATTGCAGTTTTGTTTCAGCACTGCATTTCTTGGAAACCATTTTGCAATACTGTCCTGATCAGAAGAACAGCATCAGTCATTTACTCAAACAATCCAAGTTTTTCTGCAATAGACCTCATGTGACTGTACAAATAAACACAGTTGTCCCTCCGAAGCAAATGAGTCATTTTATTAAATTATGATATACTGCATGTTATGGAATTTTCTATCCTTAGGTTACACATGGTCATGCATGGGCCTTGAGGTCATAGACAGCGACAGCACTAAATCATATCAGAGAAGACTCTCTCCCTCTTTGGTATGTGAGGCCGCTGTTTGGATTTCTGGAGGAGTGCAGGTGCCAGCCTATCTTAGAGTTGCCTGGTGACCAGGGTCGAAGAAACTGAATGTTGGCCTCCTAGACATAATAGATATTAACTGTTGACGTTTCATTAACATAAACAGACAACAGTGGCTCCAGACTAGAATGTGCTGAAGGTGAACACTAACATGGGTAAAAACATTCTCTTTGACTATTTTGGGCGCATAGTATTTGTGTATGGGTAAAGGTTTAAAGTCTGACCACCAGCATGAGTTGGGCAGAATAAAGACCGACTCATACGCATACCTGATTATATGTGTGAATGTCTCTTTCTCCTTGATCAACCTTCAATAAATATTACAGCATAAGACATCAGAGGCTCCTGAACACTTTCTTCCCTCCTGACCTGGTGCCATTGATTTTCAGCAAAACACTGCAAGGATTCATGACTTTGTCAACTGTGGTAGTTAGTAACAAGTGTTAGTTATTTTACCCATGACCACAGTCTGAACTACATAGTTTTAGTTGACTTCACTATAAACTTCACTATAGTGGTGGTGTTTGTAAAGGTCTTGGAAGGCATTGGTATTGTTCCGATCATAGACACATATTTTGTCTTTTATTTTGGCATTTTTCAGTCACAAAATCTGTTGTTTTTATCAGACAAAGGTATAGAGACTTTCAGTGAATGATACAAAAAAGTTTGAGAAACACACCCAATGTGTTCAGACATAAAAGCACAGCTTGAATCCTGGGGAATAAACTCTTGTGTGATCTGAGTCCAGCTGGATGAGGGTTTTGTTGCTAACAAACTCAGTATTTCATTTGAAGAGGAAGTTTCATCTGTTCAAGTAAGAGGTTCAGTTCCATGAGATAAGCTCATAACAAACATTGATGTATTGATGCTAATGACAACATGCAATTTATGATGAATTTGGTCCAAATCGTTGCTATCGTCATCAGACCACTCTGTGTACACCAGAGGAGCTTTCCTGTGGCAGAACATAGCTCACTGTATACAGAAGAAGTGTAAAGGCTTTAGGTTGAGTCACTGTTATTATCATTATTCAGTGACAGGAAACAGTAACACAATTCATTATATCCTGGATTGTATTAATATTTAGTCATTTTCTCACAGCAGAACCTGCATCAGCACATGAAACTTTCCATGAAGTAAGATGTGGCTTTAGTTTCTGGAGGCAAGTGAAGTACATGTCTAGTTGTAACCTCTAATATCAGCTAAACTTCTCAAGTTCAAAACTGTAGGTTTGAACAGATGCAGCACAGACAGACAGTATAACATGTTTTACATCTGTGCTTTACTAAAAATTATATTTAATTGCTGGCCTTCATTCCGCCCGGCTGACCCTTCCCAAAGCCACAATAGCAATAATTCAGAAAGCACATTAACACGCTTAGATTACAGGTTACATAATCAGAGTAAGTGATTTTCTAACCATGCACATGTCACATTTTGCTGCTGTCAGCTAAAAACAGAGCATTAATTATCAGGCATGTAGGACAGCTCTGTCCTGAATCCACATCAGCCCTGCTAAGAAAAGACACCAAAAACTCAAGACTGGGTGTACGGCTGTCAGTGCTCTTGTACTGGAAGTTGTTGGGTTATGTGGCACACTATGATCTAAACAACAGCAGTCATTCATCCTTCATATTCACTTATGTTTCATAATAATTATAACTGGAATATACAAGAGGAAGATCAGCACCAACTACTTTGAAACATTAACCCTTCATCCAACAACACCAGAGGCTGACCCTGCCATAACCCCTGCTGACTGATGCCCGAGCTCCCTCTCCTTATACATATGTACCATATCTGACAACATTATGTCTTATGTATGCATAGGAATACTGCTTAAATATGACATATGAAATAATTCTGCTAACTTGTAGCTTAACCAAACTAAGCTGGGTGATATGGAGACTGAAAGGAGCCCATGGATCATTTTTGCACTTTCAAATTCTTTTGGGGAAAATTTCTGATATATTTTGGCTTTATTTGCAGATACATGACCAGACATTACTTGCAGAAAGAAGCTTTAGGACCAGGTGGCTGTGACTCAGGTTGTCTAATAAGGATCGCTAGTTTGATTACTTACTTCCCTGGTTGACGCTCCAGTTAAAGTGCTCTGGACAAGATACTGAACCCCAAATAGCACACTCACATACTGTGACGTCGGTGTGTAAGTGAGTATGTGTATGGGTGAGTTCATCGTGAGCACTTTGGACAGGAAGTGCTGTATCACTCCTGATGAGCTGTTGGCACCTTACATGGCAGTAGAAGAGTGTAGTAGTAAAGCTTTGAGTTGTTGAACACTTTATAAATAGTCCATTTTACTATAAATTATTTTGCTTTCTTACACGTATTATATCACTGAGCTCCATGCTGAGACAAAAGACAAATTTAGTTTTTCTGAAACAATCCAAGATGGATCATTTCAGAAAAACTAAATTTGTCTTAACTCAATGTTCACTATAGCTTTCAACCATATGTCACCGTCTTCATCATCACATAGATTGAATAGATTTACAGCAAAGAAATGGCAATTTGCATTGTGTGATTGATTAACAGTGTTAAGCATATATAGCATATAAGTCGACCAAGTATGAGTTGAAGCAGCAGATTTAAAATGTTAATGTTATGACAAAGTGAGAAAACTCAATCAGCTGAGGAGGACCATGATCGAAAGTTCCTGAACAAGTCTGTAAGTGGATTACAGTTGAGATTGTTTTGCCAGCTGCTGTTTCTCTGTCAGGCTCATTGAAGAACCTTCTCGAATGAAGATGTATTTTCTTGGACTGATCTGCCACATGTTCCAAAGCACTGTGTTTTTATTGAATTTCTTTAAAGTGTTTAACCATGGTTACAATCCTAATGGAGGAAATTTTGCTTGTTTAAATAAAAGTATGACATTTAAGATCTTACAGTTTAAAAATTGACATGGCTGCTTTCAGCTTTGCGCATGTTTACGCACGGCGCATTACGCCGTGTGAGCCAAACGTCTCCTACATTTCCATCATAATAAACTGACCTGACGTGCCTGTATGACTGCAGTATTTGACCTTTCGGACGCGGCTGCCCGGACACAACGACCATCCAAAGCAGAAAGCTGAGCAGCACCACATCCGTACGCATGGTGTCCGGCGTCTCAGCGCCTCTCCAGAAGTCTCAAAACTTCAGGCTGCTGCCACAACTTTCCCCGCACTTTTCCATTCCGCACATGCTTCCCGCCGCAAACATAGTGAGAATCTATACATGGATGTCACGGTATTTAATCTCACAGAGGAGGGGGGGAAGCAATTTCGCATAAACCTACAAATCCTCCACGTCAGATGGCTCGGATTTGCTCTCCGTGCGCTTTGGTGGAACGCTGAGCGACTTTTATTCCCGCGTCTTTCACCTCCACATGCACAGGTAGAAGCTGACAGCTGTGCAGGTCATCAGAATGAAGCATCTGATGTGCAGACTCTTATATCACGCGATAAATTATGAATTATCAGAATTGGATGAGGTAAACAAACCTCTAACCTAAAGGAAACATTTGGCATTATTTGATCCGTTTATATTCACAGGTGTATCAGGATGATGGATCATTGTGATGACGATGAATAATCTGCAAATAAGACTGAAAATAGATTTGAAAAGCACATTACCAATTATCATTAACAGCCTGTACACTGTACACTATAAACATTAACTGCTGAGTGCAGACATGAATGAATGAAATGAGTTTTCTTTGCACTATGAACATATAGAATGTTAAAATCAAGCATGTGACAACACATAATGTGACATAAAAAATATAAACATCATAAAAAGCATCCTTTGAGAAATTGATAAAGACATCAGGTACATGTTCATAAGTGCCACATCCAGACTACGTGATCAGAGCTGGTTAATCAGATGGATGCTGTGTGAGACAAACATGTGATGTCCTGTTTAGTCTGCATCCTGAGTACATTATGTCTTCACGCTGAAGGTAAAAGAAGCATATTCAGACCACAGAGGGTTCAGTGGGTCTGCTATGATCTTCTGAGTTAGATTTACAGTGTACTGGTTTGACATGTAAGTTATAATGCACATCGACACACAGTTTAACTACCAAACAAACAAACAAACTCTGTTTTCATTAGTGTAAAATCACCTGGAAATAAGAATCTTTATCTTTTTGTTGCCTCAGAATGAGACTGTAATCATCAACTTCACCACGAGATGCTCACCACTAAATCCTACACACTGGACCTTTAAAGTTGGTCACAGTGATCTGCTAGTAGTGTCAACATTACGTGTTCCTGTGGAATCACCAGGCCAGGAAAAGTGTCAAAAATATCAAATCAAATAAATAAATTAGACAAAAATAAAACAAACATTTATGTGAAAAGTTTATATGAAAGTTTCAAAGTCAAAGAGATTATGTCAGGATTATGACTAAGTCTTATTAATTAATATGAAATGTAATAATAAATAAAACATGTAAAACAGAATGTTCATTACATTATGGTCCACATCAGCTAAATAGAACCGCTGGCTTTTAAAGGTGCACTTCCACAAAGTGAGGGGACCCACAATAAAAATAGATAATTTAAAAGACAAAATTGGTGCAGCAGTTGATTTGTTGTCAGATATGCTGTTTATAGGATTATCCAAAGAGAACCAAAGCTTTATTTAACTTTACTGCATGAGATTACGTTTGATCCTCTGTGATTATGTTTGCTATTGTTATTAAATCACAACATGGTAACAGGAAATACAGACAGTCTGTCCAATCGGAGCCCAGAGGGGAGCTTCTGTCCGAGGTAACAGAGCAAGGCCTGGATCTGTTTCTAGGAGCTGTAAAGATGGAAGACTACAGCCACCGCTCCTCTAACACAAAGTTTTAAGTAGTTTAGGACAGACTAACACAGCAGAGGGGTTAAAGATGTAAAATTCAGGATGCCCAGTACCGAGGCCAAATCTTTACCTCAACAGTCTGGGTTAGATTCCAACCTTTGCTGCGTGTTGTCCACTAAACAATATAAATGTATACAATATGTTGTAAAATGAAAAGCAGTGCAGGAATTGCACAACTGTTGGCCTTACTGATAAGGCTAGTAGCAGACAGAAAGAAACTGTTTCTGTGCTGTGTGGTTTTGGTCCTGATGGACTGCAGCCTCCTACCAGAGGGGAGTGACTCAAAGAGTTTGTGTCAGCCACAATCTTTCCTGCACGTTTCAGAGTCCTGGAGGCGTACAGGTCCTGGAGAGATGGCAGATTGCAGCCAATCACCTTCTCTGCAGACCAAATGACACGCTGCAGTCTGCCCTTGACCTTGGCAGTGGCAGCAGCGTGCTAGATAGTGATGGAGGAGGTGAGCATGGACTCAATGATGGAGGTGTAGGAACTGCCCACTTCAGGTCCTGGGAGATGATGGTTCACTGTTTGTGCTAATTGAATGTTATCCTGATGTCCTGACGTGTTTAGAATGCCTGACAGCGTTAAGTCACTAAGTCCCAGGACCAGCTGACTGAGAGGACTCTCCTCCTCTCGGGTGTTTGTGAAGTGAGTGGGGCTCAGTTGTTGTTAGTTTTTAGCTTTTAGCTTTTCTAAATGGTGATGTTCACAGGGCAGAGCTGAGTGTGTGGTGCATTCTAAAAAAAAATGCTGGTTGCAGAGTTTTAACTGGATCCTCTTCCCAATTCCAAAATCTACACTGTGTGAGACTGTACTCTACTCACTGCCATGAAAATACAAAATCATTTTTAGATATTCAGCCACATTTGAATTAGAATCTTAAATAATCAAAGGTGTTTCCATTTGTGAAGATGGAGATGTTTCACTTTCATTACTGACATTTATTTTCAATGCAGCAAAACCTTCTGAAATATTCATACTTTGGTGTCTGACATTTTAGTGACAACAGAACTAAAGCAGAGATGTCATCCTGAGGTCATTAAACAGGACTCTGTCCATGAAGTCACAAACAGAAAGAGACACATAGTCGTATCAACCTCCTCCAAATCTACAAAGTACCACTGGACTGATTTATATAGTTTGTTATCTACAGTATAATTTATATGTGTATCTATATACTGGATACTGTATTAATTATTATATTATACTATACTGGGTCTGTGACCCCTAGGGGGTTTGCAGAAGTACTGCAGGGGTCCGCCAGTTTTTGTCATAATAATTGACAATTTTCACCAAAATAATTTGTGAGAATTAAAAAATATAAAAAAAATGATACTGAGTAAACTGAAAGCATTAATATGCAATAATAAGCTACTTTTGACAAAAACTATTACTATGTATATATTATTTATAAATTATTCCATCATGCATGAACGTTTTATGAATCATAGACACATATAGGCTAATAACCCAGTATATACATAGGTTAATATGGTGAAATAAAAGGTGAATAAAGTAAATATAAAAGTTATTGTTATATTATTATTATTATATTATAGGCCAGGCTTAAAATGTGACACATTTTTAAAAATGAATTACATGTGGGGGTCCCTGTTCTGTTTGTCTCTCGTCCAAGGGGTCCTTGGGCTGAAAAAGGTTGAAGACACCTGTTATACTGTATATTATGGTATACTGTATTATTACATTTCACCACATACTATACTCTTCTACTCTTCTACTCTCATGTTATACTGTTTTATTTCATTACGTACTGTATTATATTTCTATTATATTACTGTATTAATACAGACAGGCACTTCATCATTGATCATATTATTAGTCTGATGTAAACTGTTTATATATACTAGACTTTGCTGCTAATCACGTCACCACTCTTTAGTTCTCTGGTTTAGTTCTATATTTTTACCTCTCTTCTTGTTTCAGTCGCTCTCTGCTCTCTGTGCGGGATCAGTAAAGGTTTATCTTATCTTTAATACAGTGGGAGGACAAACTCCTCTGAGCAGTTCCAGTATCCTGAACAAGAGCTGGTCCAATGTTTCAATAAGCCGTGTACAGTCTGTTCTCTTTTAGGTCTGATGGTCATACCCGTCCATTTCTCATATTAAAATCCTTATATTCAAATAAAATGTAACATGACTCATGAAATTAATCTGCAGGCAGGATTTTGCTGCTTTTGGCTGATTGGCGTTCTTATAATATCATAAATCAGTATGACTGTACGAGAGACCTATACTGTATCTGTGTCTGTATCAGCACTACACTGACACGTCTCTGAGGACTTCATGTAGAGTGATGTTCATACCAACACAATCATTACAGAGAGACGGTCAGTTCTGATGATCTGAACAAAAGAAAACAGAACTACAAGATCCTGGAGCCAGCCTCAAGTGGCCGTTTGAGGAACTGCAGTTTCCACATTGGCTTCACTTCACAGCCACAGAGGTTAGTGCTTGGAACAACAAGAGCTCAAAGAGCAATGAGAAGAAAACACTGAATCTGTTAATTAGTGTGTATAATTCTTAAAAAAATGTAGAAAGAATATACAGTATATGACAGACAGAATTATTTTTTAATACAAAAAAAAAGAATAATTATGACATTTAATAGTTTAAGAATATCATCTCTGAATAAATATTCACAGGAAAAAAAAACAAAAAGGAAAAAACTAAATTCATCTAAATTGGTCATTTGACACAAACTTCCTGCAGTTATTGTTTCACTATTTGGATTGCTCGTTCACTTTATCAGTTGTTCTGTTCTGTTATTGTTCTACATCAAATATATAATATAATATATCCATAAAATATGTCAGTTTTGGGAACCTCTGCCCAGTTCCACACTACACTGACAAATCACAGTAAAGGAGACCCGTCCACCAAACAAAGTGTCAAAATAAGAGCTGAGCCTCTTGACAGCTGCTTGGGATACGTCTTGCTCAAGGACACTTCAGCAGGCTCTCTATGTGTGTGTGTGTGTGTGTGTGTGTGTGTGTGTGTGTGTGTGTTCATGTGGAATACAAACGCAGCACAGATGGAAACAGACACTGTTGTTGGTTTAAATGGAACCTGAGTCATTCTTCATAACTTCAGATTGTCAACAAACAAACCAGCAGACTGTTGAAAATCACGATGTTTTGAGGCTGGAGTAAAGATGTAATGGTTATGTTTGTCATGCTTCTGGAGCTCTCAACAAAACCTACAGTTAGTCTTTTTCAACTGTGAACAGCTCTTCCGTTTCCTTTGTGCACTGCATTATGGGAGAATAGTGTGCACAAAGGTTTGTTTTGACTGCAGTATACTTTATTTGTATCTTTTCCAGTATCACAGTAACACACCACAGATACAAAACCGTCTTTAAAATACTGTGAATACGAGACACAGTGAGTGTTCAGACATAAAGTAATTATCCATCTTCAACCATCTGACCAGTGGAATTCTCTCAGCGTAGTGATGAGAGATTACAAACTCTAGTCTAATGTCCAGGTCACACTCGCTAATATCATGGACCTCACCTGTGATGACATCACAGCAGGCATGCAAGGTTTTTGTACGTTTGATGTAATTGTGATAACTCCACAAACAGGGAAATCTGACTGCACAATGACCTGCACGTTGTTCTAACATGTTCTATAATCACATTTAGAAAGCATATGAAATGATGTCTGAGGTCATCTGAGGTATGGTTGATGTGGGAGCGGTCAGCGCATTTTTTCGTAGTGTCACATTAATACTTCCTTTTATTGCTTCACAGCAACAGCAAAATAAATAAAACTCATCTTAAACAGAAAATACTCACTTTGTCTCTCAAAATGCGTTTGAAAAATAGTTTGCCCTTCCGCTCTTTAGCCAAACACACCTGTTCACGTGCGCTCAGGTGACGTCTTCATCTAGAGCCAACACCCCCTGACATCATCATTGCATCATCATCATAATCATTTCAGCAATATCACGTCAACATGATCAACAATATTTCATTATGATCAGCATAATTTGATATATAGACGGCAGCATGATTATAAGTTACTCACATGAATATGGTATAGTATAGGTGAAACACAAATTAGTGGCTTCAACAGTTGATCATGATCCAGCTAACTGTCAATAAATTGATCTTTTGTCACTCACAACAGTTCCAGATGAATTTTGAACCAGCTTTGCATGAAGACAACAAAAAGTCCATCCTCAAAATTGGACTTTTTGTTTTTTACAATGCATCTAAGCAAAAAAGAAAACACTGTAACATATCATCAGAATACATGTTTGCTTTTGATGCACCAGAAACTAATCCATCACCCCAGGACTTGATTCTGTAGTGGTGGTATAGCTCCACCTGCTGATTACTGAGAACACTGACAGTCAGCGCTGACGTTCATGTGAAGGCTCGTCACAGCAGTGTAGAAAACAGATACAGGAAAGTGAAAGTGGCTAAATTCTTCAAAGCAAAACAACACTTCATCCACTGATTCAATCTTAATCACCAGATTCATTAAGTGTGCAGAAAACTGCACTTAAAAGACATATTTTATAGACTGCTTTCTGTGAAGCTCACATGCTGTTCCATCAGATGTTAAAGTACTGCAGTCATCTGCACCTAAAGATTAAATTCTACCCACAGCAGATTCATACATAGTGAACTGTGAATTCACATCCAGTTTCAAGAACAAAAACAAATGTATGAGGAACAATCAGTGCACCCACCTCAAACATTTAGACTGTGGGAGAACATGGTTTTCACCCAGGAAACATGAAGTTTAAATAAAATATGAGAAGCCTCTGACAATATTGCACATTTGTTATTTATTACTTAGAACTTGAACTTGAGAAAATGACATGATTTGTTTTTATTATTTACTGTATGTACTAACTTGATAGAGTAGTAGTAGTGGTACTGTGAGCTTTGCTTTTCTAAATGAAGTGGTTAAAACATGAAATCTGACTCTGCTGGGTTAAAAAAAGCCTGTCCCTTTTTCATGTCCTCTGATTTTTAATGATCTCAGTGGATTGTTTTGCTTATTTGCACCTCGCTCCCTGTGTTCTCTCAGAATTTGGAATTTAAACAGACTGCTACCAACTGTTGAATAATCCGTGCCAAATCATCCCACATCAATTTCCCTTCTCTGCTTCGCTCCAGCGTCTAATTAGTTTGTTCACAGCACTGATGAGATGTGTTATGTCCTTTGGGTAATGTGCATGTGCAGGGCTATGTGTGCATGAGTAAATAAATAAATAAAACCTGACCGTGCTGGGTTAATGATGTCTTTGTGCATTTCATGTATTGAGCCAGTAGAGGGCAGAAAAGACTAAACCCTGATGAGACATGGCGCGGACTCTTCATATTGACAGTGACTGACCTCGGAAAAAAACACAAACATGCATTATAAATGATCAAACTCATGTGAGCTATACAAAGTGTGATTTCTAATCAAATCAATAAATACTCAATATCTAATACTTGTATGGCAGAAATGTACTGAGTGTGTCAACTTCAAGTCCACACCACCAGACCACCAGCACACACTCATAATTATCGTGTGGCAGTTTCTTTCAGCAACTGAGAGATTTTCCCTGTCTCTCTCACACACATGCTCATGCTGACACACACACACGCTCACGCTCACACACACACACACACACACACACACACACACACACACACACACACACACACACACACACACACAAGCAGAATTAATCTGGATTTGGTGAGTGGAAGATTGCTGCACTTGATGGAGAGCCAAGCTCATGACGTTACATAAAGCTTTTTTTTCTGTCTCTCTTCATTAGAGGTTAATCTACACACACACACACACACACACACGCACACACACACACACACACACTCTCACACACACACACACACCCCAACTGTTCAGCTGATCATATGGCCCAGACATGTCAAAATCACACACCATCATTTTTACAGCAGTGTTGCAGTGTGATAACTATTTTTTTAATTTTTTTTTTTTTTATCACAGACGATGAGACGCAGTTAAAGTTGATGTTCAGAATTTGAATAGTCGGACGAAGTTAGCTGGCAGAGACACAGAAAGACTTCACTGTGAGACTGAGGGATGAGCCAAATAAAAACAAGCCACATTAACTGCAACAATTAAGTTTCACAGTGTAACATGATGATGATGCTTTATATGATTTTAAATATCAGTTTATCAAACGACTGTCATGTCAAAAACATCATTATTTTCTTTGCAGAATAGAAAAGCCTGTGAAACAGCTTCTGGATCATCGTGAGACACTAACATTCTGCATTTATCGATGATTAAAACCCAAACCACAAACACGACTAAAGAAATAATAGTTCAGCATTTTGGGAAATATGCATATTTACTTTCATAAATTCACTATCTGAATAACAAGCACTCCTTTATCTTGTTGTGTCTTCCATATTCACACAGAGTGAATGTAGGGGCGTTACATGTCTGTTAATGGAGTATTCCTCTGTGACCCACATGGTTTTGGTAGGTTTAACAAAGCTGTGAATCTGGCTGTAGTTTGTCAAGAAATAGTTCCAGCACGTAACTCCATCTGAAACCTGAATTTGTTGATTAATTAGTGAGCTTTAGAGATGTTGTAGGTGCCTTTTTTTTTTTTTTAACTTTGGAGTGAGCCAGGCTAGCTGTTTCCCCCGCTTCCAGTCTTTATGCTAGGATAAGCTAACCACATCCTGACTCCAGCTCTGTACTGAACACAAACATGAGACTGATATCCATCTTCTCACTCTCTGAAAGAAAGAGAATAAAGCTGGCTGCATTCTTCTTTCTGCGATTACATGGGCCCAGTGCGTGAAACACCAAGATCTGCGACTGCACTAACTGTGTGTAGCTCCTTGTTGATGATTGGCTCGTTGGTCTGTGGGAACCCCAAACCAATCACTTCCTTTCAGATCAGACCATCAATGTATTTATGTTATTTATTTAAGACTCTGCTCTACACTGGCAACATACAGACACTATAAAGTTTGTAATCTAAAAATGGTATTTGCTCCACTGCAGGGTCAATGGCAGGTCCTGCACAGGTGAGAGCTTGACTTTCACGACTACGTACACATAAATGTTTGCAGCTGACAGCACACACCCTGACCATGTGGTGATTACTCTATTTTTCTCTTCTTAGCTTCCTTTGTCAACATCCTATCTGGTCTCTTCATCTCTGCCATGATGTCTGTAGTAGATGTAGACTGTAACACCTCAGCCTAATATTACAATGAGGCTTCTTGCCAGTCTTTTCCCTTTATTTTCTCCTCTCCTTGTGTTTCTGTCTTGTCTCTCTCTGTTGTGTGTGTTGCTGGTCATGGCCTCCAGTTTTCCCTCTCACCTGACTGATCACTACACCACCTGCTCCTCGTCATCCATCAACCCATGTGGTATAAAAGACCTGATCAACCTCCTGGACGCTGACAGATCCTTCCGTCTCTCTTGTGGTAATGACACTGTGGTCAACTCTTTAGATTCCCTCACTACAAAACCTCCACCTGCCTTTCATACCTCCATCCATTTTTCAATAAAGTTTTTAAACTGTTCTTAGTCTCTGGTTGTGTTGGCATTTTGGGTCTGTTATGTTCAATATAATACTCAAGTTACATGCAAAAACAACCATAGTGGGCCTGGAGTGGGAATGAAAGAGGAGCCATTCTCGCTTTTACAAGTCAGTGTAGCATCAAGATGTTTTTGAAGCTGTTATTCTGAGGTAAAACAGTTGCATAATGTTGCTTTAAGTCCTTTGGGTAATGTGTATGCACGAGGGTCTGCACACTTCACACATTAAAAAAGGAAGTAGAGGGGTAAGATGGGACCTGCAGGTTTACTGTTGTTACCTCCCATTTTACATTCATATCTCTCATCGTTAGTCACTGTCTAGAAAATCAGAAATAATAAAGACACAAAGGAAACAGTGGATTATCTCATGATTTAAAGCAATACTTCTTTATGTTGTAATTTGTCAGCAGTAATGTGACATTAATATGGCATAAAATTACTGACATGATTCTAACAAGTCGCTGCGACAAGCTGGATCAAACGGACGCTGAGCTTTAAGCTCGGGACATTTCCTGTGAATGTGTCAGAGGCACTCGCTCACATTTAGCAGCATGAGATGGATTCAGAAGGAGTGAACGCCTCAACGAGCCCGCTGTTTGGTCGTGACATTGCGATGACTCATTACCTCTGTGGCATGGACACTGTGGGGCTGTACAGATGAGGTCAACTCAGATTGGAGGTTAATAATCATCTGCCCTGCTGGAGTGTCTCTGAGCAAGACTGTTGTGTCTGTATACATTACATATATTAAACTAATTGACATACTGTAGTATTGTACTGTATAATTTTGCAGTTAGCAAACAAGATACTTCATTAGCAGAAAGACAAAGACGTGACCAAACCTCCAAACTTTTACACTTAAAAACCAACTGGCCAACTTTTTAAAATAATTGAAAAAAGTACTAATAGTAAAAATTCATTCATTACTTTACTTTTCATTTTATCTGCTTTTTGATGCCCTGGGAATCTGAATGTGACGAGAGCGATCGACTGTAAGGGCTGAAGTGTGAGGGCACACATGCAGAAGAAGTGGATTTCGCTTGATGTGGTGTGACATGAGCCAGTGGTCAAATATCTCTTTGTTGCTTTGCAAAATCATCTGGAGATCTGATGTTCGTTTGTTCGCTCAGTCGCTGGTTAGAAATGATGATGCGGGGTGTTTTGAAGTCACAGACACTATAGTTAATGTTGTATAACAGTGATGTGCTGTTCTGCTGTCTCAGCAATGTTGAATACAGTAAAATGTGTCCCACTTGGCCCCTATCTGTGCCAAAGGATTGTTTTTCCTTTTCCATGTCTTCCTTCGACTCAAGTAGAAAACATTTGATTTTTAATATTGAAACTTCATCACAGACTTCAGATGTGAACAATTATCCCGTTCCTGTTATGGATAAAGAATCTTCAGCTTATCTTTCCAGAAACAGTGATGGGACTGCACCTCTGGCCTGGTGATGACTATTTTTAGGGCAAATGCAAAAGTACACAGATACAAACATAAGCACATTTCCACACACATAGCACCCACACACTACTGTTACCGGGATGTTTTGAATGATGCAGAGAGATCAAAACTCCTGCCATAGCATGCCCATTTCCTGACCTGGGATCTGTATCTGTGACCAGATGGGAGCAGTGTGAAGATGGGTTGAGGGCATAGCTGGGGTCATGTGGTATACTCTGTGCTCTACGTGCGATGGCTTTGTTGTTGAGGTCGAACGGGTTCGGTGTGGGGAGACCAATGATTTTGGAGGCATTGTGCGTGTGTTCCTGTTGGAGGCAGTTAACAGGAGGAACAATAGAAGAGAGTGGGTTGGATTATACTTTTATAGAGCAGCAACAGAAGGTGGGGGGCAACAGAAAGCACTTTGAGTTTGCAGATGTCAGAGAGTCTTTGTTGGCAGCATTTGTAGACGTCGGTGGTGTGTTGTTCAAAGCTCACTTTATTGTCCATTGTGAGTCCGAGGCATTTGAAGCGCTCCACCATCTCAACAGTTTCATTACTGATGCAGGTGGGGTTGTGGGTGGAGTCGTGAGCTGTGCTGTGAGTTCTTGAAGTGTTGGTTAACAGTTCTTTAGTTTTTTAACTTCCCCAGTGTGATGTCTTATAAGATGGTTGATGACTTGGTCTTTGGGATTGGTTGGTTGCTCTGTGTGTGTGGATACAGTTTATATACATTTTCATTTGCTGTGTGAAGTTTTTGATGAAGGTCACTCGACCAAACTCGACCAGACCTGTTAATGACTTTTTGTGTTGAAGGCCTGGATCTCTACAAAGACTGGTCATCGGGAGCCACATGCACGTTCACAAAGTCTTTACAGCTGGTGAGTAATAAATATCTGCACAATATTACTCATACTTCTTCTTTTACTCTATAAGGACTTTACAACATTTAAAGCACAAATAGTCTTCCTCAGGTAAATGTGAGAGTGTGAGCCATGTTGTTGTGTCCAGATGTTTTCATCTTTTTGTCTGGATCTCCACATAATTTTCCATCTAAACATATCTTGCCAGCTCCTAATGAACATGCTCCTCCTGAGGCTCCAGGGATCATCTCTGGATCAGACCTCAAATGGATGGGCCAAGTTTTTTTTATGAGATGAAATATGATTATGAAAAGTAATTATTACTGATTAGGTTCGGTTAGAACATACTGCTTGGTTCAGACCATGGTCTTACTGTCTGCACCTGCTTTTGTTTGCTCCCATTTCTTGCCCTCATTTTTTCTTTTTCTCTCTTGTGCACAATGTACTCACTCACACAGGTGTGTTATCTACACACACTTTACTTTGCTTTCTTTCTCACATTGATTAAATGAATAAATCTGGGAGGCCAATGGAGTTAAATGTATCCAGAGATTCAAAAGAAAAGGGCAAACACAGGAGGACAGAAACATTTTTGTCAGTTTAGTATTTATTTTGTTGTTTAGTAGGACACTCCAGATGTCCTTCTCCTCCAGGTCCTCCTGGGGCATCCCGAGGCATTCCCAGGGTAGATGGACTATGTAGTCCAGCTGGTGCCCGAAACACCTCCAAAGAAAGGTGCCCATGATGATAACAGGCATTTATTTTTGGGTATTTGTCAAAAAATGTAATGTATGTAACATGAAAACTCATGTTCATGTTAAAACTCATGCAGCAGGGGCTACAGGGTTACAGCTCCTCCAGAGTTCAACAGTCTCACAGCTTCTGGGAAGAAGCTGTTTCTCAGTCTGGTGGTCCTGGTCTTTATGCTCCGCAGCCTCCTGCCTGAGGGGAGAGGGACAAACAGAGCGTGTGCGGGGTGAGTGGGGTCCTTCATGATTTTCATTTGGATGATTCAAGATATTCATTGTTATAACTATCTATGCCTCGTGAAATCTTGCAGAATTAGTTCTTCAAGGAACGTTTGGAATACATTTAATAAACACTTGCAGGGCAAAGCCATGAACAGATGAAGATCAAAGTAACCCCCATTAACCTCCAAAAAGCTTTCAAAGCATCTGTAGAATCTCTGTAAAATAACCTGCTCTGCGAGTCGCAGATTTCTCTGTATTGCTTCATCCCTGAAACTGACATTTGCTTGGCTTTTCAGCCTTTGAATAACTTTTGCATTAATGTTAAGAGGCAAGGAAGTGAGTGGGAAGGACAGATTGTTTTTTTTTGCTATATTCAAATCCCCGCCTTTGGAATGTTTGCTGACAGGAAGAGGAAGACAGGATGGTGGCAGTTAGTTCTAAACATAAAGCTGGATCAATACAGAGAGATCATATACGAGTACTACCTGTGGTGGGACTGACAGCGGTGCAGGAAGGTGTCAGCAGAGCCTCATGGTAGAGTTTCTAAACAGCCTGGGAGATGTCAAGCAGAACTGTGTGCTTTTTGACTCAGTAAAAATAACATGCAGGGAACATAAAACAAAAGATGGGACATGGAATGTCTTATTTTGTCTCTCTTCACCTGACAGCACCTGCTTGTGTATCAGCTTCTGTCAGCGCTCAGGAAGATGAAATCTAAATAGACAAAAATATGCTGTTTGAATATGACTGTGTGCAGAATATAGCACCATAGCATTGATCTGCAGCCATGACCTGCATAATCCAAACATACACACACTATAAGATATTCAGAGAGTTTAAGATATGAGAAGTAAGTGTAGGGCTATATGGATAAGTTGTAAACCAAATACAATGCATTCTGTGAAGTTTGATAATACATTATCATTATCCTACTATTTCATGTCAAAATGGCTGCTGTGAAAAAGGTCTGTGTTTCTAAGAAATGAAGACATTACTCAGGTTAAGGGGACTGAAATGTTCTAAATCTGATATTTAAGTTGACCCTTCTTATAACTGATCTTATCTAACGAGTTAATCATCAAGGTTAGTTGCTTTAATTAAATTGTTTATGAGGTTTTAAAGTGTAGAGGAGTCCAGTTCAACAAGTGAACTTTAAAAGCTGGTTTTGTATTAGAACACAAGTTAACAGAACTTTCTGACCTTGTCATAAGTCACAGCTGAACAGTCCAAATTATTAGGACTGACTTACTTTATTGGAACAAAAAGCAAGCCTGTTTTGTTAGCACAACATAGTGAGTTTTTGTTTTGTTTTGTTTGTTTGTTATTAAAGCTAATAACTGATTATTATAATATTTGAATTGAATTACAATTTGAATCCTTGAAAAGCTGAATCCTAATAACTTGTAATCCTTGTTTATTCTGAAGAATATAAATTGGCATGTTTACATGACACTGTAAGGAGTAGGACTGACAGGGTTGTTATGGAATTTTCTATCCTTAGGTTACACAGGGTCAAGCATGGGCCTTGAGGTCATAGACTGTTACAGCACTAAATCATATCAGAGAAGACTCTCTCTCTCTTTGAGGCTGCTGTTTGGATTTCTGGAGGAGTGCAGGTGCCAGACTATCTCAAAGTTGCCTGGTGACCAGGGTCGAAGAAACTGAATGTTGGCCTCCTAGACATAATAGATAGCTAACTGTTGACGTTCCATTAACATAAACAGACAACAGTGTCTCCAGACTAAAATGTGCTGAAGGTGAACACTAACATGGGTAAAAACATTCTCTTTGACTAATTCTGGGCGTATAGTATTTGTGGCGTCATCTGTAAGGGTTTAAAGTCTGACCACCAGCATGAGACCGACTCATATGCATACCTGATTATATGTGTGAATGTCTCTTTCTCCTTGATCAAGCTTCAATAAATATTACAGCATAAGACATCAGAGGCTCCTGAACACTGAGATCACTGGTACTCATCCCATAGTTTGAGAAAGATAATGCATATGAATTTATTCTATTTAATACAGCATTGTTATTACACATGTCGTTTTTTTAATATTGGGTATTTGAATTTCATAACCTGTGAATCCCCAAAATATAATTATAAAAAATCGACTACTGAAAATTTTATTGATGGGAATTCAAACCACAAAGTAAAAAGTCAAATATTGACAGTTTCATTGGTGTTTACATTACAACACTCAGCAATGAATGAATGTCAGAATTCGGTATTATATGAATCAAATCTTTAAGGTCAGTTTTACTTCCATAAACAAACTGATCACGTGACATGCTGAGATGCTGACAAATCCTCAGTTTCTTGCATTAACGCGCATGCGCACCCTCAGATCTTCCCCATACGAAGAAAGACAGCCAGTACAAAGTCACTTCCTGTTTACGTTTCCACAAATGACGTCACGCGGATAACATTTAACTCACAGTTTTCAAAGCCGAACTGGAACCAGAGCAGAACTTGAGAAACTACTTTCCAACACTCTTCTGACGGCTCCGTTTCAACAGCTTCTCTTTTAGCTACACACCGGAGCACCGGGGAGCGGGAACGAGCCGCGGCGTCAGCTGTCCGAAGCAAGCTAGCCCGGCTACAAAGTGAAGCTAACGTTAAGTAGGTAGCAAGCTAGCTGGTGGCTAGCTAGTGAGTTAGCAAGAGGAACTGAACAGCCGTTCATCATCACACAGAGAGCTCAACGGCTGGCAGCATGGAGAACAAATACAACCTGAAGAGTCCAGGTAAGCCCCCTCACAGGTACTGCTCTGTTGTTCTGCAGCTGACAGCGAGTCAGCTTACATGACTGACAGCTGGAGCCCCCAAACTCACTGTGGACATTTAATGACGTTAACATACATGATGAACACAGCTGGTCAAAATGAGAGTGATACCTGACATTAGTATATAGTTCATTAGTATATACTGTACTGAAGGAGTACGTGGTGCTGAAGAAGCTGAGTTGGGTGCTGTTCCACTTTGTTTAACATCGTGTCTCTGTGTGTGGAGCTGTAGTCATGGTTGTTTATGGACCTGTAGCTGAAGTCAGCAAGGTGGTTTGATTTACAAGGATATTTACTGAACTATATACTGTAGATTTCCCTAGCAACAAGTGAGTCACAGGCATGTACATTTCAAAGCAATATACTGCTGCTCAGTTTAGCAAACATGAAGTTGATTATAGTAAAACTAGAACAAAAATAATAAGTGTTGGTCACAGTGTTCTGAATTACAAATGATAAATAAGCTGCACAGAAATGTGCAAAGAACTATACAAGCAGAAAGATGTCAGTGTCTGTTTTAGCTTGTAAAAAGATAGAGAGAAAAATGCATGTTACTATGTTATAAATGCTACAAATTACAAGCAGAGAAAAACACAGTTAGTTAAAACCAGAAAAGAATGAAATACAGGGAGGTTCACAGTAAGTGCAGGACATTGAACCTGGTCAGTCAGTGTTGACATGGACATTACATGGACATTTTCTGTCTCTCTCTCTCTCTCTCTCTCTCTCTCTCTCAAACCATCGCTCACAAATCAAATTTAACTTCTTTGTGTCACTATTTTGGAGCCTAAATTTCAGTCAGACTCAGATTTAGAAGCTTGTACATGAAAGAACACAACAGGCAGAGTATCAGAGTTTAGATGGTCTCAGTTTGAGAGACACTTCAGGCTGACTGTGGACGGTTTGCCCAATCCGAGCGTGTGATTGGCGGCCGCAGCGTGACGTTGGGCGTCTAATCAGAGTTTTGTGAAATCCTGGTTTTGTGTGTTTCTTAAAAGGATACGGTGTTAACATTATATCCTTCACATCCAGCCACATTAACGTCATAACCAATGGTTTAAAAAACAAAACAAAATGTGCTTCCTGGAATACTACAATAGAAACCATGATACCGTGCCTGGAAACACCCTTCTCTGGTGTCTTCAATTCAGTTTTCCTTTATTGTCCCTGATCAGACAAGGCATTTGAAGAAGAGCCTTTGTGAGGCTGTGAATAGCATTGGTTTTACTGGGGTTTTTCTGGCATTTCATAGGCCAAATGACTCTCAGGGGTTTGATTGCAACCTGTGGCCATTTGCTGAATGTCATCTTCCCTTTCAGCTGTCACTATATGATAAAGGTTCAAAAGCCCCAAAATGATAAATAATAATCAGCAATTGATCAATAATAAGAGGTTACAGTTAAAGCTACCAGTTTGTGTGGTAACTAGGTGTATGTAACTTTGTTTTCTTGATATTTGGACTTGTGAATGTGTGTTTCAGATTTGTATTCCAGTTTTTTAGTGCGTGTCCCAGCTCTCCTTCACATGCAGCTGTTATCAGACACAGTGTGGTAAACTGAAACTGAGAACTGAAAACAAAAAACAAAAACACGATACTGATAACATAATAAAAGCACTGTGTGACTAGTTGACTAGTCTAAATCTTAATTTCTGTTTATCGACAGGGAAATTATTTGTTAGGAACTTCCCAAGAAAGCAAGAGTTCATGCCACGTATCACCAAGTACCTGCTAGAGTATCATGTAAGTTTAATATTTGCTCTTCTGGTGTACAGCTCCTTCTCCTAACACATATACACACATGCAGGTGCTCTGTACCCACGAGCATACATGATTTGTTTGTTTAGGGCCATTGGGTTGGAACTGGTGAGTCTAGTCTTTCAGTTTCAGAATTACTAATCTTAATGAAGAGTCTGTTTAATGCTAACAAATCATGCCAGACCTTACAGACCATAAAACAAGGTTAAATACTACAGAGCTAGTTAGTTAAACTTCAAAAAGTACACATACACAGATTAAATATGAAATATCATTCATTTGTCTTTGGTACGGTTTTCCCCCACCAAAAACATGAGAGTGTCTGAGTGAGAGAGCAATACATTTACACCATTGTGGGTTGAGTGCTGGAGTTTCCCCATTGGCTGTTGCTCTTTTAAAATTAATAAGCATCAACGTTAGATTCTGCCTGAGTGAGAGATGAACCCACCAGCAAATATCCTTAGCCTGTACTCATAGAATCTGGAGTTACACTGCTTCTAAAGCTTGTTCGTGAAACAAATTTATTTTGCTTGAACGCACCACAAATTGCCTTCAGTGTCGCGCTCTCACACTGTCCAGTACTGCACACAAACTGACAGTGAGACACTGACACAGCAGGTTTAGTGAAAGCTCTAAGATGAGGGAAACTTATGATGAATGACATGATAACTGACTCAACTGTTTTTATGTACTGTCAGTCATTTCTTTGAGCACAATAATATGAAGCAGAATAGAACATAAGAAATGTTCTCTGTTCTGTATATCATTCCTTTTAGAGGATTTCTTGCTAATCCCACAGACAAGACACATGACTAAGAGGACAGGAACACTCCTGCACATAAGTGTGGTCCTCCTAGTAAAATGTGGCCATATCCACAACTGCTTACCATGTGGGCCACCTTGTGGCTCCCTTAAACAGCTTTTTAGAGTTAGAGTACGTGGTGTTTCATATCACCGTCTAAAGCAGTAGTCATGATTGGTTGGTTGGCTGTGTACTTTTGCAGACAGCAGTCCTGTTTGATTAAGAGCTGAGAAGCCTGGTGGCCTGGTGGTAACAGCTGTTCTCATGGCTGGAGCTACGTGCAGCCATGCTCCTGTATCGTCTGCCAGACGGTAACAACGAGAACAGCCTGCAAGCTGGGTGGCTGTGGTCCCTGACGATGCAGTGTGCCTTCCACAGGCTTCACTGATGAAAGATGTCCTGTATGGCTGGCAGTCTGCGATGTGGTGATGCTCTGTAGTGATCTGCTGCTGTGGGCAGAGCAGCTCCCGTACCAGACGGTGATGTCTGGTGACGGTGATCAGCAAGCTCTCGATTGTGCAATTGTAGAAGTTTGTGGAGATGCATTCATGCTATACTTCCTCAGTCTCCTCTGGAAATGGAGAGCTTCCGTGACCATGGTGTGTGAAGTGTCCAGGAGAGGTCCTTTGTCAGAGGGTGGTGATCATGGACTGACTAAGGGAGACTCAACTGCAAGTTGATCACTGCACGCCCTAAGACCCCAGCCTGGGATACTGATGGCACACAGATGGCACAGTACATTACCTGATATTTACGAGGGAATGACACTGTAAAACAACATAAAACATCCTGCTGTGAGTATCATAGAGGTGCTTATGCTCTGTAACAGTCCAGCAGAGTGAAAAGAGCTTTCTGTGTGGCCTGAGAAGAGTACACAGTTAAAGCACCCCAAATAACAATCACTTAACACAGAGTGAATCATAGATAAATGAGACATCCTGCAGATAAAAATGAATGAAATAACAGGGGGAGGAGGGTCATAGATAATCAGAATAGATATAATTATAATAAGTACTCTTTCAAATTAATCAAACATCTTATGAGAAGAGTGGAAAGTTTAGTTCTTGCAACAGCATTTAATGTTTTCTGACTCAAATGTAATGTAAATGGTCTGACCACACTGTCCAGTCCTACCTCACTGAACTTCTGCATGATCAGCTGCCTCAACATCTCCTTTTAAAGTTTTCCAGTGCCAAGCAGCATCCTCTGCCCTTTTACGGGGTGGTGACACTACAGGCAGCAGCATAAGCTTCTAGGATATCTCCATTATCCGAACCTGGGGCGACAGAGCCTTCTCTGTAGCTGCCCCCTCCCTCTGGAACAACCTCCCCAAACACATCCGTGACTGCACCGACCTTCCAACATTCAAATCTCTGACAAAAACACACCTTTTTAAAATTGCTTTTAATGTTTAGCTTAGTCTATTGTGTTTTTAGTGTACTATTTCATATTGTTTTGCTGATTTGATGTTCTTTTTATGTAAAGTGTCTTTGAGTATCTTGAAAAGCGCTTTTAAATAAAATGTATTATTATTCAATGATGTACAATATGTATGATTTGGTATTTGTTACAATTTGGTGGCCTCAGTTTCTGTTGTTAAAAACTACTGTAAATAGTTACAGTGCCTGCTCACCCTGCTGTGTAGTGAGATAACACCACCATCGTTCTCTGTCAGCATCCGCTCCACATCCTCCCAGCTCCTGTGCTACCAGTGTTAACACTAACATACCACAGCCTGGTGCAGCACCCAGTCCCGGGCAGTACAGCTAACTAACTATCAGCAGCTACATTTTGCAGCATATCACTTTACTGTCCATGAGTGAACTCTGTAAATCACAGAGAGTTGAGGCGGAGCAGCCGGAGGACATCAGAGGGAAAACCAGAAAACATTTTCTCCATAAAATATGATCCAGTTTCACCAAAATCAGTCAAATAGTTGGTGGTGTGTGACTTAGTGCTGTAAGGTCTTAGCTGGTCCTGACCCGGACAGTTACAGTATGAGAACAGACGTAAGGAGCATATTCATTCAATTAGAAGTCAGTGTAGCATCAAAATGATAACGAAGCTGTTATAACGAGGCTTTAATATCATTTCCTGACAGGAATAGCTACAGTACATCTCAATGTGACCTCTTGTTACATTGTGGAGGGAAGGTTTCTTCAGTGACACCTCCAGCCCTTGTTTGTGTTTCTCCCTCAAACCATGGATAGCAGCAAATGTGGCTTGAAGCTTGTAGTTCCTATGAGGTTCAATGAATGGGCCCCCTGGGAGCTCACCTGTTAACACATGTACAATGGCTGAATCCTTACTGGGTTCAGTTCTGACCCACGTCCCCTTGCTGCATGCCATCCCCACTTTCCTGTCTCAGCTGCTCCTATCAAGTTAATACATAAAAGAAAATAAATAGTGAGAATGTTCATAATGAATATCTCCTAAATGAATGTACTCTGATGCTGTGCCCTTGACAGAAAACCTTCAGCTTGCCAGCTGTTTCCATTTGACTCCTGGCTGGCCTTTTATTTTTCTGTGCACGTCACTGATGATCACATCCACAGTGCAGTAGTTTTATTTTAATGGCTGCAGTTAGTGTGCTGTCTGTGCAAAATCCTTCCTTACTGTCTCACCATTTTCACTAAATTCAGGAGCTG
The DNA here is from genome assembly GCA_946959425.1 of Argyrosomus regius. Classification (NCBI taxonomy): domain Eukaryota; kingdom Metazoa; phylum Chordata; class Actinopteri; family Sciaenidae; genus Argyrosomus; species Argyrosomus regius. Next base: position 21,581,053 of record OX336901.1, read on the forward strand.
ACTGAAAGAACGGGATTAGCTCTCTTTTGTACTCTTGGCTTTACCTTTGTAGCTGAATGTGTTGGAAGCAGCAGCAGAAGTGGAGTGAGGGAAGTGCTAAGACTTTGGAGGAGTCTTTCCCTTCCCTCCTCTTGCTCTGTGCCTTTCACATCTTCAGAGTTGTTGCTATTATGCAACAGTGTCTCCTCTCTTCTGGACCAACTATGAATCACTCCTGGTGGCAAACACTCAAAAAGGTGTTACATAATATGATTTGGCGTACAAGGATTATCACCCCATCGCCTTGGGGGAGTGACCAGACCTCTGCTAACCCAGCAGAGGCCAGAGGCACTTGTGTGGGAAAGGGCTTTTCCATGTCATCTCTGCTTACTGTTACTGGCACAGGATATGGAATTCAGAAGGGGATATGGAGCACTGGAGTGCCTGTCACAGTGCATCCTGCCACTGGCAGGGACAGTGGTGTTAAGAGGATGCTGTGATGAGATCTGGAATGCCTGCCCCTGCCCTCTGCTCTTCCAGGTGTTACAGTTTATACTGGACAAATGTGCAGCACACCATCTACACCCATTTATTGACCTTCACATAGTGAGACAGAAACAGTATGGAGGTCTGGGTAATGGATGAAAAAGTCACAAGGTTTCAAGTTAGTGTTATAGTTGTTATCATGGGCAGCAGCCAATATGTGTGACTTCAAATTATGACAATAAATGTTCTGTACATAGCCATCTCACAAGAGCCCCACTGGAGAGAGGTGCAACTTGTCATCACATTACAAGTTTGAGGTTTGCCCAAATCATAAAGAGCTATGGCCCTAATCTAACATCTTTATCTGTGCATGGATACATGTTTTTCTTAAGTGGCTGGCACAGTCTGTTTCCCTTTTTCTTTTACTCCAGTGTTGTTCATCAGATGTAACGTCAGGCTTCTTCTTTTATAATGCATTGTCGGGGATGTAATGACAATCCATTTTATCAAATGAAATGACTTAACTCCATTTTTAAGATAAACTGACTAATGAATCAAGGTTTGTTGAGTTGCCAACACTGTCGTTATTTTCAGGATTGGACTCAGGGTGAGCTTTATTAGCTGAGTATGTGTACACATACAAGCAGTGTGACTCCTTTTTCATTCATTTCAATGAACAGATAAGGTAAAAAATAGACAGGACTATTATATACATAAGTATGTCAAATAATTTGTGTGTGTGTATATACAGTAAGTGTACCTGTAGTGTATCACAAAGAATGAGTGTCGGAGGCAGCTGTAAATCGGTGTGAGAGTCTCTGAGCTGGCTTTCCACCCTCATTTGTTTTATTGCTTATCAGCGGTGCACTGAGGTATCCCTGCCAGAAAGTTCATTAGCAAACTGTATCGGGACAAATTAGACTATGGTGGACTGCCACAGTTGGTAATTAGTGACTAACAACCTGAATAAAAAGTGTTTGTGTAAGTTGAAAAAAAAAACAGAGCCGTAACCGTTGAATGGATGACTGTACAGTATGTATACATGTCTATATACAGTGACAGTGCATGATGATATGTACAATATGTACAAAATTATACATTTCTAATTAGCAGGTAAGTGGATGTTTTCTTACTGACACTGTATGCCTGATGTTAACTGTTGACTGTGGATACAAACTGGTCTTGTGTCGGCGGTGCTACAGCACCAAAACAACTCTGGACATGTTCAAGTACCAAATGGGGGCAGGTCAGCACCAGTGGTTTTCTCTAGTAGTCCTGTTTGGTGGCCAATCCAGATCAGACAATGATGGATCAACAGAGACCAGACTGGATTGTTCTAGAGTAGAACTGCATCAGCAGATCATGAGGCAGGTGAACTTTCTGACCTGGGGCAGGAGTGACATTCTTTGCTGGGTCTTTTTAGATTTAGAGTCTTTATTGTCATTGCACGGTAGTACAGAATACGTTAGCACAACGAAATTGGGGCACAGCTCTCCCGTCAGTACAAAAGGTCAGATAAATAATAAATAACTAAACAAGACATCCACTTATCAAAAAAAAAATTACAAAGTAAGGGACTATAGACAGGACTGTAAACAGAGACATAAAGTTATAAATGATTTGAACACTGTACATATATATTGCGTATAAATTATTGCACTTCTGAGAAACAAAGGTTATTGCACATGTCTTTTGTGTGGTCAAGTATTGCAAGCGTCTTTATTGCACAGGCCCGTGGCTGACACGACACGATTGTGTCAACTGTTTTCATTTAACAGGACTATGGCCCTGTTGTAGAAACTGTCCCTCAGTCTGTTAGTCCGTGTTTTAAGCACCCTGAAACATCTGTCAGAGGGCAGCAGCTGAAACACCCAGTGTCCTGGGTGTGTACTGTCTCAGAATGCTGCGTGCCCTTCTCAGACAGCGGGTGCTGTAGAGGTCCTGTAGGGAGGGGAGAGGGGGACCGATGATCTTCTGGGTGGTGTGTCTTAATGACCCTCTGTAGTGCCTTTCTGTGTGCCATGGTGCAGCTGGAAAACCACACACAGATACAGTATGTCAGTACACTCTCAATGGAGCAGCGGTAGAAGACGGTCAGCAGTTCCCTCTTTAAGTTGATCCTCCTGAGGATTCTCAGAAAGTGGAGCCGCTGTTGGGCCTTCTTCACGACCGCTGAGGTGTTGGAGCTCCATCTGAGGTCTGCGTCCATGTGCACACCCAGGAACTTGAAGCTGGGCACCCTCTCCACAGACTCCCCATTTATGTTTTTGAGTCTATGCTGGACGCCCACTTTGGGTCCTGGTAGATTGTGGATCCCAGAAACCGTGACTGACAGAGTAGGCACAGTATTGTTGAGTACGGTAATGGTGGGCAGTGAGGGGGCTCCTCCTATAGTCCACTATCATCTCCACTTTGAGTGGTTTTCCTGTATTTGCCGACCACTGCCTTCATGATAAAACACATTTATTGTGAAACACATGCAGGAAGTGCAGTCAGTAACTTTATAAATGATCTTCTGCAGAAAATAAATAGTGCAGAACAAAAATTGTCTGAGCTCCTGCTGTGACAAAGCAGCACCCAGTTCACAATTTTGACAGTCGAATTTGATTTGGCAGTTTGAACCATTCGTTCCTTTTTCTTTTTTTAATTCAGGGCCACATGGTGCTCCTGTTTTACCTCCTCATGTTTTACCTGTAAGACTCTATAAATTCATCATAGATCAGAGACAGAGTCTTACAGATAAAACATGAGACTTGTGTAGGCTGATACAGGAGTACCATGTGGCCCTGAATTAAAAAAGTTTACAGCCTGCCATGCTGTTGCTCCTACATTGCTCCTTGTACAATAATGCAGCTAAAAAACAACAAAATGTGAGTTGGTCTTCTTGACTGATCAGCTTTAAGGGACCAGCCCACATAAATTCTCCTCACACACACATATATTCTCCTTTCACACATATACAGTGGGTACGGAAAGTATTCAGACCCCTTTAAATTGTTCACTCTTTGTTTCATTGCAGCCATTTGCTAAAATCAAAAAAGTTCATTTTATTTCTCATTAATGTACACTCAGCACCCCATCTTGACAGAAAAAAAACAGAAATGTAGAAATGAAACTGTATATTCTCCTTTCACATACATATATTCTCTTCACACACGTATATTCTCCTCACACACACACATACAGTACAGACCAAAAGTTTGGACACACTTTCTCATTTAAGAGAATGGGAAAGTGTGTCCAAACTTTTGGTCTGTACTGTATATTCTCCTTTCACACACATATATTCTCCTTTCACACACATATATTCTCCTTTCACATACATATATTCTCCTTTCACATACATATATTCTCTTCACACACACATATATTCTCCTCACACACACATATATTCTCCTTTCACACACATATATTCTCCTCACACACATATATATTCTCCTCACACACATATATTCTCCTTTCACACACATATATTCTCCTCACACACACATATATTCTCCTCACACACACATATATTCTCCTTTCACACACACATATTCTCCTTTCACACACACATATATTCTCCTTTCACACACACATATATTCTCCTCACACACACATATATTCTCCTCACACACACATATATTCTCCTCACACACACATATATTCTCCTTACACACACATATATTCTCCTCACACACACATATATTCTCCTTTCACACACACATATTCTCCTTTCACACACACACATATTCTCCTTTCACACACACATATATTCTCCTCACACACATATATATTCTCCTTTCACACACATATATTCTCCTTTCACACACACATATTCTCCTTTCACACATATATATTCTCCTTTCACACACATATATATTCTCCTTTCACACACATATATTCTCCTCACACACATTCTGTGTTCACATACATATATTGTCACATTTCACTGACACAGGGAGTTCCTCCTTAAACAGGAAGTCAGTCTCAGTGAATCAGTGAATACACTGCAGCAGACTTTTGAAACCACATTTATTAAGTGTTACTTATTTTAAGTAATGATGTCCTTTGTTGAATCGTAGGTCTGAAACTGACAACATTTATATGAATACAATATCAGTGGAATCTGTGAGAATAGGATTTAGGATAAGAAACAACAAAAACAAAAATAGTTTCACATTGCACATACAAAACAAACAAAAAATGTTTTAATTACTGTATGTTAAAAGTACCTTTAGTGCACAGTTTACAACTTAGAGAATTCAGGAGAGTCTAAACCACCTGTGCTAGTCTAACCATTCCATAAGGCCATGAAAGTCTAGAGCAACATTATGCTCATATGCAAAACGTATAAATCACAGCCTGATTGTGGTGCTACAGGAAAACAATTACAAATCATTCACTTTACTACAAATATACAATATTAAATAAAACAAAAATAAATATATATAAAAATAAAGTTGCTGAAATAAAAAGTAATGACAAAATAAAAAGTATGAATTCACTTACAGAAACACTGATCTATAGCAGGTGGGAAGTTTCTAACAACACAAAGGAAATTAAAATAGATGAACTTATCAGTAAAAAAAAAAAAGCTACAGTAAAATTAGTTTGGTAAAATGATTACAGTAGCAGTGGAACCTGTGCTAGAGATAGAGAGACACAGATGCACAGCAGCAGTAAATCATTAATTAACTATAAACTGTAATGGAGATATGGTAACATTAATGACAGTAATAATATATGTAGTGGACGTCATGCAGGACCACAGCAGCAGTCACGATCCATGAGAACCTGCTGGACGAGAGAGCACAGAAACTCCAGGGAAGAAGTTTAGTTAGTAAGATGCATTAACATGCATTAATGAGACATGTATGTTTACAGATGGTGGTAGAGGGAGAGAGAGGGAGAACGGCCCCTCATAGACCACGGCACACTTTTCCACTCTCCATCAGTCCATCCCAGATGAGCTCAGGCCCAGAGAAGTCAGGAGCGTTTCTGGATGTTGTTGAGATATGGTGAAATCCCTGAATTTCTTTCAACAGTGTGCTGAGAAACGTTCTTAAACTGCCGGACACAGAGTTTTTCACGAAGTGGTCACCTTGCATCACCCTTGCTTATGAACTGAGCCGTTCACGGATCCCCTTTAATACTTAATCATGATACTATCACCTGTTACCAATGATCCTGTTTACCAGTGGAAGCTTCCCAATAGGAGTGTTTTGAGTATTCATCAACTTTCTAGAACATTTTCAGGCATCAAATTCAGAAAGAGTTCATGTTTTGTTTGAACATATATATTCAATTAAATACAGGTCAAAGGATCTGCAATCGTTACATTCTGTTCTCATTTATGTTTTACACAGTGTCCAAACTTTTTTGGAATCATGGTCATAAATCCTGACGTGACAGGCTCCATAAAGTCTGTCAAGTTGTTCAGTTCTCTCTTACCGTCCATGAGAAAATTAAGGGCAGCTTCATTAAATATTCTAGAGCGAACCACAGGGCCAATCCATCCAAGAACAATATCTTCAAAGCTGGACGATGCTGTAAGTAGATCGCACTGACAACAAAGCATGTGTCCAAATGATTGATTATTCAATCATGGGCTGCGTAGCCTTATTCCCTAACTATTAGGATGATACCATCTGCAACGATTTCATCAGATGCCACGTACATTGCATTAAACATCGTCTTGTAATGGCAAAACCAAACCATTTATATTGTGCTCTCACCAGTGTATAATTAATATTCAGCTTTCACAAAGTGCGACCACATTCATTTTCCATCCCGACACACACACACACACACACACACACACACACACACACACACACACACTCACAAAGAGGAGGAAAAGTTTAGACACTGTTGAATCAGGCAGCCAGTAAGAAGCTTCACTGACAACCAGGCTTTACTTGACTTAACTGGGACATGGTCAGAGAAGTTGTATGATGGTCAGACAGATTTTATTGGCCACGCACACAGAATAAACCAATGCCCCTCCTCCACTGCCCTTCAAGGATGACGATAATCACACTTTGCTTCGTCTCGAGAGCAGCTAACTCCCCTGACTGGGTAACCAGTTGGTACGTGTTGATGACTTCTGCAGCATAAAGAAAATCCCACCATGTTGTTGTCTGGCTGCTGTCTGCAGGGATTAAGGTTCTTCGTTGATACGACGGATTTCCATCAATTCCCTGTGGACCGCTTGTCAATTGGGGCTGAAGCAGTAATATATATATATTTTGAAATGACCCCAGCCCCTGCTTAATTACAAATAACCAAGTGCTGAGTGGCTGACTAGCCCAGGCGTGTGGGCTGCTGGCCAAACAGGTTTGGGTATCATATCTGTCAGCCTCTCTCTGGACTGGAACCATTCCCATGTCTGTTGTATAGATTTCAAACTTTTGGATAAATAGTGGAGTGGAGTGAGATGGACAAAAAAACTTTAAAATGGTGCTGCAAAGTTAAAAAAGAAGAGAAAGTCTTGTGGGGCTGATGCAGATAAATGTTTTAAAATAACAAATCATTCATTCTGTGTCCTTACCTGTCAATCATCTGAGCTCAGTGAACCTGAGTGGCACTGACAGCTGAGAGCGCAGCCCAGTGATACCAGTTCAACTCTTTCATGGGTCTGCAGCTGCAGCAGTAAGACAGAAGACAACAGGGATGTACTGGAGTTTATCTAGCTGACTCTTAAGCTACATCAGGAGCCTTTTGTCATGGTTGACATGGTCAACTTTTCATAAAATTGCACTCATCAATGCCACACTGTGTGAACCGACCAATCACAGCCAGCATGGGGCAGGACATTAAAAAAAGGTGCTTTGGTAAAGTGTTGAACTCCTTGTTATGCATGAATGATTATTAACTTTTGTTGGGGTGTAACATGATTTAGAAATGAAGCTACCAGGTGATAGGTAGCTGATTTGTAAAGACATCCAATCAACCTCCAGGCTAGGCTACCATGCAATCTTTAAATATAGCATGTCTGTTGATGATCTTATACCATGGTGGTTTCGCTGCACTGAGGATTTACCGTCTTTTTCAGCCATGTTGAAAGCATATATCCATTTTCAGATGGCTATTATGTTATAGTGTTTTGCCTCCACCCCGGCGACAGCTGTGGACATTATGCTTTTTTCACAAATGCCCAATAGGATAAAACAATGAAGTGATAACATTGCTGATGAATGGTCAACTTCACTGTGACATCATAATGTTCTGCGAAAACACTTTTTTTTAATTCAACACATTAATTCAGGATGAGAAGAGCACATTGTGACCATATCTCACATTTTTGTTCAAATACTGAATTGATGTTTTGACACTCGCTTAAAACAAAAACAGAGTTTTGTCTGATCTTATAATAAGATAAATAAAAACATATTTAAATAAAAGTTGGTTGACTATGAAGACTAAAAACTTGTTTAGTTTCAGTTTTATTGAACTGAAATTACAAAAACTGGCAGGAGAAAAGCAACCTGCAACTTCTGCGGCTGTGAAGTGAAAACCAATGTGGAAGTGCCAAAATCTGCAGGCTGGCTCCAGAAGTGAGTCAGTCTCCATAAGCCCCTTCATCAAACTTCATCTGGTTTAGCTAGTTAAACAACATTCCCCCTGCAAGCGCACATACAGTTTACTGGTGGAAGTGAATTGTTCTCTGAGCTGCCAAAATAGGTTGAGAAGGTGTTTTTAGCCAATGAACTGTCCACAGGCAACAAACTGCCCTCAACTTACCCTTCATGTAGCTATGCTCATTACTGTAAATAAATCTGCTGTGGAGAGATGGGTGTGTCTGCTGTTAAAGGCTGTTGCTGTTAGCATGTTGTTAGCCATTCGCCATCATTCCCATGATTCCTTAGGTTGAGTTTGTTAACCACAGGTCTGCACAGAGACATCCATGAAAAATAATACAATTTAAAAAAACATTTCTACAGATTTATTTGTAAGTAGAACTTTATCAAGTTTGAATTATTTTATTGAACAATATCATGTAGTCCACGAGCTCAAATGTGTGTCTTCAATAGTCTCTGTGTGCTCTGGGCTCCAAAGTGTGGTCAGAAATCACCTGTGCAGGTAGGGGGCGTGGCCTCAATAGCCCTGCAGTAAGCAGTGTGCTATGTGCTTGTGATTGAGGAACAGCAGATATTCATAGAAGTATACTTACATAAAATCTGGTTGTTTTAGTCAAGCTTATGCTAAAATATATTTTCCCCAACTATATTTAAGTTCTCTGTTATGGGCCAACCTTCAGTTTTGTAAATTCCTGGTTTATGCCTGTTTATTCCCATAAATTCCAATTAATTCCCATGGAAAGTTTCCAACTTTGAAAATTCCCAGAATTTTGCAACCCTACTTGGATTATACAGAAGCAGTAGTTTAAAAGAAGCTTTTATTCTGGAAAAGTGTGCTCTTGATGTAATTTTGCAAGAATGAATTCACTATTAATTGATCAAGCGACCAATAATTGATTTAGGGAATAGCTTGAAATATGCATGTCTACTCTAAAATGTCACTCATATTCTGCACACAAGTCTTTAATTACCCCAATTCTAGGGATCCTACGGAAGCCGAGAACGGCCATAGATTTTTCTTTTTTTATGCACAATTAGTAACCAGATAAGAGGACCGGGTCGTCTTCATGGTTACCGAATGATGCACGAGAGGTGCAGATTGGCTGGACTGCGCGTTACTCGAGACATGGTTCAGGAGGTTCAGTCACATCTGGACCCAGAGGGCGTACAGCAACGGAGAGGAACAAGACTTCAGAGAAGATCTTATAGTGTCCCAAGGCCCAATTATTACTTATCTGGTTGCTAATGAAGTTAACAATCTCAGCAGGATCACTTAACCGTCGCCTGTGAAGTTGTAACCGGGCTAGTCTTCTCCTTAAATGACAAGGACTAATCTGAATGCCATCTCTAACAGAAAGGCACAATGCAATTTCTGCCTGTGTTAGACCTTGATTGAAGTACATCATGATGCGTTGATCAATAATGTGATCTGCCATTTTCACCTCCCTGGGACACACCTGGACCAGACAGTGGCAGCTCTTGTAGACTGAAATCAGGACGATCACATTAACCAGCGCGCAATCATCAGACTTGAAAATTATCCCACGAAAACAAAAGTCTTTCTGTTATATCGAGATAGCGAAATAATTAATTCGTTATCACGAGAAAACGATCTTTGTTATGTCGAGATAACGAGATAATAAGTCGTTATCACGAGATAACAGTGCATAAAAAAAAGAAAAATCCATGGCCGTTCTCGGCTTCCGTAGGATCCTTATCACCAATTTTATTCATGTTATGTTAAAGATGAACTATTTCTAAAATGCCAATATTCATATCATATAATGACCATGACTGACATGGCCTTTAAGTTTTGATGATGACTGGCTGGATATACAGGCACGTGGACAGATAACTTGACACGGGAGTGCTCTGAGATTTGGTCTAGACACCAGGATATTTAGTCCATGACCCGCGGAGCTGCCACCGGCCCTGCCATCAAAGCTAGTGCTGCCACCCGCCATCCCAGAAGATACTGGTGGATGAGGCACTGAGCTGACTCCCCCAAATGGCTCATCTCTCATTCTGAAGTGCCTGTTCGGCCCTGATAGCCTATCACACCTCTGAGCGCTCTGATTCCTCTCTGCAGGCCACTGATGGATTCCCCAAGTGGAGAATCATGACTAACTGGTGGCCAGGAAGATAGAGAAGATGTTTTAACCTTAATAGCTTTTAGCTGGAGCCTCCCCCCTCTCACGGACACGCACACACACACACACACATAAAATTGTCTCTGTTTGTCTATCTGACCCATGTCACCAGTATTTTCTAGAACAGAGACAAAAAGTTCTTCAGTGTTCGGACAAGTCATCACATAAACAGCATATGTGCAGACTGTATGTGGAGACAATAACCGTGGCATGGCACATGGTCCTGATAGTTTTATCTGCTCACACAGTCAGCCCTCCCCCACACAGCCAGAATGTAGAGCTAAATGCCTCATTTGCTGCTGCTGCTGCTGCCGCTGTGGGAGCAAAACCGAGTGCTGCTGGCATGTGCCAAGGCCTGCTGGGTAGTTGTTGAGGGGGACCACTACTCCCTGTGCTGTCAGGACAACTTAAGCCACACATCGGGCTTGTTGTCGCTTTGGGCAACAGCCATGTACCATACTCTGAAGCTGAACTTACTGTAAACACTACATACACATAGATGCATGGTAACTGGAAGTCATTCACTGCATGGCAACTCGATGCCCCAGGCTTCCTACACAGGCCTGGAACTAACAGAAAAACACAGATAAGGCTGAACGATGCATCGTTTGAAAGTGTGTGACTTTCAAATCACAGGGCAGCAGTTTAATTGTACAGAATTATCAATGTTGTAACAACCTGTAGGAGATGGAGATTTTAGCTGGAATCTGATTTTTGGTAAAGTTAGCTGATTAACACTACTCCTGTGAGTTGTTGGGTTATTCTGCTCTCTGCATGTCGATGTACTGCTATTTACACTCGACCAAATGATTTTAGAACTTGTAGAAAAAGACACACTGCTCAGTGTAAGTGTACTGCTTGGAAAATATCAAATATAGTGACCTGCGTGACTCTCTGATGTGGGTCCAAGAACTCCATCAGAGTGCAGGGCTTCCCTCAGGAGGTCGGTTAGTGGTAATCCCCTCATCATAGTCGACACGGAGCTAGCTAACACAGGTCCATGACTGTGTGTCTGGCCTCTCCGGTCGGGCTTTAGCTACAGCCTCACTCTTGTGGTGCACTTAAAGGTGTATGTGTAGATTAGAGGTGTTGCCTCCAGATGCTGCCACCTTCATCAAGCTTACAGGTTGTCCCATTAAAGTTATCAGTCAGTTCCCCTTTAGCACCGGGATTAAATCCAACATTTTGCCAAATAAGTGCTTTTTCTTTTTGCTTTGACACCAAAACCTCTGCCATCGTCACGTCGTTCCACTCTCCTTACTCTCGTCATGTGATAAGTAAAACCTGACTCCAGCTTTGACTCTGCTGCTGCTTCACAGAGCACACACTTCCAGTTTATAATTGTCATGTCTGTCATCCGGCTATTTTACAAATTGGAGTATTTAAATTTGATGGACGTCGGAGCTGATATATGAAAATGAACTAAATGGGTTTTATTCCTATAAAATAATTATTTTTAAAAGACTGAGCTGGGTAAGTAATGCAGTTGGTGTGTAATCGGTGTGTACTCAAAGACTGTGTAACACCAACTACCACAGCAAGCCCACCTGTGGCTGTAAGAATGGCAATCTGTGGCAAGATGCTGAGTCTCACTGAATTTGGTGTTCCCCGGTCTATTCCTCTATTGCACCATGAGGTTGACTTATGTTTGTGGTTCTGAGTGAATATCTCACTAACTATTTTATGGATTGCCATGAAATTTAGTTCACATATGCAAGCTCCCAAGAGGATGAAATTTTATGACTTTGGTGACACGGTGAGCTTGACTTTTGGGTTTTTATTGACCCATCACGTCAACTATTGGATGGATAGATATTAAATTGGGTTCAGACATAAAATAACTGATTCTCTGACTTTTCATCTCACACCATCATCAGGTCTTTAGTTTATCTAATACTTTGGTTTATGACCAGATACCTGAAAAACAATGACAGTCCCATCAGCTGCAGCTGTACTTTGTTAATAGACCCTTTTCACAGCAGCCATTTTGACATGATATAGTAGGGTCAACAGGTGTTACCAATGAGACTAATTCAAGTTCAGTTAGATTTAGTGCAGCAGAGCCTTTCCAGTGAGCCAACATGCCCCACAGCAGCACCCTGACTCTGTTTGAGCTGAATGGAACTGAACCTTAACTACTATCATTGGTAACACCTGTGTTGACACTGCTATTTCATGTCAAGATGGCTGCTGGGTCTATATGCAAGTGTTGGCATGCTAACACCCTAAACTAAATTGGGGAACATGGTAAATATAACACCAGCTAGACATCTGCATTCTAGTATTGTCACTGTGAGCATGTTAGCGTGCTGATGTATAACCTTTAGTCTTGTTCTATAGAAAAGTAGCTAAAGTCATTTAGAAGTTGACTTCTCTGTGACTGAGTGGTAATGAGTGTTGTGAAGTCTGCTTCTATTCATTTAGACAGAAGTTATGTTTTAATTATAGAAAATCAAACATTAAGTAGGCAGAGTTAGTTCATTAACATTAGACAGAGTTCATTTTCCAACTTTGAAATGTTGCTGTGATTTGCAAAGCTCTATAAAATGCTGATTCTGTGCCAGACTCTGAACACCCCCCCCCCCCCACACACACACACACACACACACATAATTACATATTAACTGCACTCGTACAGACAATGCCCTTCACTAAATTTAGGTGTTGTTGTTCTGAAGAAAGATCCATAAAGTGATCTGGTCTAGTTTAGCATCCATAATACCACGAACTGTTGCACCAGCACAGAACACTGAGTAAAGACTCAAATCTTTTAAGGCGGGCGAGGATTAAACTTCATAAATAAACTCTGGAATTATGAAATGGAAAACATGTAGGAAGCCAATAATAAAAGAAATACAACAAAAGACAAAAACACGCACACACACACACACACACACACAGTGATTAGACCTCCGTAGCTTTCATTTTCCTCCTCACACTCTCAGCAATGCAACACATGTCCTCCAGTCTTCTCTGCATTGACAGCACAGGCACAACAGACATAAGAGCAGCATATCAATCAGCATTTTCAAAGTTTCCCTCTTGGGTCCAAAATGGTGGAATGACATTTTCCTCTTCAGTCGCACACACATGCTCTGCAGCTTCCATCGCAGGTTGAAAACTCACTTGAAGAGGTACCTCACGTCACCTTCTCCCGGCTCGTTCCTCCCCCTCTCCTCTTTTCATCCTAATTGCTGTCAAAAATATTTCTCTTTATTTCTTTTCAGAGCGCCGCTCTCTTCTGCTCTCTGGCATAACAATTCTGTGGTCTCACCAACATCTTTAGGACACTTTGGTTGACTCCCAGCTACCAGCTGCTTGTACTTTTGGTGTAGTAGGAACTCTAAGGATGCTACTGGTGTGTTTGTGATCAACATTAAAGTCTCCTTTCTTTTTCTACCTTCAGAGGAATTCCATTGCTTTTGTCTGTCATTTTTCTTTAGCATGAGAAACTACTTCACACAGAATGGAGTCAGAGTTAGATAATAAAAGAAATGAAACTTTCTTTGGTTCAGTGAGACTTTCTGTTTTATTGTTATTTCATTCATTATACTAAGTTTCAAAATAATGTGAACGTTCAGAGACCTTCCATTAGACTGCAGAATGTCTCTGGCTCGTGTGTGTGCGTGCCTCAATATATTATTTTATTGGAATATTACATTAGATATCAGGAGGAGTAGTGGATAATATGTTGATGCCATAATCATATATTCTCTGGCCCTTAAAACAGAATGGTAATATGCTTATTAAAGTTGACTAACATCGAAGTATCAGCAAAGCAACAACAATGTCAGAAACTTAGGTAGCAGTCCTGTTATTTTTAGCTTACAGCAAAAGAAACATCACACTCTATCAACACTTGTTAGTGGGCTGTGTGTTTCTGTAGTTAAACAACACCAACAGAGTGGTGACTAAAAGATGCCAGTTTCAGGAGAATCTCCCAGTTAAACTTCAGTGCATATCGTACCAGTATTTTAAGATTCTTAGTATGTCAATAATTGAAACTGCCAGTATTTGTAACTGCAACTGGCACAAGGAACATTAGACCTGCAGAGTTGGTAGAATACACATTTTAATTCAATGTGTCTGATCCACTTTTTTCCTCAGCTGCTAATCTCCTTTTCAGGTTGTGAACATTAATTATGCTGCTGCTAAAAACTCCAGTCAGCCAGACATTTCAGCCAGCAACAGGTGATTAAGAAACCCGGTGGAGGCGAGGATTTGAAGGTCTGGACCAGGCAAAGTTATAACTCAAGTTCTACAGGAACGTAGAATGTGAAACCTTATAGGATTCAGTAAAAGAGCTGAAATCATTTGGGCTGGATCAGCATATCTGATACTCAATTTGGATTCAATAAAATACTGTTGAACCTCAGACCTAGCCTGAAGGAGCCAGTAGTCGTCATCTAAATATTGTCATTGATATTTAGGTATTCAGTAAACCTTTTTTGATTCTGTCAGTACCACCCAGCCTGAACATCCTTTATGATCACTGTCCTGCCTGCCTGTCAGCCTGAAAGCTTTGTATGGAGAGCAGCCGATGGTTGGACAGGCTGATCACATCAGTTGGTCTTTTCAACACGTAGGCTGCTCCACCTACAGCTGGCTCAGCAGTCGTGAATTTGACGTTTTGTTTCCGCTCGTGACGGATGGAGCTCACACTGTGAAGCGCTGCAGCCGCATGTTGAGCTCGGTTCACAGATCACTGCACAGTTAAGCTTCCTGTCTGTTATTTAATTTGTTGGCTCTCGTGTGCGTCGCCACATGGGAAAACAGCTTTGTCATAATTTGGGTTTCTGCTGAAGCCTGACATTTCCAGAAAAGCCAACAGATTGTCATTGATGGAGGTGGAATAATGTATGCATACATATGTGTGGAGAGAGCAGTGATGATACCAGAAGCTGGAATCAAACTCACAACATAAAAGGCACGTGCCATCGTTCCCAGGCAGTAACACCCCATAAGCAGATTATTTCATCATTCTGATGGAGATGTCGCTCAGCTCAGGACTCTTCTTTTTGGGAGTTGTCTTTGAGTGAAATGGACAGATGTCAGCTAGTGGATGCTGGTTGGTGGAGTTGAGCAGTAAAGACAGAAGGCAGGAATCCTGGCTCCTCACCTCTTCTAAAACCTGGAAAACATTTGTGAGGTTCATCACCCTGGGATACAGTCTGAAAGGTTTTTGCTGTGCAGAACCGTCAGAACACGAGGGGTATTCTGATCAGTGCTGGGACGGGATGCTTCAGTAGGCTGGTGCATGGAGGGTGTATTTCTTCATTCACAGGTTCAGCTTCTCATATGCCCCCTTGTCTAATTTTAGGCTTGAGTGAGGCTGCAAGGACTCAATGACCCCTGCACTATTGTGTAAAGCAGAGGAGGCGGTGGAAGCCACAGACCCACGTACTCTTCCCCCAGTCTCCTTGTGTGTCCAATGTGGGATTACTGTGGTGTGTTCACATCTTCACTGAAGAGTGTCTGTCCTCGGGCAGAATCTGACAGAACACGTGCCCCGATAGCCGCGTTGTGTCAGACCATCTCTCTGCTCCACTGCTTCACTCCCCCCCGCAGCCTGCACATCCTCTCAGCTCGCCTCGCCTTCATCCCTGTTATTTGCCCTCCTACCCATCTCCACCGCTGCCCTTCGTCCGCTTCTTCTCTGTTCATTTCACAGTCTCCATTTCCAGCTCAAGACCCTAGCAGTCCACACTCGATTGGATTCCAAACCAATTTTGCCTCCATGAATACCTCTTAGTTCCGCTTTCCTTTTCACAATTACTTTCCAATTTTCAGCCCCATCCTGTTTCCTCTCGCAGCGGGCTGGTAGCTGATAGCTGGAGCTCGAGTAGCAGCCCCATTAAGAGAGCAAAAGCAAGCAAATTGACCTCGCTCAACAGCACCTTTGAACTTGCGATGAGCACATTGTCAACATGAGGCTGAGACTGTGACATCAGCACCTGTTGTTGTGACTCATGACCTCGTGTTAGAGCACGATGGGATATTTAACCCCAGGCTTTGCCCTGGATGGACTCTAATGTGGGCTCACTGTGAGAACCCGCCTCCTGGACTGGTGTAGCTGCAGCCTGGTGGTCAGAATTACATCAAGAAGCATCTCTGTGTCCTTTGCTGCCAGGACAGTGAGTAACAACAGCTGGACTTGTGTAACCATCCTTTTAAGAGTGATGAGGTTGTTTATATTCAGATTAACCCAGCAGGCCTGAGTGTGTTGCAGGCTGGGTCATGACACGAGGGTTAATGCCAGCAGATGTTTCCCTGCCGCCTCATTCTAAGAGCATGTTGCGTCTGCACATAAATTCCCCAAATGGTGCCGTTGGTAGAGATTGACCCCTCAAACACAAATGGAAAAAATAACTTGTTTACTCTCTTTCTGCCTTGAGCCTGACTTCAGCTGTTTGTAGCATACAGCAGGATCACGACTCCCGCTGTCATCTGCTAATCTTTTATTAACTTTGCTTTAATAAGCAATCTTTCAGTTTGACCACAGCGGGTTGAGCTCTGACATCAACAGCATTTATTCATCTTGTCTTTCTTTCTGCAGAGTGCTGGATTGATCTGACAATCGGCGTCTTTATCAATTGATTCATCATTTGGTTAATTTTGTATCATAAAAGACAGAAAACTGGACAAATAGTCACATTTGAGATGCTGGAACTAGTTATATTTGGCATTTTCATTCATTTAGAATTTGACACTTTCTATACAGAGCAGGTCTAGACCGTACTCTTTATAATGTTATTTACAGAGACCAACAATTTCACCACAGTGGTGAGGAAAAACTTCCCAAAGCTTTAACCTTTGCTAACCTTGTTCAGACCTGAGCTCATTGGTGGACGGTCATCCACCACGACCAATTGAGTTAAAGAGAACTTTTAATGGAGATATGACTAAAGGTAGTAATAATGGTAATCATGATAATAGTATATGTAGTGGACGTCAAGCACGGCCACAACAGCAGGCTCGACCAATCCCTGATCTCGGTGTAGCCACCATCTATGAGAACCTGCAAGACGATAAAGCAGAAAAACTTCGGGGAAGAAGTTTAGTTAGTAACATGCATTAAGAGAAGCATTCTGAGAGCGCAGTGTTCTAGAGGGGTAGTAAGGTACTATGAGCTCTTTTAGATGTGATGGTGCCTGATTATGAAGAGCTTTCCAGTTGATCAACTATTGAGTTAATCAACTAATCATGTTGATTAGCTCAGTATACTATGATGATGAGCAGGGGAAGGTCAGTAAAATGTACAGTTCTGGACCACTAATTTCATCAGCATAACAACAACCACAGAGTGACGTCATGTCATAGAAAGTTTCAATCGTTTCTACTTTGATGACTTTTTGTTCAGAGTTAAGCCAACGCATTAAAACATTAAAAAGCTGAAGAGGCACATGCAGCCAGGGTAAAAATTATCTTCACAAAGATTTGAAAAAAAAAAACAACCCATCAGAGCTTTCTCAGTTCCACTTCTTTTATTCTACACGGACATGACATCTTCCATTTATAGCGTTCCTCACCTTTACCTATGGAAGACCATTTGTTGTGGAAACACTGGCATGTCACATTAAAAGCCTATCAGGAAACGGAGGTATTATGGCCTTTGAGACGCTGGAAAGCTTTTAATGTGACAGCAGCTTAACAGCAAAGTATAGTGGACTGTGATTAATTACTAAGTGAAATGAGAATTGCTTTTAAAAAGAGAAACTGCAAGCAGCCAAGTGGTGAGTATGACATGATTCTGTTGCTGTACTGATGTACTGAATTAGTGCTGTAGAGAAGTACACTCTGCTGAATGAACAGGGATACAATCTTCTGACAGCTTGGCTGTCCCCTGTAACTAAATATGTACCCAGTGTTCTGCTTCTCAAGTGTTAAAATCTGTTTCTTAATCAAAGACTCGTGATTTAATCATGCAGTATGCCAGTCCACGCACCAAGGGCTTAGTGGGAGCCGATGTGACATGGAAGTGTCTTGTTGAATATATGCGAAGAAACAGAAGAGCCAAAGGTGGTTTTAATCCTGGATTTTTGGATAGTACAAGGAGCTTCATTGTTGCTTCAGCTTTTTTTTATCCTAGCTGTCTGAATGAGTGTGACTGTCAGTGTGAATTTTAGCAGAGACTTTGTGCGCCGTCGTTACGTGGAGCCCGTGCTTGCTCTTCTCATCTGTCGGTCCGTGTTAACGTCCTGTTACTTGGGAGCAGCAGATTTGCAGCCCTCTGCATCTGTAAATCAGAAATGTCAGCCTGTAAAAGTGCTGCATTTGAAAACTGAATTGTAGGGCTTCACACACAAGGTGGTGGACTACTGCAAACACTGAGGATGTGAGCTGTAAAGATGATGAAGAAGATGTGAATTGTTTGACCCTGCATGCACTAATCTTGGTGGTTTTTTTTTGTGTCTGTGTTTCTTTTGAATAACCAGCGGTAAAGAGGCTGATGAAAGAGGCTGCTGAACTGAGGGATCCCACAGAGCACTACCACGCCCAGCCACTGGAAGTAAGTTCACCACAGGACACTACTGTGCTGGGGTACCTGTAGAGTGCCAGTGTTTGTACTACAATATTTGACTTAAGGATCACCACAATAACTCCATTTCTGGTTTCATACAACTGCTGTCTTATTTTGATACTGTTGTTTTGTCCAATTTCTATCAATGATAATATGGAGGAACAGCACAAAATAAAAGTCGGGGTGCACTGTACCTGCCATAGGGCTGTCATGGTATGGATTGTTTCTTACTGTAGTGTAAAAGCAACATATCCCAACAGTTTGGCCGTTTACTCCAATACGATTGGGCAAGTTTAAATATTTTTTCAGGAGCTAAAGACGGATGTAAAAGGGTGAGCCATCTGCATTCTTTTTTTATGTCTGTCCTTATCAGAGTTGCACATGTGTAGTACTGATCAGAAAATTTGATTTAAGATGGGTAAAGAAGAATAGAAGAATAAAAATAAATAGAAGTCAGTGTTAAATCAAGACTAGACTTAAGGTTTCTAAGGCGGCAGTGCATGGAGCTCTAAAATGCTTTGCAGAAACTAGGGTTACTACTGTAAGGGGTGGAAAATTTCTAAATTTCCGGAAACTTTCTGGAAATTTTCCATGGGAAGTTAAACTAGGGAATTTGGGAAATATTCCAAATCGGAAACTCCATGGAAATTATGAAAATATAAGTATATATATGTGAACTAATGGGAATTTATGAGAATTAACTGTAAATTGGGGGTAATTTAAATAAACTGTATCATATCCAAACATAAGTCTAAACATTTTGTTTTGTCATAAGCAGACATGCAAAATAAAACAATTAAAAAAACATTTCTACAGATTTATTTGTAAGTAGAACTTTATCAAGTTTGAATTATTTTATTGAACAATATTATGTAGTCCACGAGCTCAAATGTGTGTCTTCAATAGTCTCTGTGTGCTCTGGGCTCTAAAGTGTGGTCCAGGTACAGAAATCACCTGTGCAGGTAGGGGGCGTGGCCTCAATAGCCCTGCAGTAAGCAGTGTGCTATGTGCATGTGATTGAGGAATAGCAGATATTCAAGTGTACCTGCATGAAATCTGGTTGTTTTAGTCAAGCTTATGCTAAAATACACTTTCCCCAACTATATTTAAGTTCCCTGTTAAGGGCCAACCTTCAATTTTGTAAATTCCTGGTTTATTCACATTTATTCCCATAAATTCCTGTTATTTCTCATGAAAGTTTCCAACTTTGAAAATTCCCAGAATTTTGCAACCCTAGCAGAAACTGGATCCGTTGTATCCAAAGCATCAGAAGATCACTACATCCAGACATCCATTCAGAATTTGCTAAATAAAGAAAGCAAGTGGACTGAATGAATGAGTAGCAGTTTCTAAACCACTTCGCAAGAGGGGAAACAAGGCCTAACACTTGGGGTGGACTAAGAAACACCAGCAGTGGATGACTGAAAAAAAAAAAGTTTTATATAATGATAAATCCAAGTTTGAGATTTCTGGCAGTAACAGAAGGGTGTATGGAAGGAGACTGGAGGAGAGATAATGACGCTGCAGGGTATCAAACCCACAGTGAAACATGGTGGTCTGAGGGAATATTCAAGTCTAGGGGTGTTTTTTCTGTTTCTGAAGTTGGACACCTGCATTGAATTGACTCCACCCTGACCATGGAGAAGTTGCACCCCAATCTTCAGAGACATGCTACACCCTCTGGTTTGAATCTGTGGAGAAGGATTCATACTGCACCAGGATAATGAGCCCAAACACACCTCCAGGATTTGCAAGAACTACTTAACCAAGAAGTCCAGACTGTCCTTGACTTTCCTCCACACTCACCTGACCTTAATCCCAGTGAACATTTATTCAATTCAATATTCTTTGTATAGCGCCAAATCAGAACACTCAGGAAACAGTCACAATCGAGCAATTCTAAAGACTTAACGAACACATAAGCCGCACACACACACAGCCAGTCAAGTTACTGTGTTAAGTTCTTTTCAAGAACGTTCCTCTTTCCCATCATAGTGTCATCTCAAACACTCTTCAGCTGGTAGACTCCCAAAGCAGACCACAGTGATGAAATGTTATGACTAAAACTTTTAAATTGGGGCAAAGATGACATCCTGTCAGCCAGTCATGGTGCAAGAGTTGCTGCCTGTCATGGCTGCACTCCAGCATTTTCTGACCACCAACCGTCAATAACTTCAGTACAATGTGAGCATGATAATGGGGAACATGCGTGACAGTCCCACCCCCACATGCTTTATATGAATGTATGTGTGTGTGTGTGTACACTCAGCTGAGAAGTCGGACATGAGTGGTACCAGGCTTTAACAGGACAGTTGTCATGTAGCAATGAAGATAGATATGACTGTATGTCTATGCAGGCGGTAGCATGTACAGTGCATACGGAAAGTATTCACAGCGCTTCACTTTTTCCACATTTTGTTATGTTACAGCCATCAAATTTATTTTTTTCCTCAAAATTCCACACATAATACCCAAAATGACAACTTAAAAAAGTTTGTTTGAAATTTTTGCAAATTTATTAAAAAAACGAAGAAATCACTTGTACATAAGTATTCAAGCTCAAAATTGAGCTCAGGTGCATCCTGTTACCACTGAACATCCTTGAGATGTTTCTACAGCTTAATTGGAGTCCACCTGTGGTAAATTCAGTTGATTGGACATTATTTGGAAAGGCACACACCTGTCTATATAAGGTCCCACAGTTAACAGTGCACGTCAGACCACAAAACAAGCATGAAGTCGAAGGAACTGTCTGTAGACCTCCGAGACAGGATTGTCTCAAGGCACAGATCTGGGGAAGGGTACAGAAAAATTTCTGCTGCTTTAAAGGTCCCAATGAGCACAGTGGCCTCCATCATCCGTAAATGGAAGAAGTTTGGAACCACCAGGACTCTTCCTAGAGCTGTCCGTCCCTCTAAACTGAGTGATCGGGGGAGAAGGGCTTTAGTTATGGAGGTGACCAATAACCCGATGGTCACTCTGACAGAGCTCCAGGGTTCCTCTGTGGAGAGAGGAGAACCTTCCAGAAGGACGACCATCGCTGCAGCACTCCACCAATCAGGCCTGTATGGTAGAGTGGCCAGACGGAAGCCACTCCTTACTGAAAGGCACATGGCAGCCCGCCTGGAGTTTGCCAAAAGGCAACCTGAAAGACTCTAGGACATGAGAAACAAAATTCTCTGGTCTGATGAGACAAAGATCGAACTCTTTGGCATGAATGCCAAGCGTTATGTTTGGAGGAAACCAGGCACCGCTCATCACCTGGCCAATACCATCCCTACAGTGAAGCATGGTGGTGGCAGCATCATGCTGTGGGGAGGTTTTTCAGCGGCAGGAACTGGGAGACTAGTCAGGATTGAGGGAAAGATGAATGCAGCAATGTACAGAGACACCCTGGAAGAAACCCTGCTCCAGAGTACTCTTGACTCAGACTGGGGCAATGGTTCATCTTTCAACAGGACAACGACCCTAAGCACACAGCCAAGATATCGAAGGAGTGGCTTCAGGACAACTCTGTGAATGTCCTAGAGTGGCCCAGCCAGAGCCCAGACTTGAATCCCATTGAACATCTCTGGAGGGATCTGAAAATGGCTGTGCACTGACGCTCCCCATCCAACCTGATGGAGCTCGAGAGGTTCTGTAAAGAGGAATGGGCGAAACTGGCCAAAGATAGGTGTGCCAAGCTTGTGACTTCATATTCCAAAAGACTGTAATTGCTGCCAAAGGTGCCACGACAAAGTATTGAGCAAAGGCTGTGAATACTTATGTACATATTATATTTTCGTTCTTTATTTCTAATAAATTTGCAAACATTTAAAAAAAACTTTTCAAGTTGTCATTAATGGGGTATTTTGTGTAGAATTTTGAGGAAAAAAATTAATTGAATCCATTTTGGAATAAGGCTGTAACATAACTAAATGTGGAAAACGTGAAGCGCTGTGAATACTTTCCGTATGCACTGTAAATAAAAGAGACTCAGAATTGACCCTGCAAAAAAGAAGCATCATATAGAAGGACCTCAGAGATGAACCAATCCCGAGCCACGTCACTGATCCCAGCACAGTTTTTCAGATGGCTGATTGTGGTCCACTTTGTCAGAGGCTGAGCCGAGGTCAAGGAGGATTAAAATGGAATACACGCCTGTGTCGGCTACAAGCAGCGAGTCACTGGTGACCTTCACCCGAGCACTCTCACTGCTTTGTGGAGATGAGAAATGTAATTGTTGATGTTCATTAAAGAAATAAATTGAATGGAGACTTTTTTTTTTTTTTGTCTAAAGTTTTGGACAAAGATGGCAGCTTAGAGATCAGTCTAAAAAAACTTAAATCAGTGGGATTCCATCAGGGCTTCTTTATGAGGGGGTAGACGGTGGCATGTTTAAAATCTGAGGGGGAAATGTCAGAAGACCGAGGGCTGTTAATAAAGGCTCAAATATCCAGAGAAACTGTCTGAAACACCGCTTTCGCTAGTCTGGAGGGCAGGTGGATGATTTTTTTTCAGTGCCTTAAAGGGTTGACAGAGAGAGTGTGTGTGTGTGTGTACAGGAGTCAACGTCAAGCGTTCTGAATTCTGTATGAATGTGCTTTCAGATCTCCACTCATGAAGGTAATGAAGAAATGATTTATGGTTTTTACAGAGGATTCTGAGATGTTTATCGATCATTCTCCAAAAATATTAGCTCCTTGCTTCTTTGATTGCAGACAGAAAAGATCAAATTTTTAAGAGAAGCAAGGGAGACACTGTTTTCCTTCTTCAATTTCTGCTCAGCCTCCCTACATTGTCTTTTTACAATTCTTATTTCTTCATTTAACCGTGGCAGAGAAAGATTTGGACAGGTGCTACAGAATCTAAAATATTCGGGCATGATCTATTAAAAACTCTGACAGCCTCCTCTATAGTGAGGCCTTAGTATCCATGGGTACTGAAAAATGTGTTTGAGGCAGTAAAAGCTTGACAGAAACGAGGAACAGAGTGAATTTAGGGGGCGGATAGAACAAATCCTCCACACTGATTGATGATATACCAAGACATGTAGTGGATGTCATGCCAAAAGGCTTAACATAAAAGAGAGAGGCCTGAGCCAAAACAGCCTAGAGGTTAGAAATGTTTCATTTACAATCCATAAATAAAAATCATTTCTTTATTAATTAGAAACTGCTCCACAGGAAATGTGACTGTCAGTGCTGGACTTCACCCTGATCAACGTGTGTAGTATGTGCTCAGTGTGACCTCTCTCTCTTTCTGTAGGATAACCTCTTTGAGTGGCACTTCTCTGTACGCGGCCCCCCAGATTCCGATTTCGATGGCGGGGTTTACCACGGCAGGATCGTGCTTCCCCCAGAGTACCCCATGAAGCCCCCCAGCATCATCCTCCTCACGGTAAGACGCAGACGAGTTCCGCGTCACAATCCCATCCGATTATTCCCCCAGCTGAAGCGGAACGGGAAGACGTCAAATCAGATGATCAAAGAGTGGAAAACGGACAGCGTGTCATTTAACCCTCAGCCATTTCTGGTTGCAACACACCAAGTGACAGTTGTTGGATCAAAGCCCCGCCTGTCAACACACTGTCGGAGGGAATTGCTCTGGTTTTGTGAGAATATGAGACTGTCTTATTATATTCAGACAGCTGTATGACACCTGCACTAATGACAGGCTGATAAAAGCCAGAGTCCTTGTTGTGACAGACACCACCTTTTCATTGTGTCCGGCTACTCTGTCTTTTTTCTAATGTTTCTTCTTTAGTTTGCATTCATTGTTCGAACACTCTGCAGAGGAGCAGCCTGCAATTCTTCATCCAACACTCTCAACTGTTTCAAACTTTCAGTCTTTCCGTCCGCATGCCATAACTTTTGAGAATGTATGTTTTATTCATGTCTCCACCCTCTGCCTCCTTTTATTGCCTTTCCTTCTAGCCGAATGGAAGATTCGAAGTTGGGAAGAAGATTTGTCTGAGCATCTCTGGTCATCATCCAGAAACCTGGCAACCCTCTTGGAGCAGTAAGTATCCTCAAGTTTCATGTAGTTAATTCCCTGAGTCTCTCTAGCTAGTCATTGTCCAAGGTCAGTGTTTTAGTGTAGCCTGGAGAGTCTGGAAAAAGTCTCAGTAATGAGTCTTATTATTTGTAGAGCTGGAAAATATGATCAGTCACAGACATTTATAGCAGAAATATGAAAAACTATTGATGCTCTGTCCTCATGTGTCAGTCCATGCACAGTTATTTTATTATTTTATCTAAAGAGGAATCTTGAATGACAGAATCAAATGACCGTCCACTCTTCTCATAAATCACCCTAATTCTCAAATAAATGCTGCTATTCAGATAATGGCAGGGTCTCAGAGTAGGGCGGCACTAAAGGTTGGTTGCAAATAAAAGCAGAGCAATTATCTGTACTCTAATGACTCGCACAGTAAAATCAGCATTTCAGGAAATTTCCACAGCACTAATTCCATCAGTACAGACTATTCACTAATTATTTCCAAATTGAAATTGTTTTTTTGGCACTGCCATCAATAAAACCCGAACATTAAAAAGCACAGAAGAAATGACTCCCTTTGAGTTGCTAGCTGGCTTTCATTTTGAAAGCTCTCTGCAGGAAGTCTCATTGATAGAAGCTAACAGCAACCAAAGATTTGTCAAAATGGTAGTGACTGAAAATATGGAATTATTAATTTATCAGGACAATAAGTAGACATGGAAAACATGGATTCTTCTTCTAAAATATGAGTTGATACATTGAAAAATTAAGACGGATAAAGCCTGTTTAAAGTGAAGGTGTGTCTGCAGTTGAGGTAAATAAAGGCCCCATCGTCTTTTTTCACAGCAGCAGTATCTAATGATACTAATTAAGGTACCGTTCCATTTAGTGCAGCAGAGCCAGTGACTGGGAAATGAAGCCAGTGCCAAAAACTGTAGTTCCTCGAGCGTCCACTTGGCTGGCTACAGAACAGCAGAAATAAACATGTTTACAGCCTGGTCCAAAAACAGTTTTGGTCTCTATAGCTAATTTCCCCGTTCATGACAACTGTACAGGTGAGTTTTTATAAACTCACCTGTTCAAATGATATTAAGGCTTAAAGTTATGAAGAATTAACAGCATGGCTACTATGATTGACAGGTTGATGCTGTCACAGATGACTTGTCAGTGGTCTACATGCACCACTGACTCTGTTTGACCTGAATGGAACTGAACCTTAATTAGTATCATTGGTAACACCTGTGTTTACCTACTATGTCATAATGGCTGCTGTGAAAAAGGTCTGTTAGACAAATATGACACCTTTACTCACAGAGGTGAAGGTGGTCTGTGGTTTAAAATTAAATTAAAACTTCCATCACACATGAGAGTCCATATCTTTTGTCCAACCAAATCTTCAGTTAATACGTTAAAAATATGTCAAAATAAATAATAAATCAATGGAATTAACGTCATATCTTTAGTGTTTGTTGCTGCTAATTCCATACTTATCGAGGACCCCATGGTGAGCCTGTTCAATGGCAGAAAGGCATATTTTTGTACCTCTAAAGTCAAAGCTAATAATTTATTTCTACCAAGAACTCATTTTAGTTCTACTGGCGATTCATCATTCTGCCGAGTCCTGCTTTCATGTTACGTCTCAGCATGGGTCTTTAATCAGAGAGAACTCAGTGGGAGGCGGTGTGTCTTCCTCAAGCGTTTTCCCTAACTGGTTCCTTCTCATAACAAAAAAAAAAAAAAAAAGTTGTCAATAACAGGATTAAATCAAAGACAAAGGTTGCTCTAAACCTCTTTCTACCAGCACACTGCAGGTCACATGGCTGGCCATGCCTTGGAGATTTGATTTCCCCTGCTGAGTTCTTAAAGTGTTGTGTACAAGTTGTGTCTCATCATGTTTGGAATGACTGCAGGAGGCCTGGCTGGATAATTGCTCTGAGTTCCGTCACAGGCAGGCCAGCTGCAGTGATTCCAGGGTTACGCTCCAGACTGCTGGCTGCTGCTTTACTTCATATGCTATGCTTACATTAATAAAATAAAGTGTGGCTAAGTAATTCAAACATTCCCTCTGATGTCACTTTGGAGAAGATTTACATTTTTCTATTTGACATATTCCTATTTATTTACATCCATTTATGAATAAATATTTCTTTATGAATATGTTTATGTATTTTTTTCAAGCTCCTTTACTCGTCCGCTCGTATTTTAATGTGCAGTCCACAATGAGTTTTATCATGCATTTTTTAGTTACATTCACAGGAGTACACACACACACACACACACACACACTCACACACAGATCCATTCTTCTTTTTCTAGAATCTAAGACTCAAAAGTTCAAAAGTTGGACCTGAGGAGAGTTACAGACTTGCAGACTGCTGTTATCAAAGTCAGATGTGCTCCAGCTCCTTCTCGTATTAATCAAGAGTGTACACTTAACTTCAAAACTAACTTTTTGCTCTTACTTTGATTTTTCTGCTTATTTAATTCAAATGACACAGAGTGAAGTTAATTTAATGTAATGGGTTTTCATCTCAGGCCGCGCTGCAACTACATAATTTGACAAGGTGTGTAGAGCACTGATATCCACTGTGAGTCTGAGAAGGGGAAAATGCTGTCAATCTAATAACTGCTGTCTTCACAGAAACCTTTGTGTGTGTGTGTGTGTGTTTCAATTCAGATGCTGCTGTCTTCAGTCCACTTTGGCATTGTAACACTTTTTGTACAGTCCCTGTATGATCTTATGTTACACATTAGACACCATGAAGTGGAAATGATGACATGTAACAACTACGAGGTGCCATGGTGGTGGCTGCTATAAATTAGTATTATAACATGGACCAGATCTTCCTGGTTCTATATTTAAACATAAGAACTATATTCAGGATTCAGGGTTCAGAAACATGGATAGATGGATGTTACCTGGAGTACTCTGATTAATCCTGTGGCATGTAATAATCAGTCCAGGTGTCTGATCACTGTCTGTCATGAGGGCAGCTGCTTCCTTATGTTGAATCATATTATCATTGTTAGTTAGGTAAAACCATACAGCCTTAGTGTGGTACGTTCCAAAAAAGATATGGCAGTTCTATCACACTTGATACCATGTAGCTGCTCCTACTGGTAGCTTATCTTTTTCAAGAAGAATTTGAGAATGCAAATGACAGTCGTCAGGGCATAAAACCAATGAACTGTTGATTCAAATTAAGACCTGATAGTCTAACAATGTCAGAGCCGTCAGTGCTGGAAAATAAAAGTTCAAATCGAAACTTGAATTAAGTTGTGGATTTCAAGAATCGTGACACCTCGTACAGGAAGCTGAATAACCAGTTCAGATGGAAAAAATGGAATAGCAATCCACCAAGAGTAGTTTTAATGGACCGTACCAAAGAGTGACTGCTGCCAGGTGTAAACTGCTTTTACTGTATGTTACCATGTAGCTGTTGGGATGCGGGACATGACTTGTGAGAGCCTGAACCTGTGGCCAAATCTCCAGTGATATGCTTAAATGACTGACCAAAACAGTTGGTACCGTGTAAATTCTTTCTTATTATTGGGTATATTGGATAGATTGATGCACAGCCAGTCATAACCGAGACACAAACAAACCCCTGACCCTAACCATATTGTGAAACGTGTCTCGTGCCAGCTGGAGAATGTGTGAGTACAGACACATGGTGGATGTCCTCACAGAGAGACCAGGGTAAATCCAGGCTTAGACACACAAAACAAAGCATCCCCGCCACTTATGTAACATGGGTACTGAACATGACGACAGCGCAGCCTGACTTGTAATTTCACCTACTCTGTTATGTTGAATGTGCTCTGTTTTAAATTTTTCTCATCTCCTCTTTGTTTTTTCTCCTCTTGTCTGTCTCTCTTCCAGTCCGAACCGCCCTAATAGCTATAATCGGATTCATGCCAACAAAAGGAGAGGGAGCAATAGGATCTCTTGATTATACCCCAGAAGAGAGGAGAGCCCTTGCCAAAAAGTAAGATGTGGTAGATGAAAATCTGTCCAATGTT
The DNA here is from genome assembly GCA_946959425.1 of Argyrosomus regius. Taxonomy (NCBI): domain Eukaryota; kingdom Metazoa; phylum Chordata; class Actinopteri; family Sciaenidae; genus Argyrosomus; species Argyrosomus regius. Next base: position 21,609,753 of record OX336901.1, read on the forward strand.
TACTCTGCAGAGCATGTGTTGTGTGTGCTCTGCTATGGATAGAGAATGATAATGAGGTGAGTGTGGGGAGAGGTGTGGAACAGTGTATCATATAGATGATATGATGTTGTATGCTGGATTAGCAAACATACAGATTGCCAGCATTACATGCGTGATGCTGGGTATTAACAAAGCAAACTCTATACGAACATGTCATGTTATCAGCACCTGAGTCTAATAACTGCCTAGTCACAAAGGGAAAGGAGCACGCCCATGCCAGTCTTGGTATTGCAAGATGACAAAATAATTATCGCCAAAATACCTGGTCTCTGGAGGAAGCACGAATGGGCACGTTGCTCTTCATTTCACACCGCATTTCCCTCGGAGAAAATGGTACAAAGGAGGAGAAGGAGAGGATCCAGCTAAAGTCGCTCTTCTATTAGCAGATGAGATGGGGGTCTTGATCAGTGGGCTGTTTCATTAGCACATGGTGATGAGATAGACAGGAAGACACACTTTGCTATAAATATATTGCTGCTTATCTCCTTGATGAAAACCCTTTTTTATTTGTTTCTTTCCCCCACTCAGTCTAAGGCTGAGGCAGCACTTCTCTTTGGTTTCTCATCTTCAGTTTCTGTGCCCCTAGTGATTGTGAGAACTGTCAGTCAGAGAAGGTCCTCTGCACAGCAGGAAAAGGCTCCTGTCCAATATTTTCAGAGTTTGCCGAGTTTGTGACTGACAGGTAAACTGCCAAAGAAGTTTTCCATCTTGTGATGTGGCAGGACAAACACACAGGGGGCCCTGTGGAGGTCTGGGAAATCTCTGAAAAGAATATGAACAATGTCATTCATTCTTGACACCTGAGTTCACATTTCATATACAGGAGACCTGCTGTTATGACATACGTATAGTGTGATATTAGTTGTTAAAAGTAACTTACAGTGTAAGGATGTAGTGGCCTAACTGACGGCCAGGATACATGGTTTTACCAATGGACCGTGTTATTTACAGAACCAGAAATTCAAGTAAACTCGAGACGCTCTGGAAATGATCAGCCCTTCACCTTGGGCCTGAGGGGAGAAGGCTTTCAGGTCTTTTGATGGGCATATTTGTGTTTATTGCCAACTAACTATATAAATTAATTTGCCCCGATTAAAAATGGTTTGAGTTGAATTACATTCAACAACATTGTACGCCGTTTTCTGTTTAGCTGGGTAGTTTTAGAGGATGTGAGTGAAACTCCAACTATCTACTGTGTGATTTGCCGCATGTTTAAGAGCAAGGTGGATAAAACAGGTTTGCTTTTCTGTTATGTTTCCGAAAACCAATGCATAACAAGAGCTGACAGCGACCTTTTGTTGTTGATAACTGACCACTGAAAAAAAAAAAAAAGTTTGTACAGGGGCAATTAAAAATTTACTTTGAGCAAGTGGATTTCTGACCCATACATTAAAAAACTGAAACAAACATTAATGTTGAACCCTGAAATCTGAAGTCATATACAGAACTAGTCAGAAGTTTGGACACACCTTTTCATTCAGTGGTTTTTCTATTTTTAATATTTTCTACATTGTAGATAAACACTGAAGACATCCAAACTATTTAATAACACATATGAAATTATGTGTTTAAAAAAAGTGTAAATAAAGCAAAATATACTCCTATTTTAGATTCTTCAAACGTTTTTGCTTTGCTTACTATCAATAATGTTTGATGGTTTTTGTGAAATGAAGACTCTTTACTTAGTGGAGTGGTTCCTGCTGTAATATGGGTTACTACAGTAGTTGAACAGAGCTATTTACTGTGTCAACTACCTCTGAACAACAAAGTTGATGACAATATCTGCTCCTGTTAATTCAAACTCAATGGTGCCACTGGTGTAAGCTGATAAAAAGGGCTTCACTGAGTGCATGTCAACCTGAAAATATTATCCAACTGAGGTTCTGTTATCAGTGAGCCAAAACTGTTGGAGGAGCTTGACCAAAGTTAATGTCAGCCACTGTTAGTCAGTCAGTCCACACTGGATTTATCTTTACTTTAGCCATTTAACTCCTCAGTCTTCCCTTCTACAGATCAAAGTTAACTTCAGATGCTCAGTGGGTTATTGTGATAGAAAGGAAAAAAAGATTAGAGGAAAAGTGTACGTGCTAAAATGTTTTAATAACATCATTAGCATCTTTCAGTCTCTTAGAATTGGAAGTGAATCCTTCCCTTTTTGAGCCGTGACTTTAGGAGCTGCAAGTTTGCAAGCTAAACTGCATCTTCACCAACCACCAGCCACAGTAAACAGGTGTCTGTGATGTGGGCATGCTGTTACACTCTGGATATTGAAGCTGCGTCGTGATAGATGATAATATAATAATAACAGATAAGACATGCTGGAAAAGAAACAGTGTGCTAGAATCATAACAGCATTTTTTTGAGTTTTGATAAGTGGTTTTTAAGATGTCACTGATTCTACAAGCCTCAGATCTTCATGCAGGGTTAGGGGTTAGATGAGAGTTTCCTGTCAAATATCACACCCAGGTTTCTGGCTGGTTTGACATTTGTACACAGGGAGCCAAGATGCTGTACAATTGCGATAAACTTTGGAGGACAGAAAATAGATTAGTTTTCATTCAGCTGGAAGCTATGGGACATCCAGCTCTTATCTAGTACTGATGAAAAAAGCCTTCTTCGCTGCTTTTTAATGGGACATAAATTTTCATCTTATCAGCATGACAATGATATAATAGTATTCAATATTATACTCAATGTCTCAGTGGCAGTATGTATACACAGAACAACAGTGGGCCAAAGATAGAGCCTTGGGGAACACCACATGTCAGAAGGGACACAAAAGAGGAGGCAGTGCCAAAAAGTTCTGCTTGACATAAGATTTAAAGTCTAGAGAGGATCCAATAAATGATCAGCTTTGTCATATGCAGAGCTGAGATTGAGAAGAATTAAAATGGAACAATCTCCAGCATCATCTGTAAATAAAAGATCGTTTGTTACATTAATGAGGACAGTTTTGGTGCAGCAGCTTCAACCGTGTCCAGAAAGTTGTTCATAGTATTTTGTGTAAAGCCCACCCGTACAGTATGTTACAGTGTAGTAAGCAGTTTCTACCCCTGCACCATGGTGCCAACATTTTCTGCTTTGTTATTTACACTGCTTGAAGCTGTGTACTCAATGAATCGCCTTTGGTGAGACTGGGTGGCCAGTTGTCGCAGCACGCATTAATATTTAACAACCAAACAAATAGCTTGTAAGTAAAACTGGGCAAAATACAAGAAAGCATACTTCTAGTTATCAGGGGAATGTTTCCCCCTTTACTTTTTTTAAAGTTTTATTTTTTTTTAAGTCAGTTTTTCAGCTTTAGTTGAAAGTGTGAGCATTTTCCTTACAGTTACATCCTTATTCCATTTTATGCATGTTGCAGAATCTTAATAATTCTTCAGCATGTGTTTGTGGTGCATATAAAAATGCAAGAGGCTGCAGTGGTGTGAGCATGTTGCTACAGGCACTCAATCCAAGTCCAGTTTTAATAATTGCGTTGTGAGTTTATAGCAGTTAATAATATTATCAGGCAGAATTTTACATCTCATAACAAATAACAATTTGGAATGTGTATTTGTACATAATCGATTCAGTGAGCTACTTTGACAACCCATCATTTTTTTCCAGAGCCCTCCACTTGGGACTCTGACTGAGCCAGCAGAGTGGTCCCAATGACTTTGGTCTGAATGTGACTTTAAGACCTCAGTATGCTTCAAATGAACTGCAGTACAATGAACACATCCAAAGGCATAATATTCATATGGCCACATGAATCGTGCAACAGCACATACTTTTGGACAGTCTCTTGAAGTAGTGAACATGGTTGTGGGATTGTCTGTTTTGAAAAGATACAAAACTCATTGGATTCCACCATTGCAAAGGGAATTTCAAATGCTGTAAGACAATCTGACAAGCACTTCATTTGGAGTATACTGATGCCTTAAAACCTTTCTGGCACTAAATGATGCCAAACATGCAATAAAATTGCACGAACATCGCCTCTGATTGTCACAATGACTCAAACATGCTGCTGTCCTCTCAGTATGCATCTGACATATTACCAACCAAACCTTCAGTTTTGGCGTTTCTCTTTAAGCTCAGATGTGTTCTTGATGATCAGCACTTATGCCTAACAGGGCATATTTTGAGCATCCATCAACCAACCACAGAGCCTGTCTGCATGGCATCTGCTTTTGGACACACAGATTGCCTGTTTAAGCTGTCATAGTCCAGTGACATAATGACTGGAGGCATAGCAGATCATTTGCTGTGTCTGATGCCAAATAAGCCCAGCTTCTTCTCCAGCTACATCTTAACTTCACTTGAATAGAATCCAATTTCAATTTGGCTGCAGAGGAAGACACTGATTTGGATCATTTAATACCATAATGTATCCAAATCTATCCATGCCACCTTTAGCCTGAGGAGCTCCATAGTGATAATGTGGTGTTCCTCAGAGCATGATTCATGCCTCCTCTTCACAGTTGTAACATCAGTCCATTAGCTGCTGCAAGGGATGATTAGCTTTTCTAAGACAAATCCACAAAAACCTCTTTTCTGTGTTGCATTTTTATGTTTTTTCCACTTCACTGCGCTAAGCAGCTGTGTTGATCCTTCTTTGCACTGAACCCCTCTGTAAGGACTGACATGAAGGCGTAAAGGTGCACGCAACGGTCTGAACCCTTAGCAGGGATCTGGCATGTGAATGTGCCACAGGTGGTGAAAGCAAAAACAAACCTGTCAGGTGAGGATAAAGTGCGAGGCAGCCAAGAGTACAAACAGGAAGCCAGTGCCGTAAACACACTCTTATAGATGCACACAGCTTTTGAAGCTGGCTTTTCTGCCAGTATGTTTACAGGATTCATACACAGCCCTGAAAATGATGGGCATCTCAATCTAAAAGTCTTTATAGCTTCATAATCAAGATGCCAAATTACCACTGGCTGAGCACCAGATGACAGTATATTTTTCTTTGCAAATAAATCAATGAGCCACCCACTGCACAGGCTGCTAACTTTATGAAATGCAGCATTTAAATGTCTGAGTAATTCAGAGTTCTTTGTTTGTGTTGACCACGACGCACTCTCTGACCATGAGCCAACAAATCTAAATTGTGGCTCTGTATCAATACATTGTTGATTGGCTGTCTGGTACACTGCTCCACAATAATTTTCTGTTTGTTCACATTTACAACACTGCAGTGAGGACTGGGCTGTCAGTCACGACTGGATTTTAGGGTTTAGATCTGTTTTTTTGCTTCCTGACGTCTTTTCCACCAGTTGGAGAAGCCATTGAGTAATCGAAGCTTTGCACTGTAAATGTGGAATGGAAGAATGGGGATGTCATGTTCCTACATAGTAAGCAACATTGAGTCATGCAGGCTATTGTACGTCAACTTACAAAAATAACAATTCTTAAATCTCGCTTAAAAAACGCTTAGAAAATTTCATTGATGGCTGCATCAATGTTACTGCTGCACAGGAAATACGTGTAAACTACTTCTTTTGCAGTTAGCTACAATAGCTAATTCAGAGGCAGAATGTCTCTGTTTACTTTCAGTTGGTTCTTGAAAGATGTATGTAAACTTCCTAAAGTGATCTGCTTGCAGTTGATCCACAGACAGAATATGCACATTATGTAAGTCATGTTAAGACCGAGGTTGAAATTTATTTTAAAGGTCTAGTGTGTAAGATTGAGTGGGATCTATTGAATGTAATATTTTAATAATCTTCATGCAGAGTCATTCTTTTTTTGTTCTCTTAGAATGAGCCTTTTATATGAACAGATACAGTGGACTGCAGTGGATATTGCACCACCATGTTTCTACAGTAGTCCGAAATGGACAAGCTAAACACTGACTCTAAACAGGGCCTGTACGTTTTCAGCCATTGTAGTTTATCCTTCATGCTTCGAAGGGGATGGTGAGGCAAGGGTATTCAGTTATCAGATATTCAGTCTGCAACCTCGCTGCTAGATGCCACTCAGTGTTCACCGTGGACCTTTAAGCATGTAGCTGTGACTTTGTGTGTTTAAGATGAAGTGTTGCAACTATAATACATTCTGGATGTAGTGGAACACGTCTTGTATCTTAAATATAACTTGATGAATTGTACTCACAGTAATATTTTCATTTGTGAAGCAGCTGTTCACTCATAGAGTAGAGGCACCTGGTCATTCATCAAATATTCTGTTTCTGTCTCAAAAGACTTTTTAAAATGAATGTTATAGAATGAGAGGACGACCTCACCATTTACCGTCTGTTCTCCGGCAGATCTCAGGACTTCTGCTGTGAGACGTGCGGCTGCTCCATGCGCTCTGCCCTCCTGGCTCTGACACCCAACAGTAACCCCAGCGCTGAGGACCACAAGGCTAAAGAGCTGGCCCAGCAAATCAACTTCAAGGTACGAACACTGGCTGTTACATAAGTCACATTTGATTCCCAGTTCAGTCAGCGATTTAACCCCGAGAGCAACAGAGCTGCTGACAGCACAAGCTACAGGAACGCCCGTGGATATTTTCCTTCTTCTTTCTCCGTGCATAGAAAAAGCTGATTGCTCAGCGTTGTGACATGTTCAGGCTGGACAATAAACCATTATGAATATTATACCCAAATATTATACCCAAATGTAGTGTCTTTATTTGAAAAGAGAGACTAGACAAAAGCCTTATCATTTCCCATTTCATCAGTGTTTTCGATAATTATATACTCGTCAAAAATTTTATATTAATCTTTTCAATTTTCAACATTTTCCATCAACTTTACTAACAGCCAAACATCAACAAGGTCAGCAACAGCAGACATAGCAGCCAGCTTATATTACTTACTAGTCCAACAGCAGTCAGCCCAGCTCGGCGTCTGTCTTTCAGCCTTTTATTTCACCAAGCTCTCACCAACCACTAAAAGTCAGTCCCAGATTTACTCTTTTTTTTTCATTTTTTTGGCCTTTTCAAGTTTATTGGATAGAGACAGCTGAAGAGTGACAGGAATGTGGGGAGAGAGAGATGGGGAATGACATGCAGCAAAGGGCCGCAGGTCGGATTCAAACCCTGGGCCGCTGCAGCAAGGACTGAGCCTTTGTACATGGGGCAGCTGCTCTACCAACTGAGCTAAACGACACCCCGATTTACTCTTGTCTGGCGGCTTCTTGCTCGCTCACTCTCTCCTTTTCTCTTCTTAGCTTCTTCCATCAACATCACCTTTGGTTGCCATTAGCCATGTCAATAGAAGCTGCTAAGCCCGGTTGAATTGCCTGCTTACCCAGCTCTGCTCTCCATCAGCATTCCCCCACACCCTGGGCCTGAAAACCTCCTCTTCTTCCTGGTGCTACAAAACGCCTGTGGTACAAACACGTGCTGAGCTCATAATCTTGGCAGCCCGGCTAACAAACTGTGCTAACATTAGCTAACAGCAGCTACAGTTGGCAGCAGTTTACTGCACTGTCCATCAGGAAACTCTGTAAATCACAGAGAGTTGAGGCGGAGCAGCCGGAGGACATCAGAGTGAAAAGCAGAAAACATTTTCTCCATAAAATATGATCCAGTTTATATAAATAATAACAATAACAATAAATACTACTGCTAATACAGAAACACAGATGCATAAAGAAATACTGGATTCATTCTTTTATTAATCTAGTCGTGTCCATTTCAGTTTCTTTTTCACTTCCTGCACAGGTGTTTCACATTAAAAGTTCAAAATAAAGTTCTAGCAGCTCACAGAACATTATCCAGCAGATGCAGCAAGTGTTAAGTTTCATTAAGCTTGGCTTTGATCGAAGTGTGTGACTTGAATGTGTTGTTGTACTAATGGAATTAGTACATTCTACCTACTGCGTTGATTTTAATCTTTGTTTCAGTCACGTCTTGTGCTGTTATTTGAGTCTTCTGTTACTTTCTTACCAACTTTTATTTGAGATTTTATGGTAGCTATAACAACCAGTGAACCAGAAGAACAAATTCACCTGAAGAAAGCCACCAAGAAAGAGGAAATATCACGCACTGCTTTATTTTAAAAAGAGACATTATGTTTAATGTTCTATTGTGCAGCCCTATGACATGAGCCACAGTGGAGATGACTGTGTTGACCCTGTGTGTTAATGCAGGCAGAGTCCAGTTTATCCAGGCAGGCAAGTGAGAGCGGGGGTGCAGAAAGCGAGCCTTCCACACTCACCCAGGGAGACACCTCCACGTCTGCAGGCCAGGAAGCTGCTGACGCTCCCCGGGCTGAACAGGTAGGTGTTAAACTGCCACTCTGGGTTTACACAGATACCTGCCTGCAGCCAGCCCACCACCTACAGAACAGAACAACGCCATGGTTTTACTAGTTTTAACCTATCAACTACAAATGCAACACTACTGGCAACCATTGCACAGAGCGTACTGTGTTTCAGATATGTTTCTATCTGCCACTGGTCTCACTTCATTTCAGTGTGCTCTGAAAAATGATCAGGATGATTATATGTATTTGTCAAGCTGATATTGTCGTTTGAGTTTGTGTTTCACTGTGCTGTGCCTCGCTGCACCCCACCAAGAGTAGATGTAACCATGGTAACAAGTAATAGGGATCCAAATAAACAGTTAACTCCTAAATTCAGGAAACCCCCTAAAAGTGGATAGAATTCTGTTTTGTTGCACAGTGGATCTTATGAGGTGAGTTTATTTACCAAGTTACTTCCTGTGAACTGTGAATGTGCTGGAATTAGTGTTAGCTAAAGCTATGAAATGAAGGCGGATGGTACCCATAGTGCCTGATGTAGACCATCATCACAGTGCAGTGAGGTAATGGTAGTGACACGGTAAGGATCAGTTGGACTGTTTTGTGTCACCCTGTTGCCAGATATCAGCATGTTTTGGAAAATGGTCGACCATAATGTGGAGTGTATGTGATTTGTAGGCTGAACCGTTCAAAAACAACCAGCGTGGTTCCTTCTTAGGGAACATCCAAAGTGTCAGACTCACTACTGTTATATCTCAGACCCATTGTAGCGTAGTACATATGACCACAGGAAGGATGTGGAGTGAGACTACATTAGTCAGTTCAAGTCAAAATGAATGTTTAAGTGTTTTTTCACTTGTCCAAACAAAAAGTCATGTTTTCAGTATTTTCGGGTATTCTTCATGGTATTTTAGAGTTTGACATTTCCTGATAAACTATAAAAAGTTGCTGATGACTTATCCTGCACTCTATGGCCAGTCCTCATTGATTACGGTACAAAAGCATAACTTCATAACTTTACAGTTTTAGTGTTTGTTTAGTTTCCTGATGCAAAGCTTTAGCCTAACTAATTGCTAAAGTAGCTGAACTACTGTTCACTGAAACTGCTGTTAGCAGGCAAGAGAACTGGGCTCAGCGACCGGGCCGGGTTTGATCACAACCTCTGAGACCAACAGACACAAGGTGATTTACAGACTTTTGATTGGTAAGTAGTGAACCGCTAACTGTTGTTAGTTCGGTCAGCCGTGTACTGTAGCGAACCAAACTAATTCATCCCGGGATGCCAGGAGCCGAAGCTGGCATGAAAACCACCTCGGTAGACCACTGTACCACTGCTGGTTTCAGAAGCTGTGCTCAGTCCCAGGTCCAACCGTGTTCACTGAAAGAACTGAAGTTCACTGGATTGGCGTAAACGTCAGTCAATATCCACGACATGTGCTTCTATATCTGACCGTTTTTACAGGAAATATGCAAAAAATCAGGAAGGAGCTTCCTATTTCATGAGCTTCAAGAGTTAATATTGGAAATATAATGAAAGTAATTTTATATTGCATGATTGATAAATAACATGGTATAATGACTTCTCCAGAAAAACGTGTTGATAAAATATATGATTATTAAAACCAGCACTGCTCATTGACTTGCAACATTATCAACAATGACTTCATACAAACAAATGTATGTAAAGCAACCGTCTGATGCTGTGATCATCATACAGCCTACCTTTACACAAAGGCTTGTTTTTTCGCTGACCTCCAGTGATTTAAGCACTCATCATGATGTTGATCTAGGTTGTGTCAGTTCACCATGACATCACTGTTAGTTGTGGTGCCTTTCAGCTGGGTTTTAAGTTACTCTTCAAGGAGCATTTTTCATTCTCACTTCTGAAAAAAGTGAAAAAAAAGAACAAGCAGTTGATAATCTAGATCAGTGATTCCCGAAGGGGATACAGCAGCACCATGGGGTTCCTGATAGATTAGCCCAGGGTGCAGCTAGATTCATATCAGTGTTCATTTATTGTGCATTCTTAATAACATTTCACCACATAAAGAAACATTTCTATGAACTTTACATTTTCAAACATTGCTCACTAATGCTAGTTATCATGGTAACCTAACACGCTTTGCAGCTGGAGCTCAGCAGTCAAGAGAAATAGTGAGGGTCGATGTTCTGATGGAAAGATTTGAAGCAGTAAACAGAGCTGAGAGAAATGATACAGCTCGGCCCTCAATAAGTCTGACAGGACAGTCTGAGTAAAATCAGACTCACTCTGCTCAGAGCTTCACGGACAGGCTGCTGATGCAAAATGGATATCCATTCACTGTGGTACTGTGCATTCCCAACTTCATATATGTGCTGTCTCACTGAAAAAAAGTCTGTCCTAACATCAACAGCAGCCTTACTCATCCCATTAAAATATCTGCAACCTTTATTAGTTTATGTTGTTTTGATTCTGTTTGTTAGTCCTTGTGCCTCTTTTAATATGAGCTGATTAAAGCAAGACATTACAGGCAGACAAATCTGATGTTGTTGTGCAAATGAGGCATTATCTGATTAATTATGCTATGCTATGCTAATTAGCATACATCTGCAGAGTTCAAACCTCTTGTTTTAATTTGTTGACATATTAGAGACAAATGTTTTTACAGAAGGAGCTTTGGATTTCTCTCTTTATAACTCCATAAATCAGAAAATATTGTCAACAGCCATAAAAAAACAAAAAAACCCACCATGTTTTCAGGAATAATAAAAATGAGGCTATCTGAACAAAGCCTTCTGTAACAACCTTCAGAATATAGATTGGAATCAAATTACTGAAGTGGAGTCTGAGAAAAAAAATCATTTTGAGAAAACGGCCTTTAAAGATATGGTTTGTAAAAATCCTCATTTATCCAATACTAATAGACATGCAGGCTGTATTAAAATAAACAAGCGGCCGAGGCCAGCGCCACACATTCTGAGCTTCAAAACTGCTCTTCAGAAACCTGTGGGTGATGTCGTGCTTACGCTGTCCGTTCCTTTTACTGCTGGACAGACCACCAAACTCTAAATCATATTCACTGCCATGCAACAAAGTAGACACTCGTGGTTATTTAGGCTTTTCTTCTCCTGATATGGCATCATTAAAAACAGACAATCAGCGTTTGTTTTTGGACAGCAGTGGGTGTCCTAAAGCTCCCCATGTAGATTATATACTGCTGTCTGACTGTCTGACTGTCTGACTGCAGTCAGTTCCCCATCTTTCACATTGTTTTTTTAATTGGTGGCATGCTTCATCACCTGCTGACATCCCACCAAGCTCCACAGTCATTCTGGAAGTGAATGGAAGGAAATGATTATGCATGATTGTACAGCAGCACCGTGCCAGCTGCATTGGTTGCACTGAGTTAGTGTGTGAAACCAAGCAGTTCTCTCCTAACATCATGGTGAGTGTGTACGGTAGTTTGTAGCCTGTGCTTCCACGGCTTCTTTTCACGACTTCTGATGATATGGACGAGCTTTGTTGCCTAAGAGGATTGATTTTTGGCACCAGCTGCTTCCCACAGAACCACAGCGACTGAAGGAGCAGAGAGGAGGGTCAACTTAGATTAGTGTTTCTGAGTTTGGATGAACCGAGGAGGGCAACGTCAAAAATAGGACTCACCATCTGCCGCTGAACTCATCCGTGGTATCCCACACTGCCTTGCTGCTGTTCCCCCAAGTACTGAGTTTAGGATGTAGGATAACTGTGTACTGTTTACTGCCTCTCCCCACTTTCTGCACACTGCCTCCAGCCATTCTCTAATTTAGTGAGATGTGTGTGAGGTCATCAGCCCCCTCACAGCCTCCACAGAGGACTCATTCTATCAGCACTGGTCACTAAACAAACAGCATTAATTTGATCCATAACTCACTAACACTAGGTGTTTATGCTGTAAATGGGAGTAGGTTTGATGGGTTGATCAGGAAGCTCATGAATTATTCATTATTTGTATGAAGTTGCATAAAAGGAAAAAAATGTCTCTGGTGTCAGCAAAAATACAAATTTGGAAAATTAGCTTGCAGGGTTCATTTTTTGGTGTATACACTGTGTGTGTGTGTGTGTGTGTGTGTGTGTGTGTGTGTGTGTAGCTGTGTGTGGATACATGAATTACAAGTTGAGCTACGATTGATGATTTATTATAGATTAATGTGCTAATTATTTTCTCATCAATCAGTCGTCTGGACTTCAAAATGTCATAAAATCACAGATGTCTGCAAATGTCCTGTTTCATCTGACCAACTGTTCAGAATTACAGATAGATTTTTTTTTTTTTTTTAAATCATTTTAAAACCTGAGACTGAAACCATGACTCAGTTCTCAGAATTGTTGCCACTATTTTAAGCAGCAGTCATTTCCAAGTAACTGGCTGCTGATCACGTCATAATTCTATGATGTCAACATTGTCTGTATGTAAACCAAGCAGCAGCTTCTGTGGCTGTCAAGTGAAGTCAGCACGGGAAGTTCCAAAAACTGCAGTTTTGGTCTCTATGGCTAATTTCCCCGTTCGTGACAACTGTACTGAGGGTGAATTTATATACAACTCACCTGTTCAAATGATATTAAGACTTAAAGTTATGCAGAATTAAGAGCGTGGACACTTTGATTGACAGGTGGTTGCTTCATTCAGCCCGCCTCAGCTCCACCTATGTTCTACGTCTTTGCCTATTTTTGGATTAGTGGGGTGCCAGTGGAGGCAGGACTGCCAAGATGGAGACAGCCAGAGCCTGCACACTTTGTTTTTACTTGTACAGTCTTTGTTCTATACACAACAAAATGTTGGTACACTGTAAAATAATATGTAGATAGATTCTCCTCCACGCAGCGCAACGCAGCCAGATCCAGTGACATAATCTGTTAATGAATTAATTGTTTCTGTCTCACTAATCCTCTCCATGCCTCCTCCACAGGCAGCCACAGCAGTAGAGGGACCCCAGGCCCCTGTGGTGGCCCCCACCACCGGACGTCCTCTCAGCCCCCGGCAGCGCCGCGCCCAGCAGCACAGCCAGCAGGGCCAGAGAGACGGCAGAGATCCGGCCAGCAGGCCGGCCTTTGCTCCTGCTCCTCGCCAGCCTCTGGACGAAAGCCACGCAGGCTCGGCGGTCCTCATCGTGGTGCTCACTCTGGCTCTGGCCGCACTCATCTTCCGCAGGATCTACCTGGCTCAAGAGTACAAGTTTGACTACGAGCTGTGACCAACCAGGCCCCCGCCTCCTCAGCCTCGAGTCAACCCCTCCCGCTACCACCCTTACAGAACTATGACCCGCTGAAGTGGAACCAGAGCCGAGGCGGCGTCTAGCGCTGACTTTGTGCCCTCCCTGCTCGTCAGCGGAGGGTTCAGTCTCCACTGAGGGGGAACTTTCATTCCTGCAGAGGAGGCTCCACTCACAACAACACCTCCAGGGTGTCTTTTAATCAATGTGAATTTTACTCTCCAGAGTGTCATGCATTTTTAAAAATGGGAGGCTTTGTTGTGTTTGTGATCAGTTCAGCAGCCACACACACACACACACACACACACACACAAACACACACACCACGCACCACACGCCTCCTCACATATAATTGTTGTCTATCCCAGGGCTGCCGCTTGTTCCCATTATTTAATTAAAAGTGTAATATAATATTTCAACAAGATGGAATTATGGGGGATTTTGGTCCCAATGTAATTATTTAATGACAGGAGAGTGTGTGTGCTGGAACGACTTCCTCCTTCTGTGCTTTAACTTCCTGTGATGTCAGTGTGTGTGTGTGTGTGTGTGTGTGTGTGTGTGTGTGTGTGGCGGCATCTTTCAAATCAGCGGTTCATCAACATGTATCCTTACACATTACAGTATGTCATTTCTGTCTCTCACATTAAAACAATAACAAAGACACAGTTTCAAGATGTCTTGGAGTAGTGGCATTGTGTGTGGCATCATGGGAGTTGTTGTCTTCATTGTTAACCACTATCGCTGATGAAAAGCTGTCTAACATTTGTTTCGTCGTGTTCGCCGTCTTCCTTCCTCGCTGTGACGTACACAGAGGTTTACCTGGAAGTTAGAGCAGCTAGAGGCCAAGCAAGGAAACACAACGTTACCTGAACATTCAGATTTCTGTGTTTGAACGTTATTGGACACATTGAGGATGATAAAAAGACAAAAGTCAGTAAGATATATAACACACCTAGCAACATTTGAATGTGTAAACGTTCCATATTTTATCTTGCATGAACCAAAGGGGAAACTTTACAGTATAAAGCGGCTGTGGAGAACAGATACTGTAATAATTACTATTATTCATTTACCAACGTGTGTGTTGCAGCACGCTGTGTGACTGCAGGCCTGTTATCACTCTGTGAGAGAATGAGCCTCTGTGAGCGGTCAGAGTTCTGACAGGTACTTGGCCTGTCTCTCATCTTTTTACACAAACTGCCAACACCACAAAAATCTGCCTGCATCCAAATATCGTCAGGTACTTTCACTTGCTCTCTCCTCTATTAGAGACTGAATCACATCATTTAGTAATAACAGCCACTTGTAGAAGTGTGACGGCGCCTCCTGCAGTCACACATTAAAGGGGAACCCCACCGTTTTTACACATCAAAGTCTGTTTACAGGGCCCGGAGAGAGCACTACTGCAGTATGTGAAGCATGTTGTGTAGAAAACACTTTTGTTTCTCCAGAAGGGGGGCTGTGTGAAGTCTGATGAATGCCCTCGAGTGATGTCACTCGAGTCAGGATCAGTTTGAACATTAAAAAAATGACCTGGAGTTAGAAAGAAGAGGTCATAGCAGACCTCTGTAGCTGCTCCTCTTCTCCGCTGCAGGCTGCAGGCTCGAGGCTACATTAGCTGCTACGAGTACAACTCTGACTGACAACTGTGGCATTGTGGGTCATTTTAGGCAGCAGGTTTTGACATGGTTCTGCCATGACGGTGTTGGCGATGATAAATCAGCGGAGTTCTCTTTGAAGGCGGTCACAGAATCTGTTGTAACACCTGCTGTCATCACATTAAATCTGCTCTGTAAAGCTCATTTTAAATCATCTGCTGGTTGGAGGGAGTTTCATTGAAGTTGTTTATTCACATTTTTAAGAATTGTTTGCTCTTGTAGTCCAAATTGCCGGTGTAGTGACGCACAACTTCCACCAAAATACCGACTACATGTTTGGGCTGCTGCATTTAAATCAAACTCCCGCCTGTGCTGGGCAACAATACCAAAAGCAAAAAGAGAATCTGCCGGCGTGCAGCCTCCTCTGGTCTTTGTGCTTCCACTGAAATAGAGCCCGTACTGTCACAGCAGTCCTGTGAAGGGAACGACCTGACTGATCCAGCATCAGCTGACTACAACATGTTTACTGAGGTGAAGCACGAGGGCGCTGCGCTTTGAACTGTTATCAGCACGGCAACATTTAGTGCTGAGATCATTTTAGGGATTATTTCCACCAGTAAACACATGACACAGTAAACCTGTCTGCTTCCTGTCAACACAAATAGATTTTATTTATTTGAAACAGGAAGTCATTTTTCTGTGGACACTGTAATCCCCCTCACTGCCTCTCTCTCTCTCTCTCACTGTTTCTCTGCTGTTTCAGGGTATTCACACCACGTCCCTGTGCATTAATCTCTTGTTTGCCTTGCATTCTCTGAAGCTGTGTGCAAACACTCATTCTTTTTCCTCCCTGCTTGTATAAATAGACCCAAACACTGTCTAACGTTTACCCTCATTGATATACTTGGAGTAGGGCTTTATCACTCTGATGAGACTTGGAGGAACTGGGAAGCAATTTAAATTCACTCTTCTTCTCATCGTGGCTGACGGCTTTCTGACATGTACACCAACTTGGCAGCATACAAATAGCTCTGAGGTAGTCCTAGCAGTCTACCTGTTGAGGGGAACAAATCTGTCTCTGTAGTTCTTCTTTAATTTGAGCGCCATCTTCTACCTGCACATGTCCAGGTTTTACTTGAAGGCAGCAGAGGTTCTTTTATGAATATCCATGTTCTCAGAATTTCTCCATATTTGTCGTGCCCAGGGCCGCTCTGCTCGGCTCGGCTCTGTTCTGCTCTGCTCTGGGATATAAACAGAAAATAAATCGCTTGAATGAACAAACGTGTTTTCCGTGTGTCAGGTTTTGTTACACCTACACCCACAGGGAATATGAAGCATTGCCTTTAAAAAAAATCCTCATGACGGATCAATGTGTGTAAAATATATTTATCTCATTGTCTAGTACATGCAGCCGTGAATAATTAGCACAACACACTGTTTCTGCTTTTGTGTTCTTTTGTGTAGATTTTAGTCGTTTATGTTTAAACACGACTGAATAGTCCTTACACGTGCTGGCGGTTCTGTCAGCTCATAATTAGGTACATTGGTTTCTGAGGTAAAGGCTAACAAGCTGATCCTGATGTTTAGCACTGTCGCCTCACAGCATCAGAGTTCCTGCTTGTGTTTGGATGTTCTCATTGGATGTGTGTGTGTGTGTGTGTGTGTGTGTTTCTTCAGGTCCATGCAGGTTAACCGCTGACCCTAAATTGCCCGTAGGTGTAAATGTGACTTGTCCAGGGTGTACCTCGCCTCTCGTCCAGTGTCATTGATTCATTAACAGATTATGTCCAGTGTTGATTGAGTTAAAGCTTCCCTCTTTTTTATGTCATTGTTAACACACGAGAGAAGCACCATCAGTCTCTGACTGTGTCATTCAACGTGCTGTCGACAGAGCTGTGGAAATCATTAAATGAATTAAAGTCTCAAGGTAAAGTGTTTTCTGAAGTTTTGACCTGATAATAATGTTCAAAGATAAAACAGCAACAGGCAGCTTTGTACTGAAACACACTGCACTGTATCTGTACTGTTGAACTGCGTATTGAAATGAATTAGTCTCTGAAACTATCAACATAGTTTTGAAAGCAAAATGTTTTAATCCTTTTCTGAAGAGGAGTGAAGACTTAACTGCAACACGCCCCCAAATGTTTGACTTCACACTGACACTTTTTTCATCTACAGGCAAAACAAATAATAACACAACTTACAACTGCTCCGAAGGGATTACAGCTTACATCCAGTAATACATTTTACTGTACTGTTAACTTAACACTTTAATACACACATTATACATCGCTGATGTTGAAACCTAATCCATTTTTCACATTTTCTGTTAAACACATCTTTCACTCTTAAAGAATAAGTCATTTTTTCCATCATAAATCTAACCACTGTGTCTGGGTGGATCCACATCAAGCCATTTTCTTGTGATGGCCTTTCAGCTAGCTGTGAGTGGCACTTTGGCTAAGTAATTATCTTCCTTTAGCACCACATCAGTTATATTACCCAGATATAAAACATACTACATACCCTAATACCACATTCAATACTGCATTCACTCTTTCTTGGTATGGCTGTATTTTTGGGCAACTCCAGAACATATGTGTATGATTTGCATCTGTATGCCCACATTTCCTGTCTGCTGCCTTAAGAGCTGTTTACCTTTTATGTTAGGTGTGATAAGGAAATGAAGAAGATTTTTCCAATTAAATCCTATGTGACTATGTGAAATTGTGGATGTCTGATGTGCTACACACATATGATACCATTCCTCTTCTGAAGACTGACTGGAGACTTAAGACTGGCTTCAGACTAGATTCAGACTTTTTTAAGTTGACTCAAAACTCAGTTTGGATTTGTTTCAATTTAAACTCAAACTTTATTCACCTTTCATGCAAACATGCATCCCAAAGTGCTTCAGAGCAATGATGAAGAATGAACAGAACACTGCAAAAAATAATTAAATAAAATGTAATACATACATGCCATACAATAAAAAAATGTTATAAAGCCAAAAAAAAAGTAAGTCCATGAAGTGAATAAACACAGAGGCTTAAAAACTCAGCAGTAAATGACGAGGCACCTTAAATAAAAGCAAGATAAAAATATTTGTCATCTTTAAAAAAAAAAAAAAAGTCTACAGTGGTGGACTCCCTCAGATCCACAGATGGACTGTTCCAGAGACCACAGAGGGCCACAGTGACTGAAGACGGACTCCCTGTGTGCTGGAGGTACAACTAGGAGTCCACAGCTGCTGAGGATCTGAAGAACCTGCTAGGTACAGATCTAAGTAGCATGTCTGATAGATCAATGATTTTAAAACTAATAAGAGGATCTTAAAATCAATTCTAAAAATAATAGATGACCAATGCATTGACTTTAAAATAGGAGTTCTATGTGCTTTCTGTCTGGTCTTTGTCAGTGTTCAGGCTGCTGCGTTCTGAACAAGTTTTTATTGGAAGACCAAACAAGAGAGTGTTGCAGTAATCAAGCCTCGAGGTGATAAAAGTATACATTCATTTTTCTGTGTCAGTGTGAGACAGGGATGGTCTGATGGTCTGATAAAATGACATTTTTGTGACATTTCTAATGTGTGTTTCAAAATTGAGGTCAGAATCTGAGCTAACTCGTTTGACCTTAGTCTGGAGGGCCGAAGACCAAAGATGCACAGACAAGTGGTCACTCTGGGCTTTAAACTTAAATATTATGACCTCTGTCTTGTTTTGATTGAGCTGAAGGAAGTTCTGTGACATCCAGTCATTTCTGTCACCTCAACAACACACTACCTTTTTTCAATGGGACTGTAGTCATGAAGGGATACAGAAATACATGACTGTGCACCATCAGCATATCTATGAAACTCAGTGTTCTGCTTTCTGATGACATCAAGTTGTAGCACGGCTAAAGGCTAAAAAAGAGATAAAAAAGAACTTAGACGAGACTCGATTCACTCTTGTTTTAATGGACTCAACACTGTACGTCTAAACACAGCTACATTCACATATCTAAATATATTCATCTACAAAAGATTCATTTGTCCGAACAGACACGAGAAGCTGAACCTCGAGTAAAACAATCAGCCTGAAAGACAGAAAATTAAGTTTAATTCCTTTGTTTTTTGGGCCTTTTTCAAGCTTTTATTGGATAGACACAGTTGAAGAGTGACAGGAATGTAGGGGGAGAGATGGGGAATGACATGCAGCAAAGGGCCACAGGTCGGATTCGAACCCTGGGCCGCTGCAGCAAGGACTGAGCCTTTGTACATGGGGCGGATGCTCTACCAACTGAGCTAAACAACACCCCAATTCCATTGTTTTTAAAGAGAAAGAAATCTTTTCTCCTCGCTGAAACTCTTCAATCTCTGAATACTCGGCATTCATCCGGTTGGATAGTTGTCTAGGAAACCTGGTTTTGACAGGATGATTCTTTTAAATTTAAAAAACTCTTCAGTCAAGTGGGAACAGAACGTTCCTGAGCATCCACAAAGACTAAAATAAAAAATAAAAAATCCATGGCTGCTGTAATTCATGACTGTATGCTGGAGGATAAGGGTGAAGTAGGAAACAATCAAAATCGACGGAAAGGCCAAAAAGACAAGGACAGAGCTCCCTCCTAGAGGAGCCGTGGTTCAGTCAGCAGTAACATCAGACTGTCTGCTGTGACACAGAGAAAAGTGGATTTTGGCATATTTTGAAGGAAACCTGTGAAAATCTTCATCTTAATGACACAACATATCGTCAGGGTGTTTGACTGAGGAAACAGGGGACTCAAGGGGTCTTCAGGAGGCTGGAGAGAACAGAAGCCCAGAGAGTGAGACATGTTCAGAGGATGGTCACTATCCCACACTGCATAAAAAATGTGTTCAAAAATTAGATTTTTGTAAATGAGTTGAAAACAATTCTCTTTTTCATTTAAAAATCACATTTTTTATTTATTTTTTTATTTTTAATGAACATTTTGGTTTGTGGGGAGCTGCAGCAGAACACGTGACTCCATGTTCCCCCTTGGTGCTTCTCTTTCAGGTCTCCTCTCTGAGGACTGCCTGCCTCCTCTCAGCGGTGTCTCTGCCTCTAAACGGCTCGTCAGGGGGGACGTGTTTCCGCTGCATGTGGTGCTGATGCTGCGCGCTCCTCTGGAGTCTGAAGACCAATCAGAGCGCTTATCAGACTTCACCATCCCGTCTCTCTCCGGCGCACTTGTTCACCACCACAGTTCCACGATTCCCGCACTCTTCCTCCTGCCCTTGATAGGAAGATGGTACCGTTCACAGAGCGTCCTGCACGCGGACCGAAGGCGTCGCTGATCGATTGGCTGCGGGACTTTTAAAGTCATCATGGCGCGTTACGCACGGGTTTTGCTCTTACTTTTGTGCTTGATCCTGATCGGGGAGTGCAGGAAACACAAAAGTAGGAAAAAGCGCTGGTCCGCGCCGGCGGAGACTCACAAGCCAGGCACGTAAGTACTGACCCCGAACCCGAACCTGAAGCCGAACCTTTTCTGTTCTTTAATTTGGGTTAATCTGAAACGTGACCTCAGAGAACATTTTAGGACAAACACCCTGCAGATGATGCATCACTTTCTTTTCTCTAAGAAGTCACATTTACGCACACTTGTCCGCAGCAGAGCAGTTCACACTTCATCAGTGTGACAGCGGTCATGAGAGGAGGAAGAGGCTGAAGGTTGGAGGCGCTTTGCGGATTTTCCCTCCTCTTCATCCCCAAGAATGTCAGAATGTCAACATTTGTATGCGAAGTGCGCACCACCCAGAGCCTCCAGTCTAAACCATTCAGTCAAGTTCTTGTAACCAGTGGTGGAAAGTAACTAAGTACATTTACTCAAGTACTTTTACTTTCCCTCCAGAGTTCAGAGGGAAATACTGCACTCTTTACTTCACTACAGTTACCTGAGAGCCTCATGTATTTTACAAATGAATGATGATGATGATGATGTTCTAAATTAAAGGAGCCAACAGTTCATACAGTACAGATGAAATGATTAGTCCATGAATGAATGAGTCGACTGACAGAAAATAGATTATTTGCTGCTTTTCCTCTGAATAATTTGAATGTATTTGTAATAATGTTGAGGTTTGGACAAAACAAACACTGTGAAGGTGTCACTTTGAATTCTGGGTAATTCACACTATTTTTTTTACAAAACAATCAAGATTCATGGAGAAAATAATCCTTAGTTTCAGTTTGATACATAGATAATAGTTCAAACTGAGCTCCACCTTAACAACTCCAACTGTAGAATCCTGTTTTTACATCAATGCATGAGTCACAGTCATCCAATGAGATCAGAGACAACAGAACAACAGTCACTGTGGACTTAAGCTACATCTTTAGTATTTTTATTGAAGTAAAGTATCTGAATACTAATGCGACCCGGTTTATGTGTCGGAACCAAACCAACAGCGAGTCACTGTCACTGTCCTTCAGCTGCGTGTAAAAACGTGTGTGTGTGTGTGTGTGTAACAGCAGAGACAATCCAGCCCTTGAGATGCAGCATGCTCCCTTATTTCGGGTTCTTTATTAGAATTGTTCTGAGGGTTAATAGCGGAGACTAAAAATTGGAGACCTGGAGCTGAAGCTTATTGTTTGGCTGCTATTGTTCCCTGACTGTCACACTCCAGGATCACACATTTCTCAGCAGCAGCTCCACTTATCTCCTCATGTAACGTGGAGTTCATCTCAAACTGTAGCTTCATCACACACTTTTTTATTTCATTTTTTTAATAAGATGCTCTGCAAATGTTCATTGTTGATTAATCTTCCCATCATTTTCCCCTGTAATTGATTTCTGTCTAAAATGTGTTCGCTCATCAACTAATTGTTTCATCATTATTCACAGACAATTCAGCAGGTTTGACTCCCATCAGTGTCAGTCCAAACATTGTGTGGGTCCTACTGTAAATCTGCACACAATCCTATTTACACTGCAAAACCAATTTGTTTTAAAATTTAAAACTTTGCAGAGCAGCTATCAACTGCTTATCCTGGTAACCTGTTCAATGTAACCTGTTCAGTATAAGTCTGATGATAGTCTGTGTGTTTCTTCCATCCTGCTGCCACAAACACTCACAAGAGCATCAAATGTGGATTAATCCACCACTGAAAATAGTCCCTAAACAAATGAACTATTTCCTTCTCTTTGAGCAACACTGGATACAATCCTACAAAGACCAGCTGTTTTAAAAAATACTGATGTTAGATACTGTGATATTTTTTAAAGATTTACATTTTCCATGGGAATTATCAATCCTTCGATCTATGAGACCCCAGTATCCTTAGATGTGCATTGATATTAGAAACTTCTGCACCTCTTGATTTACATTCAGTGTAAATAAACATACAGTGTCAATGTAACAGACATAAAGCAAAGCACAACACACACCAGCAACATCATGGAGCATTGCATTATTTGATGGCTGTAGCACACCAAAAACAGTCAAAGCAGATTAACCGGAGTGATGGATAAAGTTATGGAACGACTGTAATTTAAAAAACATTGTTGATCATTAGAAACACGAAGCAAACAGCGGGATCTTGTGTTAAATAACAATATAGGAACTGAAACTTATCGTCCCCAGTTCCAGAGTGTAATCCCTCTGCAGTAAATGTGGACAGCTGTACACGTGTATTTGTTCTGATTACATTACTTATGATCAAAAACTAGCAACACGACATAAGACACAAGACTCCTTGGGTCCTTGGAGCTCACAGTCCAGGCAGCCTGGCTAACAAACTGAGCTAACATTAGCTAACAGCAGCTACAGTTGGCAGCAGTTTACTTCACTGTCCATCAGGAAACTCTGTAAATCACAGAGAGTTGAGGCGGAGCAGCCGGAGGACATCAGAGGGAAAACCAGAAAACATTTTCTCCATAAAATATGATCCAGTTTCACCAAAATCAGTGAAATAGTTGGTGCTGTGTGACTTGACTAAACTGTATCCCAGACTAAACCTCTCTCTCTCCTCTCTGTCTTCTTGCCTGTGGCCAGTCCTCTGTCGAAGAAGGTTGCAGATGGAACCAAAACTCGGAAGGTGAAGACGAGCCACCTTCTGCGCATAGACGAGCATGACTTCACCATGAGGCCCGCCTTCGCAGGTAAGCTTCAGGAGACACGTCGCTGCTTGTGGCGTCTTTAAAGAAGTCTGATTTCAGAGTGATGTCACACACCAACAGGATTAGATTAGGTTCACCCTTTGTTGAACCTGAGCGTGACATGAATTTAGAAATACCACACAAAGCAGAGGCAGGTTGATTCTCCACGCTTGTCTACTCTTCCACTCACACCTAAAGAGGACAGAAATAGGTGAGAGCATGCAGATAAGAATAAAAGCAAAACAGAGAAATCCTCAGCTGGTTGTAAATATATTCTGATACAGAGGTGAGCACAGGTCATCTCAGAGAGCACCTTGTTAAAAACCTGCAAAAATTCCCTCATTATTTATCAGTGTAATTGTTTGAATCTACCAGCAGTGACACTGATCGGTCATGTGTTGGGTCAACTTGTGTGTTCTCTCTTTACACCTTGAATGTCAGGACAACGGCACTTCTGTTGGGATTTGGGGAGGCAATTAAAAATAAGAAGCTTATTTGTTGAAGTGAAGTCCAATTCTCTGGCATTTAGCATAAACGGGTCCCTGTTTAAGCACAGAAGGAGGTGGTGAGCTAAATGAAACGTCCCACAGTGAATTTCATGCTCCTCTGGGACTACAGTTGCAGCCACAGATGGGAACGTGGCTCCCACTGAGGATCACTTTTTGTCTTGCGTTTGTCAGCTTTTGCTTTTGCTTGCTTTCTGCAGCAGCAGCAGCAGCAGCAGCAGCAGAAGAAGAAGAATGCAATCTTCTTATTCAAACATCATCAAAAGCTGACTTGTGTGAGCGCCCCGCTGCTGCCTGTGAGACCGCCGTGCGTTCATTTGGCTGAGGAAAAAGTGTGTGCGCAGCAGCAGCTGCTGTGGTTCCTCCTGGCTTCAAAAGGAGCGACTGCAGTGTTACTAATGAAAGCCTCTTACACGGCAGCTTCCCGTTCGCTGGGGAAATGATATTGAGAACAACGCTGTTACGTGCCAATGTGGATGTCAGAGTAGGGAATGGAGAAAAAAATCCAAAGTAACAATCAGACAAGTCCTGACTGTGGAGCAGTTTATTGTCCAAATGTACACAATAAACTGCTTTGTTGTGATCCCGTATCCTAAAAACAAAGATATTGAATGGAAAAATGTTAATTGTTTGGTTAAATTCTTCTGCTGCCTCAGAGAGCAGCAGTGGATGAGGTGTGTATTATCAATAACGTGCAGGTAGAGCTGTGAATGTTGATAAGGGTTCTGTTATCCTAATTAGAGCACCTGCACTGCTCCCATTGGGCAGTCCCCCACTGTGGCCCGACAAATCAAACGCATACAGGAAGCCGGAGCGAAGACATTTGTTTGGATGGAGTATTTGTCATCACATTTCCTGAGTACATCTATTTATGTTACAGAGCTCCTCCTCCCTGTCTGCCTCGGGTTTAACATCTGATGGGGTGGATGTACCCCGTCATGCATGAGTCACATTTGCATAAAAGAGACGGCGTGTTTTGTCCTTGTTTCACCTTTGGGATTCTCAAGAACTCCCCCCATGATGCATCCTTTCACGTGGATTTCTCTTGAGTCGGTCTAATCTAGTCAGGGTGAATAGTGGCTTTACAGTTGCTAATCCATGAAAAGAAGAGCAGTCCACCATCATTAGGTGGAATGGATAGAGGGTTGTTTATTTTCTCCCTTTATTCTCGACACGTCTGTAGAAATGATACGAGAACAATTCAATCCGTGAAAGCATGACTGAGTAAACCAACAAATGAGACTCTTTTCAAAGTGCAGCTGTAATCTGAGATATCTGACTTTGTGTAAAAGCTTTGGCTGAGTAATTTACAAGATGAATGTATGTTTCAGGATCAGCTGTGTGTGAGGAGGATGATGGACAGGCAGGGTGTGAGCTACAGGGAGCCAGGAGGAGCTTGGCTCCTCTTAATAACACGAGCTACCCTGAAAACATGATTTGTGAAACTTTGGGGGGTCTCTAAAATATTGACTATGCTGAATATGAATGTGCTTTTTTTCTTCTCTATCTTCATCATCATGGATCATGCGTGAAATTATGCTCTTATTGATGTTTGAGTTATGCATGAGAATGATTCATCACCACTCAACTTTAATAAAGATATAACACTCATGCTCCTCATGCAGCACAAAATCATACATTTCACTCACTTTGAGCCCCATTGTGGAACTTTTCTACCACAAAATGACAGATTGTAAATCATTTTGGTGAACAGTGTCTCTGTCATTCGTATGTCTGTTCTCACACGATGTAACTTTGAGCTCCAGGTTGGGAGAAGTACATAACAATCAGACAACTATTTGATTTTGGTGAAACTGGATCATATTTCATGGAAAAAATGTTTTCTTGTTTTCCCTCTGATGTCCTCTGGAGAGTTTCCTGATGGACAGTGAAGTAAACTGCTGCCAGCTGTAGCTGCTGCTAGCTAATGTTAGCTCAGTTTGTTAGACGGGGCGCCAAGTCCTAATTAGTGTTAGGACCACAGGTGTTTTGGACCACCAGGAAGAGGAAGTTTTCAGGCTCGGAGTGCAGGGGGAATACTGACGGGGAGCCTCTATGGACATAATGGCAGAGTCGAAGAGGACGTTGGCAGAAGAAGCTAGAAGAAGAGAAAATGAGAGAGTGAGTGAACCAGAAGCTGCCGGACAAAAGTAAGAGTTTTAGTGGTTGGTGAGAGCTTGGTGAAATAAAAGGCTGAAAGACAGACGCCGAGCTGGGCTGACTGCTGCTGGATTCTGTATTTATCACGGTGATATTACACTATGATGTCTTAATTGTACTGAGAAATGATTTTGCTCATGCAGATGTGATGGCTAACATTAACCTGTTGATGAGGACTTGACTTGGCAGCATGGCTTGCTCTGATTTTAATTTTATGCTCATCCATTCTGTGTTTATAAGCTGTTTTGCTATGTGTTCTCTCTGTGTCTTATTTGTACTGATACAGAACGTAGTCATCATACATCACTCTGCACAGTGTACTGTGTCCTGCTTAAGTTGGCTGCACTGTGTTGTGTGCTATACTGTGACATTTGGTTTTCATACCTGTCTGCAGGTTTGATGTGGTCTTTAATTATTATGTATCACATAAAGTAAGTAGGCTGTTTCTTTGCAGCAGGAGTCATAGTTTGAGAGCAACAAAGATAAATATTTGAATGGTTTTATTCCAAAAGTAAATTAGGAAGTTGATACAGACTATCTCACCGGGAGACATGCTCAGGAGGTAGAGCGGGTCATCCACTAATCAGATGATCGGTAGTTCGATCCCCGGCTCCTCCAGTCTGCATGTTGAAGTGTGTTTGGGAAATATTGTACTGAACCCCAATGCAGTGTAAACATGCTTTAAATGGTCAGAAGACTAGAAAGGCACATACTAAAATTACATATTTGTTTCCTGCCTCACTCTCTTAAGAGATGTTGCCACTGCAGGCAACATTGTTATTGTGTATATTATATGTTCCCGGCTAAATCCAACTCCCTGTGCCATACACTTCAGGCTGCTGCTATTTCGGATTCACACTGAACAAATCCAGCCTTGAACAGCACACAAAGGACATTCAAAAAAAGAGCCATCAAATCAGACATCCATAAACTCAAAGTCCCATCTCACCCCAATGTCGTACCAAAGTATTAGTAGTATCTTGCTCTGCTGCTCCACCTGTTTTATCAACATGCTCTGTGTCACAAATCGACTCAAACTCACATATAACCAACATCACTGCCAAGAATATAGATGTCCTTACACAATCTCTCAGAACTCAGTTGCAAGGTCATCACACACAGTGCAAATATAACAGCAGAAGTCATCACACACCCACTCAACCGCCACTTCACTGTACAGCCCTCTGGATGCAGGTACAGGTCCCTGAGGTGCTGAAGGGCAATGATGTGGCAAACGCCTGGCTGGTATCTGCAGCCACAGCAGCCCTAAACACTGTGACTCTTGTTTTCATGTTGTCTGGCCTGCCGTTGATGATTTACTCCCGCGGGACAATAAAGTCTAACTAACTACTATAATCTCATCATCCAGCTAGCAGGTTGTGTCTCAAAATAAATCAAGCAACATGACACAACGTGTAAGTTAATGTTCAATTAGCAAGTTTTGCTAACTAACTAACTAGTATTAGGAAGGTTGTTAATTGTACTAGACTGAGTAGTAAAAACTTTGAAGCTTTGAACTGTTGGTTGTGGTTGTGGTTGTGTAACCCTGTGTTGTAGAGTGATAAATGAACGAACCTTGAACGTTAAACATTAGAATTCAGGTACCTCAGATATCAGTGAAATTATGTTAATATTGTTTTTCTCGCTCTTTTTGTCACGGTCACAGCGAGCCTTAAAAACTACTCAGTGTTTATGAAGACTGATCACAGGAACAAAGGTGCATGTTCACGAGAGCTGCAGACACTTTGACTCTTGAACTGTTCATTTAAGAGCCGCAGCAGTTTAATTCCCCCACACCCATACAGAGCTCTCTTATTACTTCACGTACATTACCATAAACCTCAACAATTCTACATCAGTCATCTACACTGCTCAGCATTCACATTCCATTCACCTGCGTTGTTTTGGAGTGAAGACAGAAATCTCTAAACCTGAAACATCCTGTAAAACTCTCTGTATGGGTGGATAGTAAGAGGTGAAATGCTGTTTGTACTTTGGGTTCATGGCAGCATTAACAATTGGAGCAAAGCAGGCAATTACCGTGTGGGACCCCAGATCTCAAGGAGCAGGGAAAGCCCAGGTTCTGTGTGAATATGTGACAGTGAATCAGAGTATGGAAAGTACAGAAATGATACGCTCACACATTCAAATCTAGCAAATGGAGCCAAGAACATAATATCATTTTAAGACCTTTATCATTTCAATTGCTCTTACAGTTACATTTATTTCATTTCATGTTTTCCATCATGAGGTTTTTCTTACAACCTCTTACCAACAAATAAAACACCTTGATGTATTTGATAATATACAGTATATTACCTTAGGTTGGTGTCAGGCTAACATGAAACATTAATACCTTCACATACACAAACATAAGACACAAAATAAATGATTCATATCACATTCATTCATCTTACATGTAACACACAGTCTGCAAACAGAACACACAGTATACAAAGTACATGTTCACATCAAATTACTAATTAGCATTAGAGTACTGTTTGGTATCTGGGAAAATGATGAAGCTGCCACATGTAGTCTGCTGCGTGCACTGAACATAATGAGTACTTTACACACACAGTGCAAAGAGAGCAGGAGAGACAGGAGGCCAGCAGCTCAGGTCTGCTTCAGGCACCATGTTTACATTAACATACTTTCTTTCTTTCTTTTGTTAGATGTCTGTCTTTGATTAGTATACAGCAGTAAAGACAAGAGGCAGAGCTCACCCGTCTTTAAAAGTACCTGCAGAAACTGCCTCCACAAGTGAAATACTCCCCTATTGCCTGATTTCATGCTTTAGACTTTAATATACCTGGACATCTGCTGGTGCACATAAAAAAAAGTTCCTGCACAACACCAGCAGCCTCTGTTTCAGATTAATGATCATCATGTAGACTACAAGTGCAACCTTCTTTTTTCTTTTAATATCAAGAGAAACAGAGCAGCACATCAGCATCAACATGAGAAGAAATAACAATGAATTTTAAAATGTTCATACAAAGTTATTTTACTTAGGCATTCATGTCTCACATAAATGTTCCATTCACCAGTCTTAATGTATCCTCTTTGACTCTGGAAAGGCAGGTCACCGTCGACTACATCACAGGGCAGGTATTTGTGATTTCATATCTCAAAATATTTTCATCGGCTGCATTAACATCAGAACATCTGTGAGTGGTCAGCCTGCGTGCTCCCACTCAGCCTCCAACACAGACTTGCTGTGCTGCAACTTTCCTGCTTTTTATTCTGGTTGTTGTGAAAAATCGAGTTCAAGTCCTTCCAGCAGAATTCCCTCCATGCTGTTGAGTTTGTGGGTGTACATTGTGTCTCACATATTTGATGCCATTCTTCCTCTGTTATTTCAATCTCTGCTTCCTGTTCAGCTCTTATGGAGAGCATCGCTGCTTCCCTCCCAAAGCTTAAAGCAGAGATGACCTCAGGCCTCTTCTCTTTGTATGCATCCACAATCACCCTAATCACATTATTTAGTATAATAAAGTATAATTAAGTTTCATCCACTTCTCTTAACTATCTAAAAAAAATCGTTGTTTTCGCTCATAAATTCACCATTTTCTGCAGCCGCACACACCGACGTTCTGCCCTTTCTACGCCTGTTCTCAAACTTTGAGTCATATATGCAAACCACCTCAGTGTGCGCAGCAAGAAAGTGTAACTTTCTTAATTAGAGATATTATGAAATTTCCCCCACGGGGAGAAATGGAAATCCATATAAACAATGTCTCAAATAATTAGCCTGATAAAAAATTCAGTAGCTGGATAAATCCCCACATGTAGCCAATAAAATGTTTGCTTCTCTGCCACGTTGTGAATGCCTATGGATTATGTGCTTTTGTTTTCACTTTGATGATAATTCCATTTTAAAGAGTAAGACGGTGGTATAAAATGAAGCTGCTGGGGTTTAGTGGAGCTCTCAGGAAAGCAGAACCGTGAAACTATCAATATGCCTGTTCTGCAGGCTGTGTGTGCCCAAAAGGCTGTTTTGCATTTTAACTTTGACTTATAGTGTTTGCTCCTCCGAGATGTTGATACTCGGTGCTGATGTTTGTGGGACTGTAAGGTCAGGGGCAAAGCACTGGCGGGCGCTCTCTTGCTTCATGCCCCATTTGAAAACAGCCCACACAGAAGTGCTACTGAAGGCTACAAGGGCCAACTGGAATTTATGAAGTGGAGCATCTCTATGACGCATTCATGGGTCTCATCTGATAATCGGTGATGTGGAATAATTTGCTGATGCTGTCGGCTCCAAATAGCAAAAGGAAATCTTATGGCAAAAGCCACACGCAGGACATTTCATCTGTTTCGTCCCGCCTGAACACACATGCAAAACCTCACTTTTTCAGCTTCAATCTGTAGCCGACGTTTTGAAGAGTGAAGCACAGAAAACATGCTGTCAAACTGTATCAAGCTGTGATTTAGGGAGCATGCATACACAGCTATAACCCTTTGGACAGAAGTTTATTTACTCCTGATAGTTTCTGGCTGTGCGTCCTGTGATCCAGCTGCACAGAGAACTCAGACAGACCCAAACACTGCTGGTCCAGGCTTTTTTTCTCAGCAGGTGTCTGGTGTTCCATCCACTGATGCAACATGTTGGTCTGGCACGTGAGATGTGACATATGGTGTGAGTAAGAGCGGGGAGGACGCTGTGCTGACAGCTGGAACTGTGCATGACTTAATATCCCCGCCTTCCAGGTAGCAGATTTGCTGTGCCATAGTTATGTAAGGCTGGCACCCTCACTGCTTCTCAGATTAACAATACGACAGCAGTCAATGTGACTTCAACACACAAACCGCAGGAGGGTGTGTGCATTTGTTTTACTATTGAGGATAAAGCTATGACGATACTTTTCCATATAACTGGAAATCAGTCAATCAATCAGCAGCTAAACAAATATGAGAATATTGCATCTGTTTAATGAAGTTCTTAATGGAGTTAGCATCCCATCCTAATTATTTTAGGATTGTGTGTGACATGATGAGCTGATGACAGGGGACAGATAATAATGACTGCATCAGGATTCACGTCTTCATATTTATATTAAATAATGTATTTGCATATCTATTTTTTTTTAAGTTAATATTCTTGATTAGAGACAAATCACAGTATGAAACATGCCAAAAACTATGGGGTGCCAAATGTAAAAACTTGATTACAGTTTTCAAACTGATATATTTTCAATATTTAGTTAATTTTCTTCACTTTTAGCTCACTTTACACACATTTGAGACATAAGTTATTTAAAAATTTGGTTATATGTGAACAAAAATGAAATGTTAAATCTAAATGTTAAATCTAAATCTAAATGTTAAATCTAAATCTAAATATTAAATCTAAATCTAAATGTTAAATCTAAATCTAAATATTAAATCTAAATCCAAATGTTAAATCTAAATCTAAATGTTAAATCTAAATCTAAATGTTAAATCTATATCTAAATGTTATATCTAAATGTAAATGTTAAATCTAAATCTAAATATTAAATCTAAATCTAAATGTTAAATGTTAAATCTAAATCTAAATATTAAATCTAAATCTAAATGTTAAATCTATATCTAAATGTTAAATCTAAATGTAAATGTTAAATCTAAATGTTAAATCTAAATCTAAACGTTAAATCTAAATCTAAATGCTAAATCTAAATCTAAAGGTTAAATGTTAAATCTAAATGTTGAATCTAAATCTAAATGTTAAATCTAAATCTAAATCTAAATAGGTCGCCGAGTGTAAAGCTAAATATTTAGAGAATATGCAAATATACCACGCCCCTTCTCAAACCACGCCCACACCACTGATCAAGGATCAGTAGGTGAAAGAGGGCTTCGGGGATGGTGAGGACGGTCAGGGTACTAAAGTATCATCCTTTTTACTGTCAAAACCAAAATACGAAGCTCTCAGCATCAAAAAACGAAAAAAACGAAAAAACCAAAACCAAATAACGACCCAAATTTGTTTTTTGCAAATTCCTTTTTTCGTTTTTTGTTTCTCATTTATTAATATGACGGCGGGCAGACCGGAAGCGGAAGTGGCATGTAACAACCTCAAAATAAAAGTAGCGTGCTAACTTATTATCATGCATAATAAAGTTTAAAAAAACAACAACTTATTATCATACACTATTATAGGCTACCGTTCTCTTTCTACACCCATGTATGGTTCACATTTATTTTAGTCAAGTGAAACTATAACAGCTGGTTGTTTTGGGAGAACGTGATACATAATTAGTATTATTTTAGCTGAGTGTGTGAATGCACATTGTGGAAAACTTTTACCCGAATTACATTCCCTGCCTAAATAAAGAGCATCTATAAAGTCACCAACAGAGGTCCCCATCACGCACAGTCAAGACTGACACGGCTTCAAATCACAATAATAGTGTTAATAATCATTGAAAATGAGAACTTGTCAAGTTATGACTTCAGTGCTGATGTTTAGCCACAGTTATTACATGAAGAGTAGACCTGAGGGCTTTAGTACGAAGGAGGCTCAACATAGCCAGGCAAATTTTTAAATAACTTATGTCTCAAATGTGTGTAAAGTGAGCTAAATGTGAAGAAAATGAACTAAATATTGAATATATATCAGTCTGAAAACTGTAATCAAGTTTTTACATTTGGCACCCCATAAAAAACACCTTTAAAAAACTTAACCTGGTTATTTTTATAATAACAAAATATAAACTGATACACAGTGTGAAATGGTAAATGGACTGTACTTATATAGCGCCTTTCTAGTCTTCCTACCACTCAAAGCACTTTACAGTACGTATCTCATTCACCCATTCACACACTGATGGCATTAGCTGCCATGCAAGGTGCCAACTGCTCATCAGTTTGAGGAGCTAACCATTCATACACATTCCCACACTGATGGCACAGCCTTCAGGAGCAATTTGGGGTTCAGTATCTTGCCCAAGGACACTTCGATATGCAGACTGGAGGGGATTGAACCGCTGATCATCTGATTAGTGGATGACCCGCTCTACCTCCGAGCCACAGCCGCCCTAACTGAAAGGAGTTACTTATACACTCTAAGAAAAACTGGTTCTTGATAAGTGCTGTGGAGCACTTTGGGTTCTCTGGAGAACCTTTTTTTGCTGTTTAAGGTTCTTTGGGGAAGTGAATGCAAAAAAAGTTATTTGAGTCAAAATTGCAGCACTTTTAGTGCTTTGAAGAACCTTTTTATGTTGTTCCTGACTTTACCAACAGGTAAAAGGTAGGAAGTAGTGTCAGTGTAACAAAGAGAAAAGTCAGTGATGTGTGTAAGGCTGTGGAGGCTGGGATAGTGCATGAGCACTCAAGACTTTCACACTTCCTTAAACTGAAGTTGCCTAACCTTAAGCGTTCCCTAATATAGTTTATCTTGCATAGCCACAACCAGTTCCTCACCAAATCCCTGCTGTAGTCATCATGTGCAGATACTGTCAAAATAACTGGTTTTAAAAAGGTTGGCACTGAATGTTAAAAAAACATTTCACCATGAATGTAATCTGGGGTTTTGCAGAATCTTCGAACATCAACTTTCTCTCAGGCGACAGGGATGATAAACCTGCTTGTATCTCTTTGGATTTTAGTTCTACCTGCTTCTAATATGTGGATTTATTAGTCTGACATGCATCTTAGTCTGCATTATGATGTAACTTGAACACAAACTGAGAGAATTAATGAACCTGAAATAGTCTATATGTACTGTATAGTTATTTGTCTGTGAAATATATGAATGACACTCTAATGTGTTTGTTATGTTTCTGCAGGTCCGGCTGTTCCTGTCGGGGTGGATGTTCAGGTGGAGAGCTTGGACAGCATATCAGAGGTCGACATGGTGAGTTAGCTTGATTGTGTTCCATACAGTACACGGAGTGAGATTATTGGAGAAGTCCCAAGTAATGTAGTGTCTGTGATGTGACTTCAAAAAGAGCTGAAATCTGCTGCAGATACTGAAAATCACTAATTAGAATAGATTCAGCGTGGGCGTGAAAGTGATTAGTGGCATCATTCTGTCTCTCTAAGTTAATATTCAGTTGGGTTTGAAAGCAAAGACAAACACAAACTGAAAGTAATGAGATTATGGAAGAAGTCGAAATATAATGTCATTATTAATGCTACTCTTCCAGTAGATTATGATACTGGTGGCAAACGTAACCAGTAAATGTGTGACTGATTTCAGTTTGTTCCGTGGAAGTTGCTGAATTTAACAAATGAAGTCAACACATGGGGAACAAGCTCTCTTCAGACAGAGCAGCTAATGAGACAGAACCGCTCTTCATTAACAGAATGAGAATGGGCGCATGGGCACCACTGTGACTGCGACTGGGGTAACACTTCTCAATCCAACTTTTTGATTGGACACACCAGATCCAAGCCAAGATATGGTCTGAAGTAATCAGTTTATCACATATCTGTGTTCTGCCACTGCCATTAGAGGGATTCTGTACTTTGAACAGACAGATGAATCTACCCTTTTAGTTAAAGTCATTTAGCTGTTGTTTTCAGTTGGATAATCAGAAGCAGATTATGAAAGCTCAGTGGTAGGAATCATTTATTTTGCTCAAAGTCAGTCTGAATGCATGTTGAGTAATGTAATTAAATCAACCTTCTGTTCTAAAACCATAAATTGGATCCAAAACTGTCGTCCTGATGTTCTGTAAGCTCCTGTTTGCAAGGACGACCAAGGATTACATTTCATTTGGATCCCACAGTTGTGTATTTAATTGTTTTGGAAGAGAGGTAGAAAAATAATGAATGATTTGACGACGGCTGCTCTTAATGACATTATGTCACACCACAAAGCTGCAGGTTGCTTAACACAGCACACCGTCTATGGCTGTTTCATTTAGAAGTTGGCAGGTGTAGCAAACAGGAGATTTTAAAGGATAAGTATGGTGTTATTCTACATTTTCCCACTGTCAAAACATATGTCATGAAAAAATCAAAACCATCAATACTGTCTGACTCTCTTACCCCATCTGTGGAGCCCAGAGCCCATAGGTTTCTATTGAAGACATGAATCTTTAAAAAACACCTCACAAAGACTGAACACTTTTTAAAAAATAAAGCAAGAAAGCTCATTAATTTCAAATTTGTTCAATAATTTCAAAAACAGCAGGTCACTGTAGGTTTTTAACAAACGTTACTCGAAAATATAGAAAAGAACAGCTCATCCAGTATCAGACTTAACTGATGTGCTGGAGCTATGGACTCTGAAACTCAATGGAGAAAAGCATCGGCACACTCAAATCTGTGCAAAAGTCTCAATCAGACGTCACTCAAACAGTTGAAAGACTGAACTGTCTCAGCAGCAGTGCTGTAGTTTGAGAAATGGGGAAACAAACTATCCAGGGCTCTGACATGGGTAGGCTCTCTAGATTATATTAGCAAGAAAATGATCATTGTTTGCTGAATACATTACATTTTACATTTACGATTTGACAGACTATTTTTATGTTCTGCTGTTGCAACAAGATGAGTTTAACTAACAAAACTTTTACATGTCTGAGGATGGACGTAATTAAAAGGAAACACTGGGCCCAGAATTCTCTGCTACAACTGTGGAGACTACTCGTGTTTGTGGGATTGTAAAAGGTTAAAGGTTTTTGGTACAATGGGCTCTGGATACACACACACACACACACACGCACACACACACGCACACACACACACACACACACACACACACACACACACACACACACACACAAACACACAGCTTATTAGTAGATACATTCACTGTTGGTTTGCACATGGAATTTGATAACAAGAAGGAAAATATATATCACCCATTAATTTAATTTACAGCAGGCAACTATACAACTTAAACATAATTTAGTGGTAGCACAATTAGAGAAGTCGTTAAGGCATAGCACTGACTCAATAATGCCATTCTCACAGTAATATCTATTACAGTTTGCTAACGTAACTGACAGCAGACCAGAGTGTAGCCCTGCTTTAACTGAACAATTCAACCCTATGTTTTGTGGCAATTATGGGATGATAATGAGTGCTTAAATGTAGCATAATAGTAGCTCAGGAAGAGTCATAAAGCCAGTGAACTGACTCTTTATATTTAGTCACTCAGCAGTATCTATCTAAAGTTTGCTTGTTATTGGTTCACACCAGACACCACAGTGTCACGGCCCTACCCTCGTGAGAGTGAGTGTGTGTTCTATTTATTTTTTAATCTCCTTCGAGTACGAATGCTGTGTCCCTGGTGTGCTTTGGTTCTCTCTCTCTCTCTCTCTCTCTCTCTGTGAGTGGACTCCTGCTGGGAACACACCTGTGGAGGATCATCATCAGTGGTTTATATAAGTCATGGCTGCATGCTGCCGAGTTGCCTCTCAGCTGTTTTCGTTTTCTGCAACTTCTGTTTTGCATGGAGAGTGATCACTTTCTCCAAGACTGAGTTTGTGAATTCTTCAGTCAAGAAATTCCACTTGTCACAAGCCTGCTTCTGGGTCCTTCTGCCTACCTTGTGTCACAGAGTAGTTTATGAATTCAACTTCGAACAGGCTCTTGGTGGTGATAGGACTGCCAAGATGGCTATGTCCAGAGCACATGACGTCACAGGCATCAGACTACATCCATGTTTTATACAGTCTATGGTTATACCAGACCAAATGAGGTAGAGTGCAGGGACCTGAGCAAGGGTGCGTTTTGTTGTTAATAAATGTAACTTTTTGTTGTATGTGTCAGAAAAATTACATACTCGCTGGAAGAGATTGAACTTTCAGGAGCACAGAAATCTATTCCACATAGTTTGAAACTGCAAATATGGTGGCACTGTTATGTTTCATTTTTCAGCCTTTTATATTACCAAGCTCTCGCCAATGACTAAAAGCCAGTCCCAGATTTACTCTTCTTCTCTATTTTCTCTTAGCTTTCTCTGTCAATGTCCTCTTCCTCTCTCTGTCATTATGTCTATAGAGGCTGTTTACAGCCTGGTTACATTGCCCGCTTGCCCAGCTCTGGTTCTGGCACGACACCAGCACCCCAGTCAGCATTCCCTCGCACCCCAGGCCTGAAATGTCCTCTTCCCGGTGGTCCTAAAACGACTGTAGTACTAACACTAACTGTATTGGGCACCCCAGCTAACAGACTGAGCTAAAATTAGCTAACTTTTATACATTCAAGGGCGCAGACTTTCTAAGTAGTAAACTTACGACACATTATAGTTATTCAGACATGCCCCTGAATTCATCTTATGCAACATTAAAGGTACTGTTACTTTTGGTGCCAAGAGTAGAGTGCAGTGTGTTGCTGGAGCCATTATTCCAAACTGATCTGGTCTTATGTAATGCTGTGAGGAGAATGGGATAGAGGATGATCTCCTGTGGCAGGGGGAGCAGTGCAGACTCAGGTCCACTCCTGCCTGCATAGCAACAGGAGGCAGGAGGCGAGAAGACAAGGGTAATCTAGGACCAGTGGAAGCTTTGGCCTGCACTTAGTTAACATATGTTCAACACTTCTCTTGACCGTGTATGTTTAGTCATAAACAATCCATATAATCCAGCAGACACGGGCTGCAGCAGTGTAATCCCAGAGGAGCTCAATAAACCAGCAAACGAGTCCTCGTAGTGAGACTTAATCCAGAGACTGTTTCTGTTTCTGTCGCCCCTCCCCCGCTCCCTCAGGACTTCACCATGACCCTGTATCTGAGGCACTACTGGAAGGACGAGAGGCTGGCCTTCCCGAGCACCACCAACAAGAGCATGACCTTCGACGGGCGCCTGGTGAAGAAAATCTGGGTGCCTGATGTATTTTTCGTCCACTCTAAAAGGTCTTTCATCCATGACACCACCACTGACAACATCATGCTGCGGGTCTTCCCTGATGGTCACGTCCTGTACAGTCTGAGGTGAGGACATGAAGCACCCACCCCAGGCACAGATATCTGCCTTCACTGGGTTTTTTTGCACACCAACTAAAGGACACTTTGGTATGCCTTGGTGTCACATGCACAGAGCTGGGGACGTTTACATTCTGCTTTTAATTCCCCAGGGTTACAGTTACTGCTGCGTGCAACATGGATTTCAGTCGTTTTCCTTTGGACTCGCAGACATGTACGCTGGAGCTGGAGAGCTGTAAGTATTCATATGCTCTGACACTCACAGTACTCAGTGCAGCATGTTGCCTCAATCAGCACCACACTGGCCAATGTATTGTTATTTGTTAATGTTTCAATCAGTAAGACGTTGGCAGAACAACAGTGGATGTTAATTGCATCATGTTTTCACATCGGTACACTATATTTAGTATGTCTCTACAGTTTTCATTCACTAATTATTTACAGTCGCATCAGTGTTGCAGGTTTTGTGTCGCTGTCAAAGCAACATTGCATAGAAATTAGTATTTTGTTCAGAGTGTAATCCCACTGTGGTAAATATGTTCAGCTGTACACGTGTATTTGTTCTGATTACATTACTTATGATTAAAAACTAGCGAGTCGACAACTTTGCTAACAGCCAAACAACAACAACGTCAGCAACAGCAGACATAGCAGCCAGCTAATATTACTTACTAGTCCAACAGCAGTCAGCCCAGCTCGGCGTCTGTCTTTCAGCCTTTTATTTCACCAAGCTCTCACCAACCACTAAAAGTCAGTCCCACATTTACTCTTCTTCTCTATTTTCTCTTCTTAGCTTTCTCCGTCAATGTCCTCTTCAGTCTCTTGTCCTCTGTCATTATGTCTATAGAGGCTGCTGAGCCTGGTTACATTGCCCGCATGCCCAGCTCAGATTCTGGCACGACACCAGCACCCCAGTCAGCATTCCCTCGCACCCCAGGCCTGAAATGTCCTCTTCCCGGTGGTCCTAAAACGACTGTAGTACTAACACTAACTGTTTTGGGCACCAACAAGCAGCTATAGTTGGTAGCAGTTTACTTTACTGTCCATCAGGAAACTGTAAGTCACAGAGAGTTGAGGCGGGGAACATCAGAGGGAATGCCTGAAAACATTTTCTCCATAAACTATGATCTAGTTTCTCCAAAATCAGAGAACTAGTTAACATACTGTAAACATACTGTAACTATGATAGTAGATACCCATATAGAGTCTATACATATGTATCTATAGCAATGTTTTTGTGCAAGTCTATTAGAGACTGGTTTATTTATCTATCATTCACCACTCAGCCATCAGTTGAATACTGGCTTTTACATGGCCATTGTGAAAACAGACTCTAGAGGACCACAGCAGAATCAATAAAATTATTTTTAATAAATATTTTTTGTCAAATTATTGATTTCTTTACTAAGTAACATTAATGACTGGCTTGTGGTGCATTATCCCTTACTAAGTGATGGCCAGTTAAAATCCAGCCGGTCCATAGTACAGAATGTGGATTGGTAGCTGCCACTTCACCTTCACCTGCCAAGGTCTGGGGCTCCACTATGTGGCCATTCCAACAACTCTCCCCTAACAGCATGTCTATATGTCCTCTGAGTGTTTGTATACAGACATGTCTGTCTGTCTGTGTCTGTGAGCTGTATAATGGAGTCAAATAACAGAATTTCCTTCTTCCTTCCTTCTCCTTACATTTATGCTTTGTGTTCTTCAGATGCTTACACAGATGAAGACCTGATGCTGTATTGGAAAAGCGGCGATGAGTCCCTGAGCACTGATGACAGGATTTCTCTGTCTCAGTTCCTTATCCAGAAGTTTCACACTACTTCCAGACTGGCTTTCTACAGCAGCACAGGTAGACTGGAAGAGCCAACGCTGAGTGGAGTTTTACATAGATATTTTCTGAAAGGCTGGAAAACCTCAAAGCCCCAAAGGCCCCAGGTGTGGCAATTTGTATGGAGCCATTTGATTAATTGATCGATATGAACTGAAGGAAAGGACCTTAGTGTGACTCCTGCATTTGAGCCTAATCACAAGGGCCTGTGTTGTCAAGGGCCCTGATGTTAAAATCTTCTGTAATATTATTAATATTTCAGTTGACATTATGCTTACACGGTGCACATTTTAAAATAAATTCATGTTTAATCAACATATAACCAAGTAAGTTGAAGAAGAATCAGCAGGGACCCTCAGTTCACTTCCTGGCCTGAGGCCTGCTGACGGCTTCATCAGACCCTCATATTGTAGAATCAGAAGTGATCGCATTGGATGAGTTTAACCGCAGTGAGGCAAGCCAAAGAATCACAAAGTGCATTTATACACAGAGGCAATTCAAAAGACTTCACATAATGAAATAAAAAAATTAAATCAAATTAAATTTCAAAAGATGCAAACAGAGAGACATGCAGTAAATAGAAGGTATCTGGTGAGTTTACCCTGGATTCAGTTGGGGTCTTCCTCGCTGCTTTTTGTTTACTTTGGACTCAGTTAGGAGAGGCTTCATGTGGTTGGAGATATAGCGATCACACATGTATTTTGGTGCTAAACTTTTTCTGGACAAGCAGTAGTACTTTTCTATTTACTTATAGTACTTTTTTCTATTATCAGGGACTTGTCTCTGACTAAAATGGTCTTGACTCCTGCCTGACAACTGGCGCAGAGACCGCTGTGTAATTTGCTGATTGCAACCCCCTCATCTCACCCTCTTCCTCTCAGCATAAAGGAGTAAACTACAGTGGCTGTGAAATGTGCGAAAAATTGGCCGATCAAGAGCCAGTGTTTAGTTTGTTTGTTCTGGGCTACTGTACATGGTGATTCGATATAACATCTGTAGATGTAGGCTCGTTCTATGATAACAAAAACATAATGATTTTTATTTTCAGGTTATTTTACACTAATAAAAACATAGTTATGAATATTATATTCCATTTCTGTCATATTCTGTAAATAGAACCAAAATTCTATTAAGACAACTCATTCAGTTTTTAACATACAATTATACAGCCCCTACTAAAGAAACCTAGCTTAGTCCACAATGACCATAACTAAAGGCCCATCTCCAGTAGATTTAGGAAAAAGTTCTCCCTGCTCTCCTTTGATTTGAACTCATTCAACATCTATGACAAATCCCAATCTAGTTTTAGATCTCTGCATAGTCCTGAATCCTCTTTGCTGAAGGTACATAATGACATCCTTCTCTTTGTGGACTCCTGGGTTCCTGTGTCATTTTAGTCCTGTTAAAGCGAAGTCGATCTGCAGGGCCCTGTGTTAAAATGCTTTACCTATTATCTAAAGGAAATAACCTTTTCTGTCACAATAGGAAGCTTTTCTTAATCTCCTTCCTCCTATCAAATCTAGCATTGCCCAAGGTTCAATTTCAGACCTTTTGTTATTCTTATTATAAATGCTTCCCCTTGGCTCTATCTTTGAGAGATACAATATTTTGTACCACTGTTATGCAGATGATACTCCATTTTACCTACCAGTTACACCTGAGAGTGCCTGCTTACTGAAAAACCTCTCTAACTGTCTTAACGCCCTCCTAACTCTGTCTGCAGCCTAAACAATCCGCTCTGTCTGCAAATTTGCACAATGAGGTGAAAATTCTCTGTGTTTTCTTGGATCCTTCACTGAATTTTAATAAAACAGGTCAGTTGTGTTGTGAAGGGTGCTTTTATCAGCTTGGAGAGTTAAGTCAAAAGGGAAATTTATAATCTGTGAACCAAATAAAGCCGTTTTTATGGATCTGGAAGCTATTATCCAGGCTTTTACCACCTTACTCAGCTCAATTACTGCAATTCTCAGTATATGGGGCTGACCCGCTCCACCCTTTCTTGACTCCAAATAGTTCAAAATGCAGCCGCCAGACTGAAAACCTCCTCTCCCTGGTTGTCCAAAATCTGACAAAATATATCATGACAAAACAACTTTTGTTATTATATTATTAACTTGTAAACTATTAACTATTCATAATTGCAAGCACAGTCGTTGTCAGCTTCCGTAAAATATATATATATATATTTTTGTTCAAATGTCAAATACGAAGTGACAGTCCTAGCCCCCACCGCAATATACTAGAGTTCAAATACTTTTAACTGAATAATTACTTTAGAAGTCTGTTGCAACTTGCCTGTGCAGAAACAATGTCCTGAATACTTCTACAACAATCCACAGAACACACTGACAACAGTAATCCAACATAGACAGTATGTTACTAAAGGTAGGAAAGGTAAAAGCTGTTCAGTCTGAAAATAATTGTTTGGCTTTGCTCAAAGAGGTTTTACTCAACCAAGCACAGTATCCAGAGAAAAGCTCTTCCTCTGAGAAATGATTTTGTAATGCAGTAGCAAAAACACTGATGTGAAAAATGCACCATTGGGTTCATATTATTTAGGATATTTCATATATTTTCCTCACATTTTTAGTGTTCCATTTACTACCTTTCTGTGCTCTGCTGTCATAGTTTTTGCTATCCAAAGCAATTATCTCTTTTATATCCAATATCCAATATTGTTTTGTTTGTGCCCATCAAGATTTCTATCGTCTCTGAGTACATTAGTTATTCATTTGACCTGGTTCTGTGTTTATTATGCTATTTTAAAAGCATAAAATCATTTGCAAATACGCTGTATTTTACTTCTCCCATCTCCAGGCTGGTACAACCGTCTGTACATCAACTTCACTCTGCGGCGTCACATCTTCTTCTTCCTGCTGCAGACCTACTTCCCTGCCACTCTGATGGTCATGTTGTCCTGGGTGTCCTTCTGGATTGACCGCAGGGCCGTCCCTGCCAGAGTCTCATTAGGTAAGAAGATATGCATCACAATGACCGTCCTGCCTGTTCACATTTAATGTGCATCCACAGTGACCTGAGAGCATAACCCAGTTATCACACCAGAACCCCAGCACCCAGTGGCACTCACCTCTGAAGCGCTTTGAGTGGCTGGTCGAGGATTACATCTGCTACCTAACACACTGGACCCACTACAGTTTGTGTACGGTCCCAACTGATCAACAGAAGATGCACACCACCTTATTCCAACTGGACAAGAAAGGGAATTTTATAATAAAAGCACAAAATTTACACTTTTTGTGAAGCAATGCCCCCATGAGGGGACATGTTAAACATCTGTTTAATCTGCCCCCTCACTGGTTACATTTGATTTAAGGGTTCCCCCAGCTGCCAAATCCAACTGGGTCGGCCTGAAAACAATGAAAAGGTCT
Organism: Argyrosomus regius; assembly: GCA_946959425.1. Taxonomy (NCBI): domain Eukaryota; kingdom Metazoa; phylum Chordata; class Actinopteri; family Sciaenidae; genus Argyrosomus; species Argyrosomus regius. The sequence continues at coordinate 21,652,668 of OX336901.1, forward strand.
CTCTGAAGGAAGTAGTGAACCTGACCCGCTGCTGTCATGGCAACAACCTCCTCCTGAACATTAGCAAGACTAAGAAGATGCTAGTGGACTGGATAGTGGTCTGCATACTGGCTGTGTGGTGTGTGTGAGTCAGAGTCAGAGTCAGAGTCTTAGAGGCCTGAGGAAATTGAAATGGGTATCCCTCAAATACAAGAGCTTTCATGAAAATGTTTTCAAGTTAAATTCACATTGATGATTGAGATGAAAGTAAAAATAATAATTCTAATATAATTATATAATATATAATAATAGCTAATGATAGAACTTGTGAGAGTCAATTAAGTTTAGTTTGACTTTTGTATATACAGTATGTAAATAGTGACATTGTGACATCATAAACATGCAAATTAGTGTGGGATGTAATCACACTAAGCAACATTTTCCGGCAGGTGTTGAAAATAGTTGGCAGTGCTGTACAGACTGGAGTTATTTCCTGCTGAACAAGGTTTGATACCATGATGCCTGTAAAGAGAACTATATTAAAACTAATAAAGGAGATTATATTAAAAGTCACCAACTGTATCTAGTAACTTTCACTGCAGCTGGAAACTCTGTATAGAAGTGTTAGGTGAATAAATAAATTGTTGTTTGTGAAGAAATAGTTGCAAAAATGTCCTAATTTCGTAAATGATAAACGATCCCTTCAGCCCTGACAGTGTAACACAAAGGTAAAAATGATCACTCAAATGACCTCACAGGCTCAGCCTTACACAGTAAGAAGCTCAGACATCCAGGGGGAGCTCGGAGTACAGCCGCTGCTCCTTCGTGTGGAAAGGGGCCAGCAGAGGTGGTTCAGGCATCTGATTAGGATGCCTTCTGGCCACCTCCCTTTGGAGGTGTTCCGGGCACATCCAACTGGGAGGAGACCCTGGGGCAGACCAAGAACCTGCTGGAGGGACTACATAGCCCATCTGGCCTGGGAACGCCTCGGGACCCCCCAGGAGGAGCTGGAATGTGCTGGAGAAGGGCGTCTGGAGTGCCCTGCTAAACCTGCTGCCAACACGACCTGACCTCGGATAAGCGGAAGAGAATGGATGGATGGATGGATGGATGAAATGTGACCTTTGCTAAACAATTACTTTTTGGTCAAAACATACCACTATCACCAACTTTATTCCGTTGTAAATGTCTAGACCAGACCAGAAAAATGCAACTAAGGAAATGATGGTGAGGAACCTCCAGGTTTGACTCGACTGGACCACTAGCCTCATTGTTTGCTAAGTTTGCTAAGTAAAGTTCCCTCAACTTCTTGCCTTGTCCTACAAGTTCCAGAATTATCTATGAACTGGACAGACAGAGGTAAAACACATATGAATCTTCTTGACTGCCATGCTGATACAAAGTTTACATTCTCTGTGTTTCAGGTATAACCACAGTGCTCACCATGTCCACCATCATCACTGGAGTCAACGCCTCCATGCCCCGGGTCTCCTACATCAAAGCTGTAGATATTTACCTCTGGGTCAGTTTCGTCTTTGTCTTCCTGTCTGTGCTTGAATATGCTGCTGTCAACTACCTGACGACAGTGAGGGATGGGAAAGACCGAAAGCTCAGAGAAAAAGTGAGGGAACAGGTACACAAATGGAATTAGTCTCCAAATGGTGCTTTCAACTTTTTACTCAATATTTACTCCCTTCCTTCCTTCCCTCCGTCCAGTCCCAGACACTTCCCTGCACCTGTGGCATGTCCCACGCCAGGACCATGATGCTGGATGGTACATACAGTGAAGCAGACGCCAACAGCCTGGCAGGCTACACAAGAGCATCCATGGCGACTGAGGATGCATCAGAAAAACAGGAGCGAATGGTGGTGCATCTCTCCCTAGACAACGAGCCCACGGGGCCCAAGAAAAAAGGCATCCGTGGCTTCCGAATCATCCAGAACACCCACGCTATCGACACCTACTCTCGCATGATTTTCCCAGGCGCCTACATCCTGTTTAACCTGATCTACTGGTGTGTGTACTGCTGAGCATGTGCATTGTAACTGTAGCAGTGAAAGAAAAAAAAACTGTGAAACCTTTGACCTTAGTAGTTCTCATTCTGCATGTTCAGGTGGAACACTGAGTTTTGCAGGATGCCAATGAGAGGCTTCTGGGTGTGAATATCTGTAACTCTGACTCATACGGCACGATGGACTGGACCACTTATACAGCTTCTCCTCTTTTACATAATCATATGAAAAGCTCATATTTACCCCTGTCATACTGCAACTACCTTGTGGGGCTGGCTGTGCAAGTTTTGCTTTTAGACTAGTCTAATGCCAGCTGTACAAAAATAAGACTAAAATGTTAGCCACTGTACCCCAAGGCTATGGTAATGCTATCACTGCTGATTCAACAACCAATATGCCCACACCAAAACAGAGATGACCGCCTGCCAGATGTCATCTTTTAAAGCTCTGTTTGCATTTGGTTTCAATTTCATTCCTGTGTTATCTTTAACTTTAACACTATTTTCTATGCCCAATTTTTCTCTGCTACACTCATCACCAATTTTTTAAGTTAAATGTCAATGTAACGTTTTCAGAACATAAAGGAAAATGCTGATTTATTTCTGTAAGTTGACTTGCAACATTCTGTAAAGTTGCATGCATCTCATTCACACAAACAGCCGCTGTTTTCTTGCTATTTTTCATGGATGTATCTAGCTAGGTAACTATGTAGAAAGATAATGTCCCCATTCTTAATCCGGCCTTGAAGCCTGAGTTGATCAACAGGTCTGGAACAGCCCTACAGAAGACCTTCACAGCAAGGTAAAAACACTTTGGACATCTTGTCATATGAAGTTGGTTTTAGGTAACATATCAGCAATCAGTTGCCTCAGACCAGCAAACACACAGCAACATTAGCATTCATTTTGTTTCTGGTCCAATTTTTTTTTACTCTTCTTTTCTCTCTATTTTGGTCTTCACCGTTTTGACCCTCATCATCATTTGGATCTTGGCATGGATAAATATACAGAATATTGATTTTAAAGGTTCCACACTGTCATGAAAGCTTTGCAACGGGGTGCCTGGTACATTGTGCACCCCTTGTACCAAACCTGAGTCCTTACCACAGCATTCCGGGTTAGATTTAAACCTGAGTATGACCCACATGTTTGCTGCTCGTCACGTCATTCACTTTCTGTCTATCCTCCCTTCTGCCGTCAGCTGCACATCAAAGAAGGTGAAAAAGCCCAAATTCTTTTAAAAAATCCAAAGCTTTGCACAACTAAGAATCTGTATGTTTATCTGAAGTTGGACTGTTTGATCTGAGGTCAAACCTTTGTGCAACCAGCCCCTGCCTAGACTTCCCTAAACAACACTCTCTTCTCAGAGGCTCAGTCTTCATGATCAAACTGTCAAAATAATAAGAGCATATAATTTGGCTGCTATTGCTTCTGTAACCTTTGAAATGAACTGAGTCACAATTGAATGTGTCCAGAGCAGATGGCTAATGAGGCAGTAAGTGAGCTAAATATCAGGCTTTCTTCCGTTAACAGCATTCTGTCTACAGTGACAACATTTCAATTTCAAGTGACAGTAAATGCTGCTTCCCTGTACTCTTGGACTGCTATTGGCATTAACCACACTGAAGCAACCCGTAATGCCAGGACTAAACAGGATCTTGCTCTTTTATTGGTGTTAAAGCACCAAACACCACAGTTGCTGAGCAAAATCTTTGTCCATTTATGTATTCACAAGTTTGTTCATTCATCAAGTTTCTTTTATTTAATATTTATTTGTTTGTTTTTAGTGCAGCAAGATCCATGTGCCATTATACTGTCAGTTGGCAAAGATGCGCGATACAGGGCTTGTACAGGACTGCTTGATGCATGCTGCAGACGTACGATTCTGTATCTTTCTAACTTAAAAACATGGAAAGCTTTACCAGTGATGTAACCAACTTGAACCGCCTTAAGTGAACATTTTTTTTCATACACCAACATGGTTGGCTGTATTCTTGTTTTTTTCATTTGTTTATTTGAGTACCATGAGTGACTGCATAGTCATGTTGGGGTTATCTAAGCAGTATTCCATCCAGTTTAGCGTTTATTCATGTGGGTAAATAGTATGCTAGAAGCTAAACCAAGGCTGGCCACACTGTGATCACCCATCACAAGTGCTGCAGTTTCGTTCCACAATTCTGATTTACCAGTCAGTGTTTCAAAAGCAGATTCTACCTTCAAACAAATGACCTTATTCACTTTCTTGCCAAGAGTTAGATTAGAAGATGTGTCTGTGAGGCTACAGAGCTGGACACAGGAGGCCCTTAGCTTAGCTTAGCATAAGTATTGGAAGCAGGTGGAAACAGCTAGCCGAGCTATGAGCAACATTAAAAATACACCTACAGCACCTCTAAAGCTTTCTAGTTGACATGTTTTATCTTGTTCGTTTAAACATCATGAGGTGTTTCTGTTTGGGACGAGTTTACTTTAATTAGTTTTTCCTTAACCAATCAGAAATGAGTGACAAATCCATCCTGATGACATCATAACAACCTGTACAGCTGTGTCGATCTCAACTGCACTTGTCACTATTTTCACTTTTTCATGAATGTAGCTTGGTAGGCTAGCTATGTGGTTTCCATCCTCATTCCACATACCAAGCTCTGATTGGTCGAGTGTTTGGAAGCAGATGTCAGTGCACACAACACCAGACCAGTTTGACTATGTGAACAAATCAAAGGGGATTCACAGGTCCGAGTCTGAGCCATGCTAACCATGTCTTGGCTCTAGCTCTTCACTTGTTGCCCAGATATGATATCAGAATCTTTTCATCTCTCAACAAGAAAGTGAAAATGTGCATTTTGTAAAAGGGTCAAACTTTTTCTTAGTAAATGTCTCTACCTGGTTCATATATGTGCTCTAGCTCCATGGCAGCATTCATTTGCCAAAACTAAATGTGATTTTTTTTTTCTCTTTTTTTCTTATGGTGCATATCACCTTGGAATGAAACTCTCATAACAGCAAGTCAGATGATTTCTCAGTGAAAAAAAAATCATAACAAGAAAGACGAGCACGCTTGCAGATCCGTCAGCTTCCAAACCGACATCACTTCTACCTTCAGCTTCAGACAAAATGTTCAGAATGTAATGCTTTCAGAGCAAATTTCATAAATAAAGTCTTTCTTTCACACATTTAAATGAGTCCTTATTTACAGCCACGAAGATCCAACGTAACTGACCATTTTGAGGCCACAATGCTGTCAAACTCCTCCACCCTGTTTCCTGAAGACAGCGATGGCTAAGAAGTAGCTTTAGTAAAAAACTCATAACTTCCAAGAATAATGTATCAGACTGAATCTTCCTGGGTGACGCACATCCATCTTTAATCCAGATTTTAGAAGAGCACTCTGGGCACATCTAATCCCCAAATAAACAAATCACGTCAGATTTGCCTGTGCTACCACTACTTAAAAACACAGTGCTGCAGTAAGGCAACTGATCCCACACTCTCATCTGTGTTGTTTATTAATGCATCTGCTGCTTTAAGGGAATACACTGACTCATGCTCTAATATGTCTGGCTATGGTTTATACCCACTGGCAGATCCTTGAGGACTTATTGTCCTCAAAGGACGTCTGTGCTGTGGCTTGTAATACGTTGTGTCTGGAATAAATTAATAAGCATTTACACAATTTCTTTGAAAAGCCAAAAAGGGGAAACATGTTATAAATAGTTTTTAAAATCCGAAGGCGTGGTGTGCAAAGCCGATGGCTCTGGGTAGTTTGGTCGGATTTGAATGGGAAGGAAAAGGATCTGATTTGAACTGAACATGACCCAGATCTAGGGTTTTTGCTCTGTGTTTTTTTTTCTTTTTTTCTTTGGTTTATTTGAATCTTTGCTCAACAGACATTAAAAAGGTTACAGAGGTAACAGCAATTACTTGATGCGCTGATCTAAACCCTCATTAACAGGGGAACTCAGGTGGAATGTTAAGTCGTGTCAGCGAGAGATGACTGTCGATGGCTTCCCGGCTTACATCATTGATGCTTTGGGATATAATTATATGAAAAGCTCTATTCTATATACCAAAAATATCTGCATGACTCTATACCACTCAGAAAACATGAATGAAGAAAATGTTTTTATTGTGTATGTTTGTGATGTAGGTTAACTATTCCTTTACCCATCTATAAAAAAAAAAAAGAGTGCTGACCAGTAGCATTAAATAACAGTGCCATTGAAGAGCATAGAAATCTGCAAAAACATTTTATTTGTACATTTCATCCATTGAATTAACTGCTCAAAGCAAGGCCAAAGTTTCCAAGCAATTATGACTGGATGACGTGCACAGTACTTACAAGTCAGACACTGGTAATTATGGTGACATTCTCTTAAATGTTTTGGGCTTTTATCTAGATGTAAAAGTTCAGCATAGATCTCTGTACAAAACTACTTTAAAGGAGTTTGATCCTTTGAGTAATGCACTTGTTTGCTTCCTTTCTGAGAGCGAGCAGTTTGATATCAGTCTGATGACTCTGTGCTAAAGCTATAGGCTTTGTAGGCAACATTAGCATGTATTTGCAGAAATAGTTGTGCCAGCCTAATCAACGTAAGTCCAATATTTACTCTATACTCTATATTTATCTCTTGTTTGGCCTCCTCCAACTCCTGAGAACTATATCTGTCTCTTTGGCTGTCAATGCTCCAGTGTATTCACCAGCTAGTTACTAACTTTGTCCGTACTGGTTGGTACTGGGGAGACATGCACTGTCGAAACTAGATTGATGAGAGTGCTGAGACCAAAGCAAACAGCTAGGCTCCTGTTACAGGCAGCAAAACCATTTTTAAAAAATTCACTTAATTTTCATTAATATCAAAATATTGATAAATGTTGCTTGAACGATGGAGCTTGGGTGTAGTTCGCCTGGCTTAGAGTAGGGAATCGAAGCTGGAAAGACTTCACCTGTGTCTGTTTTAAGGGAAAAAATACATCTACCAAGACTAAAGCTTTTTTAATTAAATCGTTGTATGTCTAATTCTGCATAACTTTAATCTCACTTTCTGAAAGTGAGTAACCACATTTCCCAAAGATCGAACTTTTCTACAAGGCTGAAAATCCAAATGTATACGTCCAAACATGACATGAAAGGAAGCTTAGTAACAGCTTTTGGCTAGCATGCTTTAAAAAGACACCCTGGTCAGATCTTTTCACAGACAAACGGAAAAGTTAATGGTGCACACTGGGAACGTTACTTAACAGAATGACACTTCAGTAATGGCTACAGTCCATGAGTTTACTCTGTTTTCAGCTGGAGCTTGTGTGTGAGGGATACAAACTGCCAGAACTGAGAATGAGCAGCTTTGAAGACAGCGAGCAAATCGAACCCTACTGATGCTCAAATCTAGTGAGACAATTCCTCAGAACTTTGATTATGTTCATGATTCTGTCCTCACTTGCACTCAAATTTTGTTCTCTGTGTATAAATCCATCTCTGCACACTCTCAAATGTGAACTTAGAGACTCATTTCATTCATGTGCTTGCTCAGGAGTTTGTCATGAACTTTCCCACCTTGCTCTCATCAGGCTGGTAAGAGTTTGGTTTCTGTAATCTGTTAATCAGTCATGCCACTTCCCACTATTTCAATACAGATAGTTCAACAGGTGTTACAATACTTTCTTATTGAACTAAACATTGTAATAATCTTGTATTGGACTGGCTTATGTTGTTATCATACAGCCAAAATTCAATGCTTGGCTCATATGACGACACCTGAGACACTTCCATTTGTTGAAGAAGATCATGAGATTTGATTGAAAGTCTGGAAAAGTTAGCAAGTGGAGCTTAAATTGGGTTTTTTAAAATTATTTTATTACAATTTACTGACAAAACAATTGTAAGAAGATAAAGCAAGATAAGATTATCATTTGATACCATCAGATAAAACACCAGAATGATAGGATTATGCAATTAGAGTTCAAAATTTTGGGGTCACCTGCCACAAAAGCGAGATTTTGTAAAGTCAGTTGGCTGATGGGAATACTTTTAAATGGCCTTTCATGCTTTTACACAGTAGAAAGTCCTCTTTCTCAATAGATGTTATTTTGCATGAATAGAGAACAAAACACTGCACAATGGTTCAACCAGACTACCAACTGAAAGGGCAGAAAGAGACAAAGAACTAATTGTTCAACAGTTAAAGACATTTTTAAAACTTCAAAATAGAAATAGAAGGTTGGTGGTTTGCACAAATGGATCACAGAATATCAGTTGAAAGTTCTGTGGTCTAACAAATCACAGTTGCTCACTGAGAAGACTGCAGGGCCCAAAGAAAAACCGGTTCCCAAAATTTTTAAAGCTAAAATGCAAAGACTGACTGCTGTTGTTATGCAACACTGTGGGGACATTGAGAACATGGAAGTTTTAATGGTTTTATTTTTCTTTTGGGGCCAAAACTATTTCTAAACCATACATTTGGTGTCTGAATGATACTGTCTTGATACAGTATGTGTGAAAGTCGCCTTCATCAATGGAAGGAGTTGACCTAGTTTTCATCTCATTACTAAGGTTTGGAACCTGGATCTGTTCAAAGACGATCTCTGGTGTCAGATATGAAATGTCTTCCTTGATCTTCTCTGGATGTCCACTGACTCCTGGTCAATGATCTTTGACCTTTCCTAGGTAGCTCATAAAACAAAAACAATGAGCTTAAAAGACACTTAAAAGTTCTATAGAGCCTAGTGGAACTAGTCCTCCAAATAAAAGTATTTCTGATTTGATGCTACAATCAACAGGACCACATCGAGTTTCAAAAATAAAACCATTTTCTTATCAAACAACAATAACTAATCTTAATGTGTGATTAGGGTGAGGGGAACACAATGGTTAGAATTAGAGGTTAGAATGACTACTTAGTTAAGGTTCAGGGAAGACTGTTTGGTGTAGTATAGTGTATATATGTAGAAGGGACCTTTGTCATCATGGTTACAATAATAACAACATAACCAATAACCAACAGTCAGAGAATGGGCACAATCATGGTTAAAAGAAACCAATTGTCAGGAGACGAGTCTGATGATCTACCCTAACCTCCTTCCGCCAAAGACTTTATCCCACTATAATGACATCACCTGACTTCCTCCTTTGTTCTCGATGGACAAGAAACAGGATGTCTATCTCCATTAGAGGGTGCTGTTACTTGAACGTTAACATAAAATGTTGTGTTTCGATGAGAAAAAGGTCAAAGGTCATCGACCAGGAGTAAGTGGATGACTGGAGAAATACCAAGGAGGACATTCACATCTGACACCAGAAACAAACCATCTTTGAACAGAGACACAAGTTACCATCTCCCCACATATACTTATACAACCACCTATTACCAGTTACCACCTGTGACTGAAGTTCCATACTTAGGTCACATGATGACAGGCGAGCAAACTCTGATCACCGATGATGACGGTGATGGCTGCAGTGAACAGAAAGTTCTTTGATAGGTCAGAGGAGTGGCACTGCAAAAGACTCATCTGATGATATGAAGAGTGTTATATGCTACATGGCATTCTGCTGACACCTGCTGGTTTCACTGATGTACTCACATCATACTGTGAAACTGTGTCATCTCTAAATCAATGTCCACCCTGAAATTCACACGTTGTGATTGATTGTACATTTGAAGAACCATCTTGCAGATAAACAGGAGCATTATTGTGATAATGTCTTTTAATTCACATTTTCAGATTCACAGCTGGAAGCCCAGATTCAGAGTCAATAACTGAGATGGAAAGCTTGCAGAGTTAGTCGCTAATTCAGAGTCAGTGGGACAATTTATCTCTGTTATTTACATTTTAATATTCTCATTTCCAAGTTGTTAGAATTTCAGACATTTGACAAAACAATCTCAACACAAAGTCAGTGGCAATAAAACTGTAGATGTTTAAAATAACATTCACTAACAAAGACGTCAATATGGATAAAGATTTAGAATGGCTTACTGCATATTATGGTTGAAGGTGAAGATGATGTACTGTAGAAGGGATGGGGGATGGGAGGATGAAGACTGGAGGATGAAGTGGAAGTGGTAAGGGAGGAAGGGGGAAATCCGGGTCATAGATGGATGGATGGAGGAGTTTGGAGATGGACTGGTGTCAGCTGGTGGCGGGAAAACAGGAAGGATCCAGGAGAGAATTGAGACTCTGAGTCGGGGAGCTGTCTCTTCTTTGCTCTACGGAGATTAGATCCCCAGAGGTTCCTGTTTCCGAACAAAAGAGAGAGAGAGAAGGGGAAAAAAGGGGTTTGTTTGGGCGGGACACTGAGTCAAAGTGGAAGTAAGTGGATAAGATGTGTTTAAGTTCTTTAGGTGCGGAAATGGGATGAGCTCAGGGCGTGGTCTTTGTTCCTGAACCTGGCTATAAAATGGAACTTCTCCTTCAGATAAAATCTAATATTTTCAGACTTGTCTAATGATATATATAATCTACATCAAGCATTCATTTCCTATACCTTCATCATCCCTTTATTTTCCATGAACAGCATTTACTCAACAGTCCACCAAAGACTGCACAAAAAGAACTCTGGTGTCAATGAGGAAAGAAAGGTTGAGTCTTAAAGAGGATTCCTGCCATGGTTGACTGCAGAAATACATTTCTATAACACTATGCAGTCAGCCTGTGCTTGTGTACGTGTCCATGTGTGACACATAAAGCATAATGGGAAAAAAACTGTCACTCTGCATCAAGCACCCAATCAGTTACTGTTGCACGTGTTGAAAACACTGGTGAGGGGAAGAGGCAGCGGAGTGATGCAATAAAAACAAACAGTGTATGTATCAGTGAAAAGGCTCCTGCAAGGCACTTCAGGATGATGCAGACTGTCAGATCATGATTTATAATTTCAGATCGTATACTCTAAGAGATAAAAGGGTTTTGTGACTGGGACCGAAGTTGCTAGTTTGGATCCCACTGATTCTGGCCAGAAAAAGTAAGTCAGTGAGTTTCCTTTTGTGAACGTGTTGATCAGACATTTCCTGAATATATAAAGTTCAAAGACAAACAAAAAGTAGTAGCATATATACTGACCCACTTCAATTTGTCTCCCTGCCAGATCATCTATCGTGCTTCTGACACAGTGATCCAGCAGTTTTCTCTGCCTGACTGAGTTTTGCCTGTTATCACCTCCTGCCTGCCTTTTGGACACCTGCTTACCAGCCCGATCCCCTGATGGATAAGTTTACCTCACACGCCCCATCTGCCTGCTTCTGACCTTTAGTAAACCTGAACCTTCTATTTGAGCAGCCTGGGCTAAGAGCTTTTGAGTCCAAACCTGTTTTTAATCAGAATGTGTAACCTGACTCGCAATTATAGCTGTTAGTGTAGTGAAACAAAAAGTACAAATTTCAGTACTTAACTGTACTTGAGTAGATGTACTTTGTTTCATTTCATCAATAATATTTTGTAAGGTGTTCCATTCATTTGGCAGAAGACTCAAATGTTTAAGCATATTCGTAGCAACCTCAGAGGACATACAGTACATATGGAAAATAGGGTAGCACGGTGGTGCAGTGGTTAGCACTGTTGCCTCACAGCAGGTCGAACCTCGCCTGGGGTCTTTCTGTGTGGAGTTTTCCCCATGTCTGCGTGGGTTCTCTCCAGGTACTACGGCTTCCTCCCACAGTCCAAAGACATGCACTTAATAGGTTAATTGGTGACTCTAAATTGCCCGTAGGTGTGAATATTTGTTTGTCTCTATGTGCCCTGTGATGAACTGGCGACTTGTCCAGGGAGCACCCCGCCTCTCAACCTAAGTCAGCAGGTATAGGCTCTAGCCCCCCATGACCATGATGAGGATAAGCGGTTACAGAAACAAATCATTTTATTATTTTACTTTTATGCAGATTTAATATACAAAATATGGTAGCATCCACATAAAATTCCTCCCTATGTGTAAGAAGTAAATTATTTAAAAGTCATCCTGAAGAAAGATGATTGTCGAGTCTCATTCCCCGGTCTTCAAATACCAGCAACTACCGACCTGACAATGAGACTCCACCTTTAATATGTGTGTTATAGATCAGTGGTGGAGAATAAGAATCCCTGTCTGCAAACTGTTCGTTGTCATTGTTCATATTTTTCAGATCGACCTCGGTTTGTTCATGTTAATGAAGAATCCTCCATGCACATCAAAGTCAGTCACGGAGTTCCACAAGTTTCTGTGCTCGGACCACTTTTATTCAGCGTATATATGCTTCCTTTAGGGAACATTATTAGGAATCTAGTAACTTTCATTGTTATGCCGATGAGGCCTATGAGCTTTCTGCCCGTTAGAAGGAAGTTTTTTCTCACCACCGTCAAGTGCTTGCTCATGGTGGAACTGTTGGGTCTCTGTAAATAATATTATATAGAGTATGGTCTAGACCTGCTCTGTATGGAAAGTGTCATGAGATAACTTTTGTTATGATTTGGAGCTATTTAAAAAAAACTGAACGCTTCAACAGCAGGGCGCTCAGCTGCTCATCATATGAACAAATATTTTCATGATGTTGTTCACTCATCTCACCACACAGTGGCACTATGTTGTTACTAAACCTCCTCAGTTATATGGTACCATTGTGGCACAGTGGCCACCTTTGTGAATTCTGTTATGCATTTTTCTTTCTCATGACTCCAGAAGAAATGTTGTGAAATCTATTAAAATTGTATTTATATGTTGTAGTATTTCACAGTTTGTACACTATTAGTAAACAACAGTTAAATATACAGGTGGGCTATGACAAAACAGGCTTGCTCATAGAATCTGCTGTCTTGAACTCAACATCTTCACACTGTGCTGCTCAAAGAGAAAATACAGCTCTGTCAGATTTATGGGACCTCTTTATGCAGACATAACTGGCCCAAGGCAGAGGCAAACTAAAGGGCCAGCAGGGCCCTGCAGACACACTTGCAGTCTACCTGGGTGATTGTGAGTGCAGTCTGTGATAGCTTACACTGATCTCCAGTCTACTCGCCCTAGCAGAAATGTGTGTGGCTGGGTTAATGAAACACACCGCATGTTTTTAAAGCTAACAAAACGTGTGGTGTCTAACTTAACACACAGCTCCAAGACATACAGTAACATCAACCTTCTAAAATGTAATGGTGAGCTTTATCTAAACTAGTGAGATTGTTGTTGAGCTGTAGTATAGATGACACCATGTGTAACATTCCAAAGAGGTTGACGTTATCAACCTCAATGGCGAAGGTTTTCCTCTGGCAAAACTCAAGAGTCAAACCAGAAAGCGGTGCGGTAATGGAGGGTCAGATTCCTGCTCTGGAATCTGAGATGAGAGAAATGAAAATGTCTTTAGTGCTTTTGTTGAGAAGCTCTCTGCTGAACATCAAAGGTCAGAAACAGTGAAGTGGGCAAGAAAGGCACATTTACCTCAGCAAGGTTAGTGTGACTGAACTAAAGCCTCTGACATCAGCTGACAAATCATTCCTGGCTTTATGTCGCAGCTCCAGGTCGAAAGATTACACTGATCAGGTTTCAGCGGGCTTTGCTCTAAAATCTGTGGGAGTGACTCACACAGACACTCTGGCTCTTAACATGAACTCCTCCTCCTCCTCCTCCTCCTCCTCCTCCTCCTCCTCCTCAGATTGCACTTGTGGTTCTTTGTGTGTTTTTCTTGCTACATCTTCCTGCTGGAGTTTCGGGTTTAAAACTGAAATAAGAAAAAGAACCAGCGCAGTGAACCACTTACCTCCCCAACCCACCTGGGATGCTGAGATATAAAATCTGGAAAGCTACAGGATGTGGTGTTGCGACTGTGCTTATGTGCTTAAAGTGCTGGAACCATTATTCATCAGTTCATCAACTGACAACAGATGAATCAACAGACACTCTGATCAGCCATAGAGGTTCCAGCTGATCCTCAATCTGTTGGTTAAAGAAAATACATGATTTGACTCCCTTTTTACTTATATTCTATTTACATTATGAACTGATAATCAAATTGATAAAAGGGAATTGTTAGTTTTAAAGTTTATTTACTACTAATTTTTAGGAGACATGGATGCAGATTGCCTGTTTGCCTCCTAATGAAACATTTCTGTTTCATTGTTTCTTTCATTTAAAGTTTTAAATTACATTTAATGACATCAAAAGTAAATTTGTACAAAGTTCAATGTACATATCAAACATTATTACTCAGTGAACTTATAACAGGCATATTTTTGAACTGTTTCCACCTGCTTCCAGCCTTCATTCTAAGATAGGCTAACTTCATCCTGACTCCAGCTCTGTTCTATTACAGATGTGTGGCTCTTCAGTGTCACATGCTCTATTGTTGTGTGTGTTCTCTGCAGGTGCCCCCCTCCTCCTCCCTGCAGCTGCAGTATATGATTGGTAGCAGCTGTTTCCAACCATCTCAGCAGCCTGCAGCTCAGGGCACCTGGAGGGAGCTACCGACGGTGCAAGATGTTAGTGTAATACTAGGAGGATGCTTTTGTTGTAGCAATTGTCTTAATTTTTTTTAATTCATTAATAAATCATTGTTTATACATACACTGCTGGTTTATATTTATTGTTAGTCCCCTCATCCTCTGGACATTTTCAAGGAACATAACATTCATTCAGTATTCTCTGAACCCCACACCCTTCACATGTGCTTATCCTCCAGTCTTTGCTTTATCCTTTCACTATGAAATCAACACTGGTAAGCACCTTATATATATATATATATATATATATATATATATATATATATATATATATATGTGTGTGTGTGTGTGTGTGTGTGTGTGTGTGTGTGTGTGTGGCCGTACCGCTTTGCGCTGTGGATAGATCAGACCAAGCCCTTAGGTTACTGCAACACAGTTTGGATCAGCTCCCATTCCTCTGACTCACTGGATGAGACAATGCTGTTTCTATCAACCTGAAGAAAGTGTGTCGGTGTCAGCAGAGGAATCACCAGAGAATCATGAACTGACGGTTTCACCGCTCATTCAGTCCACGCTTCTCCAATATCTAGTTCCTTTCTTTGGAAATACTGTCTTAGACTGACAGCAGATGGAGGAGAGCACAAAGAGAAGAGGAGTAAAACATCCAGACACACCCTTACTCTCCAGGACGGGGCCCCACTCTGGTCTTCATGGCTCGGGGGCTGGTGCTGTAGATGCAGAGAATGAGACCCACAACACAGGGACTTGCTCTGATGTCAACACCCTTTAATTAAGAAGGTTCTTTACAAATACTCTGTCTGATGATATCTCAGGGTTTCTACCTATGAAAAAATGTAACATTTAAAATATGAACCTGTTCACATGATTGACAGCGGCAAGTTAAAACAAATTAAGGCATTTCTTGAAGAAAGATACTCTTTCAGATCATTTTGTGGCATGATCTGCAAACAGCAGGATGTAGAATGCCAGCAGCTGACAGCAGAGTTGTCTGCCTCAGGCATGTAGCGGTGTAAAGCAGTTTGTTGACATCAGTCATTTTTGTCACATCCTCCAGCACATACAGTATCTACTACCACTGGACTGCGGGCTGAGTCGACTGTTGATTCTCAGAAAATTCAGACCTTTATTTCCTGCCTCAAGGAACAGCTAAACCTCAGGGGTTTTCATTATCTTGGATTTCAGTGAGGCATTTAGTGTCCCATCACAGGCTAAATGGCTGAGGCTTTACAGACTTGCAAGGATTGACTTGTGGGAGAAAAACTGAATACTTTTACTTTTTGGCAGGAAAATTTACAAATTCTTTCCAAATGCTATCAATTCAAAGCTTCAATTCAATACCTTGAAAACCAGTCATTCCCCTGACCCAAGTGTGTTTCATCCAGAAGTACCTGCATTGGGTGGTAGGGTTACTGTACAAAACTAGATTTACTTTTGCCCCCCTTTATTTCCTGGATGCCCAGTGGTCTCCAAAGTGTCTTTCTTGGACAGAGAATTGTGTTGAAGCCATAAAGAACCACATCTCTGATCATATTACAAAAAAGAAACAAAAAAGTTCATAAAGATTAGTTTGCTGGTCATGTGGGTACCATCAGCCCGCAGGTCTGAGAAAATAACCCTGATGATGTCATCGGGTCATCAGGGGTTATCTGAGCTTTATCTGAGTATATGTTATAAACTAAAGGCGTGGAGGTTAAAGATGTGTGCTGTCTCCAGATTTCACACAACACACCAGTGGCATCAGGCAGTGACAATGGGCTGTTGTGATTGATAGATACAATCACAAAATATCAAATCAAATCAAATCAAATCAAATTTTATTTGTATAGCCCAAAGTCGCAAAATACATTTTGCCTCGGAGGGCTTCACAATCTGTACAGGGAGTGACACCCTCTGTCCTTAGACCCTCGGTTCGAGTGAGGAAAAACTTGCCCACAAAAAACCCTTTTAACAGGGAAAAAAGTGGAAGAAACCTCAGGAAGAGCCACAGAGGAGGGATCCCTCTCCCAGGACGGACAGACGTGCAATAGATGTCACGTGTACAGTCAACAAGTCAACAGAAACATTTTGTGTAATTACAATGAAAAATGACAATGGATTACAATGAATGATAAAATGATTACAGTAGCAGTGGAACCTGTGATAGAGATAGAGAGACACAGATGCACAGCAGCAGCAAATCATTAACTAAGTCACTATAAACTGTGATGGAGATATGGTAACATTAATGACAGTAATAATATATGTAGTGGACGTCATGCAGGACCACAGCAGCAGTCACGATCCACGAGAACCTGCTGGACGAAAGGGCACAGAAACTCCGGGAAGAAGTTTAGTTAGTAAGATGCATTAATGTACATGTATGACAGACATGTATGTTTACAGATGGTGGAGAGAGAGGGGGAGAGAGAGAGAGAGAGAGAGAGAGAGAGAGAGAGAGAGAGAGAGAGAGAGAGAGGGTTTTCAGTAAAGGGAGATGTGACTGCATCTTCAACCAATACCATGCCTGGCTAGGCATAACCCTGAAAGGAGGAGTCCCCCGGCAGTATAGTCCTATAGCAGCATAACTAAGGGATGACCTGAGCCAGCCCTAACTATAAGCTCTATCAAAAAGGAAAGTCTTAAGTTTACTCTTAAAAGTGTTGACCGTGTCTGCCTCCCGAACCCAAATGGTAGTTTGTTCCACAGAAGAGGAGCTTGATAGCTGAAAGCTCTGGCTCCCAATCTACTTTTGGAAACTATAGGAACTACAAGGAACCCAGCATTCTGAGAGCGCAGTGTTCTAGAGGGGTAGTAAGGTACTATGAGCTCTTTTAGATATGATGGTGCATGACCATGAAGAGCTTTGTATGTAAGGAGAAGAATTTTAAATTCTATTCTAGATTTAACAGGTAGCCAATGCAAGGAAGCCAAAATGGGAGAGATGTGATCTCTGATCTTGGTTCCTGTCAGAACACGTGCAGCAGCATTCTGAATTAGCTGCAAAGTCCTAAGAGACTTATTGGAGCAGCCTGATAACAGTGAGTTACAATAGTCCAGCCTAGAAGTAACAAATATAAATATACCGTATATCATATCATGTCAACATACATATTATCCAGCAATCATCATTGGTCGTGATGGATGACTGTCTACCAATGAGCTTGGCCTGCCTGAGGTTTCTGCCTGTTAAAAGGAAGTTTTTCCTCGCTACCTCGCCAAGTGCTTGCTCATGGTGGAACTGTTGGTCTCTGTAGATAATATTATAAAGAGTACGGTCTAGACCTGCTCTGCATGAAAAGTGTCATGAGATAACTTTTGTTATGAAATGGCGCTATATAAATAAAACTGAATTGAATAGAATGAATAAACTATGTTGTTGTTAAGCTGACCTGGCAGTGACCTTCCAAAGTTGCATTTCGATGGACACTTGTTAATATCCTTTTAGTATAAATATGTAAAGTATTTTGCTTATTTTGGACACGACCTTCAAAAATAGTCTACTTTGATAATAAGTAGACTGTATAAAATGATGTGGTATGAATGCAAGGCCACAGAACTCTGTGGAGTTGCATTAGGGGATATGTTAGTCTCCTGCAGGGCTCAAATCACTGGAATGTTACTTAAAAATCTCAGTCTGAGGTGTTCGATCACGTTTGATCTACATTTTTTTTTTACTCCATTATGATTTTATTAGGCCTGTCTATAGCTGGTAAATGACTGAAGAAAGTAGACGTTTGCAGGGTGAAGAGGGGTGATTCATGTTGGACCGGAACACATATGATCTGAGGAGAAAGTTGGACAGTCCCTGGCCTGTGTCTTCTTCCTCTCCTCCTTTCACCGCACTGACAGAGTCTGTCAGCCGCTCTGTTCACATGCAAATTGGACAGAGAGGGAGGCGGCGGCAGCGCGGAGCGACGACACAAGCGACCGTGTTTTCACTCTGTAGTTTCCCCCTCCAACAGCGTGCACTTCACGGGACTGTCGGACTAGCTTTAACACCGTCTCCGTCCGAGTCGACTCTGTGTGACCGCTTCTCTTCAAGGTGAGTCTCTTTATTTATTCTCTGTACTTTTGGCGGTTTTCTAAAGAATATGACGTTTTACGTGGCTGTGTGTTTTATTACTGCGCACACTGGACGTGACCAGCTCGCGCTGGGTTCTGCTTACTTGAATAACGAGCCTCCGACTTCGAGAGAAATCACTGCAATATTTAAATAATGTAATGTACACTAACTGTAATGTAACTTCGAGCTTTATGTTAGCCTGTTCTGATACATTTATTACGCTGGTATCGTTATTTTTCACTCTGTTCAAGTGCCTCTTCTTCTACCAAACTCTAAGTGACGGCTGTACAATATTATAACTTCTTAGCGTCAATGGCGAGTTTTAGTGACTTTATTTTACATTTTATATTGCTTTCTGGGTGGGTTAAGTCTTTCTGTGAATTTACTGTAATTCCCAGTGTGTTCGTCAGACACTTTATATTCTCTTTATTTAACCGTTTTGCGGTTGAAATGCCTCTCAGAAGTCTGTTAAGAAATGTGCCGTACCTCTGTGTCAGTGCTGCTCACTGTGCAGTGACCTCTCTGAGATATTCCCTGTGTTCTCATTATAGTCACACAGTGTAAACGCCCTGTGGGGATGTTACAGCTTAATATTCTACAAAATGTCTCATTATTTCAAAGGATTGTGGTCTGGGCTCAGATGAGTTCAGTGTACCCATGTGTAAAATATGTCTGAAAAGAAACCAAAATTCATTAAAAAAAATAATTACTGGGTGTAAAATAGTGCTGTACTGTATCTGATGCAAATGAGGCTCCAGGCCCTGAAAGAAAAAACAAGAATATGTGAAATAAAGCATGCTTAAATGAAATCGTCTCTGCTGCATGGAATTTAGCCTAAGGCTTAACCTAAATATTTAAATCTACAAGGCTTCAAAATGAGCGTATTTAACAGTTCAAGATATGAGCTTATTAGGAAAGGCTGCTCAGTAATGTGTGATAATAATAATACCTCAGCACAATACAGCAACTTACACCCAGAACACACAGGAAGCGGTTGTTGTGGGCTGGCAGTAACCTTAATGAAGTGCATTTATTTGAATGGGATTTGTTTAGAAGGTTTCAGTCCTTCAGGGTGAAGTCAGGGTCCAGGAAGTGTGGAGGGAATACCCAGGACTCTTTCACTGTAGGCTCACTTCCTTCACTAGAGAGTGAGCTATTGAGATAAGGCGGCTTCACGTTCTGCTTTCTGACACTTATAATACAGTCACTTTGGTTCTTTGAGGTTCTGCAGTATCTGTTGGACATTAAAGATCCAGTGGGTCAGATTTAGAATATTTTCAATTTCAATAGCGTACAATAAAACTTGTTGTTGTTGTTACCTTAGAATGAGCCTTTTATATCTACAGAGGGAGCAGGTCATCTTCTTCTATTGTATATTGCCATAATGATGTATGTTGTAATACCAGTGTTTTTGGTGTTATTCTCATAATATGCACAAGTAACATGTTTCACATGAAAGTTATTCTAAAATGTCATTCATGCCATAACCTTTCTGAAGACATGTGGTTACTAAGCTATTCATTTTTATAAACAGTGCTTATGTATGACTGGTTTTGTACTAAACTAATCAGAACGGTTCATAACAATAACAGCACTTACTCTAGCAGAACCAGCAATGTGTCATCACAGCGTTATTGTGTCAAAAAGCTATTGAACTGATGAGAGATTTAGTTTCACTTATGATTCATCCACTTTTCATGATTCCTGGAACTATGTTACGAATCGTAATTTCCTGAAAATCTTTCAAATCTTTGGATTAAGTCAAAATGCTGCTTTGACATTGTTGACAGGTAGCAGCTGATGCAGCAGACATGCAGCCATGCTGTGTGTGTGTGTGTGTGTGTGTGTGTGTGTGTGTCTGTGTCTGTGTGTCTGTGTGGGCTCTGTATGATGTCGATGAATGCACCCAGGCAGTTAGGGTACAAACAGCCTCACTCGTCTGTCCGTCTGCTCATGTCCCCGGGGTGCTGATTAGCACAGCACAGTGCTGACGAGGTCAGAGGTCACCAGGTGTATAATGGGCACATAATGATCCTTAATGGGCCACAGGGCAGGGGGAGGCCCATTTTACAGCCTTCTGAAACTAGACACTGTATGAGAGCTGCTTATTAGATTTGTCTGTCAGATGGTGAGACGGAGCCTATTGTGAGCATTTGTTTTCAAGTGCAAGTACAGATGCTGAGAGCTTTCTATGGTGTCAACATATCAGCAGTTCACAGAGCTTTCTGATATTAAATCTATGATATTAATGTTGTAAATACAGTACACAAAGAGAAAATGTCTTTTTGGAATCAAATTTGCATATTACAGTTGGAGCCACTGGAAACCCAAAGATACAGCTCTAACTATGTAATTTAGGCTCTTATCTACATATAGTGAGCATCTTAAAAAGTATTGTATGGAATATTGTCGTTTCAGTTTTTGTAACCTTTTAATATTTTCTGAATTTGCCGAAGTTATATTTGGACATTTATTGCACAATTAATTCTGCAAACCAATCATAAAAATAAAATCTACATCAGGTGATCCACAAAATAAAACCTCTCTGCTCTCACTCAGTCTGCCTGAAAGCCAGCTGAAGCTAATGGAAACCATCTTTACTACATTTAGTGTAATAAATAAACTCATAAACTGTGAAGAGAGGAAATATTCTTACACTTTTTTTCCCCTTATTAAACAGAAAAATTCAACTGTACATCTTCTGAATTCAACTTTGTCTATTTTCAGCTTAACTGCCTCGATAACCCAGCGTGAAACACACTTCATTCAAACACAAAGGAAACACAATAAAGCTCTTAGTTAGTCTGACGCTGTTCCAACAATCACTAAATCTGTTTTTTATCAATAGAAATCATCAGTTCACTGAGCGACATGTGGAAATATTCAGGTAAAATTCTTGTTGAAAACATTCTAAATATAGAGTCTAACACTTCACCTGACATTTTGAAGTGTGTAAAATAGTTTTGCTGATCCCCGTACCCAACAGTCCATTGTTTAGCCTTCTATAGATTCCTGAGGGAGCTGTCAATCAAAACATAATCTGAGGAGCACAATGAGCTGTTTATGAAGCAGCTTTTTTAACAGACATAATCATGAACATTTCTATTAACTCACATATTTGTGGACGCTTAATGAGACGCTCCACCTCGAAATTATATCTGCATTTTTACTATTTCAGCACATTTCCAGAAGCTTTAAAGCCTGAAGCGTCAGGTGGGGGTATAATAGGACAGGAACTGGGATTAGCACAGTTTGTCATAGCACTGCTCCATAGTGAGGCACTGGAGGTGCAAGTGAATAGCTCTGTGGCATGAGAAAAGGAGCTTTCTTTCCACCTTTGGCTCGCAGGGGCTCTAAATCGCACTTAACCCTTTTATTGGTAGCTTGAAACAATGAACTCTGCGGTCATGCTCAGCCCCTCGCTCTTTCTCAGACACTGCATCTGCTGTTATTAAGTTCTGCCAGTGCAAAGGATTAAAGGAGTGGGGGAAATATTAGTGTACGGTGAAAAGAGACAAAAGGCTTGTGCAGCAGGAGAGAGCTGTACTTTATGTGTGTGTGTGTGTGTGTGTGTGTGTGTGTGTGGGGGGGGGGGGGCAGCTACACTCAGATGCATGAGTGTAATTCCAGTTTATTACAATTAAGATTATATTCTTAGTATTGCTTATGATATCTACAGCATGATAACACTGTGTGAAAAAGCCAGATGGGACTTCAGACATCAGTTTATCTGGATGATCGGATTGATTGCCTGAATTACAAAAATAAAAGCAAAATTATTAAAAAAACAGAATCATGCTTTAAGAAAACAGGAGGGGCCATGTGATTTTACACTTAATGACCACATGTGGTGTTGTGTTAATGCATTTTCTTAGCCCATGGGTGGTGAACTCATTGTAAAGGACCACTAAAAGGGTAGAGCACAAGGGGCCTTTTCTGCTCAGTGCTCCCGGACAATGCAGCAGAGCCCAGGAGGTGATTACGACTACTAGACTGGCGAGCATCTTCAAACTGAGTTATGTGGGAGCGTCTTCTTCTTTGTCGTGCAGCTGCGTCCTTTAATCATGTCATACTACAAAACATCCCTATTCATCCACCGGCTTCTTGTACTCAGGACTGTTTGAAAAACAATGTTTGGATGCTCAGATACTTATGCTGACATGAAATATCAGGGTAATACCAAACATCTGAGACTAAATGAAGGAATTATTTCAGTTTATTGACCAAACTGATGGTCCAAGTCAAAGTCAGTTAAATTACTGATTACTGAAGATGAATCACGATGTGGAATGCAGTGGAATGCGACGTTGATGCAGTGACAGAACATTCTGAGTTTGCAGCTAACACAAAATTAACACGACTTATGACTTATGATTGTTGATTTTGGCCTCAGCTGGATAACAAAGTTGTGAAGTTACATCTTTATTTTGCAGTTGACTTGTGTTAGAACTTTAGGCTAATGAGGCACCTTGGGCAGAGGGAGGGAGATCAGCAGTGTGTCATAAAACACACACTTTTTTGAAAGCAGCAAACATAGAGAATTCAGCAAGCAGCTTATCAGCTAAGAATTAAGCAGGTGCTGTCAGCTTTGCTGCCCAAATCACAGGAAGCATCTTCATATTTGGATTTAAAGTCCATGTAAATAGGAATAAATATGTGTTGTGGGTTTGTCAGACCAAAGAAGAAAGTGTTATTAACCACACAGCCAAATCTGAATGATTAAAAATATCGACAAGTTTATGAAATTAGGTGTCAAAATCAGGTAAAAATGAATTATCAGCTCCAGGACTGTGGGGGCGTGTCCGCTGAATGTACTGAATCCACACCCCTCAGTGGGAGCAGTCAAACAGCCATTTTGAAGTGACTGAAACAAGTTCAGAAAATGACTTGACTAACTTTGAAACACTGAGTGAG
Source organism: Argyrosomus regius (assembly GCA_946959425.1). Classification (NCBI taxonomy): domain Eukaryota; kingdom Metazoa; phylum Chordata; class Actinopteri; family Sciaenidae; genus Argyrosomus; species Argyrosomus regius. The sequence goes on from OX336901.1 coordinate 21,676,026, forward strand.
ATGAATTCATCTCTCTGCTACTGTAGGGGTGCAGGGGTATGCTCAGGGTGGCCTCAGCGTGTCATCGAGCCACCCTTTAAGGACCGCCCACAAAATCCTGGACTGAAAACTGGTGAAAAACTGTTTGAACCTCTAACTCCACATTTCAGTAATATATCGTTCAAAGTATTTTCACGTTTTCAGCAACTATTTTCCAAAATATTTAATGTATTCCGAAAGAAGTCTCTGAATTGCCTTTACACAGACTTTAATAAAACCTAAAACAGTTTTCTGCAGATGGAGAGACTCTAAAAGAAAAGACAGCAAAAACCGGACATGCAGTATTGCTCACTACAAGAACACACACACATAATGTGGTGACTTGTTCGGGCTTTTCTCTCCTCTAGCTGGTATTGCACTGTACTTTGATAAGATGTTCTCACTGTGTACCGTGAATATCAAAACACCACTGTCCTCCAGATGCCACACATCACCACCCTGACCATGAGACTGAAGCGTTCCTCTGGGAGCTTCTCATTTTATGAGGCCAGTTATACACATAACATTACACATGATTTGTTTGAATAAATGAAGAACATGTTCTGTATCTGCAAGTTTCATACCTATTTGTTGACTACCAGGTCGGTCCTTGTTGTGGTTTTGTAGATTTTGATACTATTGTTGTATTAAAAGGCATTGCATGTTGTTATTTTTAGTCTTTGTTTATGTTGACCTCTGTCCTCTCTGTTCACATCTGGCTCAGCTGTCACATGATGACAGAAGGTTTGTTTCCAGCAGTGACCTCAGGATTAGTGTATCAGCCTCCCATCTATGCACAAAATGCACAAATTGCAAAGCAGCGATGAAACTGATAATACAGCCGTAAATATTTGTCCTGCATTCCCTCGGGGTATTTATGGCCCATTCTGTGCACCATAAATGCTTCAGATAGTACAGGATCTCTCTGCCCTGCAGCCTCTGCTGCTGCTGCTGCTGCTGCTGCTGCTGCAGTGAGCGAGCTCTCAGTGAAACAGATCTTGGGATTATGGAGTGGGTCAAAGTATTGTTTTAATCTGGTTTTGGCTCTCTGTCCCTGACTGGTGCAGGAAAGACAGATGGCTGAGTTTTGAGTGAAATCTGAGGGTGGAGGGAGGGGTCGAAGGGGGACCTTCCATTCTGACTACTGCTTTCACACATGGTGATGTCACTGATCCGTCACATGTACAGAATGAGGGGAAAAGCCCTCCTGTGGGAAGAGCATCGAGGCAGAGCTGCAGTTTATCTCTCTGTTATTGTCCTGTGGGTCTGTCTGCAGTCACAATATGTTTTTTTAATGATGTGATGAGAGAAAACACCAGCTGCACTCCAACCACAATGCTTCACTTCAAGGTTACACAAAAACAAAAGTCTATTTTGTCTGGGTCTATATTTATCAAGCACCTCACAATCAGTGCTGCTGAAGGTGAGCCAACCAACCAGAGCAGGATCACTCTGTTAGAGACACAAAGAAAAAATATGACGACCTGTTGCTGTTTTCATTATTAGACGTGTGTAATTTCCACGGAGGACCAGGGAGGTCCTAAAGCTAAATTTGCCCCCCCCCCCCCCCAAAAAAAGTGTCATAATCAATCCCAGTTAAAGCTCATGGTTATTTGTGTTTCATTACACTCGGTCAGGTTGAGACAGCATTCACTGCACTGAGGGAAGCATCGTACCACAAAAGAAACAACAGAAGATACCCTCTGTGTGTGTGTGTGTGTGTGTGTGTGTGTGTCAATACACTTGCCCATAAAAACATAAAAAAAACCACATTTTTTTTCCCTCAAAAAACTCTCCCATAACATTTTGTAATGTATTACTATTTCAAAGTTTGTTTTGGATGAGAAGTTTAACAGCTGACTTCCAGATGAGCAGCTGTCCTGCGGTCTCTGTCTGTCTTTGAGTTACTTCACTTAAACTAACACTGGTGATCCTGGATAATAACCGGTATCATGAAGCTGCTTATCAGCTGTCTCTGTTAACACTGTTATAGAGATCATTCAAAGTGATATTCTACAAAATGAAATGTAAAGATTATAATCACATAACTACAACATCGAGAATATCCTCAGCAACAGTTTGTCTTTAATATAAGAGTGGAAAATTTTTTTTTTTGTTGGATGATGAATGAATTAACAGCCGGTCATGCTTTGTTGCCTGAATATAAATGATGAGCATGATCAGTTGATTCAGATTTTGTACCAAGAGAAACAGATCTAAGTGAGTTTGAACGAGGGTTCATTGTTGGGGCACAGATAATGTCAGGAGCTTCAGTCACTAAATGGCCCAACTGGCTCTAAAAAAACTAAATCTGCATCTAGATCTGTGGAAAGGACAATAGTAAACAGACATTGTGGACATGTGATGACTGATGCTTGTGTATTAGTTATCATTTATTTAATGAAAAACCGAAGAGCAACTCTTCCAATCATTCCAAACAGTCACATGGAGGATATTATAGTCAGGCTGCAGTGCATAAAGCCGTCATCACGCACTTGAGATGTGATTTGAGAGTTAAGCGGCGTAAGAACCATCAGCACTGGTCGACAGAGATGTGATCTGCTCACATGACTCATCCTTCACCACATTCTCCTCCAAGAGAACGCTACAGGCCTGAATGCTGGACCCCTACAGTGAGTGGTAACAGGGCTGTGTTATGCTGTGGGGGCACTCTGCTGACATGGTTTGGATCCATTGGTCCCCTTAGAGTGAAGAATCACTGCAGATCATTAAAGAGTTGTTCTGAGTGATCACCTTTATCCATCAAACATTTCTTCTTCTTGGTTTCCTCTCATCTTTGCATCTTGCTCATGTATAGCAGCAGATCCTCACACTGAAAGGGTAATCTGAAGTAGTGGACTGTGCACATACTCAACTAAAATCATAAAGTACCTTTGATAAAAGAAGTTGTGTTTTGGTGAACACATGTTTATCTGTGTGCTGAAGCTCATGGGACTGGATAGTAACACAGGTGTTCTTGCAGGGCTGCGAGTGCTCATGCAAACAGAGGGAAACGATGACCCACATAACAGGGAGTGTGCAGCAGGCAGTGATGTAGCTCAGAGCACTGGAGTTAATTTTAGTGCATGCATGCCCTGCTTCATTTCACAAAGGTAATGAATGTTTCCATCCTCAGATGGGGTGACACTGCAGCCAGGCTGCATGTGTAGGCTGTGACCTCTTCAGACTTCTTGTTGCTGGTTGTCTGAGAGCATTTCATGAGGGGAATGTTAACTTTTTTATAAATGTGAGCTGTCTTAAAATAGGTTATTTGAAAGTTATTTGTTTGCTCTATGAATATGATTACTGCATGACAAAGTGAGCAGCTCCTACATCGCATTAGAAAGCTTACACCTGGACCCCGCTGGGCACGGCTCTGTTATGTTGCGGCCGCAACGTTGTTTTGGTTTGTTCTCCACATGGCTTCATATCCCACCAGGAGTATTTCAGAAGCGTTTTGCTCGTCAGATTTGGTCATTTCTTCTTGGTTCATGGGCTTTTAGCATAAGTAGCCTACATAGTTACATAGTTTCCCTTTTGTCTGTTTTCACAATCGGAAGTTTGCACAGGGTGTTTTAATTTGAAAAGTGACCTGATTCTCTATGCTGTATCTACTCAAGCTGCTCTGTGCTGCATGAGGCGGCTGGTAGTGGCATCAAAAAGTAGAACAGCTTCTGGGACACTTCTGAAATTCGCCGCAACGCTTCTAGTGGAATCACAATCATTGTCCGGAACGACTGCAAGTTGATCGCAGCCGTGCTGGTGGATCTAAGATCTTAAGTTTTTACAGAATAGGACCATTAATTTTTTTGCGAGTTACCTGTCAGAGTGGGTGGTAGAATAGACAAATCCCCCCTCTGTCCCTTCAGTTAATCATTTGTAGACTGTAATCCAAAACCTATTATCACAAGCCAAGTTTTGCCTTGTGATAATTGGTTTGGGGGGGCGAGTAACTAATGGAAATCAAATGGGAAAATGGAAGACAACATTCCTCTCCTGACATGTAGGTTAAATAACATAGACCATGCGCTTTTCAAGATATTCTGGGGTCAGTGAATGGGTCACATCACTTTAATGCTCACACCCACTAAAACTTTAATGAAACTTTGTGCTGGTTCTGGTTTTGAATGGACCACATGTTGGCAGACGGGCACTCGCAGACACATTCCTGACATGCTTTAGATATTGACTGCTGTCCAGGTTCTTTAAGGATGCACAGTAGCCTCCTCATTTATCATCCATGGTGACGGCGCTGACACTGACTTCAGCACTGCATTGTGAACATATAGAAGAAAACAGTGAGCGTGACTCAACAGTTAAACACTGTTGCGAAGGTGTAATTCAGGCCAGTATGGTGTTGTGGTAATCTGATTTAGTTGGCACACTTGCCGTGACAAACTGTAACTTCATCTCACCACGGTCTGTTGCTCTGTCAGTCATATGACATAATGTGTGATAATGTTAACAGCAGGACTGTAACGGTATGTGTATTCGTACTGAACCGACACGGTACGTGGCCCAACAGAAGACAAATGCAGACAAGAGCACAGATTGACAAAGGCCTACAGTTTACTGACCTACTTCCTGATTCAACTCTGACCTGCTGTACTTCCCACAGTTATACACACACACACATACAGTTTCCTGTGGAATGAAGGATTGTTTCAGCCAGTTCAGGTGCGTTCACTTTCAGTTTTACCTCTAAGTAGATGAACTGATTTAGTGGGTACAATGTTATCAAAACTGATCAAAACCATGACCAAAGCTGTGAAAATAAGACCCAAGTTGTAATAAATCAAATTCCTTTGAACACATGCCTTACCTGCACTCAGCTGCATCTGTCTGTACCTCTGAGCATTGGGATGCATCAAACAGTTAAACATTTCTAAACTAGTTAACATGTGCAGACACTAAAGTGAACTCCAATCTGATCATAAACGACATGGTCCCAATTCAAATCAAATCAAATCAAATTTTATTTGTATAGCCCAAAGTCACAAAACACATTTTGCCTCGGAGGGCTTTACAATCTGTACAGGGAGTGACACCCTCTGTCCTTAGACCCTCAGTTCGAGTGAGGAAAAACTTGCCCACAAAAAACCCTTTTAACAGGGAAAAAAGGTGGAAGAAACCTCAGGAAGAGCCACAGAGGAGGGATCCCTCTCCCAGGACGGAAAGACGTGCAATAGATGTGACGTGTACAGAACAAATCAACACAAACATATTGTACAATTACAATGAATGATAGAATGACAATGAATTACAATGAATGATAAAATGATTACAGTAGCAGTGACTAGGCATAACCCTGAAAGAGACAGACAGAGAGAGAGAGAGAGGGGAGGGAGGAGGGAGGGGGAGTCCCCCGGCAATTTAGTCCTATAACAGCATAACTAAGGGATGACCTGAGTCAGCCCTAACTATAAGCTTTATGTCTGCTCTTAAAAGTGTTGACCGTGTCTGCCTCCCGAACCCAGATTGGTAGTTTATTCCACAGAAGAGGAGCTTGATAGCTGAAAGCTCTGGCTCCCAATCTACTTTTGGAGACTATAGGAACCTCAAGGAACCCAGCATTCTGAGAGCGCAGTGTTCTAGAGGGGTAGTAAGGTACTATGAGCTCTTTTAGATATGATGGTGCCTGACCATGAAGAGCTTTGTATGTAAGGAGAAGAATTTTAAATTCTATTCTAGATTTAACAGGTAGCCAATGCAAGGAAGCCAAAATGGGAGAGATGTGATCTCTGATCTTGGTTCCTGTCAGAACACGTGCAGCAGCATTCTGAATTAGCTGCAAAGTCCTAAGAGACTTATTGGAGCAGCCTGATAACAAAGAGTTACAATAGTCCAGCCTAGAAGTAACAAATGCGTGGACTAGTTTTTCTGCATCTGCTTGAGATACAATACGTCTGATTTTGGCAATGTTACGTAAGTGGAAGAAAGCAGTCTTTGAAATTTGTTTTATGTGGACGTTAAAGGACAAATCCTGATCAAAAACAACTCCAAGATTCTTTACGGTGGAGCTGGAGGCCAGGGTGATCCCATCTAAAGTAACTAAGTCTCTAGAGAGAGAGTTTCTGAGGTGTTTGGGTCCAATTACAAGAACTTCAGTTTTGTCTGAATTTAACATCAGAAAATTGTAGGTCATCCAACTTTTTATATCCTTAAGGCATGCTTGAAGTTTAGTTAATTGATTGGTTTCATCAGGCTTGATCGATAAATATAACTGGGTGTCGTCAGCATAACAATGAAAGTTAATGGAGTGATTCCTAATAATGTTCCCTAGAGGAAGCATATATAAACTGAACAGAAGTGGTCCGAGTACAGAACCTTGTGGGACTCCATGGCAGACTTTGGTATGCATGGAGGATTCACCATTGGCGTGAACAAACTGAGATCGATCTAAGAAATACGACTTAAACCAGCTTAGGGCGGTTCCTTTGATGCCAATTTGATGTTCCAGTCTCTGTAAAAGAATTTGATGGTCAATGGTGTCAAATGCGGCACTAAGATCTAACAAGTACAGAGATGAGTCCTTTGTCTGATGCAATTAGGAGGTCGTTTGTATCTTTGACTAGTGCGGTCTCTGTGCTATGATGCACTCTAAATCCTGACTGAAAATCCTCAAATAAACAGTTTTTATGGAGAAAGTCACACAGCTGATTGGCTACAGCTTTCTCAAGTATCTTAGAGAGAAAGGGAAGGTTTGATATCGGTCTGTAATTGGCTAAAACCTCTGGATCTAGAGTGGGCTTTTTAAGAAGAGGTTTAATTACAGCTACTTTAAAGGACTGTGGTACATATCCTGATAATAAAGACAGATTAATCATATCCAATAAAGAAGGGCTAACTAGAGGTAAAACATCCTTGAGCAGCCTGGTTGGGATGGGGTCTAAGAGACAGGTTGACGGCTTAGATGAAGAAATTATTGAAGTTATTTGATGAAGGTCGACGGGAGAAAAACATTCTAAATATATATCTGGTTTTATAGCTGTTTCCAAACTTGCTTTATCAGAATGATAATTGTATTAGAGTTCACTGGTTGTGATTGTGTGAATGAGTGAGGGAGGTCAGAGCAGGTATGTCACTGAGGTTATCAAGTGTGCACCTCCCATCACAGCTGTTTCTGTGAATGAAGCCCATCACAGCAAGATGCAACACGTCAGCTGTCAGACAAGCTGCTTTGACCCAAACACAGGAGCTCCCGCTGCCTGTTTTTTCTGCTTCTCCTCCAACAAACTATTGTCTGAAGTGGAGAGGCTTATAATGCACACTATATGCATTATGTGATGTAAATATGAACATGATGTAGTTATTATTATTTATCATTAAAGATACATTATGTAAGACTTGGTATTTTTTAATCCCACTGTGGTAAATATGGACAGCTGTACTCGAGTATTTGTTCTGATTACATTACTTATGATCAAAAACTAGCGAGTCGACAACTTTGCTAACAGCCAAACATCAACAAGGTCAACAACAGCAGACATAGCAGCCAGCTTATATTACTTATTAGTCCAACAGCAGTCAGCCCAGCTCGGCGTCTGTCTTTCAGCCTTTTATTTCACCAAGCTCTCACCAACCACTAAATCAATCAAACTTTATTTGTATAGCACTTTTCATACAAAACATGTAACACAAAGTGCTTCACACAATAAAAAACACTGGATCCGGCACAACTTCTCTGTCACAGGTCGCTGCGTTGTTAGGCAGACACTCCTGTGACCTGCACTGCTGCAGCCAAAATGCACCGCTCCCACTCAGATGAATGGAAAAACCTGCATTTCACTGCAGCGCCAGATCCTGTCTGAATGCGGCCTTACTTGGTTTGGCTCTCTCTTTTTCTCTTCTTAACTTCCATCAGCGTCCTCTAACCCTCTGTCATGTTCTACCTCTGCTGAGCCTGGTTACATTGCCTGTTCCTTCTCTTGCATCAGAATGATTTTGTTATTTTATGGTAGAAAAGTTACTGGTCTGGTGTTTGGGGTGGAGTTGAGCAGAGTGGATGAACCCTGATGATCTCAGCTGTCTGTGGGCTGAATTACAGGCTACACCAAACCATAAATAGCCTGTCTTACCCCACAATGTGTAACAAGACAGTACATTGTTGTATTACTTTGTGGATTACCTTCATGGGCCTCTGTAGTCAAGGCATCTCTACGTTGCTACCCATTAGATTGAATTAAATCAAATTGGTAAATAGAATTTGCCAATTTCATGGCCATCACTGGGGTACCAGTTGTCAGTATAGCTTTTAGTTCAGCTCCCTTTTGAACTGACTGGTTTATGTTGTTTCCGATTCTGGTTCTGATTGAGTCATATCAGTGGCTCAATTAGAATTTTAATAAACTGTCGATACCCATGTTTTGTGTTTATTCTAACCAGAGCAGAATTAAAAATTCAAGTACTGAAATACGTTGAAATACGATGACGAGCCACTATTGAACTTGAACTTATTATGTCAGGGAAGTTTACATTTTTCTTCTTTTTTTTTTTTTAACTTGACTTTTTAAAACATTTTTAAAGATATTTTTTGGCCTTTTTGAACTTTATTTGACAGGGACAGCTGAAAAGTGACAGGAAGTGGGGAGAGAGAGAGAGATGGGGAATGACATGAGCCACAGGTCGGATTTGAACCCTGGGCCGCTGCGCCAAGGACTGAGCCTTTGTACATGGGGCAGATGCTCTACCAACTGAGCTAAACGACACCCCAGGGAAGTGTACATTTAATCTAGTGTGGCTGGAAATTGGTCTTCATGGTGATCGGCTCTGTTTTTGTGCTGAATGTTTGAATAAATCGACTGCATCAGGACAGATGACAGAGGATTTGATGATTGTCGTCAATTACTTTTTCAAGAATGTTTCTTGAACACTCCGTTTACTGGAAGCCTTATGTGTCAGTGATATGTAAGTGCTGGAAAGTGATGATATTTATGTATTTGGAACAAAAGACAAGGACATGTATATTCTTAGTTCAGTCCAGTGAAAATATTCATGTTCCTTCTTTCCTGTGAGGTCACAGCCATGGGTTCATCACGCTGCATTTTGCACATAATATGTTGACAGGAACACTTTATGGATACTTTAGACTGAGCAAAATGCAAAATGATACATTTGACATTTACTACATAGTAATTTATGTTCATAAACTAAACTTAGAATGTAGCCTGAGCAGTCAGTGAGCTATGCAAGACGTACTATGTTTGGAACAGCAGACACTAATCTACCTTTTGTGAGGAGCATGCTTTATTTAAATGAACTTTTTACATTTCATGGGTGCAGGTAGTAGTTAGGGTGAGCTGGAGGGCTGATGTGTCCCTGAAAGCCACAGTGAAGGCCCAAACACTGCATACAGTAAACAACAAATATACATAGTATGTATACAGTATGTATTACATACTGTACAGGATTAATGCGCCTATATTTTCCTCTTCTTTGTAATTTCACTGTAGTATAGTTTCTAACATAAATCAGAAAAAAGACAGACATCTATCTCCTCTGTTGAAACAGTACAGACATTAAGCGCTGTGTCTGCATGAGAAGGAGGCCGTTTTTCAGGAGTGAGCAGGTTAATAAGTATTCTCCAGGGCCGCCTTCCCGAGCTATGTGAAAAGCAAGGGCTTGGCATTTCTTGTTTTTTGAACTGAGTCCTGAGTTCCAAAAGTTTGCACAAAAGCCCCGTTGCCTAGCTGCGTGTGAAGAGCCTCACTGCGACTGCCAGGCCTGCTTTGTGTGCACGGGTCTCTGAGTGAACAGGATCTTCTGGAGAATCAACTGGAATGCAGTCGGGGAGAGAATTCCCCCCATCGCTTAATCTTATTCAGTTTTCAGCTGGCAGGAGGGAGTCATTCAAATGTTACCATAGTGAATTAGCACTCTTTTCAGCTCGAGTGAATCGACCTCTGAGCGTGAGGGTTTTCATGCATTCTTTGGCGTTCCACATTGTGTGGTCTAATTTCAAATTTTTGTGAATTTTTCGAGGACATTTGTTGAACACAGACGCTGGGTCATTTCATGCAGTGTGATCCTAATATCACACTGCAGTAAGTCTGTAGTGTGTTCTTATCTTTACCATTGTCTGTCAGGATAGATACCTGTTCAAAAGCTGTACACTATTTTCACCGTTAAGAGTCCATCTGGCCATCCTTGCATTCAGTAAGCTCTCTGTTTAAAAAAACAAAAACACATCTGTGACTACCATCAGCCTGTCAGCCAGCCAGTAAGGCCAAAAAGTGCCACCAGTACAGTGAATGACAAGTCGGCTTCTCCCGTGTACTGCTTGACACTCGCAACATTTCCATCCAATAACATTTAGAGTTTAACAGAGTTTGGCACAGCAGGACTCCACAAAGGAAATGTTTTTCTACATACTACCTCTGCACTTCTGTTGAAATGGTATTTTACAGCTCTGATGTCAGCTTGGTTTTGTTTGTTTGTTGTGATTGCAGTTTTGTAATAATTAATGTTAATTATTAATCTTAATGACTAATCCATTGTTTCTCAAACGTTTTAACCCATGTTCCACCTCAGAATATATTCAGCTCTACCACCAGTGTAACAGATGTTAAAATACAGGCTGACCCAAATCAGATACAGACGGTTCACGCAGGCGGCAGGTTTACTCCGAATAGGAAGATTTTTTTTAATGACTGTTGAATCCTGAACAGAACCAGTGCAAGAACTGGAGAGACTTGGGTGGAAAAGTGGTACTTCCTGATCCGCACTTCTCTTCTTTATACTTCCTGTTAAAATCAGGTAAAAATGAATTCTCAGCTCCAGGACTGTGGGGGCGTGTCCACTGAATGCACTGAAGCCACGCCCACTCGTGGGAGCAGTCAAGCAGCCATTTTGAAGCGACTGAAACATGTCAGATGAGTTCAGAAAATGACTTGACTAACTTTGAAACACTCTGAGCGAGATGAATTCATCTCTGTTTCTCTGCTAGGGGTGCAGGGGTATGCTCAGGGTGGCCTCAGCGTGTCATCGAGCCACCCTTTAAGGACCTCCCACAAAATCCTGGACTGAAAACTGGTGAAAAACTGTTTTAACCTCTAACTCCACATTTCAGTAATATAACGTTCTTTATAAAAGTCTTTTCACACGTTTTCAGCAACTATTTTACAACATATTTAATGTATTTTCTTTCAATTTATTGGAGTATTGATGATATTAATTGTTTCTAAACTAATTAATTTAATTTTAAAAAATGACAGTTCCACCCGTGGTACTTGTACAATAGTTTGAGAACGAGTTGACTGATCTATGTATCGACCTGCTCAATAACCCTGATCTTAAATGTTATCATTTCTTCTGAAGCTATTGGATGTGCTCTTTACTTTTTCATGCTTGTGTACAACAAAGTGGCGCTTGTATTAATTCATGAGACCTGGGCTAAGAGCTGTGATCCTCTAGTGTTTTTAAAGGTGGAAGTGATTTTGGCTGAGGAAGTGTTATGCACAGCCATGTTTTCTGGTTGAGTTCAGATGAAAGGCTAAATGACTTGGAAATAATCCATTTCTCTCTCTGTGAATTTGGCAGTGTATGCCCGTGGCGCTGTGAATCAGTGCCGTTGATGTCATCTGTACCATGTTATCTCATTCTGTGCTGTGTTTCCAGTAATGAAACACACAGTCATTAGAGGGACTGTCATCACAGATTAGACTCCAGGGATGGGATGGGACGTGCCTCTTCCTCTGCACGGTGGAGCTGTACAATCAGTGTTGAGTTGAAAATGCTGTTTTCACTGCCTCTCACATCCTGTGTTCAGCTCAGGTTACCAGTTTGTACGTTTGGCTTTGTAACGCCTCTGTGGAAACAAATGATTACAATGTGCTAATCCTTTTCACGCCTCATACTGCTTTTATAGTGTTACCATCATTCCATTACTCTGTTTGTTGGTTTGTGAGTTTGTTCTCTCATGTAGTCAAAGTCTTCAGAGACAATCCTGATGCCACAGCCCCCATAGATGTTTTTCTGTGCTGCAGTGTGCATCTCTGTTGTCCACGATATCTGTTAATATCATCATTCCAACACTTCTTCTTTCAACTCGACTGGCCTCCATCTGTCGAGCTTTTACCCCCAATCATCTAGAGGTTTCGGGAAATGATGATTGTTCATGGCATCAAAAAATAGCAACAACTCCTTCAAATTACACAACAAAGTACGTGTAACTGCTCTATAGGACAACATATAGAAGCCTTTTCTTTGAGTAACATTGACACTTCCACCAACTGTACAAAAATAAAGTTAAAATATCCCGGTTCTTGTGCTGGTGACGTCATTTGGAGCCAGAGTCCACACAGTAGTGATGATGGTTGGAGCTGTCAATCATGAAGTAAAACCAACTTTTTATGCATCAGTCAACTGATTGAAACCAAAATAACCAGAAAAGATAACACGTGAACAAACATTAGTGTGATAAGAACTTCCTGAGATGAGGAACCAGAAACCATCTTTGTTTCATCTGCTAACCTGACCTATCCTGGTCGATTTTAAGATTCTTTTACTGGTTTATAAATCTCTTAATGGTCTTAGTCCACCCTATTTATCTGATTTACTTTTACCCTATGAACCCTCGAGGACCCTCAGGTCTTCTGGGAGTGGCCTTTTAATAAAACCAAAAGTCAGAACAAAGACCCACGGTGAGGCGTCATTTTCTCACTGTGGTCCACGTCTGTGGAACAGCCTCCCTGAAGACCTGAGGGCATCAGAGACTGTTCATATTTTTAAGAGGAAACTTAAGACTTATCTTTTTAATTTGGCTTTTACTTGAACCATTTTAAATGTTTTTCTGCTTATGTATTTTAATGTTACAACATTTTCTCTTTTATTTATTTATTTGCTATTATTTATTTGTCTATATACGTATATATATATATATATATATCTTATCCATTATTTAAGCTATCTATATATTTTATTATGCTTTACTTTTTAATTATTTAATTATTTATTTTGTATCTTTTTATCTAGCTTTATTACTTATTAAATTATTATTATTATTGTTATTATTTTTATTATTTATTACTATTGTTAATATTTAATTTAATTTAATCTTATTTTATTTTATTTTATTTTATTTATTTTTACCTGATTCATTTCTAACCTGCCTCCAGTGTTTCCTCACTGCTCGATGATGAGATGGCGCTTAATCAGTTTGTGCTTTGTTTATAATGGGATGGGTTGGATGGAGGGTCAGGGGTGGAGAATTGGGGTTGGGCTGTGGGTGTTGGGGTGGAGGGTTGGGGATGGGCGGAGGGTGTTTGCTTGTTTTTATGTTTTATGTTTTTATGTGAAGCACTTTGTGTTACATTTTTTTTGGTATGAAAAGTGCTATACAAATAAAGTTTGATTGATTGATTGATTGATTGATTGATTGATTGATCCTGCTACCAGCCACCAGGGGGCGATCGACATGATTAGGCGTCACTTTTGGGAAGCGGTCATATCGTCCATTTTTGTATTCAGTGGTCACACAGTGTTGAAAATCTGTTGTGTGATGTGACAACAGTGGTGAAGGTTTGGTTAGATTTAGGAGAGAACAGTTTGGGTCAAAATTATTATTTTATAAATGTTAAAAGGTATAAAATAAAACCACTGTAGTCATTTTTTTAACTTACATCTTACTATATCAGTATTTTAAATGTATTACCTCTGTCTGGATGTGTGGTGTGATATGTGGAAATATGTGCTTTGTAAAGGTCTTTGAAACTGACTGATTTGAGGAACAGTGTTCATGTGATCCTGCTCATCAGAATAAAACATAGCCTGAATTTTGCATTTGCATAAGAGAAACTGAGGGAGAAAGATGGATGAAAATGAACATTCAGATAATGTTATTGCATTCAGCTCAGCTCTTTTTGTTATTAGTTGTTATAATCAATAAAATGAAAGGAATTATGGATGTAATTTTTTTTTTTTGTCAGTTTCCAAGGGAGTGTGCATACCAGAGTCTTTTGAGGAGCACTGGTCCAGAGATAGTCTCACTGAGGTTCACAGAGGAGATCAGAGGTGCATGCAGGGATCTCTTTAATAATCTGACCCCGGCATCATACACCATCATTAATCCAGTTAATTGAGGGCAACAATTGGATAAAGAAGAGACTGTGAGCAGCTTGACTGGAGCCACCCTGTGGGACAGAGAAGAAGCCTGCTGTATGTGTGATAAAAGGTCTCATGGCAGTGAACCTCTGCAGAGAGCACCAGGCTGCTAACCACACTGAATTTTGCCTGACGCATATTAAAGCAAATGTTTACAAAATGATCTAAATTCATTAAGATATAAAACCCCAAATAAATGATGATATACACTTAATACTCTAAAAATGTGTATTTCCATCCACTGTGACACGCTTCGTTTACAAAATGAAACAAAAGTTTCAGGAAAGGAAAAGAAGTCTGAGGGATTTGTGCTCCACTTCTAAGGACCCTCTTGAAGGTTGAGACTTGTGTTGAAGTGTTTGAGCAGACTTTGATGTGTGTCTGCTTGTTGTGTTTTGTCTTCAGCTCCTCAAAGAACACAGACACTCTGTGAAGCTTAACCTCAACAATCAGGAGTTATTCCCTCTGCTCTGTGTGCACTGCAGTCTGCTGCAGTGTGTGCTGTTTTGCATGTGTGCAGCTCAGTGAGCATGGATTATTATCCACTTTAACAGCCAATAAACACCCCGTGGATCATAAAATGTAAGTTTGTACCAGAATACAAACTTTATTACAGGAAAAAGCTTGTTGAATATGCCCGTATAATTGAGAGTTGTGACAGCACAAAGAACATGTAATAGAGGCTGTTTAATGGCTCTTTAGTGTTCATGTCAGGACACGCTCAGAGCGTCTGTTTTCACTCACATTATGACATGCTCACTTTATGACTCTGGATTGATAACTGGCATGAAAGAAGCCCACTCACCCAGACTGCAAATATTTATGATACTTGACACACTTTACCATCTGCCTGCTATAACTGTCATCTGTCTGTGTGTTTATGGATTAATATATGGAGACCTAAACGTCCACTGTGTAAGATTTAAAGAGGCTCTGTTTACACAAATGGAATATGAGCTTCAGAACTTAATTTTCATAACCACCTGAAAATAAGAAATGAGTTCATGGTGTGCTGATAAAACCACAGCAGTCATGGTATTGGTGCTAATAAAAATTGTTGGTGGTGTTGTTACCATCATTGTTTAACCACAACATATAGTCAAACTGGGGCAGCTGTGGCTGCGGTTCAATCCCCGACTCCTCCAGTCTGCATGCCGAAGTGTCCTTGGGCAAGATACTGAACCCCAAATTGGTCCTAAAGGCTCCTAAAACTGATGAGCAGTTGGCACTTTGCATGGCAGCTAATGCCATCAGTGTGTGAATGTGTGTGAATGTGTGTGAATGGGTGAATGAGATATGTAGTGTAAAAGTGCTTTGAGTGGTCGGAAGACTAGAAAGGAGATATATAAGAACAGTCCATTTACCATTTGGTATACTGGCTCAGTAACAATATTCAAGGAAAACCCTTGTTTTTTCTTGAACATTGTTACTTCAGGTTGGTTTAAAGGTTGCTGGTGAAGGAGTCAAGGCTCAGAGCAGTGCACTGTTACACTCTTTGCAAGTCTAGATGAGAGGCTTATAATTTGAATGGAATAGTCTCACAGAAACTTTAAATCAACATCCACTGTTTTACTAAGAGAAGGATAATGTCAGCAGTCATCCACAGTGAAACAAAGTGGAAGATTACAGGGTGTCTTCGGGAGACTAATTAGGCAGGAAGACATTCCAGTTTGAGGTTCTGTGACAGCTCCATGTCGATAATGATGATGAGAAATAAAATGAGACGGTTGAGGCGCGTCAGTGTTTTTCCTTTTAGTCACTCTACCTTCACTGTGGTTAGACCAAAACCACAGAAGTGTGTCACAGACCAGCTCCTCAAACCGCAAAGTGTGTGTGTGATGTTTGAGTGTTTACAACTTCTTCTGTCTCATTGTGTATGAAGGGCTCACTTCACAGTTCAGCAGGTTAACCCCTCTGTTTGGCTCTCATTGTGGATTATTTCTACACAGCTCACATTATCCCATGAGGACTGTAGAGTTTAACAACCTGGACAGTAGGGATGTCAGTCCGCTCTACCCATTCCTCCCTGGTTTCCTGTTTGCCTGCCTGCCGTGAGCAGAGCACATGTCAGCTTGTTTTTTCACTCCTGGTGTTTCCTGTTCTCTTCCCAGCAGCTGAGAGGATGAAGGGGAGGAATCCTGGTAGTTCGTGGAGTTTGTAGCAGCAGAAAGAAAGTGAAGCACTGGCAGCCTTTCCAGCTCCTGATTTGACAGCTCCGTCTGCAGCAGAGCTCACCATGAGTTAGAGGAGCACTCGGGACCACCGCCACAGCTGACTTCCCCACCGTCTGGAACACCGTGTCTGACCGCGACAGCAGCATCACTCGCCCCGCTTCATGAGCCAGCAGGATGCGGCTGAGGTCCTCGCACTCTCCGAGCGCCTCCTCGTAGCTTCACATAAGGGACAAGCTGACAATGTGGTCCAGCTTATCAACAAGGGTGCAAAAGTAGCTGTCACCAAGGTGAGTGAATTACATCTGTACATTTGTTTTGTTTTAATTCAACCCTCAGGCTGTGCCAGTTAGTTGATCACAGCTGCAGTTTTCTTGTTTTGTCTTACCAACAGTCCAAAGACAAAAGATATTTCATTCATAATTAAAAAATATCAAATGCTCACATTAGAGAAGCTGGACACAGGACATGTTTGACATTTTACATGCAAGTCATGTGGCTCTAGAACTGACAGCGTTGATTGGTCCACAACGTACATACTTACATACCTAAGATAGTAAACATTATACCTGCTAATCATCAACATGTTTGCTGCTTCTTAGCACACCTTCACAGAGCCATCAGCATGGCTGTAGACTTTTTTTTTCTTGAAAAATTATTAATCAATTCTCAAAATGATTCCAGTTGTATTTCTGTTCATTGACACATTGATTAGTAGGCCAGTTGTTTGAGCTCTTATTTAGTCCTGGACAAAAAACTTCTGGCTGTAATTCAAAGTAATGCAATAACCAACTCCTTTGGTTCAGACAAACCTGTTTGGTGTAGCTGATTTAGGCTTTTGTGAAATCAGTCAATTGGTGTGAAACCAAACAAGCAGACCAACACCCACCTTTTTCACTAGTCTTCATCTGAGTGTTTAGTCTCTATTTCCTGTTCCAGTGGGACTCTGGTGTATTAAATCAAAGCAAACCAACCCCCAACCAGCGCTGGTTAGCTCACCTGGTAGAGTGTGCGCTCTATGTACAAAGGCTCAGTCCTGACCCGTGGCCCTTTGCTGCATGTCAGCCCCCCATCTCTCTCTGCCACTTTCATGTCACTCTTCAGCTGTCTATCAAAATAAAAAGCCCAAAAATATCTAGAAAAAAAGATTGCTGATCTGTATCATTGATGTGTATATTTATGCAAGATAATTTAGTTGCCATGGTATCACATGCACATTAGCACGATTTCCCCTGATACATCAGAAAGTGCAAACAGCTGTGTTGAGCTTGTGTTCTACTCTGTTCATGTTCACAGCTCCTCATTAAAACACCTCTTCATCGTCCTGTTTCTGTTTCTACCTGCACATTTACTGTCTCAGCACATGATTCATTATAACCTGGTGCGTCTTGGTGACTCGTGTTGCTCATGGTGAATGTAGGATCAGAGCCAACTGGTTACCCAAATGAGCTCACACGCTTTATCTTTCCTGTTAGCGGCCTGTATTATAGTGTCTGCGTCTTTTGGGTGTCATTTTACTCCCATTGTGTCACTGAGTTGTGTGACTCATGGATGTGGTCTCGTGAATGTGCTTTAAGAATATCCTTTCACTGTAGAAGACACTAAATCATTTTCTATTGCTCGTGGTTTGGATATCAGAGGTGTTCAGTCACTGTGAGGTCAGTGAATCTCCAGCACCACATTTTCTGTGGCTTCATCTGCATATCTTAAATCAATTAGAAACAAAACAGAGCATGAAAGGATGTTTCACAACTAGACTAATGAAAACCATTCCAGCAGCTAATGCATTCACTCACCCTCTGTTTGCTCTCATGGTGTATGTTTGTGTGGGTGTCTCACAGGGATATGTTCTTCTTCTGAGAGGTGAGGAGCTATCAAGATGACTCTGTTGGATCCTTGTTCTAATTAGCGGGCATTCCTTTATTTTTAGATTGGATTACATTAGATTCAACTTTATTGTCATTGCACAAGTACTTAGACAACGAAATGCAGTTTAGCATCTAACCAGAAGTGCAGAGTAGTAAAGTGCAGAGTATGTACATATGAGCAAGATATTTAAATATAGTGCAGGTATACAGGTAGATGAATATACTAACATATATTATGTACAGTATGAACAGTTATTTAAATAGTGTGTGTAGTCAGCATTATATGCACACAAAAAACAGCCAGATCCAGGATATATACAGTCAGACAGTATAGATAATTGTTGGTGTGTGTGGGGGCGTAAATAATCCTAAATATGAGGGGGAAGGGGGGGGTTCAGTCAATACGGGGTAGGTGGGGGTCACCTCCGTACAGAGTTTAGCAGGGTGACAGCTGAAGGGAAGAAAATATAGGATTTACTTCTGTCAACTACAAGTCAATAATCTTAGTTTGCAGCTTAATTTCACATAAAAAGTGATTTAAAAATTCTTAAGCAGTGGCAGTGATAGGCTGCTGGGTATCACTTTGATATTAATGCAAATTTGATACCTCATTTTCAATAAAAAAAAAAACTTTCTTTAATAAATATTTGGCACAAAAAAGTCAAGTTTACCCATAGTGGATTAATACAGTGGCTAATACAGGTATTATGTTTACATAAACAAACTATTTTCAATGTTTTTACAGTGTGAAGATCACACACTATCAATGGTGATGCTGTTTCTACCTCTAACATACGTTGGCATTTCTATACTTCCACTTTTAACCGCATCTCACAGTCATCAGTGGATAGAGTTTCTGAGTTGACATTTCAGGGACTTTGCCTCCCTGTTTTCTTTGGTGACAGTGAAAGACCAGAAAAATGTAAAAAACCTCTAAACCACTCCATGCTCTCCAGATTAATGTCACTTAATGTCTCTGTCAGTTTGGCAGCTTGGATTGTTTATCAAAATGACTGTAATTAAGATTCTTTATGATACTTTATGGTGAGTTCATTCTCAGTTCTTCAGTTCATCAGCTGAGTTGCTGCTTGGCCAGTGGTAGTGTTCTGTAACTGAATGTCAAACTTAAATAATGTCACAGAGTATTGAAACTTGAAACCTGCATTTTAGTTTGGATTTGTCTGGAGAAATAAGGTTATTAAATCAGGTATATGAGGTCAAGTTTGTAGATGTCTGCACTGTTTGTTTTACAGTCTGCAGTATAATCCTGCTGATGAGGTTCTGGCATTTGTCACCTCCATCAATTTGTGTCCCCAGACACAGGAACAACAGCTCTTTTGTGCTGCGTGTTCCTGGATTTAGATAAGGGCTTGAACTTTTAATGTTAAGAAGCAAAAATTTCACGCACATGTGTAAAATCATTAGTTTATTATTTTTTTATTCAGCACATCAGATCGGTGAAATGAAAACATGCAGAGTCAGAGCTAAACACTGTGAGCGCTTCATACTGGATGTGTTTGTTGTGCGTCATGTGCTTTGTGTTTTCTCTTCTGCCACTGCAAACCAATTTTCCGTGGGAACATGAACACATGTCATCATATTGTAACAGCTACAACAATATTCCACGCGCTGCAGAGGATTTAGTTTTGACCGGCTGTATTTGGGAACTTTGGCAGGGTGCCATCATGAAAGCTAAATCCAGGATAAAAGGGGCAGAGTTTCATATGAAACATTCCTCCGCTCAGGAACAGGAATGTAGGAATGTAAGGAATAGTTTTAGGAAGGCTGTGATAAACGGATTGAAAGTAAGAAAACATAAAGCAGACAAAAAGAAAAGAAGGCAGGGACGATGAAGTATGGAGTCAGTCTAAAAACGTTAACACAGTTTAGGATGACATTTAGGATATTTGGTATTACGGAACTTTTCTTATGATGGATATGTAATAATTATAGAACCTCCTAACTGAAGAACTTAGTTAGCTCGATGCTAACACACATGAAATAACAGAAATTAGCATCACAGTTGTGATAAAGCAAACCAAGTCTCTAACATTAAAGGACATGTGATCACACTTAAAGGTACACATCTCCTGTGCTCTGTGGAGATGAGCTTATAGCTGTTGACTTCACATTCCTAATTCAGCTAGCCAGTGACAAGTGAATAGAGATAGTCGTCATGGATACAGGCAGTCTCATGTATATTTTAAACACACCTGACAGGACGAGTGCCGGTTAAAGAATGAAGTTGTAGTCATGATTTCTTAAGTTTAGATAAGACAGGACACAGCTGTACGTTTAGGAACTGCTTCTATAATAGTACGATATGATATGATTTCCTATATGTGAAACTCAAGTTAAGAGTGCCTCATCACACAGGGACAAGTGTTTCCACAACTCAGTGATTACACTGAGCATATACACACAACATGTAGCTTCATTTTTGGAAATAGAAAATTGTTATGTGAGCAAAAAACAATCAGGTCTGCTCACTTCATCAGCAGATTTGTGTCAGTGTTTAAAATGTATCAATAATGCAACAGAGCATGACAAATACTGCATTTTTGAAGCAGATACATTCATAAACTCTTAAATATCAATGTACAAGCCAATGTATGTATATATATATATATGTTTGTTTACATAAATGCGTAACACATTACTGTTGCGGGAATCCCTTTTCACTGTGAAGTCATCAAACTACATGTACCAATAAGACACTAACTTTGCAGACCTTTTAAACAGTTGTGAAGTGTGAGGAGTGAATTTTGTTGAAAGTTGAAAATAAATGTTCAGTGCTCTCTGGTGGACAAACTGTGGAATAAAAGGCTTTTTTGTTTCCTCTCTTCAAATGACATATACCAATATATATACCAATATATCTGTGATAAGTTAAACGTGGCTGATACATCAGAATTACACTGAGCAGCACAGTATATCAGACAATGCGCTGTATAAAAGCTTAATTCTCAAGTGAAAATGTCTTGTTTCACTAAATTAAAGGAAGGACAGAGGCTGTGTCACTCACTGGTGGTCATAGCATTCATTGGTTAATGGCCATGAACTGGTCTACTAAAAGCAGCTATAATCAATATTATTATAATAACAATAGATCAGTTGACCTGTACCGAGAAAAGGGCCACTCATAGTGACCCACAGAGAATTATCACCCTCAGCTCTACAGAGATTTTTAGCCTCTTTCAGCTCATTGTTTTGGTTTTACAACCCACAATTTAAACTGTTTAGTTTCAGTCTCGCTGCTGTCATAGCACTGTTAACACAGTATGTTAGACCAGACCTCAGCATTTGGTGGAGACCGGAACAGAGCTAAAAGGAGAGTGACTCATTTATCAGGTGGACACAAACATGACTCCAGATGAATGCTAATATTTCTCTGTGTCTGCTGTGTCTGCTGGATGTGTAAATACGCAACTGCGTGCATGTCTGGCCTTATTAACTTAGCAGCAAAGGTGGAATGATGTCAGTGTTGTGTTTCCGCTGTCTCCCAACCTCTGTGAAACCTGTGAAAATCCAAACTGTATCACATAGCACTTGTTAGTACTAGTCAGTCTTAATACAACAATAAAATGTACTTTTACAGTTTCAGTGTAAGTATCAGTCAGAATCTACAGTCCTCGATCTGAGGCTAATATGAGGCTTCAGCTGATTAAGTTCTCCTAACAGTGACTCAAAGCTGCTATTACTATATTATATAAACTATATAACAAACATATTTTGTTTAACAAAATTTTATTTTGTTTTAAATCCTCTTTATTACCCAGCAGTCCTCTTGCCTTTGCTGGTGCATTGCAGAATGTCTTGGCATGTTACAGCCACCTGTAGATTAGTGGAGTAGTGTGACACCATTGGTAGGACTGTAGCTTGTGTCACTTGTGCGCACAGGTGTGTGCACGAGAACAAAACAAGGAAAAACACCTCTGTAGTGTGACTAGAGGTTACAAGCTCCACAGTGACCATTTAAAAGAGAATTAGGTAAAAAGAAGTGGACCACAGAGAGGAGTACGAGGACTTTTTGTCCCTTCGAATATATTTTTAATCTTAAAGATTTGAGTTTGAATCATTTCCTCGACACAAGCCAGCAGAGCACTAAGATGTGAACCAAACATACCAACCGCCACTGAAAAAGCAGCTGACAAACAGACCCTGAGTCAGTGTGGAGACAACAGAGGCTCCCTGCTGGCCTCAGGCCTGCTGTTTACCTGAGCTCTGGTGGTGGCTTCCCTCCAAGCCGGGCCCAGTGTAACTCAATCTGAGGACCACATGAATGCAGAGCAGAGCCGAGCCGCACCCAAACAAAGCACAAACTTCCAAACACCGAGATAATACCTGGGGTGTAATGCGGCTTGTGCTGTTGTGTGGGAATACACACTGGATGTGTAATTAAAGTGTATTTACTGAGTATAATTACAGATTAACGAGATCACCTGCCAGATCTGGTGTTTGAAGTTTGAATAGTTACCTACATCCTGACATCCTGCTCTGTCAGTCTTCACCCTGCTCTTCATTATGTTGGATGTGATGTGCAGGATGTCAGAGCTTTTAACCTAATCCTTTCACAGAATATTATTCTAATATCTCCTGGCTACTGAAAAAAGGAATTTCCCTCTGTTGACTTTCCTCATGTCATCTCACTCTCCACAGACATGTCATCACTTCATTCTGCTGCATCTCTCCATGCTAATGGTTTAGTCTTACCAACCCAGTCAGGGATTCCATGTGACACATCTCATCTTGTGATACATTTAGCTTGTAGATTACAGTGTGTCCTAAACAGATGTTAAACACATGACATATGATGTGTATTAGCTAAAGGTTGTTTATGTTTTGTATTCATTTTTATGAATACAAAACAATTGACTCAATATATAAGCTGACATACAATAAAACCAGATTTTTCTGTGTTACCGACACGATGTAGTAACTCAACAGATAGTTCAGTGAGACAACTCACATTTGGAATGTTTTATTGCAACAGCAGAGTATAGTTAGAGTTTGGCGTCTAGGCTCTGACCTCATCACTCCCTGCAGATAAGCATACATAGAGATATTGAGGAGTGATGAGCAAATATCTTAAACCCCCTCGGAGCCTGCAGGAGCGTGCAGGTGGGTGCTGGGGTGGTGAAGAACAGGCAGTGCTGCTGATGCAGGCAGAAATGGCATTGGCAGAGCAGAGGGAGAGATTTTGCAGCTTAATTAGACCGCCAGTTGGGAGGGTGTGTGACTGGATGATTGTGGAGTGTGTGGCATGTCACGTGTGTGTATATGGAGTGCAGCTCGAGTTGTCTGCCTGAACTAGCTCACAGACATCGCTCAATTTATCATTTATTATTTATTCATCTGTCTTTTTCAAACTCTTCTGTAAGTTTTCTTTTTGCATGTGTCAGCATTTTGAAGCACGTGTTTGAAGCAATGACTGATGGGTAGCCGTGCAGATTCATTATGGTGAGCATGAAGCTGTGATTATGATTAATCTGCAGATTCTTTTCTTCAGTCAGTGAAAAATCTCCCAGAGGAGAAAGTGGAAGTCTTCAAATGTCTCGTCCAACAGTTCAACAATCCAAACATATTCAGTTTACAGTGATTATCAGTGATCAATTATCAAAACAATCACTGATCAGGTTTCTGTTGATTGATTGATTGACTAATTGTTTCAGCACCAGCTCCTTCCTCCTGCCTCTTATATTAAACTTAGCATAAAAAACAGATTTTATAGGAACTCTTTCTTGGGTAGAAAATATACATTTTTCAGTGCTGTGAGTATGACCAATGAAAAGTTAAGTAATCTTTTTGCTTTAGCCCACAGATCCTGATATTAGCAGGATACAGAGTTTATCCTCCGCTCAGCTCACATGACCAGCTGTGCACATCGTGCACTCTTCTCTTAAAGCGTGGATTAAGGGTTTGTTTGTTTTGGGTCGGCTCATTTCTGAGGTGGATCATACTCCGTCACAGATTGTGCAGTATCTGACTCACTGGACTGTGACACTGTGTGAGGGACTGCGGGTCGTGGGTTTCTTTTTACTTGACTTTGTTTGCTCCTGCTGGAACTTTGTGTGCTCACGTTGTGTGTGTGTGTTTTGTTTACCAGGCTGAGTTGTGTGTGTGTGTTCTGTATCCACAGTATGGCAGGAGCCCCCTACACTTGGCTGCCTACAAAGGCCACATTGAGGTTGTGCGTATCCTGCTCAAAGCCGGCTGCGACCTGGACATCCAAGACGACGTGAGTACATTTATGTCTGTCAGCTGCGTCGGCCATGTGTCCACTTTTCATCCACTTCCAGTTCACACTGCGGTCCTGATCGGTGGATTACTTTTCATTTTGCTCTCAATTCTGTTCTGTTGGAATGATTTTTTAGACCCACAACTTTTTTTTTTTTTAACACAAAGAGAACTGTAGAGTAATGACCTCCAGTGGTCTTGAATGGGACTCTTTGGACTGTCCACTTGTGGGTTTGCCCTCAGGATGCAAGTCCCCCTTTCCCACAGATAGTGAAATCACAGATCTCTGGCGTTGCCAAATTCATTCTCTGTGGTCAATGAGCTCCGCAACAGGCTACAGTACATCCTCCAGGACGGGAGGGAGCAGGAGGTGCAGACTGAAGCAGGAGGAGGATGATGAGGAGGGGAGAAGACAGTGGAGGAGGGCTGGGAAAGAGCCTGGAGGATCAGGGAGAGTGAAGGAGGTTAGCCAAACCTGCTCCTACTGAGCCAGCGGAAATCTGTCCTCCCCCCATCCTACCTTCCCCCCGAACAGTCCACTCCTCCACCGCCGCTGCCGCTGCCGCTGCCGCTGCCACTGCTGCTGCCGCTGTGCTCGGCTCACTTCTTATCTAGCTTGGAATGACCCTCTCCTCCTCCTCTTCTCCCTCCTCTTTCTCCTCCATCCCTTATGGGAGACATTCTTCCTGCGCTCTCATGTCAGACTTCCCCTGCTAAGTGTCACTCACCACTAATCTGCTCTGTGTGCAGCGATTCCATTCATGGCTGAGCTCAACCTTTTTCCTGGAACTGTACGTTCACTGCTTTCATACGCTTATACACACCACAGCTAACAGAGCTATTTGACATGACCTGCTGTGGTTTGTATAACTGCTGTGTTGGGACCATATTAACATCATTACTGTGAAGGTCAGTGATGATACACGGTGTGCTTATTAAAAAGGAGTGTAGGAAACTGTCCACAGTTAAAGGCAGAGTTTGTTTTTTGGGGAATTTTGTATTATTTAGAATAAATGTTAATCACTGTGATTAGCTTCATTTAGCATGGTGTGTATGAGCTTGAGGTCATACTTCATGTTCTTGAGCTTATTGACAGTGTTCTGTGGTCTGGTGCTTTGGTTCTACTGTCCACCATGATGCCGAGGCTTGATAAAGTTGCATTTCCTTTTAGCAGGCCACTGTTGGAGGGGAGCAGCTAGCCAAAGATAACCAACACCTCTAAAGCTCACTAATGAACATGTCCTATCTCATTAGTTGAATCCGTAGACAAACAGAAATGTTAGAGTTACGTGCTGGAACGCTTTCTTGATGAACAACAGTGTATCATCCAGCCTATGGTTGGTGAGCACAGGTGTACAGGCACAATGAGCAAACCTGGCAACCTTACCGTGAAGACAAAACACTGTGATGATGTGCACAGTCGGGCTGGCTGTTATTTGGCAAGAAATCCAGCACATAACTTCCTGCTAAACCATGAATATGTGTTTGTTGTGTTTGTGTTAATCAGTGAGCTTTAGAGGCGTTTTTAAACAGAGCAGGGTGAGCTGTTTCTCCTGGTTCTCGTGTAACCACGTCCTGACTGCAGCTCTCACATACAGACGTGAGGTAAAGTGTGTTTCCATCCTCCTTTCAAAAACAGAAGTCAAAAGTTCCACTGAGGAGATAAACAGTCGTCTGGAGCTCTTTTAAATCTTATCTCATTTAATGTCACCTGACTGGAGAGCATTTGTCTCAATGAACCAAAAATGGATCAAACACGTTTATTTGAATTTCCTTTTGCTGAAATTTGGATGGAAACGACCAGTCTCCATCTTCTCATCTCACCGTCAGAATCAGCGACAAGTAAATAACTGTATTTCCCAAAATGTCAAACTATTCCTTTAACTGTAGATTCAGACTTCATAATGATGTTAACTGCACATATACACCAGCTATCTGTGGAAAGGTTTAAGGGTGTATTTCCTTTGAGCGGTCTACCGTTGATCCCATTTAAATGCTGCATGCACTGACAGACAGAAGACATCCATCCATGAGTTTGTTCCACTTCCACTAAATAAACAGGAATAAAACCACAAAACTAATCTATTTGTTCAAGAGACAGGAGCTTATCTCTGTGTCAACCTTTCTGCAGCTTATTTTTCATAAGTTGATTATAATAATAATTAAACAGTTTCCACCACAATTTCTGAATTTTCGTGGCATGAAGCTGACCCAGCAAAACTAACAACATGATCAAATTGGAGAGTTTGACCTGATGGAAAAGTTTCTGTGGATGGATGCTGGATGTTTTCTTGTCCTGCTGCTGAGTGTGTCTCGTCACACACACATCTCTTTAAGGCGGTGCTGTGTTTGTGTGTCGCTGACAGGGGGAGCAGACGGCGCTACAGCGGGCTGCCGTGGTGGGAAACAGTGACATCATCAGCGCTCTCATCCAGGAAGGGTGTGCACTGGACAGACAGGACAAGGTGCAGATCAAAAGACAGAAACACACACATACACACACGCAGAGGCTAATGGCATCTCTATTACAGTCAGTCAGAGGAACGGGGGGACTTGAAATCCATCGTGATGACTGCATTAAAGCATCTGATAACCAACATGCCTGTAATCTGCTTAGCCTCAGAGCAGTGTGTTGACCGGCAGGGATTATAACCATGAACATTCAAACTATACTCATATTTTATGTCAACAACAAACAGTTAAAGGAATCATGTTTTACGTATCAGCCACTGAACCACTCAGAAGAGTTTTTACAAACATTCATTCAACGTTCATCATGTACATTCATTGTTTCTTTCTCCTCTGGTTGTTTGATTTAAATAAAAGTGAAAAGGTCTTTAACACAGTTTAACATTCTCATTCTACAATCACACCAAATTCCAATTCAAACTTTCTTTTCTTACATATCAATGTTCCACCACATGCACTTATTTACAAAGAAATACATTAAACGTTAGAGAAAACTTCATAAACTTTGAAACACAATTCTTTATTAGTTTAATGATTATTGATTTCTTCTAACTTTGTCAAATGTAATAGATGAAATGATTCCTTTGAAGCGTATTTCATGACTTTATTTTTTGCAGTTTGTCACTTTTTCCAAGGTTTGTCTCAAAATATCAGGTAAAAAAGATCTGCAGAGGAAGCTCTAATCAATCTGTGTATAGTTTGTTTACCTACTTGTTTAACCAAACAGGCCTTTATTTAAAATGCTTATATGAGCAGTACTAATAATAATGAGGCTTTTTTTCCCAATTTCCCATGCGTGATAAGAATATTTCATCTTTATTAAAATGCCTCCAGCTGATCTGCTTCTGTCTAATTTGCTGTTATTTCTCAAAGGCTGTATTGTGTGAAACTCTGCAGGAAGTTTGTCTGACAGTGTCTGAGCAGATATTAAAACGTGGAAACTGCTTATGAAATATCATTATTCAAATATTTTTATTGTTTCACCTCTTCTGCAAAACTTTGATTAACATTGGACATCTGACATACTACAACAGCCTATCCTATAATATAATATACAGTACATACTGACACATTCTATCCCATGTATACAGAATTACACAACAAAATGTCACAATACTCAATTATTACAAAATAAAATAGAAAAGATTGACAGACTGTGGAACTTTTGAGACTTGGACGGTGTACACTCATTTTGAGATGTGCCATCACCTCCTCCACTCAGTGTTTCAGGGACTGTGCCGCTGCCTTTTTCCAACTAAAAACACAATCCATCCAGACAATATTGTGGAAAAATCTGTAGCCTCCACCTGATAACTGCATCCTGTCTGATGCTACACTAAAGGCAGAAGTGACACACGACTGAGGTTGGCTGACTCTTGGTTGCATCTGGGACTAGTCAGACCTGACCCGGGTACATTGTAGCCAACTTACTCCTGAACAGATGAAGCCTATGGAGCAATTTAAATTGCAATAATCTGAGGATGAGTGACCAGTTCTATTGTCCACAGCTGGATGAATGAATGAATGAAACTCATTAATGTACCACTGTACTTATTCATGGATCTCAGAGTTAGAAAGTTAGAGACTCTTCATAAATGGAGTTATCTCTAAGATTTGTGTTGACGTAAAGTCAGTCTGACTCTGGTTAACGTGGCTCTTTGTCTCTTGTCCTGTCAGGACGGTAACACAGCTCTCCATGAGGTGTCCTGGCACGGCTTCAGCCAGTCTGTCAAACTGCTGGTGAAGGCTGGAGCCAACGCTCACGCAAAGAACAAGGTGATTCTACAGCAGAGTTCTCAGCTTTCAACCACAGCACTGATTAAACATGTTCACTATAAACTGTGTTCTTATAATCATTCCTTCAGCTGTCGTCAGCCTTTCTTTATGCCGTCATTCCACTCACGTCTAATTCAATTCAATTCAATGTTATTTATATAGCGCCATATCACAACAAAAGTTATCTCATGACACTTTTCATGCAGAGCAGGTCTAGAACGTACTCTTTATAATATTATCTACAGAGACCAACAGTTCCACCATGAGCAAGCACTTGGTGACAGTGGCAAGGAAAAACTGACACAGATGCAAAACATTAAACTATAAACTGTAATGGAGATATGGTAACAATAATGACAGTAATAATATATGTAGTGGACGTCGTGCAGGACCACAGCAGCAGCCACGATCCATGAGAACCTGCTGGACGAGAGAGCACAGAAACTCCAGGGAAGAAGTTTAGTTAGTAACATGCATCAACAATCTACTTTTGGAAACTATAGGAACCACAAGGAACCCAGCATTCTGAGAGTGCAGTGTTCTAGAGGGGTAGTAAGGTACTATGAGCTCTTTTAGATATGATGGTGCCTGACCATGAAGAGCCTTGTATGTAAGGGGGATAATTTTAAATTCTATTCTTGATTTAACAGGTAGCCAATGCAAAGAAGCCAAAATGGGAGAGATGTGATCTCTGATCTTGGTTCCTGTCAGAACACGTGCAGCAGCATTCTGAATTAGCTGCAAAGTCGTAAGAGACATATTGGAGCAGCCTGATAACAAAGAGTTACAATAGTCCAGCCTAGAAGTAACAAATGCGTGGACTAGTTTTTCTGCATCCGCTTGAGATACAATGCGCCTGATTTTTGCAATGTTACGTAAGTGGAAGAATGCAGTCCTCGAAATTTGTTTTATGTGGACATTAAAGGACAAATCCTGATCAAAAACAACTCTCTTTACGGTGGAGCTGGAGGCCAGGGTGATCCCATCTAAAGTAACTGTTGTGGAGAGATTGCTGGAATCAATGGTCAATGGTGAGGTCAGGAGTGAAGAAGTGTTCAGAAGCCTTTGATGTCTTATGCTGTAATATTTATTGTCGCTTGATCAAGGAGAATTAGAGACACTCTCATAGTGCATCAGAAGTGTCTGAGTCAGTCTCACATTCTGCCGAACTCGTGCTGGTGGATAGACTTTAAACCTCAAGATAACACCACAAATACTATACGCCCCAAATGAGACAAAGAGAATGTTTTTACCAAGAATGGTGTTATTGTCAGCATATTCTAGTCTGGAGACACAGATGTCTGTTTACGTCAACGGCAAGCTATCAATTATGTCTAAGCAGGCAGCAAGAGTCTCTTCGACCTTGGCCAGTGTTTGAGATAGACTGACACCTACTGCTCCCAGTCAAAGCCAAACAATTAGTACCGCCGAGGACCTCAAGGCCCACGTGACCTCGTGTAACCTAAGGATAGAAAATTCCATAAAAGTAACTAAGTCTCTAGAAAGAGAGTTTCTGAGGTGTTTGGGTCCAATTACAAGAACTTCAGTTTTGTCTGAATTTAACATCAGAAAATTGTAGGTCATCCAACTTTTTATATCCTTAAGGCATGCTTGGAGTTTAGTTAACTGATTGGTTTCATCAGGCTTGATCGATAAATATAATTGGGTGTCATCGGCATGACAATGAAAATGAATGGAGTGATTCCTAATAATGTTCCCTAGAGGAAGCATGTATAAACTGAACAGAAGTGGTCCTAGTACAGAACCTTGTGGGACTCCGTGACAAAATTTGGTATGCATGGAGGATTCATCATTGACGTGAACAAACTGAGATCGACCTAAGAAATAGGACTTAAACCAGCTTTTTACATTTGAAACTTCCTGTGTATAAATTCTTGGTACAGACTATAACTGACTCCATCAGTGTGTTTAATACATTAAAGTACAGAATGAGTCTGTTGCACAGATGGTTACAGATAAAAGCTCTCAGCTCCATTCAAGGTTTAATTCAGGATAAATGTTTTTATGTATCTGGCTCATAGTATGTGTGACACTTGCAAACACTAATGAATGACGAGACTCTGTCCTCCTCTTTTTTCCAGGCGGGAAACACAGCTCTCCACCTCGCGTGTCAGAACGGACACGCTCAGAGCTCGAAGGTTCTGCTTCTGGGCGGCTCCAGGCCCGACAGCAAGAACCATGTAAGTCTCCAGCAGGGCTCCACTGGGCGCTGCTGCTGCTGCTGCTGCTGCTGCTGCTGCTGCTGCTGCTGCTGCTGCTAGAATCACCTGCCAGAGCTCTTTTGCCACGTTATGTACCTATCTGTTGTGTCTATGGAATGAGACAGCTCCATCCTCTGACCACGGTTACCATAGTAATGATCAGAATGGCGCCTTCTTTCCTAAACACTAACATACAGCTGCTCTGTGTCTCAAGGAGAGAAGTCAGTGTCCTCATAACAATCTAAGATTTAACACATTTGCTCATTTGATGGACTCGCTACTTTAACGTGATCCAGAATCTGTTTGATCAGTGATTAATTAAATGGTTTGTTCCACCTTTGATGCCACGTGCAGCTTGTGCACATAGTGATTTTTGTACTTCACCTGTTACTCCATCTTTGTCCTTTACTCTCTCTTTGTCTGTGCTCTTCCTTCATGTAAAATGCTCTTTGAAAACAGACTTCTATCTTGAGTTCTTCCTCACTCGCTCACATCACGTTGACTTGCTTTCTATCATCCAGGGCTTTGAAATCCACGAGGCCGTCTGCTCTCTACAGAGCACTGCTGCCACAGCACTGTTAAGGCACAACATTCACTTAATTATGAAACAGTGTGCCGTACATTTGCACTTCAAACACAATTCGCAGCCTCTCGTGGGGGAAACTGTTACTCAGCACGAGTGCAGGAGGAGGTTGTTGTTGTTGTTGTTGTTGTTGTTGGTGGTGGTGGTGAGGTCTGAGCTTCAGTCATGTGCAGACTTTCAGTGAGGAGACTTCGATATTTCAGTCTGTGTTTTAAACAACAGTCCAAAAAAAACATAGTTAATAGTTCAAAATTATATTAACTTTTTATGAATGTTATATATTATACGTATATGTTTGAATGTAAAAGCTTGAATGTTACAACCTGTCAGAACGATGTCATTTTTCTGTCTTCAAGAGAACTTCTTTGCATAAAACCATTGAAATTATTTGATGTTAAACAGT
Source organism: Argyrosomus regius (assembly GCA_946959425.1). Taxonomy (NCBI): domain Eukaryota; kingdom Metazoa; phylum Chordata; class Actinopteri; family Sciaenidae; genus Argyrosomus; species Argyrosomus regius. The sequence goes on from OX336901.1 coordinate 21,707,873, forward strand.
GACTGTTAATTAGTGTTGTGTCATTGGCTGACAGTGACACTCACAAACAGTCAGACAGCAGCCTGTGTCACAACACCGATCGCCATTACCACTGAGGAGAGTTAGATAGTTAACCAGCGCCTCAGCTGTTTCACATTGGACGGCTTAAAAACTCACCTGCAGATGTCTCATTGGTCAGTCAAGATGCAAAATGACATAAACAAACATTAATAATATTTATCAGATAAAATAAATAGACATTAGTATCACTGATGGTCTGCAGACCACCCAGCACCCTATCTGACCCTCGGGCTTAAGAGTTTGCACCAGCTGTCAATCACACACATATGTGAGCTGGAGACTGTCTGATGTTTATCCACAGTATTCAAAACTATTAAGAAGAATTTCAAAAATAGAACTAATAATTTTTTAAACTGTTGGCTCATGTTTTTATTTTTAGTTCTGCTTCAATATCTGAAATGAAAATATTTTTGTGCTTCTGCTGTTTTCACAGTAACATTTTAAACCACTGTAGCAAAATGGAACAGTAACCATCAATACAGTTCCAGTCTCTATAAAGAACTCATGCTGAATTCATGCTGTGTTCTGCTGTGACACATCTTTTTTCATTGTAATTGAATGTCTCATTTTTTAGATGAATTTGTTGTAAAATTGATCATCTCTAAATGTTTTCCAGGCCGGCGATACGTGTCTGCATGTGGCGGCCCGCTACAACCATGTGGCTATGATCCGCATCCTGCTGGGAGCCTTTTGCTCCGTGTCAGAGAAGAACCTGGTGAGTCACCCAGCACGAGTCACAGACCTCAGTTCAGTTTCAGTCATTTCTATATTTTGATGTTATGTTGAGAGCCTCTGGTGAAAATATTAATGCTCATACAAACCATCTCTTGTTTTCTGTGTGTGTGTGTGTGTGTGTGTGCAGGCTGGGGACACACCACTGCACGTGGCAGCTGCTCTGAATCATAAGAAGACAGTACGTCTGCTGCTGGAGGCGGGAGCAGACAGCCGCATCTGCAACAATGTGAGCGCCTGCAGCGTCTTTCTACATCATTAATGCTCAGAAGAAGTGTTTGTGCACACACTCTTTGCCTTTCTTCATCGCCACGCTGGCTCACATTTCTGTTCTGTTGACGTACCGATCTCCTCATGAGTTGGCCGCTGCTCCTCTTGTGTTACACGTTAGATGAAGTGATAGGTAGATGAGTGAAAACTATTTGAACTTCTGATTTGATGTTGGGAGGTTGATGTCACTTTAGAAGATTCAACCAAGAAGAGAGCAGGCTGGGAAGCAGAGTATGGGTTTGCATTCTCTGATCAGTGGTGGGAGGAGCACTGTAGAGGCACTGTAAAGTGTAAACGTCTCTTCATCATGTGCCAGGCTCAGTCTCATCCAGTTTAAAGTGCTCCATTAAATTCACTACAGGAAAACTCTGCTGTCTAAAATAAAGCCTGACGTAGCAGAGGTTTGCAGCAGGTGCTCACAGGCACAGGGGGAGTTGACCCATAGGCTGGCTGTGTTTTAGAAATCCTCCTCTGACACTATATCTGAGGCAGAAGGGAAAACCATTATCTCATCTCCTCAAAGTGATATTTCTGGAGTTCCTGTGGAGGAAGCAGATTTATCTGTTCAACAGAATCGAGTCTTTGGTTTTGCCTCTTTAATAGTCTGCTTTACTTTCTTCTTTTTAAGATGCTGTGTACTTTGTGGGTGGATGGATGGATGGCAGAAGGATTAGGTTGTGAAAAAGGGATATCAATTAAAAATGTTGCTTGTAAATTGTTATTACAGGCTGGGTAAAAAACCTTGAAAGTGGGTTAATTACATGTCCATGCTAATTAATTTAGTACAATAATCATGTCAAGTGTTTTTTACCTTGAGTCTGTCATCGTGCTAAACAAAAGCTTTGGCCAGTATTTGAAAATGTAAATGTAAATGAATGAGAGTTTTCACTGTCCTCATTGTGTGTGTCTGTGTATGTGTGTGTGTGTGTGTGTGTGTGTGTGTGTGTGTGTGTGTGTCTGCAGGCAGGTCACACAGCTTTGGATCAGGCCAGAGAGCACAACAACCCAGATGTGGCTCTACTACTGACCAAAGCTCCTCAGGTGAAACCACAAACTTATTAGAGATTGTAGAGATTCCATGATCAGTTCTGATCATTTCTTTTCTCTCAGACTGACCTGATCTTTGGGTTTTCGAATTTGGAATACGACTAGAGACATTTAAAGAAACATTATGTAGAAACTGATGTTATTAGCGTTTTAGTGGCTGTCTGTATACACAAATACATGTGTATACAGACAGCCCGGCTAACAAACTGAGCTAACATTAGCTAACAGCAGCTACAGTTGGCAGCAGTTTACTTCACTGTCCATCAGGAAACTCTGTAAATCACAGAGAGCTGAGGTGGAGCATCAGAGTGAAAACCAGAAAACATTTTCTCCATAAAATATGATCCAGTTTCACCAAAATCAGTCAAATAGTCGGTGGTGTGTGACTTAGTGCTGTAAAGAGTTAAAGCGTAAAGCCAAAGTTACACAGTGTGAGAACAGACGTACGAATGACAGAGACACCATGCTTTAAGATTAACCTATACTACAATAAACATACTGTACATTAAAATTAACCTATGAGCTAAATCTGCATTTAATATGAAACCTGTGCAAAGAAGTTAAATATGTGCTTAGTAATTTGAGTTGTTGTCAGTATGTAAATAATAAGTATATAAATCAGTAGGTCTAAAGATAAATGATGTTTTAGAAGACAATGAAAGGAATGAGTCTACAGCAAATAACTGATAAGAAATACAACGGTGCTGCCAACAAAAAATGAATGTCTGCTGTCATTTTGTCTCCTCTGTGTGTGTGTGTGCGTGTGTTCAGGTGCAGAGTTTTGTGCGTGGCAGGAGTGTGAGGAAGAGGAGAGACAAGCTGAAGGCAGAGGGTAGAGCTCAGTCGGTGCCCAGAGATGAGATGCTGCCCTCTAAGGTAAAAACTGTAGCACTGTGTCAAAGCAACTGTGAACGATGAAAGGGCAGAAAAAGAGGAGAGAAAAGAATATGACCTTTCAACTTTGTGGGATGAGAGGAAGGTGAGGATATACATGAGCAGCATGGTGGAGGATAGAGAGGTTCTTCATTTTTCTTAATGTGAGATGGAAACACATTTTCTGAATAAGTTGTGATATCATTGAAGTCACATGACCGATCAGCTGTCTCCTCATGGCTCTATAATCCCTCCATGATGGCTCCACACAGATCTGATGTAACCTTCCTCACATTAATATGAAACAAACACAAATATCTGATTTACCTCCTGTTTCCTGTGTTGTTTTTTACTGGTGCTCTTTTATTGCATCATCTTGTTGCACCTTCTTCTTCTGACTGGAGAATTATTATTATTAACCAACTCGTACTATTCAAGTTAGAGCAGAGGATGAAAACAGACGTTCATTTGCATTTTCTTTTGCTGGATTACTCAGTGTTTGTAAAATTTGTGACACATGTGGAAACACGGCTAATATGTCATTTTACACTCCATGTTTTGATTCTGCCTGACACTGGGAACGTTTGGATCTTCACTAGAACTTAAAATCAAGGGTTTGAACAAATGCACAGCATGAGTGTTGAATGACTTATTGGGTCTGTAGCTGTAGAGGTTGAAGGGTTTTTAGTGATTTTAGTGGATTCAGTTCTGTAAATGGACTGGACTTATACTTATATAGACACTACATATCTGTTTAGCCAGCAGAACAAAGTACACATTTATGCTGCATTCAAGCTGCACTACCAGCCTGTCCTCCTGTTCCCTGCAGGACAGTGCTTCTGCTGCAGATGACACCCAGAGCAGTGACCGAGCTGCCTGCAAACACGCTGAGGCGACAGAGTCAAACACCAGGCGGGGAAAGAACAGGAAGCAGAAAGAAAAAGTAGGTCCATGAAGTCAGTTTGAAAAACACACTCCATGCTGATGTCCTCATCCAGGTCCTGGAGTTCAGTTCAGTTCAGTTCAGTGAGTGTTAGAGATGTACAAGATGGAGTAATCCCTAACCTCTGGTGCTCTCTGTGTTTCAGCCGTCTCTGTCTGACCCCCTGCGCCGCAGAGAGACCAGACACAGCGAGACGTTTCACAAGAGGAAAGACAAACTGCGAGGAGCCGCCCTTCATTCCTCCATCCCTCCACACAACTATAAAGCCTATCAGCTGTACACGCTGTACCGCAGCAAGGATGGCAAGATCATGCAGGTAAGATCATCAGATGGCCGTCCACCATGAGCCGGGTACTGCTCGAGGTTTCTGCCTCTTAAAGGAAGCTTCTCCCTGTCACTGTGACCAGGTGTTTGCTCATGGTGGGAATTGTTGGGGCTGTATCTTTGTTTTTATTAATGAATAATCACCTGAAAATAAGGATTCTTGTTTTTGTTACCTTAGAATGAGCCTTCTTCGGGGCGGCGTTTAGCTCAGTTGGTAGAGCAGCTGCCCCATGTACAAAGGCTCAGTCCTTGCTGCGGAAGCCCAGGGTTCGAATCCGACCTGTGGCTCTTTCCCGCATGTCATTCCCCATCTCTCTCTCTCTCCCCACATTCCTGTCACTCTTCAGCTGTCTCTATCAAAATAAAGCTTGAAAAAGGCCAAAAAATAATCTAAAAAAAGAATGTGCCTTCTTCTATCTATTAAGGGGACAGGTCCTCCACAGAGTCCTCCGTGTTGAACTGTAGCCCAGAATGGACAAATCAAACACTGGTTGTAGATAGGGCCTTTTCACATTTTTGTCAAGAAGCTCCAGAGCAGATCACCACCTGCCAGAAACACTGGAAACCATTCACTGATGTTAGTCTCAGTGAGGTCAACCATGTTTGTGCCTCTGATGAGGGTCTGTTCAGTGACACAGCTCACACGTGTGTGGAACTTCGTTAAAGAGAAGATGCTGTCCTGCACATGATTCCTGTAACAGTGAAGGCAGTATGTGAGGAAACATGCACTCACTACAGGCATCTTTTCATTCAATACATTCTTCACTGTTAAAGTGTTTCATTTGCTGAAGATTACTCTGCAGTGTTTCTGGATGTCGTTGATGTCTGTCTTTCTCTGTGCATGGTAGAGTCTGAACTTTAGATGCAGATGATGAACTGTGTTTAAACCTCAAACTGTTGCAGGCTCCTCTGAATGGCTGTCGCTGTGAACCTCTCATCAATAAACTGGAAAACCAGCTGGAGGCCACCAAGGAGGAGATGAAGACTGAGATCCACACCGTCCAAGACCTGATGAACAGCAAGATGGGCCAGCTGGACCGCAAGAACAAACACCAGGTAACATGCACAGATACATACTTTATATCTATGTTTCGGTTTTAACTGTTGATGTATGACACCCTGCAGAACGCATGAACTCGCAGCACTGTGCTGTGGGCTGCTTCAGATGGAAGCTTCTATCAGATAGCACACAGCCGTTGATGCATCACTGCTGCCTGAGAAAACACAATGGTGGATGGAGGCAGGAATGTAAAATGAAAGAGATTAGAACTACAACTGGAGCAGCTGTGCACGGCCAAAGTTAAACACGAGAGAGGATCATGGGAACAAAGAGATGTTTACTCTACAGCTGACTGACAGAACACTGTGAGCTGGATTGAGGCTGTCGTTATGCAGCTAAATGGTTCAGTATATGGACAGATGTTATCACACGTTATAGCTGAACATTCTAAAACCATGAGCTTTAATGAGCTGCTGTACCAGCCTGCAGAACATCAGGGAGCTCCACCTGGTGTGGGCTGACTCAGTCAGTGTTCCAGTTCATCCTGAAGGGGTTACCAGTCAAGTTCTGTCACAGCAAACTGGGAAAACTCTTTACACAGTGAATAAAAATGTAACACAACTAGAGGAAAAGCAGCAGTGAGCTTCTTGACAAAGCAGAGCGTCCTGGGCTGCTGCTCTGTCCTGATCTGTGTGTTTTCCCGTCAGATCCGAGCTCTGGATAAGATGACGGTGGAGAGAGTGTCAGCAGAGAGGAGCGAGTGTCTGCAGAGGATTGAACAGCGAGCCCTGCAGGAGAGACTGGAAGCAGACAAGAGACAGGTAACACAAAGAACGAGCACAGCTCACCTGGAGTCAGTCAGAACTACTGTGTTTGAAACGAGGACAGGTTCTAGAAAATAATAATCTTCATCTCCTCTCAGTAAGTGTTCCATAAAGTCACAGACTCTTCTTGTGGTTGTATCCGTCCTTTAAGCAGGCGTCTCTGGTCAGTGAGCTGAAGAGCTGGTGTCTGTCCAAGCTTCAGAACATGGAGGTTCGCCTCACGGGAGAGCCCAGCAGCACCAAGCTGCAGCGCTCCTCCTCTGCGGCCGAGGGCCTGAACGAAACTGACGGAGCCGGCCTCACCGTGCTGCCCTGTGACAAGGGAGGAAACAACTCCCAGTGCCTGGAGCTCCACCACAGCACCGCCCTCCTGGACTCCAACCGGGGGGAATCCAGCGTGGCAGCAGAGGGGGGATCAGCCAACCACTACTTTGTGGTTCATGTGGAGAGCTCTCCAGGTAACACTTGAACATGTTATCCTGAGAATGTGTCTACAGTGTTTATAAAGAGCTGAAACACACACACACACAGCTGCCAACAGCACCCCCACCTGGACTTTCAAACATCCATATTCAGAGCTCCTCACAGTCTGCATTCATACACATCTGTGTCATATCTGTACACCAGAACTAGTGAACATGCTGTGTGATAGGAGTAATTAATGACAGCTCATCTCTATATACTGCACAGCTGTGAGGAGGAACGTCCACGTCAAACATCATCAGGCAGAAGAAAAGAACTTTACTGATGACTGTGTGACCACACTGACTCTTATAATAAACTGTAGAAGAGGATGATCAGACACATGTTAAAAATATCTATAACATTTTGTGAGTTTTGTTCCTGATGTTTTTGAACTTACAAGATTTTTCTTGTGGAGACAAACAATGATTCACAGCGCTTCACGTTTTCCACATTTAGTTATGTTACAGCCTTATTCCAAAATGGATTCAATTAATTTTTTTCCTCAAAATTCTACACACAATACCCCATTAATGACAACTTGAAGTTTTTTTTTTTTTAAATGTTTGCAAATTTATTATAAATAAAGACCAAAAATATAATATGTACATAAGTATTCACAGCCTTTGCTCAATACTTTGTCGTGGCACCTTTGGCAGCAATTACAGTCTTTTGGAATATGAAGTCACAAGCTTGGCACACCTATCTTTGGCCAGTTTCGCCCATTCCTCTTTACAGAACCTCTCGAGCTCCATCAGGTTGGATGGGGAGCGTCAGTGCACAGCCATTTTCAGATCCCTCCAGAGATGTTCAATGGGATTCAAGTCTGGGCTCTGGCTGGGCCACTCTAGGACATTCACAGAGTTGTCCTGAAGCCACTCCTTCGATATCTTGGCTGTGTGCTTAGGGTCGTTGTCCTGTTGAAAGATGAACCATTGCCCCAGTCTGAGTCAAGAGTACTCTGGAGCAGGGTTTCTTCCAGGGTGTCTCTGTACATTGCTGCATTCATCTTTCCCTCAATCCTGACTAGTCTCCCAGTTCCTGCCGCTGAAAAACCTCCCCACAGCATGATGCTGCCACCACCATGCTTCACTGTAGGGATGGTATTGGCCAGGTGATGAGCGGTGCCTGGTTTCCTCCAAACATAACGCTTGGCATTCATGCCAAAGAGTTCGATCTTTGTCTCATCAGACCAGAGAATTTTGTTTCTCATGTCCTAGAGTCTTTCAGGTTGCCTTTTGGCAAACTCCAGGCGGGCTGCCATGTGCCTTTCAGTAAGGAGTGGCTTCCGTCTGGCCACTCTACCATACAGGCCTGATTGGTGGAGTGCTGCAGCGATGGTCGTCCTTCTGGAAGGTTCTCCTCTCTCCACAGAGGAACCCTGGAGCTCTGTCAGAGTGACCATCGGGTTATTGGTCACCTCCCTAACTAAAGCCCTTCTCCCCCGATCACTCAGTTTAGAGGGACGGACAGCTCTAGGAAGAGTCCTGGTGGTTCCAAACTTCTTCCATTTACGGATGATGGAGGCCACTGTGCTCATTGGGACCTTTAAAGCAGCAGAAATTTTTCTGTACCCTTCCCCAGATCTGTGCCTTGAGACAATCCTGTCTCGGAGGTCTACAGACAGTTCCTTCGACTTCATGCTTGTTTTGTGGTCTGACGTGCACTGTTAACTGTGGGACCTTATATAGACAGGTGTGTGCCTTTCCAAATCATGTCCAATCAACTGAATTTACCACAGGTGGACTCCAATTAAGCTGTAGAAACATCTCAAGGATGTTCAGTGGTAACAGGATGCACCTGAGCTCAATTTTGAGCTTGATCGCAAAGGCTGTGAATACTTATGTACAAGTGATTACTTGTTTTTTTATTTTTAATAAATTTGCAAAAATTTCAAACAAACTTTTTTAAGTTGTCATTATGGGGTATTATGTGTGGAATTTTGAGGAAAAAAATAAATTGAATCCATTTTGGAATAAGGCTGTAACATAACAAAATGTGGAAAAAGTGAAGCGCTGTGAATACTTTCCATATGCACTGTAAGTCACTGGTTCCCAATATGGAGTTTAAGGGATGAAAGAAAACTATACTAAACTAAATACATATACATATGGGGCGGCTGTGGCTTGGAGGTAGAGCAGGTCGTCCACTAATCAGATGATCGGTGGTTCGATCCCCGGCTCCTCCAGTCTGCATGTCGAAGTGTCCTTGGGCAAGATACTGAACCCCAAATTGCTCCTGAAGGCTGCACCATCGGTGTATGAATGTGTATGATGAGCAATTGGCACCTTGCATAGCAGCCAATGCCATCAGTGTGAATGTGTGTGAATGGGTGAATGAGATATGTAGTGTAAAAGAGCTTTGAGTGGTCGGAAGACTAGAAAGGCGCTATATAAGCATTTACCATTTACCATATCTCAGCAGTGTTACTATTTTAGGTTCAATTATGTTTTAAATAGTTTAGATTATATTTTATATTTTAGATTATATAATGTGACAAGACCTGAACACTTCACAGAAACAACAAGAAGAACACTAAGTCTATTAAGTATGTATGATTATTAAACATATAATACAGACCAAGAATAAAAAGTCATCTGTTGTGGAATATTCACAGGAAATAATCTCCTCAAAATTCACAGATTCCTGCAGGTCGATCAGTCTGTCAGCTGTTCTCTTATGGTCCTGAACTGAGTTTACTCAGTGATAGAAAATGTTGAAAGGAAGATTTACTTCTATATTAATATGATTTATTGCTCAGAGGCGTGTGTGGTTAACACTGCATGATTTATTATTTGTCTGTCCTGACGATAACACTGCTGCCAGACGAAACCATCAGTCTGCCCGTGGCATGTTATTAATGATTCAGAGTTCATTAGCAGGATGTGTGGAGTGTGTGCACTGACTGAATTCTCTTGAACGTCTAACAGACGGAGATAAAGCTCAGAATGCAGATGTCTCCTCTACTGCTGCTGCCAAGAGCCCGCTGTCATCAGTCCAGGTGGTCCGGCCAAAGGAGCGGTCAGGGATCTGTACTGACCCCCAGAGGAAGAACCAGGACCTGCAGGACATGGACATGGTGGAGCACGGGGCGAAGGGGGGCAGGATTTACAGAGCCAGCAGCCTGTCTCCAGCCACAGAGCGCCGCTGCAGCAGCAGGACTGAAGGCGGGCTCAGAGACAGGGAGCGAGGACGGGACAGAGGCAAGCACCGCAAGAAGCATTCCCAGGGCAGGACTAAGTCCAGAGGGACCACAGGGGTCAGGACTCTGGAGGTCTTTGGAGACCAGCCCAGTGAACCCTCCTTCACTCAGGAGAGGGACAACATGCATGCCCTGGAGGTCACCCAGTACTTCTTCGAGGCGGTGTCGACGCAGATGGAGCGCTGGTACGAGAGGAAGGTGCAGGAGGCTCGCTGGCAGGCCAGCCAGAGGGCTCAGGCCGACAGGGCCGCTCTGGTCGAGAGGATCACCTACCTGGAGGACGAGCTGCGTATGCTGAGGACCAACAGACAGGACGACTGCTAACACACAGCACACGCCACGACCGTGTCACGACCGTGTCACGACCACACGTCTTATGAACTCATTATTTCCATGTGTGAGGCCTGGATCCACGGAACCATTTTAACAGATGCCTAAAAAAAAATTCCCGTCGGTTGGCATGGTAACGCTGGTCTGATAGTACTACAGAAAGAAGGGCAGCTCTCATGCACTGTGTTGTAAATAAAGTTGTAGATATAAAGCTAGCTGTCAGATTGATCTAATGTGCCATTTGTAGGATAGACACACACACACACACACACACACACACACACACACTGTATACACATTACAGCCCAACCAGACTATAAATATTGATTTGTGACATTAATAATTGTGTAAACGTCTTTCATTAATGTTAATCAGGCATGAATGATGTGCACAGTGAGATGTGTTGATGGAGGATCACAGCATCATAAGCTCTTTGTTGGTTCTTTGTTGGTTCTTTGTTGGTTTGTGTGCATGCTGGAATCAGAATGTAGCTGAACAACGTCACACGTAACCCTGCTGAAGGTTTTAGTTTGAGCATCAGCAGCTGATCGTGCTGCATGCTGTGGTGTGTGTGGAGGATGGAGTGTGTCCATAGAATCATTGCAGACTTTTTTGTTTATAAATTGATCAAATTTGACAAACAGAATACATTTATTAACTAAAGGAATTAAAAAAGGATCTTTCCTTCATTGTAGCTAAAAATGACCCCCCCCTCAGAGGCTCGGACACTAAACTAAGATGTAAGATGATGTAAGCTGTTTTTTTTTTTCATTCCTGTCAACAATAAAAAACTGCAAAAAGGGATGATTTATTACATAAACACTGTTAACATGTAGAAATGGAACACTCCAGACTCCAGAGATTTGAAAATATAAGCTCATGAGTAACTGACCTGACTGCTTCAAGCTAAAGATGTCAGAGGTGATGTAACACTGCAGACTGACTTCACACAGAAACACACACAGTGTTCATTTAATGATTCTGTCCAGGCTTCAGGTCAACACCAGAGCTGCAACAATCAGTCAATAAATCAATCAAAAGAATTTCATCAGCAACTATTTTGGTCAATTTTATTTATTTTTAATCTGATTGCATCAGATCATTTTCTGAACGGTTCATCGAGGAAACACTCAGCAGATAAATGATGAATTCATTCATTGATTTGTTCCTTGCAGCCCTCGTTGTCATAAAGTAACCCACGTCCTGATCCTGAACAGCTGACTACCTGTTTCCCAGAATGCCATTGTCCTGCCAGCGGTGTGTACCTGTTAAAGAACGTGTTGCATGAAGAAAGCTCAGTGTGTCGCAGTATTACTGTCTGCTGTACTGACTGTCTGCTCATACATGTTGCTTAGTTTACATGGATGTGAAGAATGCACTCTGTATGATGCCACAAACATTTCGTATAAAAAATAATCATTCCACAGCGTGCTCAAGACTTCCTCTTTAATATGCACACACACAACACACAATACACACATACACAGTCTGACAGGTAGCCTCGAGGGGTAATGACTCTCCGTGGTCATGAAACAAAGATCCTTGTCAATGGACGGTGAGCAGCAGCAGAACGATGCCTTCAGGTCGGCTCCGTCAGTCCAGCCTTACAGCGACACCACCTGATCACAGGTTTCCTGTCCACGCTTACAGAGTCTCCATCAGTCCCAGGATGGACTTCACTGAGAGCCGGTCCACATCAGTCCAGAGTCCACATCAGCTCTCAGTGCTTAACTCCCGGACAACGCCAGAGACTTCTGCAGCTCTGTCAGATGGTTGTTAGCTTGTGTGACCATCATACGGATAGCATCCTGAACAAAGCATGAGAGGAAACACAGCATGGTCAGAGCAGGGGATGTTGGGAAAATAAACACAATGTCTCTACACATACTCCATCTCAGAAGTCCATACAGCAGAATTCATCAGTGACTGCAACAATAAAATCTGTATCAGAACAATGTTTCCATGTTTGAAGGTCTGAAAACATCTGCAGCAAAGTTTCATTTGACACATGAACATATCTGAATAACATCCTGTTTATCATCATCATCATCATCATCTCTGCACTCTGATCACTGACTTAGCAATGTGACAGAAAGGCACACTCTGTCAGCTCTCCGTTCACCTGGTCTGTGGCGTTCTTGTTCCTCTTGAACTCGGCTCTCGCCCAGTCTCTGAGGTACTTCCTGTCTGACTCGTCTGGTACCTGTCGTATGGTCTTCAGCATGTTCCTGTAAATCCCCAGAATCTTCTGCCTCTGTAGAAACTGACACGCGATCAGCAGATCAGACACTTCAGAATAATCTGGACCAAGAATATTTAGTTTGAAGTGACACTACTGACTATGAGGAGAATGCTAACATCCACTGCATGCTGTCCAAAACTACAACTACCATCAGCCCATCACCCCAGCTGAGGAGTGTAAGGCTGATCCTGTCAGTACTTCATGTTTCATCTGAACAGACTGACACGTTTACTCACATCACAGACTCAAGACTGCATTAATCCAAAGAGAAGTGTCACAGAATAAAAGCAGCACTGCTGAGGACTGTTTGACACAGACAGCAGACACATGGACTGAAGTACACTCCGTCAGACTGTCTGCTTTAACCTGAGCTGAAGGTTCAAAACATTTTGAAATCTGCTTTATGGAACGATATGTATTTAAAAATGAGCCAAATGAAGTGAATAAATCTTTAAAGAAACATTTTATCTGCAGGTTGAACTCAACTTTCATTATCTCTCACGTTGCTAATGTTAATTGGCTGCTAATGTAACTAAATTGACACATTTTAAACTCTAAAGATATCCGTTTCATTACTGCTTTGACGTCGACAGTACGTAATATTTCTTTCTCTGACGTCATTAACTTACCAATAACATTTAAAGTTCTGAAGACGCGCGCGCTCATCTATCACTTACTTAGCTAACGTTGCAGTAAACTGGACGGTGAGCGCGTGACTGCTCAAACATTTGAAGCCTGTCGTACTGAACACCGAGCACAGTTACACAACATGAAAACACTGTACAAACGTTTTAATAACGTTAGCTAGCGGCGCATAAACTGTAGACGTAACGTTAGCATTAGCCGCTAGCAGGGCTCGCTATTGTCGGTGTTTCACTGACGTCATCATAACCTCGCTCCTCTGTTTCACACATTAAATAGATTTACCTGTTTTAAAGACAGAGCTGCGTGCGGTAACCTTGACATCTCTGACAGCTCGCCTAGGACACAACTCGACGTGAGGGCCGGTCACGGTGCGGACAGTGAGCCTCACAAGCGGATGTTGTGATGACGTTAGAGCGGCTGGTTTAATGTTTGTCTCCCTCTGGAGGAGCGGAGGACAGCAGCATGTTTAAACAGCCTGAACCTGCACAGGTGTGTCATAGCGGGGAAAAGTTAATATTCATAACGACGGCATTCCATTTACTGTCACCAGGTACAGGGTCAGAGACATTCATTATTGGTGTTAGTAATTACACCTGAGCTTCTCCTGCTACTACTTTGTCTGTATCGTCCATCAGAGCTACAGTATGTGAAGTCCTCCACATATAATACACAAAATGTTGATCTGTGCCTTCTGTTTGCAGATATGATGTCAATATATTCCATACATTTAGTTTTGGGATTTTCCAGTCAGAGTGTGTGAAAGGACAAGCACAGAGAAACCTTGTAAACGGTTTATTGTCAGGATCATTCATGTCATGTTTTTTATGGATGCAATGAAGAAAACTCTTAATTACGACTGACGTCTGCTAACATGTAAGTCCACGTTACAAAACACAGAGGTGATAATAAACATCGTCAACACCTACTCCTAACGGACTGTGATGAGCTGTGAGCCGTCATTTAGCAGAAGTGGCACAGTATGGATGGAGGATGAACACAGCAGATGTGCGTCTGTAAACCACTAAAATGGGTTCTACTGGGTGAATGTATCAAAACTGGAGTCTGCAGTCCCTGTGCTTCAAAGTGCATGAGAGCTGAAGTTCTAAAAATCCTGACGGAGCTGTGAGTGCCTCTGATCCATCGCCCCGACAGCTCGTTCAGGCGTGAAGCCAGATGCAATACTGTTCTCCTCTCCAAGGCACATTATGAAGTTCCTTCGAATGTCAGCCGTGACCACGGCGACGTGCTACTGTTAGGTCGTGACAGGAAGGGTCCTGTCAAAACCAACAACAACTCTGCTCTGTACACTGAAGATGAATGACTTGATGGAACACTGACTAAAACATCCACACAAACATGATGTCGGGGTTATAGTACAATGGGGACAGAGGTATTTACTGACTCTTCACTGAGGTGTTTCACACGCAAGGGAATCACATTTCTGTTTCTATCATTTCATCTCAGACGTGCAAGTTAAAGCAATTCTTGTTACATTACAAAAGAAACTGAGAACTCCCCTGATAACAAGGACAAACAGCAAAGGTTGCTATCAAACTCTACTAAAATCTACAGTAAAAATCAGAAAATAAAGGCACATGTACAGCGGCAAACCGTCTTTTTCTTTCTGAGTCCGTTTGTTTTCAGCTGTGGCTGAGGGGCTAGCAGCCAAGAGGCGTTGTGCAGTTTGTTGTCGACTCCTCGCTTCCTGTGAAAGATGGCTTCTCATTGGTCTACTGGTCAGCTGCTGTGACGAGTTCAAACCACTGCCTGAGCGCGTCGCTCAGGGTCTCCGGCAAGGCGTTGACATCACGCAGGATGACGTAGAAGGGGAAGGGGAACTCTTCCATGTAGGAGCGGATCTCTGGCAGCTCTCCCGGCCCTTTGAATATGGGCACCTTGATGTCCAGGATGGAGTCCTGCAGCACAGCACCAGGTTTAGTTATGTTTTGTGTCGGGAGATTAAGAAAATAAAAAGAAGCTCTTCTTCGCTTACCCGTGAGTTCGGGTTGTCGAGCACCACGAAGATGACAAACACATTTGCGCTGCGTGCTGCCCGTACAGCTGCCATCACCCGCTCCTTCCCCTCCAGGAACAAGCCCCTGCCGTCAGACACGATGACCAGCAGCTGGGCTGTCTCTGTAGACAGAGGTCAGAGGTCAGATGTCAGTGCAAGGTGATAGAACAACATGCAGATAATTGATATTGATCAGTACTTCAAAATGTTTGTGTGCCACCTGCTGAAAACTGTACAGAACGTTGGAACTGATGCTCAACTAATCCAACAATATGACACATTAGAGTCTGTTGGCTTCTTCTGGAGGAAACTGTTTGACCCAGTCACAGCAGAGATTTACCAGTTCTCACACTGGTGCTGTGTTGGCTATTCATTTTTCAGACAGCCCAAAAAGACAGAGAGATGTGATGACCCAGAACTGGAACACAGTGTCAGTGTGAGTCATTACCTGAGTTTATGGATCCAGGAATCTGCTGTCGTGCCGCTAGAAACATTTTTGTGGAGGTCTCCAAAAACTACAGAGATTCAGGGGGAGAGAGTCGGTCACATCACATGACTCAGCTCAACCTACCAGAGCATCATCACGTCATCAAATACACATCCATGAACATAACATTCCTGTTATTTTCATGATTAATGAATATTTGCACTATTACAAAAACACATAATATCTGTTTTATGTGTTATGACCAAGAAGTAACATAATAAAAGTTATCTTCTGTCTCCATGGAAACATACAGTGGATGTCTGAAGCTCAGTACAAAGAAAACTCACCTGTGCTATCCTGGTCTTCTTCTGTTGGAACTGACAGAGTCTGAGGATGCGAGCCCCGGACTCATCATTGAACTGCTGCTGGAACGGGTGGAGCAGCTGCACCTGCTCGCCAAAACTGGACACACGAGCAGCCATTAAACACACACACACACACACACACACACACACACACACACACACACACACACACACACACACACACACACACACACACACACATCTGTCTGTGATCAGAGCTCCATCACTGTTATATCATATTATTATTTGATTTTTTCACAGTTACATATAAAGTTACCTTACCTGCACACAGACACCTGTCCGACCTCCAGCAGAGTGAGAGCGTTGATGATCACCGACAGCGACTCAAATGCCAGCTGCACCACACACACACACACACACACACACACACACACACACACACACACACACACACACACACACACACACACACACACACACACACACACACACACACACACAGCAGTTTGAACTCTACTCTGTACTTCATGTCACCATCATGTCATCACACTGTGCTGAGTCCCCTCCTGAAGAGACGTCAGGGCTCTCTGACCTGTTTGGAGTGGTTGTCCACCATGCTGGAGGAGTCGTCCACGGCCAGACAGATCTGGTACTCCCTCTTGCTCGGCTTGGTCCTCCTCAGCCAGATCTTGTCTTTACGGAACTGACTGGCGATGTAGGGGATCACCTTCCTCATGTTCAGACGCTTCCCTGTGCGGTAATCACCCCTGTGGATCAGTGGAACATCACACACACACACACACACATTTTATCAACATGACAACGATTTAAACTTTCTTTTAGAATACATGAGGTAGTGAGTGTGCTGGTCCTGACTTGAGTTTGGCGGCCTGTGTGGGCTCCAGGATGAGGCGGAGCTGCTCACACAGCTGCTGGGAGAGAGCCGAGGTCAGACCCTGGTACTGATGCCACATGGAGGCTGCTGCAGTCTCCTGGAACACGAGTCACAAGTCAGAACCTGGGCTTTATTCAACCAGAGCTACATAGATAAACCTGGAGGGGGCTCAGGATAAATGTTTGACATGACATGTTTGTTTATTTTGCAGGCAAAGTTCTTGAAACGTTGAGGACACGTTCTGTGTGAACCAGTGCAAAACTACAGCAGGGTCCGTCTCACCTCCTCCTGAGTTCCTGGAGCCAGTTTGTGCCAGGCTTCCAGCTGCAGCTCCATCTCCCTCCTGATCTCCTCTGGGTCTCTCTCTGCTTTCTGCAAACACACACACACACACACACACACACACTTATTTATTCTCTGACACATTCTCAGCTCTCAGGACTGTTCGATTGGCTTGTGTTAGTTCTCTACCTGCATGCTGTCAAACAGCAGCTCAGGAATGGTGTGAATAGTGGATTCTGTGCTTCTCTCTGCTCGCTCTTCTTCTCTGAGATTTTGTCGGTCCTTCCACCTCTCCTCCTCCTCTTCCTCTCCCTGCCTCTGCACCTCCATTTCTCCACTGTCCATACCTGTACACGAAGAAGAAGAAGAAGAAGAAGAAGAGGGAGAAGTCAGGGGATGCACATTTTTTTTGTTTACATACATGTACATGTATACAGAGAGAGGTATTAAAGACAGTCTTTCTTGTGGCTGTCTCTCAGTCCTCAGGGAAACCCTCAGCTCTCCATCTTCACTTGCAGGCTTATGTACCCCTGTGTATAAGTTTAACACATCTAAATCACCCACTTGCCAACATGGACTCCAGTCTGTCAGTTTTCAGATGTAACGCATGTCCCGCTCACATTCGATTAAAAAGTAACTATGTAGTAAGTACTATGCTGCAGCAGCTCTGTGTCCTTCAGTGTCTCACACAAACTGTCTGTTTGATCAGAGTTACTGAGTCCTCACCTTTCTGGGAGGTCTTGGTAGAGTCCAGCTGCTCGGGCTTCAGCTCCTGGACCTCAGCGGCCTGAAGGTCCTCTTCCTGATTCTCTGTTTCCATGGCGACATCCTCATCATTCTGATCTTCATCCTGGTCCTGCTGAGGTCCTGCTGCCTTCTGCTGGTCTGCACTGGCAACATCTGAAAAGAGCAAAGACCAGAAAAACCTGATGTGATGTCTGAACTATGTGATATGTTTGTGGTGTGTGTGTGTGTGTGTGTGTGTGTGTGTGGAGGTGAATACTGACCATATGTCTGTGTGTCATAGGCCGTCTCTCCCTGTTTGATGTGTTCATACAGGTCTGACTCCTGCTGGCCGTCGCTCTGCTTGCTGTCCTCTGTGCGCTCTTTGCTGCTCTCCACCGTACGCAGACGCTTGTTTACTCGCTCGTTGTAATCTCCAGTCGAGCGCTCGTTGTCTGCCTGACCCGGTTTCCTCTTGAAGCTCTGGAACGGCACAGATGGAGTGAGAAACAAACACAGACAGACGTGAAGGCTCATGAGAATCCAGAGTCTCTGAAGCTGGTCCTACCTGAGTTTTGTTCTGTGTCTGTGTCTGTGAAGCCATTCTTGCTGTCAGCTTCGACTGGTGGCCCTCTGATTGGCTGGCATCAGCTGCTCCGCTCCCGTGCTCCTAACCAACCAGAAACATTTGATGGAGACAAATTGAGGATGGATGATGAACTGAACACAAAGAACACTTTGATGCTCCTTATTTTGAAGTGACTGCTCAACAGCTCTTTGAATCTGACCAAACAAATGTCTTATCAATTTTACAAATGACGTACTTTAAAAAAATTTACTTTTTATGAATATCTTTAAGCTAAACGAGTGAGTTGACATGACCAACACAACAAGTGTACAGAAACAGAACCTTTGAGTGTAATGGGTCACATCTTTCTCCAGGATTTTATGGGACAAACTGTTCATATTGAGCTTTACTGACAGGCCTGCAGTCATCTCTGTGCGATGGTAGTCAAAATATTTGAAATATATCTTCATCCTGTGCCTCGGCTATGACCCGTTTATATAAATGATAACTTTTACATAAAGGTCACAAAGTATCAGATCATCAGAGTCATTTCTGGAGTTGAAATATTAGATGTTTGTTGTCTTTGAATATGTTGATGAAATGAATTTTCTACCCTCCACTTGTTTTATTTCTTTTCAGCTACATCAGCTCTACACTAGTTCTCTCACCACATACACTGAAGTGAACTGGCTGGTCGGGGCGTACTGATGTTCACAGCTGGCTAGATAAGCTAGTTTATTAGCTTTCTTTAAACTAGTCGGCCATGTCAGTGTTCTCTCACGCTTCCTGAGGTGAAACCTTAAACAGACCCTGAAGGCCTCAGTGTGTTTCATCTCAGCTCGTGTCAGGGTGCAGTACCTCTTTAGCTTGGTCTCTCTCTGATGCCTCTCCTGCCAGCTCCACCGCTGTGTCACTCTGAACGTTCTGCTCTCCCGTCTGACCGTCTGTGTCGTGCTCCTTCCTCTCAGCTGACTCGAGCTGCTCCTCATCCTCACCGGCTCCTTCCTCCTCCTCCTCCTCCTGTAAAGCAGTACAATGACACAATGACAAGACTGTGTGTGTTCAGTGCACAGAGCATTAGGTAGAGGAGTTTTCTGACACACACCTTTGGTTTGTGTCCTTCATCTTTTGGAATAGTCAGGTCTTCATCTTTCCCTGCCTCCTGTCCTCTCTCCTCTTCATCTTTCTCAGCAGACTCCTCGTCTCCCTCTGCTTTCTCTCCTCCTCCTCCTTCCTCCTCCTCTTTCTCTTCAGTCTTAGGCTCCTGATCGTTCTCGTCTCCTGGTTGGTCAGTCTGGTCCTCCTCCATCTCCTCTGCTCCCTCCTCCTCCTCGTCTCCATCTTTCTGACCGTCCTCCTTCTCATCCAGGGCTCCGGCTTTCTCATCGATGTCGAATGGATTCTCCTCTGAGGAGAAAAGGAGTTCACTGAGCTGATTTTATAAATCCTATATAAATCCTTTATTTTAACATTTTTAATATTACCTAAAAATATTTAATATACAAATATTACCCGAGTTTATAGAACTACACCAGGGGTGTCAAACTGTTCCACAAAAGGGCCGGTGTGGCTGCAGGTTTTCTTTCCAACCAAGCAGCAGCACACCAGACTCATTTAATCAACTGATCTCAGTCTTCAGAGAGTTGATTGGTCAAACTGTGTGCTCTTGGTTGGTTGGAACAAAAACCTGCAGCCACAGCGGTGGAACAGTTTGACACCCCTGAACTACACAGTCCCTCCAGGAAGTCACGATCATGACAATTAAAGCAAAATTCTTGAATGACTTCAAATTGGCTTGTTTTCAAATCCATAAACTCCCACATCTGAGTTGATGACTTTTACTAAAATTGTTTTATTAATCATGCAGTGAATTATGAGAGAAAACAATACGACCATTTACACCGAAAACTGCTGAGGGGTCACTTTTACCGCTCACCGAAACCACTGTTTAATGCATTGCTCAACAGTCACACCACGCCTGGTTACCTAGCAACATGCATTGTTTAGACGTGTTTTATATCACAAGCTAGAGCTAGCTATATTTGATAGCTATTGGCTGGACATGTATCAATGTTTTATTAAAGCTGCTGTGAACTCCTGGAGGGACGGCTGCTTTTCTTCAACTTCTATAACATCAGTTGCAGCAACATCTTGAAATTGCATGTTCTGTCTGACACTTACATTTATGTCACATGATATTAAACACAATACTCAATGGTCATATTCCAGCACAGTAACAGCAGACTTTGCATGTGTTCATTTAACGGCAGCTCTCACCGTTGCCCTCTCCCTCTCCATCGTCTCCGGCCTCATCGTCCTGGTCCAGGTTGAGATCCTCGGGCAGATCCATGGCCTCAGGCTCAGGTCTCTTGTCCTGCTGGCCGTGGTACGGGTCTACTTCATTCTCATCAAACTCCCTCTGGAAAACACACACCGATCAGACAGAGCAAAGAGAAAAGAGTTAGACATATCTTATACTGAAATAACAAAAGTAAAACAGTGAAGCGGTTCATGCTGCTGCAGGACGGTTATCTGTGACTTCACCTCGTCTCCCTGTTCATTGATCTTCTCTTTCTCCCCTTCGTCCATCTGTTCGTCCTTGTCCTGGGTTTTCTTGTCTTTGTTGGGGTCTGCAGCATCCAAGTTGTCGTCTTTAGCAACCAGCTCAGACTCACCCTGAGAGGATCCAGACAGTTAGGTCACAAAACAAAGGTGACATCTAACATCTTCTTCATAAGCAGCGTGGACATTCTGTAGTTTGTACCTGGTCCATGCCCTGACCGGACTCTTCCTCCTTGTCACTTCCTTCCTCATCGTCATCGTCATCATCATCATCCCCCCACATTCTCTCATCCAGAGTGTCCGTCTGTCCTTCACCAAGGTCACCCATCTTTTTATCCAGCTCCTCCTCATCCTCTTTAGACGACTCCTCATCTTCACCTGAAAATGATTCAAAGTTTGAATGTTCTTATCAAAGACACCTTGCACTAAATCATTACATAGGGCGCTGGTTCCAAACCTTTTTCCTCAAAGGACCCGTTTTCAATCATTGAGTAAACTGACATATTGACATGACATATTTAATATAGTATATATTCGATGCATAACAATAAGAGAGAGCTGATAAACTGAACAATGAATCCAAACATTGAAACAATAACTGCAGGAAGTTATTTGGATGAATCTTAAGCAGATTATTTTCTGTGAATGTTACATCAGAGATGACTGTTGATGACTCTTTAAACAATTCTCTGTCAGTATGACATGAATACGTTTGACCATCGTTCTATGAGCTCTTTAGTTGTTTGAACTTTGTGCAGGATGAGGCTGTTTTTTAAGGTTTAAATTATTATTGTGATTATTAATTGTATTGTTAAAAAATAAAAGCTACATTGTATATAACATAAGTTGGTGAACAGTTTTAATAAAAATGATCCAGTTTAGAGGTCGTTCCTGTGGAAATGAATAATGTTCATGATGTCAAGTTACCCGCTTCATTCTCATCCCCATCATGCATTTGGCCGTCAAAGTCCTCTGACATCTCGATGGCGTTGTCCTCCGCCTTGATGTTTTCTTTATCCTGCTGTTCTTCTTTTTCCTGTCCCTCCTGGAAAGTGTCCTCCACCTGGAAGACAACCACATGGACAGTTCAGTGAGACATGCTGGTCAAATGATCCATCTGATTCACTGGTTACAAGACTCTCATTAGAACTGTTGGCTTAAAAAACTCTTTGAACCTGACTTCTTACTTTTGGCATAGTCACTACATGTCTAATTAATCAATTCATAGAATCTGTGAGAGTGAGAGTGAGTGGACCTTTAGTTAAGATTACTGTGGAGAAGCAGCTGTGTGGAGAAGGCGTACCTGATCTTCATTCTCGATCTTGTCACTGACGTCTTTGGCGCCCTCACCCTCTCCTATACCTCCACCCTCGTAGTCATGAAACTCAGTGGCACCTTCTCCGTCTCCACCTGCCATCAGCTCCTGAGGCAGACAGAAGCCCTGAGGAGGAGAGCACAGCATAATTTAGTCACTGTTCAACTTAATGCGTGTAAAAACATTACATAAACTGTGTGTACCTTCTGAGCGAGCTCAGTGAAGATGCTGGCGAGGACAGACAGCAGTTTGCCCGTGCTCCTGTGCGCTCCCAGTGACACAGCCAGGTAGTAACGCACCAGGTCAGAGTAAATACTCAACAGAGGCTCCAGACGCACCAGCATCCTGCACGCCCTGTTCACCTCCTGAACACACACACACAAGGGAAACATGGCATGACGTTAATAGCATTGCATGATGGGACAATACAACTAATGAACAGCTCTGAAATTTGTGCAAGTCACAAATGATCCATGTGACTGTGCAGTGTTGGCAGCTCTTGGTACCTGGAGCTGTGTTGGCTGACAGGAGTCTCTGTGTGTCCTCAGGCGGCTCAGCAGCCCCTCTAGCCTGACGCTTACATCTCCCACACACAGAGCCTCCACCTCAGCTGCCAGCTCCTCCTCCAGGAGTCGAGTCAGGTGACCGGGCTTCAGCAGGTCCTCCACAGACTCTTCATCCTCCTCCTCCTCCTCCTCTTCTTCAGCACCCTCTGAAACATCAAACAGCATCATGTAGACAACATTCTAATATATCATGTTTGGAGGAGATTTGGAGACAGCTTAAAGGTTTCCTGTGGAGTTGTTTTGTTAATTGTGTGCACATGCATGAGGAGGCACGAGGGTGCTGTCATTCACAATTCAACCAATGGTTACACACTATTCCACTTATCTACAGGTGGCAGTAAAGTGAAGCACAATGAAAATTTGTGATTAATATTCTGTGGCTAACAACAACCTCCTCATGGCTACAGTTTCTCCATACTTAGATGAACGGCCAAAGAAGGCCTGAAGACCAAAGACTGTTGTTCGCTGTTTGTAACATCTCCACTCGGATGAAGCAGCCCTGCAGAGGGCTCTGCTGGACTGAATGCAGCGTTCTCACCTCTCTGAACTTCTCCACGCTGTTCTCTTTGTTGCTCTCTCTCGCTTCTCTTCACAAGCGTCTGCACCGCACACAGCACTGTGTTGATGGTTGTCTCCAGCTCAGCAGAGAACTCAGTGCAGAAGGCAGGCTGGAGATCTGTGAGGGAAACAAAGAGATGAACTTACTGTACAGTCTGAGTGCAGCAAAAGTTACTTTTTTTACTCCCTTTTAGTAATATCTGAGGTAATGACAGTATTCCTCTGTCTGGTCAGTGCATTCACCTGAGTTCTGGTGTCCCAGGGAGAGCAGTTGTGTCTTCCAGGTGGTGAACTCAGTGATGTTAGCTTCCACCTGTCCTCTGACATACTGCAGGCTCTGGGTGATGGCTGGCTGGTTTTCTGTGCTGCCGACACACGTGGACGGGGTGAAGAGCTGCTCCACGCTGGGCATCTGAGCCACCACAGCTCCCAGCTGGTCGAAGGCTGAACAGCACGTAACAAAATGGTCCCTGTGGAAAACACCAGTGTTATTTGGATCCTTTCTGTCTTTTGTCACTGCGACATCTGATTTTCAAATAGAATAAGTCACTTACCATGTGTGGAGTTCTCTCTCAGAGGTCTGCTGTGCCACATTGTCCAGCTCCACCTTCAAACTCTGAGTCTGCTTCAGCATAGTATTCATGTGTTGGTTCATCTGGCACCAGGCAGCGTCGCCCCTCCTCATCAGACAGCCGGGGGGTTGGCGCTGTGCTGCCAGCGGGGATGGACACCTCAGGGTGTGCTGCCTGCAGCTGCTCGTCTCCTCCTTCTGCTGAAGGTCCTCTGGGCAGCACTGATGCAACCAGGCCAGCTGCTGCAGGAGGGTGGTACACTGGGCGGCCAACGCCTGGCCTCGGCTCACCCATCCCTGGAGAGGTGCCTGGGGCGGGAGGGTGCAGTCTGGGTCCTCAGTGTGGCTCTGCAGGTGGGCTTTGACGCCCTGGACGCTGTTTGTTAGCCTCCTGGGACATGATGATGAAACAACAAGAGACAACAGTTAATATTTCTCCCAAAAGATGCTGGAATTAAACATCAGAGATAACACTGTGAGGACTTGACTCTCTGTCATGAACGTATGTTCCTTTGTTCGTCACTGTGTCTGATAAACAGAGTCACGTGTCAGCAGACTGACCTGAGATGGACCCACTGCTCAGTGAGCTTGGCCAGTCGTTGCTTCTGTCTGAGGAGCAGCTTGAAGAGGTGAGAGGAGAAACCTCTACAGCGCTCTATGTTCCCAAGACCCAGCTCCTGAAATAACACACACACTTCATGTTTACACAGAGAGCTGGAAGAGTAGGAAATACTACCAGCTGTTGATATAGTGAATCACCAGACATTCAGTATCTGGGTCTCACCTTGGCAGCGTGCTGAAGAGCAGTCTGCAGGGTCGTTCTCCTGGCCCATGAACGGTAGAAGTACTTCTGACATCCATCCCACGCCGTCAACAACTCTGTAAACAACCTACGACATCGAGGAGGCACAGGAAGTGAACACATATTCTACATTAAACCTGGTTACTAAAATGAATAACTATCTCAGTAATCTATTAGTAGTCAATTACACAACACTAATTATTAAAGGTTTTCTGAATATAGCTAACATTAGCCATCATAAGCTCTATAAGTTATGATATGGTGTGCACCACACATCAGGCATCTTAAACCAAACTAAATGTCTCAGCTGCTGGAGCGTCTAAGAACAGTTTGTATTTACATGTTCTCAGCCTGCTCCTGGTTCCTGACAGCAGAAAGAGCCGTGCTCATCTCCAGAGGCGGCATGCAGAGGGTTTTCTCTGGGTCAGCTGTCCTGTTCCACGTCAGGCCTTTACGGTACGACAGACCTGAATGGGACCGATACATATATAATAAGTGAGAGGACTAGGACTTCATTTCCTACATGACTCCTGTAAATCCGAGAGAAAACTCACCTATTTCTGTGAGCATCTTGAACAGGTCTGACAGAGCTCTCTGCTTCTGCTGCAGGATGTGCTTCACCTCGGCCTTCTGCTTCTCTTTCTCTGCTGACGAGTCGATGGTGAGGCTCTGCAGGTCTCGCAGGTTGCTGATGACCTCGCCTGAAAAGAAAAGAAAACATAAAGAACAGTGCATCAACACTGAGGGGTTTGCAGCAACACAGCAAATAAGAAGCAGCTTTGTGATATAATGCTAGTGGTTTGAATGACTGAGGTCTTTGACAAGGTAGAAACAAAAATCAACAACAAGCTGGTGACATCTATAAACACATGATTAAGATTAAGTTAATAACTAATTATCATTTTTTCATCTTATGTTAAGAAACTGCTACATGCTATAAAGTTCATATAGCACATATCACATATTGTTCTGTCTGAGATTTAAGTTCAGTGTTTCTCTTTTTCAATTTTATCATTTCATAACTTTTAACAACAAACTAATTTATCTAATATCTAATATAATCTGAGGAGAAACAGAGAATGAACATCTCATTCCATGAAGTGGCTTATATGCACATTTCTACTCAGGACTAAACAGTTAAGGTTGCCAACCATTCTGGCCATTTGTTGCCACTTTTTAACAAATATTTTTTTTAACACATCAGTAATGTAAATATTTCTGTTACAGTATGAACCAAAACTAAACAACGCAGCACATGCGTTGGTGCTTTTACTGTGCATGCATGCAGCATCTGTTTTAGAGACAAGCGAATGAAGCAAATGAAGTTGAAATGTGCAAATGGATGTCTTGGGCAAAGTAGAAAAATGATAGAGCAAAGAAGCCAGCGACTTTCTGGGTTCATTTCTGAGGGACTGCTGGAATTCTGTCCACCATGTTAACTGATATCAGGGGACTAGAAATGGAAACCATATTTTCAGATTTGGCAACCAAAAGCTGATGACTAGTTTTAAAAGTTGGTGTTGAGTGCTCATGGTTCTGTGTTCAAAAAAGCCTAAATGTCAAATTTGTTAATGATTATGTTTATAATATTTATAATAATTGTGGCAACAATGTTTTGCAGGTATTTAGTCATAAATATGATGGTGCAGAAGTCAGAGGATCACCAAAGTTATTACAACTCATCATGAACATGTGAAAACCATTTCATGTTTTACTCATTTACTCACATCACTTCCATAATAACCATATTATTTATTATGTTTTCCTATTTTACACCATTTTAATTGAACAAATTGTAGAAGATTACAGAAAGACATTTAATGATCATCTATGATCAGACCTTTATGATTATATGTGATATTTCCGTCTGGACTAAAGGTGGAAAAATGGTAAAATGTGAATGCTGCTGAGGGTGGCGGCAAAGGAAAGGTCATGTGATCATTCAAATCAGAAGTGTGGATCTTTTTGACAGCATGTACTGTATGTGTCAATCTGACCATCAGACTTGGTTTTTATTGTGTATAAGTTGGTTCTTACCAGTGAAGCAGTCCAGGTCTTCAGCCAGCTCAGGCATCGGGTTCTTCTTCAGCAGCTGAGCGCACATCTTCTTCATCTTCCTGCACAGAACAGGCAGACGTCCCTGCAGAGACGAAGCTTCAACTCCTTCATCTGGTTCCTCATTCTGAAACACACCATTGAGCTCTGGTTAATCATTCATTATTTATAATCATAAAGCACACGGCAATGACTAATGATCATAATTAATAAAACACTGTGCACTCTGTGAGACTTGTACCTGCAGATCTCTGCCCTTCCCAGGTGGGACGCTCTTCAGTGCCCGGTGAACCCGATGGATGGGTGTTTCCTCTGGGTTGGCATCCACGCTGTCCAAGCTGGCGCTGCTTCCCTGCTCCACCAGAGCTGGAACACTCGGACCACTCAGAGCCTCCTGAAACTTCTTGACAAACTTGAAGAGTGTCCTGAGAGAAAACAAGAGAACCATGTTGGTGACCGGGCAGGACAAACACAAAAACAGGACACGGTGATGTCTTACCGATGGGTCTTGTCCACTGACTGCTTGATGGACCAGAAACTGACGTCATTCCACTTGGAGATCTTGACAAAGTCCTGAGGACAACAAGTCGCATGACATTCACTGTATTACTCTGACATGTGTGGAGCACGGGTATGCAATAAAAAAGAACTAATATAAACCTTGAGCTCCTTCTCGATGGGCTGTCTGAGCTGGTTGATTCTGGTCTGGATGCACTCAGAGAACTGACTGTAGTATTTGTGCAGGTTCCACAGAAGACTGGACAACGACTCTGAAATAAGGAAACATGTCATTAATAGATCAGTTTGTTTTCACCAGCGACTATAGTTCAGAGGTCAAATGTGTTTTGAAACAAACACAGCGATGAGATGGTCACTTCTGTCACAATACTGAGTTTAGTTTGCGTGACATGTTGATAACAGACAGTGACCCCGTCTGGTCAACTGATCAATAAATACGTCAATATCTACGTGACCTATCGATCTGTTTTGCAAATAAATGTCTCATACTGCACGCTGCTGACTGCATTTATTCATCATGTGTAGGACCGCTACTGGAAGAACTTTTCAGTTGGTTTGTGTTTGTATTGAGAACATGAAGAGTCACTGTCATTATGCAGTGATCAATTCATATTAATGTGACATCCTGAATTTAAAACTAAAGCTGCTGCATATTTTAAATGTCTCTACCTTTTCTACATTATAAGCTATAATTAACGTGTATAATACGTGAAACATCTTTCACTAAGCACACATATGTAATGGAAAATAACGTCTTTTCCTTTCAAAGTTTTCTTTCTTTCCATGGATTCAACACTTGAATTGATCATTTCTATGCTTATGGGAATCATTTGCACTTGTTTCCATCATGTTCTTCACCACAGAACCTCACCGTTGTGCCCTTTTATTGGTTGCTTATAATATAGGTGACCTACAAGTTAAAGGTTGACAGTGTAGTCATGTTATGAAAGGAGTCACGGTTAGTATGGAGGAATTATTACAGGTAAAGGTGATCAGGAGAGAACAACATGAAGACAGACTTGAATGTGTTGTGTAGGACAGAGCTGTGGTGGCTCACCTTGACCAGTCTGGTTGGGGATCAGCAGCAGGTGGCAGTGGAAGGTGAGCAGCATGGCCAGGCGGGTGTGGAACTCTCCCAGGGTGGAGCCTTCCATGAAGGCCTGGAGAGTGGAGGACACTGAGGAGAGGGAGAGGCACTCCACCTCCTCACCTGGAGAGGACAGGAACATGATTGCACTTTGAATGGTATGTCAAAAATGTTCATGTCATCAGTCCTGTCATTCTCACCATACACTGTGTATGTACCTGTGTTAGCATCCATCCTCTGCTCCTCCAGATATCGCTCCACTAGCTGGTAGATAGAGAACCAGTGTTTGGTTGATTTGTCAGTGTGCCGCTTCACCGCGTTGTCCAGACTGCTCGACCAGCAACTACACGTGACAGAGCAGGAAACATTTACATTCTACTCTCTGATCTAAAAGCTTCTAAAAAGTAACACACAATGTTGGGAGACAGGTAAAAGCGCTCTGTGTCTTACTTGAGCTCCAGTTTGCGCCACTGGATAATGAGCTGGGTGACTGGTTCCAGTTCTTTCCGAAGAGACACTGAGCGGCTGGCGTTATTCTCCCAGTCCTGAAGAGAGCAAACAACAAATAACACAGAGCTCGCCTCTGAGAAACAAGCCAACATTTGAGAAAACTACAACTAGCAGACGTTTGGTACATGTATCTGATAAATGATGCTGCCTTTCTAGCTCATTATATGGATCAACACTATGAATACACTGATGTATTCATGCATGGCATGAGGAGGCATCCTGCTAACAGAACTCACCTGTGCTTTGCTGAGCAGGATCTCCAGACCGTTAAGGAACTTGGCCAGTGGACTGGCCAGACTGAAAGCCATGATCCTCTCCACCACCACAGTCAGCTGGAAACAACACACACACACACACACACAAATATACATTAGAGCAACCAAAGTTTCACAGCTCATCTAAAGAGCTTATAGAGGACCTACTTTATCTTCAGAGCACAGAACAAGTAGAATCCAGCTCTCTGCAGTCACTTTTACTATCACACGTTCCACACTTCCCTACTCTGTATATGGATGGTATCATTTTACACTTCTAGACCACTGACAGAAACACTGGATGGAGCCAGGGTCTGCTCAGCAGTGATCAGGGTTGGAGCCATGCTATCGAGCTCCCACCCATACACTCTGCCAGCTGTCTATCACAAATAACTAATTAAAACCAAACTTATCAGTAAAGTGAACACTTGAACAAACATCAGAGTGATAAGAACAACTCAAAAGGGAGGCGACCTATACTAAATATATATGGAACAATATAGGACAATCAATGCACGATCACTGTAAAAACTCTTACTGACCTGAACGAGAGCTGGGTGCTCCGGCCAGTCCTCCAGTCTCTGCTTCACTGCAACGCTCAGCTGCTCCAGGACAGGAAGACAGAGGCGGGCCTCGCTCATGTTGGGCTGCTGGTAGAAGTCGTAAGGTCCTTCTGAGGTGACAGCTAGACCATCAGGACCGCCCGAGCCCTGCACTGTGTTCTGGAGGAGGGCGGAGAGCAGCAGTTCACTGCCTGTCAGCTGCTGGTCCAGTTCAGAATCTGAGGGGGAAACACAGAGGTCATGATCCAGTTTCCTTACAGGTGAAAAATGTTCCTGAGGGACAGCAAACACGATCACTGACCAATCAGATGATAGAAGCGTGACATCATAGGAGAAGCAATCTGATAGGAGGACACCAGGGCTTTGATGTGTTCTTTGCTGTGATTGACTGGCGTTGTGCTCTGGTACCACAGTGATTGTGCATATCCCAGGCAGAGGCGCTGATGAACCTGGACCAGTGTGTTCATGGCAGCTGGAGACAGGAAGCTGCTCTCACTGGACTCCTCCTGGGTGTTCTCTTCCTCCTCCTTAAGTCCTGAGTCTGCTGGACCCTCCAGACTAGGCTGGGACATGATGTCTGCAAAGTCCTAGTGAAGTGTGGACATATAGAGTGAGCTACAAGATCCTGATTGTTTTTTGTCTTCGCTGCACAATTTTTGTCTCTACAGTTGACCGTGTCACTGTCTTAACTCTTTGGTCTAAAGTAAGACATAGTGTTTGTAGTAGTACAATGACAACAGAAAGAATTGTATGAGCACCTCAAGCCAACAATGTTAATCATTAGAAGAGACAAGACAGATAGACTAAATGAGGTGCGCTCTCTATGTGAATTTACCTGGTTGAACTGAGGGAACTGCCGTCTGAAGTCCCTCTCCTCCTGCTCATCCTCTGTCAGTCCTGAACCGTGCAGTCGACTGCGGTTGCGATACAGACTGGCCTCCAGCTGCTCTTTCTCTCTCCTCCGTCTCTCCTGCTCGTCCCACTCGTTCACCAGAGCCTGAGGAGCGTCATGTTACAGTTACAAAAATTGTACTTCCTGTTGAATAGTCAAATATTAACTCAGAAGTCATTGTATTGAGGTGTAAACTGAAGCTCTGACCTGACAGATGTGTCTGAAGAGGCTGCTTGTCTCGTGGCTGAACTCTCCAGTGGACAGGGTGTGGCACTGCACATACAGCAGAGCGTTCATGAGCAGGGTGGAGGACTGGGGAACCACGTGCTCGGAATTCTGCTGCTGGGGCAGGAGCTTCACCAGGCAGCGCAGAATGTCCATGCAGGCCCTGGAGCAGAGGAAGTCTGCCCGGGCCAGGTAGGAGGGCAGGCTGTGGGACAGCGAGGGGAAGGCCAGCAAGCAGGTCACCAACTTGTGCAGACCGGGTACAGGTGTGAGTGAGGCGGCTACCTGGGAGGCCACCAGCCTCATGCCGTGTCTGAGCTGGAGGATGCCGGTCCGAACCGGCCCGACCACGTCAGGGTACAGAGGGTAATCCTCTAGCAGCCTCTGGCAGAAACGCTGCTGGGAGTTCTGCCATACAGCCTCCTCCTTCAGCAGACCCTGGACCGCTGACCTGGACTTGGAGGAGGAGGTGCTCTGCAGGGCCTTCAGCAGGTGGGACAGGAGGTCTTCCACTGCAGACGCCTGGCCGATGCTGCAGAGGTAGTGCTGCAGCTCCTGGAAGAGGCGACCATACTGCGGTTCATGAGGGCGACAGGCCTGCTTCCTGGAGAGCTCAGCTATCTGCTCCTTCACCTGCTGCATACGGATCCACAGGTACCTACAACACGCCAGATACAAGTAGACGTCTTTACATATGACTCTCATGTCATTTGTACATTGAAAGAACTTTGACGATCTCCATACTGGCTGTGAAAGGCTGCTGAGGTCTCATGTTAACTTTAGCTGAAATATTGAACAGGGAGAACTTGCAGATAGTCCTGACCTGATTCGAGGATGCTTGAAGCCATCAGTGGTGCTGCTCTCCCCCAACTCTGCTCCAGTCACCAGCTGAGATGACAGGCTGCGTGCTTTCCACTCCTCCTGCAGCAGAGCCAGCTACAAGAGACACAGAAGGACACACCAGTCCAGTTATCATGTTGGCAAGACTTTAAACGAACATACAGTTTATGTGACAACATGAGGTGAAAAACAGTTGCTGACCTCCTGCTGAGCGTAGTTGAGTTTGTAGGCTCTCTTCACGGCCGGGTCAAAGATGGTCTGTGGTGTCCACACTTTGATCTGCAGCAGGCCCATGTTGACCCAGAACACTCCAGAATGGGCCAGCTGGTTGGAGCCTTGGACTTTGCTTTGTACGTACTGCTGCAGGCAGGTGACGCAGGCCTCCACCAGGCCATCAGGGAGCAGATTGGGTGGAAGGAAGTCTCTGAAGACGGTCTGGATCTCTTGGGCTGCTATCAGAGGGTCAGGGTCCTCCACCAGGCTCTCACAGCTCTCCATGTAGCCCTCCTGCAGGCTGGGAGGCAGCAGGTCAGCCATGCTCTGAAGCTGCCGACGCAGGACGGCACCCTGGAGCCTAAAGTCTGTGCCCCTGAGGAGGTGTGAGGGTGGTTAGTAAAACCCAGAAATGATAAATGATTGTTGAGATCAGTGTTTATGTTTTACTCTACCTGAACTCAGCCAGCGTGGGGATGGCCATATTGTCCCACAACACTGCAGACACATCCTGCAGCTGCTGGATCCTCTCCTTCCACTCCCCCAGGGTGACATGGGAGAGGGAGAGAAGGGCTGCTGCTGATGGCTCCCACCGACCTCCACTCTCACTGCTGCTGAGCACTCCCAGCATGCAATGTGACCAAACTGCTTTACTCAGCAAAGCTGGTCCCTGAAAACATCATAAGATGTGTTTAACCAGCAGGAAATCACTTTGTTTTAAATACACTGACATCATCAGGAGATGTTAAAGGCCAGCACCATGTTGTCTGCTCCATGGTGCAGCTTAGGAGCTGGCTGGGTCTCGGGTCTCAGTGGGTCCCATTTCAGCCAGAGGTCGGGGTCTGAGGTCACACTGCTGGTCCACAGGGCAGCCAGAGCCTCTGACAGCAGCTCACACCACACGAACTGCAGCTCCTCAGCCGGCTGGAGGGAGAAGAATCAAATCATATTTTCAGGCTGACAGAAACTAAAGAAGGAGAGATGGGGGAGGATGATTCAAACCAAGACCACTGTGATCACATGGTCAGCATTGTGGATCTTCCTGAATAATTAGAATTCATTTTTAATCCAATATTTAAAGTACGCCCTGAACCCAAATCTATTTCTTCATACACATGGGTTTGACTCAACTGTTGAACAGCCTTTTTAATGTTGATGATGGTTTGGTGCCTATTTTTCTAATCAGGCTGGATCCAAATGATCGGTCTATACACCAGTCAGTACAGTACAGACCTATACTTGAATGGTTTAGAGAGCAGAAGAAGTTTAAGGCCAAGCATCACCCAGGTTAACACAATCCTTTGATTTCATCAAAATGAGACTGAAAATGGCAGATTAATAAAGACCCAGATACAAAAGGTTTGTATCGTGACTGTGAAGGTTAAATCATTAAATCAGCTCATTAAATATACAATAACTAACTCTAACATAAATATATTATAATTTTTCTTGCTTTATTGTAATTAATAACTAAGTGCTGGAAATGGTCAGAGAGTTTTTGTTTGTTTGAAAACAGGTCATACAGTTTGCACTGAGTAAGAACATTTTTGATAATTTGTTCACATAAAACGAAATAAAGATCTAAACAATGCTACCGAGGCAACAGCTGCATACTGTACTTGAGTGAAGAATGTCTTTGAGAGAGCAAAACAGACAGCGACAACCTGTCTAATCTAACCATCTCTTGTTTCCAGACATATACTGTAAATATTCTGCTCAAACAACAATAAGCAAAACATATTTCTGAATGGAGCAAGGCTTTTATATTTATACCGAGACTTTATTCTACTGACCCTGTCACTGCTGAGCAGGAACCACAGCGGCTGCAGCTGACTGACATTCATCGGTGTGGACTGAAGACAGTAGCGCAGATGTCTGGACAGTTCTCGCCGTAAGCTGTCCTCAGCTTCCTGGTCGCTGCAAATCAACAGGAAGAGTTCACAACAACTGTTTCAACATCAGTCCTCAGAAATATGTTTGTTTTGTTGAGGAGGAAATAAAGTTTTTTACCCAGGAGAGAGAGCCAGGTGCAGCAGGTCTGTGCTGAGTCGCAGCTGGTTGAGTACAGCCAGTTCCTCCATCAGGGGCCAGAGCTGAGCCCTGCGGCTGAGCTGCTGCAGCTCCTCTCTGGCCAGGTGGACTCCATCTCCTGGCTCCTCACCCTCAGGCAGGGAGCAGACCTCCAGGAGGCCTCTGGAAGTCATCTGACGCTGCTGCTGCTCCACGCTCGACACCAACCTCTCCAACACTCCTGGTGGGAAAATACAGCAAGACATTCACATACTGAGCCTTTACTATCACACAGGAGATTTCTGTTAGAGGAGAAATACGACAAAATGTTCAATGATCCATAACTTCTCTGTACAGACTGCAATGTTCATCACACCTAACAAAGTGAATGTTCTGGACAGGGCACACAATATAATGATGACTTGTGCATTCTAATAGTCTGAACAGCAGAGGGGATAAAGAAAGGCTGGTGCTAAGTACATGGAGTCATTACAACCAAGAGGCTTTATCCTGATGAAAGACAGTCACAGAAAGACAGTAAGAATGGTCCTCATGCAGAAACAGCTTGTAAAAACAGATTGATACTTAAACGGCATGTGTGACTGATTTAAGAGAACTGCAGGCGGTCAGCAGAAACGACATTTTAGCTGCTGAATCAGATTTAAAAGCTCGTAAAACTAAACTCCTCAGAGAACACCAAAAGGTTCTCAAGTTTTTTAAAAGGAGCACATTGGTTATGAAGCAAAAACAAACTAAAGAATAGTAGACAGAATGATGTGAAAAAGCTGCTGACCATGAATCAGATTAATTGAATAAATACTATAGAGAAGCTGGTGACTTGTCCAGCATGTACTCCGCCTCTCGCCCAAAGTTAGCTGGGATAGACTCCAAGCCCACCGTGACCTTGATGAGGATAAGTGGTTACAGATAATGGATGGATGGCTAATAAAATAATATAGAGCTGCAACAATTAGTTCATTAATTGATTAGCTGTCAACTATTAAATTAATAATTAATTAATTAGTTTAAATTATTTTTTAAGAAAAAAAAAAATGATTTCAGCTTTTCAAATGTTTAAATATTTTCTGCTTGCTTCTGCTAATTTCTCTTTGGTCCTCTGTGACAGGAAACTGAAGATCTTTCAGTTGTGGACAAACAATGTGTCAACAAAATCATTTGAAGTCTGTCTAACATGTGGTGAAAGCAGCACGTGTTATGCTGGACATAGGAATTAGACTAACAACAAACATCATAAAAAGGTGTTTCTATGAGAAAAGCTCACCAGACTTTTGTGGATCAAGCTGGTTGTTTGCCAGCAGAACGAGGCCGCAGACTTCAAGCAGACTCTCTTTGATGTCCAGCCCGAGGCCAGCACCCTGAAGTCGGACCAGCTCTTGTCTCCAAGGACCTGTGGTGCCGTCCAGCCTTAGATCGCTCACATCCAAGGCTTTACTCAGGAGCCTGAGCCGAGACGCACACTCAGCCACTGACTCCAACTGATGAAGAGAATACAGATATGGTTTGTGAAGTGATTCTGATCATCTCAGATGAGATGTGAATGATTTCATACTGAACTGGCTTTCTTCTCTTCCCTTAAACAAGATAGAAAAGACCATAAGAAAGAAAAAACAACCTATGAAAGACTATGTCTGTCAATAAAGTAAAGCTGGTGAAGTGTCTGCAGACCTTGAATGGCAGAGCTTTCCCCAGGGTTTTCTGGATTCCTTTCAGAGCCGTGGCCACAGACACCGGGGTGGACAGAACAGTCTGGATGGCTGCTGAGACCGCCTGCAGCTCCTGGTGACCTCTGGAGTACAGCACAGAGGAAATATATTAACTGCAGACATTTAAGATTAGTAATACGTAAACTAAAAATATTGCGTGCAAGATAGAATCCATCCATTATCTGTAACCACTTATCCTCATCAGGGTGACGGTGGGGCTGAAAATATATATCTCTGAAAAAGTAAATAAATAAAATAAATATGTAAAATATAGAGAAAAGCGTTTACTCAAAAGGGCTGTCGTTTTCTCCCAG
Organism: Argyrosomus regius; assembly: GCA_946959425.1. Classification (NCBI taxonomy): domain Eukaryota; kingdom Metazoa; phylum Chordata; class Actinopteri; family Sciaenidae; genus Argyrosomus; species Argyrosomus regius. The sequence goes on from OX336901.1 coordinate 21,743,642, forward strand.
CAGCAGCTGGGGCAGTCGGAGGATGAGGTGTTTCTGGACCCACTGCCAGTGCAGTGACAGAACCGAGATGCCCTGAGAGTCGGCCGGCAGCGTGCTGCACACATCCCAGAAACGATCGAGCCACTGCAGCAGCTGTAAGATCTGAACACAAGACAGGAAGAGTGCTGTCAGAGAGGACAGACCACAGCAAGGTGCATTTTATAAAACTTCTGAGGACTTCATGACTTTACCCAGATTTGCATTATCTTATCTTCTCATTCCATTTCATTCTGCTCTAACTGTAATGACTAACCTGTATAATTTTTGGTTAATTAGTTAACTAAAAGATTCTAGCAGTCGAAATGATTTTAATACTGTAGGAGTAGAAGTAGAGGAGGCAGGAGTACAGGTAGCAACTGAGTAGCAGCTGTAGTTGTAGCAGTAATAGCAGCAATGGTAGTAGCAGTTGTAGTTGGAAAAGAAAGTTGTGGATGTGACACGGTGATAGTCAGTGAGTTCTGACCTCAAACATGATGTGGTCTGAGATGTAGGGCTGTCCGCCTTGCACAGCCTGCATGGTAAATGAGTCCCACAGGTCAAAGAAGGTCCGCAGGTGCATCAGCACGGGGTGGGGCAGGTGACCAATATCCACAGTGCCTGTGAGGGGAGGGAAACATAGAGCCACACAGTTACACACATGCCGCATGCTGTGGAGCTGAGCGGGTTGACATTTTTACTTTGTTTGAACGCTAACTGTATATAAAGAGTTAATATTTGGCCAAAGTGTGCTGCTATGCAAACCTTTGCTGAAGGCTGTGGCTATCCTCAGGGCACAGTTCTGAGCAGACAGGTTGATAGCACAGGTGCAGATGACAGAGCGTTCCTCTCTGTCCATCATCAGAACAATCCTAACAAACACACAAACAAACTATTAGAACCTTTTAAAACCTTTTAAGTCCAACAGCTTGACTGACAACCTCCTGCTGTACCTGTTGGCGACTGCGTTCAGTGCCTCCAGAAACTCCATGTATCTTTCCTCGTCCTCAAAGTTGCACTTGTTGGCTAAAATGTCCAGGTATTGCTTGTTCCACCGCATGTCCACCAGGATCCTGTATTCATCTGGAAATATAATACATATTAAAAGATACTGCTTTCCATATTCCAGCCAGGGGTTCTTTTTTTTTTTTTAAACAGAAGGACAAGTCATCCAGAGAATTTACCGATGCTGTGAGGCTGCAGCAGCTCTGCGAGGGACTTGCCCTTGGCAGCAAGTTTGCTGCCAAACACGGCCTTCAGAGCCCTGTTTCCTGCCTCCACCTGGACCAGAGCTGGATCTGCAAGAGTCAAGAATCACAATTATATAGTGCTGGACAATCTGATGACAGAAAACTCAAATTTTATTTGTGAGTGTAATTATGGTGTAAACTGGAGAAGACATGGACAGATGACTCTAAGCATGTGATGTCTCAAATATTTGCAATTCAACAAAATTGAATTCTCACTGTGTCACTGCACATGGATCACTTGTTTTGAAGAGTATGAAAGTCTAGAGTTGTGCTCTGTCTGTCTGTGTGCGAGGGACAACTCACCGGGGGCATATTTGTAGCTCTTCCCAAGGTGTGAGAGCCAGCTGCTGCGGAGGATCCAGTCTCCATGGGAGGCTCTCTCTGTGAGCAGTCTCACCGCTGTGGGGATCAGCCTCAGAGCGTCTCCTTCTGCCAGATCCACCACTCCTCCAGAGAATAAGCCTTCGTGAACAACACTGCTCTGCAGCGCTCTCTGCAGGTCATTCAGGCTCAGAGGACGATTCCTGTGCACAACACAACTAACTCAACTTTATGACTTTTAAAGCTGACACCTAAGACATGCTTTCAGAAGTCAACACACTGGACGTGCAAACCTCATGTCTCATGTGTGCTCAGCGTTTACTCTTTAGCTGATATTACAAGTGACATCTTTCATTTCATACACCAGAACTGGAAGACTTCTACTTCAACTGTCTTATTTATTTCAGCTTCATGTACAACTTTATTTCTTTTCTTGCATTATTGTCACCATCCTTACCGTTTGCCCTGCATGCTGAGGGTGTTCAGGCAGAATAAGAGGACCTGCCCGTCTCGAAGGACAGTGGAGAAGCAGGAATCCTCCGTGGAGAGGAGGGCAGAAGGGAAGCCATCAGGCCAAACTCCAGCACACAGCAGCCCACTGCCCCAGTCCTCTGTGTCCAGGATGGCCAAGTGCTGCTCAATCACCTGCTGGGCTTGCTGGAGAGAGAACAATGCACTAATATTTATTCATCCTCAATGTGCTTGCCTGGTTTCTTTATGCTCAAGGAAAGATCAAAAACATTTGAATTTATGCTGCTGAAAAGTCCTGTTCCTCCCTGGTAATATAATTCATGCTGGCAGCAGCCAGGAGACCCTGCGTGAGGATTTCAGGCTGTGTTGTGGCACAAAGGGACTCAAAATACCATAACCATGTGGCTGCCAATGAAAGACTAGAGTCAAACATCATTCACTCATCATGTACACCGTTTTAAAATGATAGATGACTCAATTGTGACTGGACAGGAACGGTGAATGTCACCGGGCTAAACAGAAGAATCCCTGATTTAGACTGATAAGCGGGTGTTGATACCTTTTGGCTGGCAGTGGTGCGTTGGCACAGTGAGTAGGCTTCTCCACAGGCATGCTGCAGGGCGCTGGGTAAATCTATACCTCTCTGCAGCTGGCAGGACAGCAGGGTGGCAGCATGGAGGAGGGAGGCCACTGATGAGGCTGGAGAATCTGAGAGAGAATTCAAATCAAATCAAATTTTATTTGTATAGCCCAAATTCACAAAGCACATTTTGCCTCTGAGGGCTTCACAATCTGTACAGGGAGTGACACCCTCTGTCCTTAGACCCTCGGTTCGAGTGAGGAAAAACTTGCCCACAAAAAACCCTTTTAACAGGGAAAAAAGTGGAAGAAACCTCAGGAAGAGCCACAGAGGAGGGATCCCTCTCCCAGGACGGACAGACGTGCAATAGATGTCACGTGTACAGAACAAATCAACACAAACATATTGTACAATTACAATGATTTACAATTGATTTTACAGTTGATTTTTTTTATAATTAACTTGGCTGACTGACAGCATTATCTATTTGCTGTTCATTATTCGGGGCTTACCCCAGATGGCAGACTTGATGCTTTTATGTATTTCGATCAGCAGATCACACACACAGTCCCCGGTCACCCCTGCAGTGTGAAGCAGGGTCTTTAGGTCCAGTGAGTCCCAGCACACTCCCTCATGTTCCCCTGGGATGTAAACCTCCACCCCTCTGTTCCTCATGGCTCTGGAGAGCTCCCCATGCACAGGATCCATGGTCAGGAACAACCTGCACACACACAGAAGCGGAAACACACATCAGCTGAGTGTGGACTTTAATTACTTAAACAAAAAAGTGAACAAGAGCTAATTGTGCGTACTACCTGAAGTTAGGATGTGGTGTGATTTTGGGGGTCTTCCCGTCTATGACGCCACGTTCATTGATGGTGAGAGATCCACCGGGCTCCAGCAGAGCATTGAGGCGATCCAGGACAGAGGCACTGAGCACATAACACATGAACAGTGTGATTTCAGTGTTTTTAGTGAAACTCAGCAGACGTGGCCATTTTTTCCAAAGCCCATGTGAGAGCACAAACCACAAGTGGGAAATGCCGACACAAACCGAGCGCACAAATACACAGAACGCTGCACCTCACCTGCAGAAGTTGACGTTGTCCATTAGCAGCCAGTCACCAGCCTGCAGAGCCTGGACCAGCATACCGTCCAACCACTCAAAGCCGCCGTTTGTCCATCCATCCTCCAGCTGAGCCAGACGCTCCTTCAGCAGCGTGAAGTCCATCTGCAGTTTGGACATGTCTGGAGGACAAACAAGAGCACGTTACAGCACATTCTTATCCTGACAAGACAAATAAATAAAAATAAGACTGAATGCATTTTATTACCAGTGAACACTTTGAGCTTGGTGTTGAGTTTCTGCAGGAGCAGGATGATGACCTCCAGTTTGTTTAGTGCCTCCGAGTTGACGGTTCCCCCAGTTGTCTGCAGGCCCTCCTCCTTCAGCCAGTGGCAGAACAGACCCCACGTCTGTAGCAGGAACTCTGTGTCCTGGATGCCAACATCCAGCGACATCAGGCCACGCCTTATAACCATGGCAACTATGTAGTCCACACTCTCCAACACTTGTTGCCAAGGCCGCATGATATCCACCTGGAAGGAAGAAATGAGTGCAGAGTGATGTGGTCTGAAAGTTTCAGAATGAAAGAAGCGTGGACAGCTAGAAACCTGAGATCGTGGTTACCTGTTCAAAGCCTCCCAGCAGCTCTGTGGTGTCCATGGCGCTGTTCATGGCCATGACCCTGAGACGGTGACCTGTCAGCAGAGCCAGCAGTCTGATCAGACTGGTCTTTCCGCTGGCCGTGGGGCCGACCAGTATGGTCATCCAACCCTTCTCCACACACTTCATTAGGGATTCCAGGGGCCGCAATGCCTGGTGTGTGATGGACAGTGGGGGGTCCAGGGCCACAGGGGCTCCGCCGCTGCGTTGCAGTACAGAGAAGCCCACCTACGGGGGCAAAGCATGGGAGAAAGTCCTTAACTTTGTCTGTACAATTCAAAACATTTGCTTCTGAAAAACAGAATCAGGTGGTGTGACTAACCTGCAGGTTGAGTGGAGTGATGTGGAACTCTCTGGAGCCGCTGTAAGGCTCAAAGTCTTCTCCAAACACCTTCCTGAACACAGACAGCACCTGTGTGGGACAGAGGGGAGGTTCACTGACTGAACAGTGGATAAAGGCTAAACAGAGAAAATGGAGGGTGGCCACTGAATGCAGAAAAGTGAAAGTCAAAATGTCAAAAAATGTGCACAAATACAGGCACTTAAAGGGCCAGTGTGTAGGATGTAGTGGCATATAGCATAACCCCCTCTACTCGCCCTCCTGTTCCAAGTGTTAAGAAGAAACTACGGTGGCTGTGGAACAGGGAAGAAACTAGAACCAGTATTTGGTTTGTCTGTTCTGGGCTATAGAGCCCCCTAAATCTGACAGACTGGACTTTTAATGTCATAAAGAACAAAAAGGCCCTCCTTTTTTCTTTGTGTAAGTCGACTAGTGATAGCATAAAATAACAGTTACATAATATTATACTGTGGTCATTATTTTATTTGTTTTAATGTTGTTGATGTAAAACCAGCAAATCAGCAAGCACAATTCAGCAACACTAGCCCTTGTGTGGTGGGCACAAGTTACCGGACAGAGGTAGTCTCTGAGACACTTTGAGATCCTGTTGTTACAGATATTACGTAGTTACGAGTAAGAACTGTTCACCAAAGCCACCAAACATGACACAACTCTGACTAATTGTTCTGAGTGACCTGTAGTTTTACTTTAAGTGTTTTTCGGACCTTCAAACGATGACCAACACTAATAACGTTGTTCTGTTGCATTAATTTGATGACATTCACTCAGGGATTATCTTCAGTGTATTCTCCTTCTCATTCAAAACCAAAATACCTGAGTCATCATATAAAATATATTTACACAGAATAACAACAGTAAGGGGCTGAACACACTCCCCTGTGGGATACCACCAATTAATGGTGTTTTGGTGCATTTACCATAAAAACACCATCAAACTCATATATTAACCTTTTGATTTACCATATTCATATACTGATAAGGTTTTGTGGATGGTCAAGTAAAAGCAAAGTTGGTCAAACCATGTACCTGAGCTTTGTCAGCCTCCGCTCTCATCCTCTCAGCGTACACCAAGGCTACATGCTGGCCCGGGTTGAAAAATCCTGGTGATTGGTCAGCCTGCATCAGCTGACACCATCGGAACATGTCGCGCAGGTTGAACTCCCAGGGGCTTCCTTTCTGACCCCACTGCCGCTCCACACACACCTCCTGGACAAGCTGTTAGAGGCAGAGAGAGGTTCAACTAAACACTGCCTGATGTTGTTGTGTTATGCACAGCAGAGAATTCCTCTTACTCAAAATACTGTATAAAGTCCCTCCAGCAGACAGTCAAAGTCATAAATCAGTGGAGAGAAGAGAAACCTACCTTGTTACTGAACTCCACCATTTTAGCGATGATTTCCTTATCGATGGTGGGGAAAATGGAGTCTCCTATGAACTCCATGTCCTTGTCTGTGAGCTGGTCCACAAAAACCTGAGAACACAGGGGGAAGTGAGACTTCATTAACAGGGATGAAAAAGAATCTAAACAGAGTGATGACTTTGGTCAGAAATAAAATCCTTGGCTTTTTCTTCATTGACTTCTCTTTTCAAAGATGGCAACGGTAGCAATGGTATATGTAAGAAACCATAATTAACACAAACAATGATTTTCAGAAATATATCAAGTGTCAGGTCAAACAAAAACTCAACTTAAATTTCTTTTGATTGTATTTCAAGATTTTACAAAACATGATACACAACCTTAGCTGTTAAAAGAAGAAGATTCAAAGAATACAGTAATTAATTAATTGCTTCAAATCGAAATTGAGAATATTGCTTTAAAGGATATCATCATGAATAATGTAACAAATACAAGCGGATCGGTGCATTTCAGGGTCAACTACAACTGCTTTTATGCTGCTGGCTCAGACTCGTCTCCCTCAGAAAAAGAGATTTCAAACCTCAACAGGTCTTTGCTTTTGAAATAAAGGTTAAACCCAACGCAAAAAAGTCCAAACCCTATAAAATAAATGCACTTTTAAATAAAAAATAATAATGTTCCAAATCAATAAATACATAAATAGATGAATAAGTAAAGTAGATAGTTAAAGCAAAAGTAAATGAATAAGCTTACAATTAAACTGTTTTCTATAGAAACATTTGTACAGTCATTACCTGAGTGAATCTGTTGAGGAAGGATTTGGGGAGTCCCTTGCGCCCACCGCCCTGAGTGAAGGGGTTCTGGCAGCCGAAGATCTTGGTCTTCTCGTGCTGAACCTGGAAGCTCATGCCCAGCTCAGGAATGTAGATCTCTGCTCGGTGATCAAAGCAGGCATTCAGACCCTCCAACACCGACTGAGAGGCCAGGTTCAGCTGTCAGAGTTCAATATAACAGATTAGATCAGAATCATCACATAACAATTTGTTTTATGAAAGTTTGCAAACAAAAACAGGCTCTGTCATAGTCATGGTGTACAAACTGTAAAAACATCTGAACAGTGGTCCTTACCTCGTCCAGGACAACCCAGTGGCCTGCCTTCAAAGCAGCCAAAAGGGGGCCATCACGCCATGCAAACTCTCCTCCCTTCCCTCCCTCCACAGGAAGATCTGTCCCAAACAAATCAGTGACATCCTGCCAGAGAGTGCACATCATCAGCATCACCAGAGATGTATTTCAGGTTCATTCAGGATTACAATGGAGAGCTCATGAGCAGTCATACAAAGGCTTACCGTCTGCTCTGACAGGTTGATTCTAACCAGGTGGTTCCCAGAAGCTTTTGCCAGCGCTGCCACCAGGCTGGTCTTTCCCACGCCAGGCGAGCCCTCCAGCAGCACAGGCCTCTGCAGCTTCAGCGCCCGCAGAAGCCTCTGGGCATTCACGGCGGTGGTGCCCGCTGCAATGGCGTAGTCTGACAAGTTACGGCTCTCGGTCTGAGGCCCTGGGTGGACATAAAATAATGAGGCCTTTGATACAAACACAAAAAAACTCAAGTAAATCCACTAATATCATACTTCTCATTTAAAGTATCCATTTAAGATAGAATGAGAAGACTTTAAAGGGTCTACCACTGCCTCCATCTGTTTGTTTGTCTTCTAAGAGCTAATGTGTTAAAACACCAAGTCACACAATAACACTAACAAACTAATTGAGGCAGTGGTAGATCAGCAACCATGTTCTGTGATGTAAAATCTGGGTTCTTGTCAATGGAGTCTGGTGGCTTTAAACAAACCAAACAACAAAGATGATCTTACTCTTTGATATAATGGTCTGTCTCTGTAGGGATGTTGTTAGACAATCTGAGCCTATCTGGCAGAACAAGCACATTTGTGGATGTCCTATGATGGTGCACAGTTGCCCTGAAGGACAACACATTGCAGCCTGTTTCACAGCTGCCACCTGCAGCGCACTCACTCAATAATGGAACAATTTCAAAAATTGTTGCCCCCATTAGTCACTTAGACACAAAAATATGAGAAAATAAAGTCCAAATTTCCCTTTAACTCCAGTGTCCCAGGCATCCAACGCAAGGCCAAGAGCACTAAACAGGGCTTTAACATAGGTTTGTGCAGTAGGGTCAAGTGTGCAAACAAACCTATTCTCTGAAAGGACACCAGGTGACAGTACGAGAACATAGAAAGCAAAGCAAATTTGGTGACATCTGATCAGTGTAATCCTGAGAGAAGAGAGAAATTTGGCATGGTAGATCAGAATCACATGAAGCTTTGGTGTACCATATTTGGTGTGATTTGGAGAAGCAGTGCAATGGAACAGTACAATAATCCAATAATACATATTTTCGATTATCAGGTCCAAAAAATGATATGACGACAATTTCATCTCAAGTAAAACACCTGTAGATGCATATGAAGCATCTGAATGTGTCATTTACGAGAAGCAGATGAAATGATTACAGAGCATCTCATGAGGAATGAACTGAAGTAGATACCTAAGGCGATGTAGAAGGGATCAATGCCAAAGAAATCTTCACCCCACTGGGGTTCCCGCGGCAGGCTGCTGTCATAGACTCTCAGAGCGTCCAGCATCTCCTGATCCAGCTTGGTCATCTTGCTCAGCCGCCGCTGCAGGAAGCTCAGGCACAGACGGCGAGCCAGCAGGGCATTGTCTGCACACGACACTGTGGTTCCTGCAAGAAAAGGGAGTCTCAGATCATGTCATGTCTTCAACAGCTCCTTTGAGAGACAAAGTCTCAGTGGAACTAAAAGTAGGCCAAACAGCTCACCGGAGCCGATGCCATCTACGTAGACCAGGCAAGCGGCGTGAATGAAGGCGGTAACAGTGTCCAGTCTGAGGTCCCACTCTGCTTCTTCTTCATCTTCCAGAGCTCCCATGGTCATGAAGCCATCCTCGTCCCGCTCACACACAATGTTGAGGAAGTTTACCCACGACAGGATGTCTCTGACACTCAGGATGCAGCGTCGGCCGAAGTCCTGTCGGGTCAGCCACTCGATGAAGTCCAGCATCAGCTCAGCGATATCACCACCTGAAAGACCAAAGAAACCACACCAAGAACACTTTCTACATTAGCTAATTGTTTTATTTAATGATTATGTAATAATAATTATGTACGAGCTACAATGTGTCTCCAAACTGTCCAGGAACCAAAAAACTGAAGTATTTAATGTATAATATGAAACAAATCACAGCTTGTGAGTTGTGTGATAAGTTCTAATCAGGACAAGCTGCTGCAGCAAGTTTACCGTCAAGAGAGAGGCCTGAGCGCAGGTTGTGTTGGATGATCTGAACCAGGTCACTGTGGCTGTTGCTCTGAGGACACCAGATCTCTGTGAAACGGTTTCTGAGGGCAGGAGAGAGCTGTGCAGAAACAAACAAGCACAACAGTCAGACTGTATCTTCATTCAGTTCTGTTTGATTATCCCTAAAGGACATTCATACATTTTAAAAATCATGTTGAATCATTGGGACAAACATCCCACCTTTAAATTCAGTAGAATAAATTACATCTCTTTAGAAAAGTCAGCAGATTCCAGCTGTTTCTGCTGCCTTCATCCAAATTCTTTTTTATATACCTCCTTCTTGCCAAAGTCTCCTCCAGGGTTCATGGTGGCAACCAGACGGAAAGTAGCAGCTGCTCTGATCAGCTCAACGTCATCATTGTCCCCGCTACCCTTCTCTGCCAGCACGAGGGACTTCTCTGTCTCTAGAACACTGACAGCAAACACAACACACTGTCAGCAGCTCTTCTTAGGTTGCAGCTGTCAACAGGTGCACCAACAGCTTGAAGAGGGTCAGAGAAGGTGTGTTTTGTGGAGCAAAAAGTTTGATGTTTGATCATCAAATGCTTCTGCATACAGTATTTGTCTGACTGTTTTATACTCAAGAAACCATAATTGTGTCCTGAGAGCCCTAAATCTAAACTTAAATGAATACTTTGATACTTTTACCTTTTTTTTTATTAAATAATATAATGAAATGTTGTGCACATGTATCTACCTGTTGAGTCTCTCCAGCACTGAGTCATCTGCCAGGGAGATCTCATCCATGAGGAACACTCCTCCCTCCTTCATGGCAAGCACCAAGGGGCCATCATGCCACTGAAACAGCCTGCTGTCCTCACCATCAGTCTACACACACACACACACACACACACACACACACACACACACACACACACACACACACACACACACACACACACACACACACACACACACACACACAGTGTAAGTACAGCATCAGAGTAGTAGGTAGTAAATTTTATAGTTTTCTCATTTTTATATCCTCCCCCAATTAAACTGCATCAACCTGTCCACTCTCTGGAAACATTTGAAGGGGTAAATCATCATGTATGTAAATTAAGTTAGCAACAAATGGACTTGTTTCTATGCAATTAAATATGTCTGATGATTGTCATTCATTGGTTTGGTTCTGGATTGGTTCTGATGATATGTTTCAGGAATAATAAGGAGGAGTTAGACTCCTCTGACTATAGACCTGATACCACTGCAGACTAGTCAGTACCTGATGTGTGTGTCTGACAGGTCGCAGGCCTCCCAGGAAGTCGGACGTCTCCATGTGGAGGTGACAGTTGACTGAGAAAAACTTTTGTCCGGCCAAAGCAGCAAATAGCTGGCAGATTGTAGTCTTTCCACATCTGGTGAGGGAACACGATAACAAGCTCAGCATGATTAACATAACCACTGACAGAGTTCTTTAAGCTCTGTAACTTAAAGGAGCATTGTGTAGGACTTAGTGGCATCTAGCAGTGTAGTGACTGATTACAACTCCCTCACCTCACCCTCTCCTTTCTAGTATAAAGGAGAAACTATGGTGGCTATGAAATGCATAAAAAACGTAAAGTTTAATATCTAGAGGAAGTGTTCAGCAAAGTCAACAAGTTGCTGGTCTGCACAGAATGACATCTGAATCTTACCCAGTGTCTCCTACAAGCAGGACAGACTCGCCGAATCGAAGCGCCCGTCCTACCAGCACAGCTAGCCTCCTCATGCCGTGCGTCCACACCACATGTCGAAACTCTTCTGGGACTCCGGCGATGCTGTCGATGAAGGGACCTGCAATTCAGAGCATCAATGCACCATGATACTGTGTTCATCAGACAAGCTCGATGGTTCCATTCTCTCCTTTGATTTTGACTTTTGTCTGTTTACTATCAGCTCTGTGTTTAATCAAACCAACTAGGCAACAGTTTGCAAAGTCGGGACAAGATGCATGCACAAAAGAAAAGCCCATATTTGTGGTCAGAAGGAGAAACACACCTACTTTTAAACATGATGAAAGACGTGGATATCAACAGGTTTTTGAACATGCTTTGGTTTGCACTGGATACAATATATAATATGAGCCATAGGAAATACAGTTGTATGAAACAGGCACCCCTCTAAGATTTCATGATAATTTGCTCTAACTTTATAAAAGAAGATCACAGCAACAAGATTTGATTTCCTACAGAGATGTAGACATTTGCATTACATGGGGGCATCGAAACAACTCTCCACTGACCAAAAAACTAAGATAATTCATTATCATGAATTAGGAGAAGGGTACAAGAAATTATCAAGAAGGTTTGGACTGTCTGTCTCCACAGTCAGAAATGTGGTGCAGAAATGGAAGGCCACAAGAACAGTCCTTGTGAAGGAAAGATGTGGTAGGCCAAAAAAAATACTGGAAAGGCACAGGCGAAGGATGGTTAGAATGGTCACAGACAAGCCACAGACCACCTCCAGAGAACTACAAGAACATCTGGCTACTGATGGTGTAGTTGTTCATCGTTCCACAATCCAGCATACTTTGCACCAGGAAAAGCTCTTTGGAAGGCTGATGCGCAAAAAGCCTTTCCTGAGTGTTCATCACAAGAAGAGTCGCATGAGGTATGCAAAAGCACATCTGGACAAGCCAGAAGCATTTTGGAAAAAATATACTGTGGTCAGATGAGACTAAGATAGAGTTATTTGGTCAGAACAAGAGGAGGTATGCATGGCGAAAAAAACACACTGAATTCCATGAGAAGAACTTATTGCCTACTGTGAAATTTGGTGGAGGGTCCATCATGTTATGGGGCTGTGTGGCTAGCACAGGGACTGGAAACCTTGTTATAGTTGAGGGCCACATGAATTCCTCTCAGTATCAGCAGATTCTTGACAAGAATGTTCAAGAATCTGTCACAAAGTTGAAGCTACGCCGGGGTTGGATTTTTCAGCAGGACAATGATCCTAAGCACTGTTCAAAATCCACCAAGGAATTCATGCAGAAGCACAAGTACAATCTTCTGGAATGGCCATCCCAGTCCCCAGACCTTAACATCATTGAAAATGTATGGATTGATTTGAAGCAGGCTGTTTACGCACGGAAGCCAAGAAACCTGACTGAACTGGAGGCGTTTTGTATGGAGGAATGGGCCAAACTACCACCTGCCAGACTTCAGGGACTTGTCTGTGGCTATAGGGGGCGTCTACAGGCTGTTCTTGCAGCAAAAGGAGGCTCTACTAAATATTAATGGAATTATTTCTTTGGGGTTCCCAAATTTATGCACATGCCTATTTTTGTTTAAATACACATAAAAATGTTTCTGTTGGACCAATGAAAATGATTTCACTACTGAGATGTTTCTGTTTCCATAAGGTATAACATATGTTAAAATAAAGTTGCTGCTTCAAAAGCTCAGCAAGTGACAAACTGATGCAATGATTTTCCTAAGGGGTGCCCAAACTTTTTCATACAACTGTATGTCAAGTTAATCAGAGTATGCATGGCTTTGTAGGAATATTTAAAATAAGGGCAAAGACTGGAATATTTTTTAATACATTAGCAACCATGAGCTAATGGTCATACAAGATCAATTAAGACTGTAGCAGCAACATTTTTTATTGTATTGAACTGAGCAAGAGAGCTATTTATATTTTGTGATTTTAAGAGGACGTGTCACTCGTTCTTTTAAAAGTTACAAAGTCACTTTAAATATAAAGTAGGAGAGTGATCCAACATGCTGTTCCAAATGAAGGAAACTCTGACACTACAATGTGCTGTAAATTAAAGTGTTATGTTCCACTTACTGAACTGGCTGGTGACTTGTTTCTGAGAGAACAGGCTTTCAGGGTTCACTGTTCTCTTGAAGTGCTTCTCCAGGATGGACAGGATGATGGCCTCTTCCTCAGGTTTCCTCACTCGTCCTGCCAGCAGCATGTACCCTGATGAAGAACAAGACACCTTTATCTAAAGTTTCAGTGGTACATGGGTGTCTGTTCGCGATTTATCAGGGTCTGACAAGCCTCACCATCATCAGCCAAATGCTGCAGCCAGTCCTGAGAGGCCTCCGTCTGCTCCTCCAGCCTGTAACGGTCTGCCCAGCGGAACAGATCTCTGAGGGTGATGAAGCCGTGTTTCCCCGCAAACACAGAAGATCCCCTGCGTAAGGACTGGACGAAAACACGTTTCACAAGTGCAGTTAGGATCACCTGAGACAGGTAGGCCACGCATTGTGCTAAAACAACATACAAGAGTTCACAGTTACCTGAAGGTCTTGCATGACCTTGACCAGCTTGGTGCAGTAGGATGGAGGCAGGCTGCACCTCTGGTGGAGGATGGTCTCCAGCTCTCCGCTGGGCAGCTCATCAAAGTGCAGCTCCACAAAGCGGTTTCTGAAAGCTCTGGAGAGCACCTGGAGATCAGGTCGTAAAGATTACTCAGACTGTTCTACTTGTTTGACGGGTAGATGTAGAGTTAGATGACAGTTTATTATTTTCCCTAGACATTTAATAAAATCTGATACGATTCAACATTTAAGCCATGTTTGGTAAACTTCCTGTCTACTGTTAAATGTTTTCTATCAGGGAGAATCTTCTGTGTCGGTTCCTACATTCCCATTATTATTAATTTTCTGACACTAGCTACAGGACAAATTATCAAGAGACAGACAGTGCTCATGGTTATGTAGAATATAGATGCCACATAAGCTTTTTTTTCTTTAAGTTTTTGTCAAATTATTGTAATATACTTTTATTACTATGGCCAAATTAGTGGTAGTTAGCCAAAACTAAACTCAAAGTGAATATTTGTGCACACTCCACTCATTTAGCTGAATCCATAGATATGAATGGATTCTGCTCTGAAAGTTAACATTTTAAATTCTGGTGTGAGCCCTAAGAGTCCATTCAGTTCAGAGTTTATCTCCTTATCTCCTTAGTGTTCTACCTTTCTTCCACCATAGAGACCAGGGGGATTCTGGGTAGCAAAAAGCATGAATCTGGGGTGAGCCTTGATGACTTCCTGCGTCTCGGCCACAAAGAGCTCCCTGTTGTCGTCGAGTAGCCTGTTGAGAGCCTCCAGGACGTCAGTGGGGGCGAGGTTCAGCTCATCCAGGATGATCCAGTAGCCTTTCCTCATGGCGTCAATCAGAACGCCTGGAGCAGACAATACATATTAGTCTGTTCATACAACCCAAATACTGAGACTGTAAATACAAACTGTATCTCTACAGCTCAGAAGTAAAAGTTCTGTAAGGTTTTATTTTAATTTGTAGATTTCTCTGTGTTGAAATCATTCACATGTATCATTAGTTTTATGTATTGTCTAAATTCTTTTAGAAACATCTGTATGAGTTTCTCTACATAATGGTCAAATTCTGTCAGAAAATTTTGTTCTACTCATTCATTTATGTATTTCTTAACTGTACTTCTTCAATTCTGTACTTCTAAATTGATACTACTACTTGATACTGCTTTCACCTCACCTTCACTTAGAAGTTTGACATATCATATAATAGTAATATCATAATAAATATGAACAGGTTATTATGAGTGCTCGTACCCTCTTTGAACACCAGTTTGCCCCTGTCGTCCGATGAGTAGCAGCCGATGTACTCCTGGATGTCGGTGTGCTCGTGGTTGTTGATTCTCACACACTGGTTCCCGGTGGCTGCAGCCAGCCAGCGGATCAAACTGGTCTTCCCCACAGACGTCTCTCCCTGGATCAGCACCGGGTGAGTCCTGTGAGGCCAAATTATTAGAGAGAGTGAGTGATGTGACTCAGTCATATAGCAGCCATTATTGACAATAATGAAACCAGAACAGACAGTCTTATATTGCCTGTCATCCCCATACAAGTGATGGGTGTCAAAAATGAGCAAAAGAGTATAAAACTATACATTTCTTCCATTATTGGAAGAAACTTCTTGTGTCACACTGGACTCTAACCAGTCTCCTGTGTGAGGAGTGGAAAAGTCCTGTGACGTGTGACTAGAGAGCAGAGTGGAGCATTCAGCAGGTGATATCCTGATATTCTGATACTGATATGAACACGTCAAGATACTTTTGTGTACATTTGAATTCAATTTAAGGGAAATATTATAATATAATACTGTACTGTGATGTTGGGTGATGAAGTCTGACTCACAATCTGTGTACCACTTCACCCATAAGGCATTAAACGTGGATGAAGGCAGGGCTCTGTGTCATAACCCATCAAGTTCTCCCACCCCAGTGATGGAAATAACTAGTGCTCCATCTAAAAACTATTTCAGAGTTCAGACTGTTCCTAACAGAAGTCATACAGGGACATAAAAGCCAATCACTTCCTGCTCAGCAGGTCTTCGACTGCGGGGGAGTTCAGTCCAACCATATTTTTGTCCTGATGCTCTCTGATGCATTCTTTCCTAAAGGGCCAGAATCAGCTCTGGAAAAAAATTAACGTCTAGACATTTATGGATGAACTCATTGATTTCAGGGGAAAATCATGTGCAGGGGGGCAGTCGGCCTGGGCAACAGTTTTCCTACCCTGCAGATACCACTCTGGCAAGGTCGCGGAGGTTGAGTTTGACTGAGGCGGTGAGGATGTAGCTGGGGTCCAGGGCTGCCTCCATCTCCCCCTGGGAGACCCAGTAGCCCTCCACCTCCACACATTGGTGGCCTGAGGGTGCCGGGATGGGCTGCAGGTAACAAAACAAAATGTCTGTGCATTTAAAACTATTTATCTAAAAGGTTCTGTGGTACTGAAGTGCTGCTGAATATGAAATCGTTTTAGCTATCTGTGTTTCAGCAGAGTTTTACTAATAATTGGTGTGAAAACTGAAATTGTAAACACAGAAATCAGCCAGAACAGCATAAACTAGACTGGTAGTTTCAACCCAAAACCAATAATATGGACTTCAAAAACTCAGATTAGACAAACTCTAAATATCACCATGATTTCCTGAACACAACTCAAGCATGCACATTCTATTCACACATTTCTGTTGATTCTTTGTTTAATCTAAAATTTTTAAACAAAAAATGAAGGGATTATGCTCTTTCAGCTGCATAATGACCTTTAATGTGAAACATCTATGCAGGAAGTTTCTGTGATAATAGTTTAACAGCAAACAAACAATAGATTGAAAAAAATGTAATGAATGTGTTAAAAGAGAAACTTCAAACAATGAAGGAAAACATCTGCATCTCTGTTCATTAGAGGTAAAGGCTCTGGTCCCTATCTGAGTTACTAATGTTACTATTTTTAAAAGAAGATGTGTTTAAGATGTGCTCAATAGAGAGACTAGCTCTCAGAATGTCTTACTTGTTTGAGACACTTGGTGTTTCCCATCAGGATGTGCTGACACACCAGTTTCTGGACCAGAGGGTGGGAACTTCTGTCCAACTGAGTCAGGAAGCTCAGGCAGAAACCCTGCAACCATGAACCAGAGAGACAGTCAACTTAGAATACAAGCAGGTGATGTGATAGAAACGATCTCACAATGTAAGAGTCAAAATAATCTGAACTCCAAACTTCTTTCTACAGCCACCTATAACAACCTCTTAGCAAAAAAAGGGTGACACTAAACCAAAACTATGTTTCAATATCACACAGCATCACGTGGTAAATGAGACAGTCTTTTGGATTTCGGTGGACTGACTCTTTACAGAGATTATTCCTTTCTAGCCTCCTACCTCGTAGAGTGAGCGCTGAACGCTCTTGCAGGGATTTGCCGCCACGTACTTCAGCGCCCTGCACAGAGTACGCAAGCTGTAGTGGGGTTTGTGGCCCGTCCCATCCACCAGATGTGAGTTGGCCTCCTTTCGTACTGCTAGGTAAAAACTGCACACACAGTGAGGTTTAGGTTTGAGCAGAGTTGAAGAGGATTGACGTGTTAAGTACCTTGTCACCAAAACCTATGCCTTTACCCTTTGATAGTATAGTAACCTTTAATAGTACTTTAACAATAAAGAAAACAGAATATTCATGTTTAATTCTTTCATAAAAGCCTGAGATATCTTATGACAGATAGTGTTGTATTAACATCTTTATTACTTTATCTTCCTCCATTTGATTGTCAATGGAACTTTAGTATCTTTTTAGAATATGCAAGTTAAACAAATAAAAACACAGATGAAGTTCTTTTTTTAAACCCAAAAGCCACGCAGAAGAGGTGGCATTACTTTTATTCAGCCCTGAGTCGTGCCTCTCAGGCTGCAAACAGCCTCAATAAGCTGCTGTAATCAGATCGATGTTTAGTGTAACTGAATGGGTGTATAAAATGTGATAACTGGATCAGACCTGCTGCATCATTATATAAAAGCAAACCTTATGATGCCACTGATGACACTCCTGTGTGGATTCAAGCCCTTGAGGTAGTCTGAAACCAGAATCCGCAGGTCTCCTTCATTCTCCAGCTCTTCCACATACAGCTCGGTAAACCTGGGAGACAAACACACACACACACACACACACACACACACACACAAATACAGGGAGAACTGTATTATTGCTAAGTTTAATTATTTATTTTCCTTTTTAACATCTTAACTTGTCATTGTTAGGCTAATGAGATAAAGACGTTCACTTTGGCTTCACTCTCACCTGTTTCTGAGGCCCAGAGGCAGGTTTCTCTTGCCCACATCAGTAGCTGGGTTCATGCAGGCAAAGAGCCGGAAGTCTGGATGGCGTACCAGGGGCTCTAGGATCAAAAAACACAACTATATTAGCAACAATGCCAGGAATACATGGTAAATGGTAAAATAACTGTACTTATATAGAGCTGTCTAGTCTTCAAAGCACTTTTAAACTACATATCTCACCCATTCACACACATTCATACACTTCATGGCACTGTCTGCCATGCAAGGTGCCAGCAGTTTTAGGAGCTAACCATTCATACGCATAACACTGATACTAATCCAAGCCAATCAGTGTGGAGGTCACGTTAGATCAAGCATCTGGTCAAAAACGTTAGCACATCTAGAAGTTCAGCAGATCTAGCTAACACCTATTAATTTAGTGCTTTGGTGCTGTGTTGGCATAAAGGCTGGAATGTGGATCAGGATCAGAAGTATTCTCGCAGTACTTAACTGCAGTTTTTCAGTTGATGGTGTATGTTTGCTGTGTCATGTCAGCCTTAAGCTTCTCAATTTAATATCTTTGAATCGGGACTTCAAGTATTTGGATCAAGTAACTCCAGCAAAGGTAGTAGCTACACGTGTGATTATATTTTGTTTTAACATTTCAACATGAACATTGCTGCTTGTCTCAATTTGGGGTTTTATCTACATGTTGTAAACATTGCCAATTAAAAGAACCAATAAGAGATTCTAAAGGGCTTGATAAGCAGACAAAGTACTGAGTTTAGCCTTGATGAAATGCTTTCAAACCCAAACCCTACTGTATGGCTGTTATCAGTCCTCACCTGTGTCTCCTCGGTCCAGAAGGACCAGAGATCCAGCACTGCCCTCCAGAAGTCCACTCAAACACTCCAGGGTCTCTGCTGCTGCCAGGTTGATCTCATCCAGCAGGATCCAGTGGCCCTTCTTTACTGCCTGAGCTAATGTTCCCTACAGAGGAACACACAGAGGTGAGAGCTGCTCCACCAGGAATAAAGATCAGCTCATAGTCTATACTAGGCTACAAGGGCGCCTTTTAACACTTTTCAAGGTCTTTACCTCCACAAAGGCGAAGACCATGGCTGTCTCACAGGCTCGGATCTGCTGCTGGGTCTGGCTCAGCTTGGCAGCCAAAGCCTCCCACTGCTCCTGCAGCAGGGCAGCTGCACAAAGCACAGAGAAGTATTAGTCTTTCATTGTGCTACAGTGGCCAGTATACTCACTCTTTCTAGTACACTACCATTTGATTTCTCCTGCAGCTCCTGAGTCACAGCAGACTTGCACACATGGTCCATGAGTTTGAGCAGATCCTGCCAGCGCTTCCCCCTGAAGCAGGTCTGCACGTGACCCAGGAAGGTCAGGTTCTGCTTCCTCGAGTATGTCTGGGAGAACAGGTCCTCGAAGGCCTCCCGCAGTGGGAGCAAGATCTGCTTGTGGTCAACTGGCTTGTACCTTTAGATTAGACAGAAAATAATATAGTTTTGCCCCAAAACAAAATGTCAGGACCACTTTGCACTTGTTTGGCGCTATTCTGGAATTTGAAAAATATTTTGGGAGTTTGTGGAATATCAGGGCTGAAAGGAAGTGAAGCATGGATTACTTGCTCCACTCAGCAGCTGCAGCAGCTCTCACAGACTTGACTGTGATGAATATGATGCCATGATAGGGCTTTTGAGGGCACCTCTGTTGCATCACAAACAGTTTTTTTTTCATCAAAACGACAGATGGTATTTGATGTTGCCAAGACGTGACATTTGGAAGTGATGGGAAAGGTTACTCTTACATTCATTTTATTTAGGTACAATTTGTGTGTCACTCACCCTCCAAGCAGGTCGGCAGTGTCACTCTGCTGGTTCATGTTTACGACTCGTAACCTGTGTCCTGGATTGAGCACACAACACAGAGTACTTGAATCAGGAGTGGTACGTGGACTGTGTTTTATCAAAAACACTAAACAACATGTGCACAGGACAATGGACGACCCACTCTACCTGCTGAGCCACAGCCCTGCTGCGTTCTGGCACTCACCTGTAACTCTGGCCAGGTGTTGGACCGTGGAGGTCTTTCCAGTTCCTGTCTCTCCCACCAGAAGAACAGGCTCCCCTTTAGCCACACACACTGCCAGCTGTTCCAGCAGCACAGCAGAGGGACGAGTGGCAGCAAATGTCTGGTTCTCCCTGTTCATGGAAAGAGAAAGCACATTTAATGATCACACATTCAGGCTTATTCTTTGTATGTAGATACTGGTGTCACTGGAATCTAGCCCCCCTTAACCATAAATGACTTATTAGTTAGTTATTAGTTAAAATACTTATATCCTATAAAAGGTTACACCTCTTAGTCTCCCGTGTAAACATTTAATTAACTGAATGCTTAGAGAATATTGTCATTAACCCTTACCTCATAAAACATGATGACAATCATAAAGATTCCTTAAAGACTCCTTAATGTTTACAATTTGTCATGTTATGTTTATGATAATGTCATGTCAATCTTATGCACATCCCTTCAAATAAAGTTTTAACAAACTGTTTTAATCTCAAGATCACATATTAAATATTTACCATTAAAATATATAATAGTATATTATAAGAACATTTTAGTTTTCACAAGAAAACAAAAAGATCTTTTGCATAACATTTATGTCAAAATATTAGATCTGAGCATTTGAACATTTTACAGTTCAGAATTGTTGTCAGTGATACAAATTTGCAATGAAGACACAACAAGTTTCTAAATTGCCAAAAGAATCGTTACTAGGGTGGAGGCAGATATCTCAAAACTATAAATTAATATAGTTTCATAATTAACTTTTGTTGAACAGCATGGACTATAATCAAAAGTGGCAAATGTGGGATATTGTACATTGGTACAAGTTTTAAATATAGTGTAACGGTTGCACAAGTAGGGTCGAGCTAAACAAGTTAATGAGCAATATTTATCTACCATCGGCCAAAATGACCTGACTTGACCTGACGAATACAAACCAGACCAAATGAGGCGGTAGCAGCAAAAACCAAGTCTGTCTGTTTTATTTCTTATAATGAAACTTTTGATTTTTAAGAGACAGATGTATTCTTCTTTCAAAAGTTACATCTCACTTACTTTACTACCTGACACTGTGAGCTATAACAGTTTTAAACGTCAAAAGTCTAAAGTCAATGTGCCTTGTTATTGTTATTGTACAAAATAACACCATCAGGTTACATTAAATGTGCTACCACATGACATACTGCACACACACTAATCTCAGTTTCTGCATGCCTTCCTTGTTTTCAGTCTAAAGTTTGACACCCGTTCATATTAGCTTTGTGAAAGAATCAATGTGAATATTTTGGCACGTCCTCACGGTCGATGATGAGTTTGTTTACCGTAATGTAGTTTGAAATCAATTCAATGTTTATTCAATTTACCAGCAGGGAGGGGGTCTTTTGGTTCTATCAGTAGGTGAATATCGGCACAGCAACTAGCTGATGCATATATGGTGTAAAGAGAGGTCAAAGGGGGCGGATGGGCAGGATGTCCCACTTACACACTCAGCTGCACCGCTTCAGTCTGCTTTCGACCCAGAGTCACTCTGCCCACCGCCGCCTCCAGCTCGCTCAGCATGATGCCGGGCTGATACATCTGACAGAAGTGCTGGGCCTGGAGACAAACAGAGGCCAGGAATCAAGATTACAACATGGATTTTTGTATAAAATGTAGATAAACATGCAGGTCTCATCATACTGTATCAGAAACACTGTTTTCTTCATTTTAAATCAAACAAAACCTTAAATGTCTGTGTTAAATGTTACCTTCTCTTTGGAGATGTTGAGTTTGCTTCCAATGATCTCGGCCATTCGCAGTCGACTTTCAGGACGAGACAGCATGGCTGTGAAGCAGTCGAGAGCCTGACAAAGAAAAGACCAGGAAAAAGGATCCATCAATAAAAACTATACATGCTGAGTCACCACAATTTCTCTAATTAGAGCATTACACAGCTACACACACAAAACATATTTTTATTTTCAAATTCAGGAGAGGACATTCCAGTCCAGTATGACTGAGCAGCACGAAACTAAACACAACTAAATGTGTGGCAAAGATACAGTACATACTGTATGTCTGGATTTGCTTACTGACCTCTTGGAAGACATGTTGTGCTGTGGCTGATGAGGTGCTGTCAAAGTTAACGCTGATCCGCTCACACCATTTCAGCAGGTCCCTGTGGAATCATAATGATGGCAGGGCGGTTATTAGACGGAATCGGACACGCCAAGATGGCAACGGCCCGAGTCGCCACACTCTGAGTATCGTAGTGACTTTTCATAAACATGTGGGTGACGTCATAAAGTCATTTTTATTTCTACAGTCTATGATAGAAACATATTGAGGCCTATCAGATGTGGAAGAGTTGAATTAAACAAACATGTAATGATCCGAGAACAGACAGTTGATATCATCAATAGCTTTGGTATAATATGAAATAGTGACAGGTAAAACATAAATAAGCATGAATGAGGAATGAATTTAATCTCCTTCTCCTCCTTCAATAACATGAAACATGATGACCTATACAAACACATGAGCATCACAGGCGGAGCTATAAAGTTAATTACATTGATCCATGAATAGCATATGTAATATTGAAGTGCAGAGCATGGAAACTACCAACACATTGATCCATAGCTGAATCATCACCAGCACACTTCTATGGACCACAATGAAAGTGTACGGAAACATCAAAAAGCACTGGGGTAGATGGGTAATGTCTCTAAGTGAGGAGGTGTTTTTAAAATGTCCCAGCAGGACCTGTCGGTTCTGTGACTCCAGTCCCTCGTCAGAGGACAGTCCAATCAATAATCTATCGAACTGCAGCAGCTAGTGGAAAGCTAATTAAAGTTGCGGAGGCTGCCGCGACAGACGGGCTGGTAGTTTTGATTGGGGGGAAACCTGACAGATGTACAACCAAAAGGGGGGTAAAGCTTTCTATGTTTGCCCCCGCTGATGATGACTGTCAGGACAACGGACTGCTGTTTGAGAGTTACGGCACAGAGAGGCCAGATACCAGGGCTGGAATATCATCAAGGTCATGGCCACAGTGCCCCCTCAGTTTGACCTTATGCTCAACAAAAGATGCCCCTCACTATGCCCTGCGGCCACAGTGACCTTGATGCCCCCGCCCACACTGCCTCCATGATGTTCTCCTCCGCCTCTTGCCTATCAATACAGTTTTTATACACCAGTGTCTTTTGTTGAGATTCTGAATTTTTATTGGGCGTCAAGTGAAACTCTGCACACATAACAGCAGTGGGTTTGATTTTGAGCCTGGTATGAACCGGGTTATTAATGACAATAGTTTGAGAAAATCTAGCACTGTCAACCAGGACACTGAATCAAACTCATCTTGATGTTAATGAGAAGAAAGGGTCAACTTGCCAACGAAATAAAAGACAGATACTGCGTTGACTTACAGTAGCTGACCCAGTGGTCTAAGAAGTGGTACGTGTCTATAGAGTATTATAGCCTAAAGTCTATTTTCTATATTTGTAACACTGATGTTAAGAAATGCAACATTAACTAACGCATAAAGCTGGAATCACCCAAAAGAAGCCAATATGGTCCAACGAGCCCGAGAACACACACTACAACTCCAAACATGTGTTGTTCCTTGTTCCTGATTGGCTCCAGTCTATGAGGCATGGCTGTCATGGCCTTCTAGCTTCTATTCAGTCTGGCCTTTACGTAGTATTCTATTATTTAGATGTATTTATTATCATCATTACTATTTATTTTATTCTACTTCATTTTTTCACTACAATGATCTTATTGTCATTTGTCTTGCATGTATTATTTTTGTTGTTGTCTTTTCAGTTTACCTTTGTTTGTTTTGGTTTGCATTAGTCTCTAAATCCTTTAACATCCCATGTTTTGTTAGTTGTTGTAAAGCACTTTGAATTGCATTTTTTTAAAATGTGCTACATAAATATAAATAAAGTTTGATAGATAGATAATGTCCTGAAATCACTATCTTCAAACAAAACATCAGTTTATTTCATTAAAATAGCAGACAGAGGTAAAGGGAGAGTGCAGAAAGCAGCGAGCTGGGCCTCACCTCAGTGACAGGGCTCTCCCCTCCAGCGGTGTGCCGTTGTCCTCAGACTTGTGCTGCTGGCTGCCATCAGGCGCCTGGATGCTGCTCATGTCCAGGTCAGAGTGTCTCTCCCCGGTGAGCTGGCAGTAGATATCCAGGAGACGATCTGACACCACAGTCAGCCGAGGATACCTGCTGATGAGCACCTGTTGACAGAGACAGAGGGTAACAGAGACAGATGTCACCAAACTCTATGGACTAAAAATAATGAAAACAAAGACAAACCTTTTGTAGCTGACCGGCTAAACCGGCTAAACAAAACCATGAGAGAAGGTGATCTAATGAGGAACAACACTCACCTTCTTCAGCTCTTCTCGTGTCATGTTGCCCATCTGCAGCTTGGTCCAGTATTTGTCCAGCAGCGCTGCATGAGAATTCTGTGGTTTGTGCCAACTGCCACCACTGTAGTACATCCTGTGATACACAAGCATACGCATGTCTGACAACTTGTCATGGCCACTTCATGCAGTGACTGGCTGGAGGAACTTCTGATGTTCTCTTTGCTTCATTGATCACACAACACAAAGTCAAGAGAATGACTTCTATACAATCATG
Organism: Argyrosomus regius; assembly: GCA_946959425.1. Taxonomy (NCBI): domain Eukaryota; kingdom Metazoa; phylum Chordata; class Actinopteri; family Sciaenidae; genus Argyrosomus; species Argyrosomus regius. The sequence continues at coordinate 21,768,380 of OX336901.1, forward strand.
ACATGTTCAGACTCAAAGATAATCAGGTTCCTGTCAAAAGTCTGTAATAATCACATCCATACTGTGCATATAAACACTCTGAATGTAAACTAGGACAGTCAATCTGCTGTTGAAGAAGTACATCTAGAATCTGATGATGTTTTTACCTTCTTGTTGCAAAGAACTGAAATCCAGGAGCGACATCGATGCAATCCTCCCGTCCTGGGATCATCAGCTTTTTATTCTCCATCAAAGGGAGGAGCACAGATATCTAAAAAAAGAACATCTCGGTCCAGTCGTGGTTTGTGGACATGGTATGTTCACAACAAAAGGTCTAACATTAAGAAGGTTTAGTACTAAAAATCATCTCTATAGTAAGGATGTGTTCAGAAAATGTGTTGGTGCTAGCCCTGGCTGGTCTAGGCCTGATCCTAGACTGTTTGAACTCACCACATCCAGAGGTGCATGGTCGATGTCTTCCAAAAGGATCCACTGGCCTTTAGACACAGCTTGTGTCAGCGTTCCCGGCTGCCACACAAACTTCCCTGGTATGTCAGTACAGCGGTACATCCCGAGCAGCATCTGTGAAACAAACCAAACTTATTCACAAACTTTCAGCTTCCCTCCCTCCTAAATGCTCACGTCTTCACACCTCCAGTTTGTAACGCAGGCTTTCTGTTAAAAATGTTAAGATTATAGCCGAGCATACATAACCCGGGTGGCATCACTGTGACATCATCAGGGTTATTCTTTTTTAAACACACAGCACCCTGGGTTCAACTCCAACCCACCGTCCTTTGCTGCATAAAAATGTTTCAATGAATTCCATGCTCTCTCACCTTGCTATCAGTTTGATCCCCGAGCTGGACCTTGAGGATCTCCGTGGCTTTTGTATGTCCCGTGACAGCAGCCATGAACTCTACCAGGGCAGTTTTACCACACCCAATAGGGCCCTCAAGCAGCACAGGCTTCTGGGAAGCCACAGCCAATGCCAGTCTTCTCAGATTACGGCAGGTTGAGTCCACCAGCACCAGGTCTTTTTGGTTCATCTGCAAACAGAGATCAACAATGTGACCAAAAAGATCAGCGGCAGCGACTGTTTCATGTGACAAACCAAAAGGGTACGTACATTTTCAGCCTGTCTAGGAACTATCCTAGGCAAGACGACACCACAGACTGCTACAACATTCTGGGACAGGTCCTCTGATACCACCTGGCCCCTGGTAAACTTATTAGCTTTCTCCTGGCGCCACATCACAGAGCCCTGATTGGTTAACACCAGAGCTTTTTCTACCTCCAGCTGCTGAGTTTCTTCCAAAGCTCTAAACAAAGAACAGAGAAAAAGACAAGTTAGTACTAGACCAATTTCAAGTTTTACTCATTCATTCCACACACAGAAATATGAAATATGTACATGAATGTATAATGAACTGTACTGAAAAAGTGCAGTTTGAGTGGCATTACTAATATATTTCAAGAGTAGCATTAAAACTAAAATAAAATCCATAATATTCAGTCCTAGATATAACAACAGATAAAAGAGAAACAACATGGACTTACTTAATTTTCATAAGCAGGATCTCATCACTTGAGAGCACCTTTCTCAGAAAGATGCTTTTCTGATTATCAGTCATATGAGAGACCAGTGCTAAACAATGAGCAGTGTACCTGTTGGAGACAAAAAACAGCAGTGTGTTTAATTTGGAGGGCAGACAAGCAGAATTATTTATTTAGCTTGTTAGCTAACAATGCTATCTGGTTAGTAACAAAATGTGCTTCAAAGTTTAAACTTAGCAATGCTAAGCTATTAGCAATGCTAGCGAAAGCTAGCCAGTAGACACTTTTAACATTTAACAGAAATATTAAATTAGCATGCTACACATTAACTTCACTACCTTCCCACCAATTTAGCTGTACACTACAAAGTCAGCTAGTGAAAACTAGCGTTGCTAATAGCTAGCAGACACTTTTAACATTAATATTAAATTAAATTAGCGTGCTACAAGTTAACTTGGCTACCCTGAGCTGCCAAACTGAACTAGCGAAAAAACTAGCATTGCTAATAGCTCGTAGACACTTTTAACATCAATACTTGTAATATTTAACAGAAATATTAATTTAGCATGCTACACATTTAATTCAATTAAATTTTATTTATATAGCGCCATATCATAACAAAAGTTATCTCATGACACTTTCCATACAGAGCAGGTCTAGACCGTACTCTTTATAATATTTACTTTACTAATATTTTACTTAACTAACCTTCAACTTAGCTGTACTGCCAAGTTACTATAACTAGTGAAAACTGACAGACACTTCTAACATTAATATTAAATTACATTGGGGGCTACACATCGACTTCCCTATTCCTCATGTTAGCTGTACATTGCCAAATAAACTAGTAAAAATGAGCATTACTAGTAATATTTGCAGTAAATGGGCTGATACCACACACAGGTACAAGCTGATACCACACACAGGTACGGTATCATATACGGATCAATAATACTCTATTTGGATTTCCACCAATGAAACCAGCTGTGCTTAACGATTCGTTATCCTAATGGCCCATAACACCTGTTTGGGGTCTAACGAGGAAGCAGGTACGTACCCTCGAACCATGATGTCGCTGGTGAGCAGCTGCGATACGCAGGGACTCCAGTCCCAGAGAATCCGAAACTTGGCACAGTCACTCTGAAGGAAACGTAGGGTGGCACCCATGAGGTCACGTAGCTTCATCCTCCTGGGGCCGTACTGAACAGCTGATGACTCTTCACTGGTGAAGAAGAGCCTCTGAAACACTGGGGGGGCATCGTTGAAGTACCTTGCGGCAAACCTTATGAGACAAAAGTAGAAAATGAGTCGTGGTGGAATGCGGCCTGGAACAATGCCAGCTTTGGTTCTTGCATCAGTGTCTGTTTGAGTGCAGGACAATCTGCTATTTTGGAGTTTGTTTGGCACAGAATGTCAGGACTTCAGGCTCTTTTTCACCAATCTAGACAATTTTTTTGTGTCTCGTAAGTCCATGACTGCATCAAAACAGGCAACCATGAGGAACCCCAGGTTCACTGTTTGTACCATAGAACCATGACATCAACTGAACAGTGAAGAGTGCTGCACTGTCGGTTAAAGGAGAAGTTCAGCACTCATGTATGTGTTCAGTACAGAGCAGGACTGTTCCTGTCAACAAAAAAACTGAAAGGATGTGGCTAACATCCAGCCAGGCTCTGCCCATGGTTGAAGTTGGTGGGTGTTTATCAACACCTCCAACACTCATGCTGTATCCCATTGGTTGAATTCTTGCATGCACAGAGATGATTTGTCTTTTTTTACATTTTTACGCTAAGCTAGTCCAACTGTGTCTTGACTCAACATTTGTAGCACACAAAAATTAAATTGAAGTATGTAACAGCCAGAGAGTATCCTGAAGTTCCTGTGCGCACTCTGGAAAATGAATTGAATAATGTTATTTTGGAAATCACAGCTTTTTAAATAGCAGATTCAAGAGGTTTTCAAAGAGTTTCCAGGCCCAAATTCTTCAATTTCAAGCACACAACACTATAAGGTTCATTACTGTTACAACACTGAGAATTATTATAATCAGTACTAGAGGCTTGGATGCCTGAACAATTATCAATTGTGCTATATTTAATGAAACATATAAATTCAAGTAGTTACAATGACCCGTGTCTATTTATGTTTGTTTTCAAAAACTTTCAAGGCTTTGGTTTTCTCCTCTCAAATTCAGGATTTCAAGGACCCGTGGGAACAACGGATGAAAAATGTTGAACTATACCTTTAATCTGTGCTAAACACTAGTTGTAATGCCTTTATTATAGCTTTATTACTTTGAATCAGATCATGCTAACACCACATCTTTGTCTGAGGGCCCGCACCCAAGTGAATCCACCCTGAGCCCTGATGCAGCACCCCAGGTCAGCACCAGCACCTTTACAGGCTCAGGTGAAGAGAGGGGACCTTTCTGATGCCCGCTGTAAAGAAAACAGAGCCCACTTACGCCTGTGCATCAGGACTGACGCCGAGCAGTTTGCTGAGGGCCACACACAGGCGCTCGTGGAGGTCATGGTTTATCCTTCCACCGGCTTTGACCCTCTCTGCGTTCCGCTCCAACAGGTCCAGGACCAGCGGCCGAAGGTGTCGAGCAATCAGCAGAGTGTAGTCCTTCTCCAGCAGCAGCTGAGCCAAATACTCCAGAATACACTGCCTGTCCTGCTGGCTCCATATCTGAGAAGAGATCATATGGCAGGAAGGTGCCAATTGAAATATTGATTGGTTGAAAAAGCCACACATAAATCAATAATTCATGAAAATATTCACATCCTAGACGTTACCAAGGCAGCAGGATAGTTTTAATGACACAACGTGCGCTGAAATCATGTCATGTGTACAGTGATCACTGACATGTGAAGGGCTTGTTACTGCATGCTGCATACAGGACACGTTGAGTCAAAAAACAGTCCAGACACGTGATTTGACTCCACACGTGTCCGGAGCGAGCAGATCTTACCTGTTTGGACAGATATTGGCTCAGTTCGTTGTGACTTTTGTCAACATGTCTGGATATGGTGCCCAGTGATGACAGGCTCAGTTCTAAATTTTCCATCGTATCATTTGTCGCCTCTGGAGGAGCGATCTACGACGAAAACAAGCCCGCGCGCTCTCCGAACACGTACGATGTCTTACTGTAATTAAAACAAACTATGAGGTTCATCACGCGTCCGCCTGTCTCAGGCTGTATCACAACACACAAGCACGTTCCCGTCACTGGTGTTAAAATCCTGTCCACATGTGAGTGAAGCACAAGTCTTTCCGGGTCGGCTTCCCCCTCCCCTCCCCTACACCAGGCGTCTCGTGGTGATGACGCGCGCGGACAGTGACGCCGGCTCAGTGCAACTCTCTCTCTCCGCGAGTGGAGCAACTTTGGCTCCGGCTAACCGCCACATCTCCCGCCGTTTAACGCCTTTATGCATGTCAGCCGGCCGTGGAGGAATATGAACCGCAGGAGAGGACCGTAAGTGGCCAAACAGCCGCGCTCTTTTCGGGGTCTGACTCCTGTTTGTGAATATTTTTCTTTTGAAACCGAGCAGCTACGAGAGCACGCCCTCACTGACAGACCGCGGGAAAATGTCGTTACTTCCTGTGCAGTGAAGTCTTGGCGCGACATTACGGTTGTAAACAACAGAGAGAGGACACGAAACAACACGACAACACGTAAGTCCGAGAATTCATGGTTAGCTTACTTTAATATACTTTTTATGAATGTCTGCTCGCTGCGTAGCGTTCATATTAGCATCCATAACTCAGCTAATGAGCACACCTTCCTCACGGGACAGTGTGAAACAGTAACTTGGCGGTTACATTGAGTCTGCAGTGATTTAACTGACCCAAACCTGTTTATTAACAATAATGAAATAACTAGCGAGGACAAAATACAACATTTGACGACAGAAACAATCACTGATGTGTTTCTCGGCTGTTAAACTTGTGTGAGTATCTTAGTGACGGATGTAGATTAGTTTAAGCGTCAAAGTGTACCGTTAGCTTCTGATAACGTCCATCAGATAATAAATGTGACGTTGAACGCTGGTAAACAGAGTGAAGTTATGTTTGCCCTTTATTCCGGATCACCTGCTACATGTCAGGAGAACCTGAGGAGAGTTTTAGGACGGGACAACCGGAGCTGACTTCCAGTAATGTTAACGTTAGCCTCAGTCTGAGCTCAGAGAGTCAAATATCAGGTTAAAATCAGGCAGAAAGTTTGAAATGAAGCAGCCACAGCTCATTTAAAAGTTCACAGTTTGACCTGTGTCATAGTGAAGATGTCTCTGTGTCTGTCTGCCCTGCTCTGTTAGTGGCTTTGTTCTTTGCTGTCTTCTTTGTTTGGACAGATGTGAACAAAAGAGGTCAAGCTAGACCACCATATTAATGCTAACAGCCTGATTAGCCTCAGTCTGTCCACTAATGCTAATAACACCTACATTGTGTTAACCTCAGTGTATTTCTGATTGTACATCATCTGTGGGAGTGAGCTACATGGATCCATCACAGAATATGCTGGTTTACATCGCTATATTCTGCTCAGAAGCTGAATAAAAGAACAATACAGAAATATATTTTTGACACGTCCATGATGTGGTCCATTATTACAGTGATGTGAAGGTAGAGGTGTCCTCAGTGACGTGAAGTGATCCTTAGTATCCTTTTCTACCTGACATCATTCAGTTTGTAACCTGACCTCTCTGTTAAAATGTGTATGTGCTCTTGCCGTGTTTCCAATGTTAACGGTTCATCTTCAGCCTGTATGAAGTGTGTTTTGTTTTGTAGACTGGCAATAACTACTGATTGTTTTCAGGAGGTCCTTTAGAAACTGAGCCACATACCTGGAATAATGGAGAACATTGACATGAATGATGCTTCTGGCCGTAAGTATAAGGCTATTACATTTAAACACACTGTTACACTTATGTTTATTTAGCGGTATTTAGTAATTAGTATTCTGGTGAATTCTAGTCTGTAATATGGTGATTTTAGCATATGATATATAGTGTCGATGCCCTAATGCTATAATGCCCTATATAATATTATAGTACCTTTTAAAAGAAAAAAGGAACAAAAAATGTAGCTGTGTCCAGAGCACATGGGAGTGATTTTGGACACTGCCATAATTTATAGTTAAGACTTGTGAGGAAAACAGAGTTGATTATAGAGGAACACAAATGATGAGATTCGTTTCTAATAATATCCACAGTCTTGGTACCTGATGCCAATGAAGATTCTTTGGATATCTACGACGGTCTGGATGTCTGTTCGAGCAGCACTGCAGGTAAAAGTCCTTTTTGCAATAGTTTCACTTTGGACTGCTGTAACAATTATACATTATAATAATAATAATAATAATCTAATTGTATTTGCGTGCAGGGAAAACCGTCCAGGACAGGTTTCTTTGTCCAAGGTTGATGCTTTATAATGACTATATATACATATATAACTCATGTCTTGTCTTGTTTATCACAGAGAAGTCTCCTCCGAATGCTTCTCAGCTGAAAGAGTCGATGGACCTTTATGAAGAAATCGTCACAGAGGAACAGCAGAGCAGAGAGTCAACGTACCTTGAGGTGAGCTGCCATGCACGCCGCACCTCTATTATTACGCCTCTTGTGTGCGATGAGGCAGTTTTTACTCTGCAGCCTCATTTTAAAGCAGGATGTTTTGCTGGTTGGATAATGTGGTACAAACATGCATACACGGTTTATTATAGTAAGTGTAGGGTTTCTACTGTGTTATGTCAGTAAAGGATAGTATATGATCAGGGTGGGAAGTCACTCAGACTGAGACATCTCATGTCATGAATCAGATCAGTTAGTAGACAGTGGTCTGAACTAAAGCCATATACTGACCTCTGCTCTTTGCCCTGAAGGCTAATGTTTTATTTTTTATAATTGTATTCCATTTTAGGATGTCAGCTTTCTCTATTATAGGCTCACCTCTGCTTTAAAGTACTGCAGGAGCTGTCCATGTTGCATTTCAGGTGTCAAAGGTGCTTGAACAGGGCCGGGTTTAATGCAGGTTGTACACAAAAGAATCTTAACACTGGCTCTTCTTCGTAGCTTTGTACGAGCTCTGCACTGCGCTGCATCTCACCACCTTCATCAGCAAACAGAGCTCAGGTGTCTTCACATGACCAAAAGCTTCACACTTAGGACCACTTGTGACCTAAGTGTGAAGCTTTTTGTGTGTGCTTTCTCTATATGAGGGAGGCATTGTTTAGGTGAGATTCAGGCTGGAAACAGTCCTCTGTTAACAAATGTTAAAGGTGTAAAGGTAAAGACCCCCGCTCAGTCGACACTCGAGGGGTTTCGTTTTGTAAATGCAAAACTTCTGATCAGTTTTTGGCAGAGTTATTTGGTTTAGTAGTGACCTGCACACTCAAGACCGGGATGGCAGGCAGCTACAATAGATTTCCCTCTCACCAACAGTCTGGTTATGAATGAGTACGGGTGGAACCCTTGTTCATTATTCAGCGTCATACACCACATTTGTGTGATAAAGGATTATCTGGTAAGTCGTAGAAGGCCGCTGCCAGCTGGCCAACTATCTCATAATCCTTTTCTTTATCTTTGTTTGTTTGCAGTTGAAGTCCAGATTCCAAGCTGCTCAGAACCAAATTAAAGAGCTCCGCAGGAGACTGGAGCAGATGGAGATGCAGGTTTGTTTGATTTGATTTATTTTTCAGCTGTAAAAGGTGTTCACATATTGTTATGCTTCATACAGAAGTCTGAAAATGAAATTAATTATTTATGTCATATATTTTATGTCATGGCCACTTTACCTTTAGTACTCATTTTGCACATCTGTATACTTGTCTGTTGTGTGTCCGTTGGTTTTTTGTTATTGTATAAGCTGAAGGACACTTCTGCCTGTTTGTTGTGTTTGCCCTTTTTATTTTACTTCTATAGTGTATATTACACTTTTTCTGCTGTTTCTGTTGCTACAAGTGAATTTCCCCGTTGTGGGACAAATAAAGGTCTGTCTGTCTGTCTAATCAAATGATTCAATATAGTTTTTCACTGATTAGTTTGAAGAGTTCTTATCCTCCTTTATATATGTTTACCAGCCACTAGCTGCCAAAATAGTGTTTTTCATGTCTCATTTACTGTGTTGTTTATCATTTTATTTAATATGCTCTGCCATTCACCTTCATACAGCAGTACCTGTGCAAACACAGGATTCATTAACACATTTCTGGAGCTTCACTGCTTTATCTAACATAACCAGTACCCACCATTTACCCACCACTGAGTTTAAATCAGTGTAAAAATGTGTCTTCAAATCTATGCACTCAGACCAAAGTGTGAAGACCAAAACTGAAACAAACAAAAAGTTTTGTTGTGAAATTCCCTTGAAATCACGCTCAGGCAGCCACTTGAACTGATCCTGGTACAGGTTGATGATAACATGGTGTGCTCTCTCTGTCTCCCTCTCTCTCTCTTAAAACAGAACACAGGGCTGAACACGGAGAACCACCGCCTGAAAAGGAACATCTCTGCACTCTTACGAACAGCTAGACAGGAAGTGACACGAAAAGATGCTGAGATTCAGAGACTGAACCAGTGGTAAGTGTTGTTTTAACATATGATGTGTGAAATCCTCCATAATAAACTAATGTAACAACTCCAAGTATTTGTCAGGTAAATTAGGAAAAACAGCTTGTTGATTATCTACAGTAGCCCGTGTGGTTAGTAGAAACTGCCTCTGCTGATTGGGTGTATGATGAACGATTCATTGTTGTCCTCAGGTCACAGAAAGGTCGTCATCATCATCAATCTTACAACAATAATCGGTGGGATCATAATTCATCCAGCCGGACCTCCATGGGCAGCTCCAAGAGTAGGCCACCTCCTCCTCCACCACCCTCCAGTGCTCTGCCTCCTCCTCCACCTCCATCCGGTGCTCTGCCTCCTCTTCCTCCTCCCCCACCACCTGGCCTTCCTCCCCCTCTTCCTCCTCTACTAGCTTCACCTCCCAGGGGGGATCATCCTCCACAGGAACCTCCTCAACCTTCCAGGAAGGAGAGCAATAGTTCCTCCTGTCAGGCCAGCGGATCTTCTGTCGAGACGAGAGCTTCAAAGGTGTCGTCTCACAGTAATTCAAAAAGTTCCTTGAGAGGAGATCGTGATGTACCCGACAAACAGACCGAGCACTCTGTCAGCAAATCCAGCAGCTGTTCATCAACGCGACACAGTGAGTCAGACAAACACAAGTCCAAGCACAGAGAGGAAAAATGTCAGAAAGTATCTGAATCAACAGATCGGAGACATAGAACTGGTTCAGATCCTGAGAAAAACAGGTTGCACAAAGCAGGCCGAGACACGGGGCGAAGACATGACTCCAAATCATGTAAGAGCAGGAGCTACCTAAATGCTGAGGGGCACCACAGATCAGAGAGGACCAAAAGCCCTCCACCAGAGATTTTACACAGCGCAGCCTCCTCTGATGACAAGAAAGGGAGAAATCGAGAACAGAGACAAGACAAAGGCAAAACATCCACACCAGACTCTGAACACAGCGCAGCTCACAGCTCTAAAGACGGTTACAGTCGAGATCATAGAAGAAACAAGACTAGTGATGGACACATCAGAAGATCAGACTCGAAGGACCGCAAAAAGTCCTCCTCAAACAAACACGCTGAAGGATACAGGGACTCCTCCAAAGAGAGGGAAGGGGACAGACCGTCAAAGGACAATCAAAGAAAGGAGGACAAACGACGTGAAGATGAGACCAACAGAAAGCATAAGAGGAGCAGTTTGTCAGAGACGAGCAGAGAACGTGAGAAACAGAGATTAAAAGAATCAGAACAACCTAAAGTTGATGTCTGTAGTAAGGAAAGAAAAGAAAAGACACAAGAGGCCTTAAAAAAGTCATCCGAAGAACCAAATGTCACAGAGAAAAGCTCTGCGGAGGAAAACAGTCCAAACAGGAAGCTGTGCTTCATGGAAACGTTAAATCTAACCCTTTCACCCATTAAGAAGCCAGCGTTGCCCATCAATGCGAGACAGGATGACCTCAAACTAGCAGACAAGCAGGCTGAAAGCAGTCCAGACGATGAGAGTTCACAACCTAACGTCGAGGACATGTGTGTGATCGATGAAGTAAACAGCAGTGAACTAGAAGCAGGGTTGGAAGATGTTGCAGAGCAATCACCAGATACATCCAAAACTCCACAATCAGAGAAGACGCAGGTGAGGTGTGAAGATGTGAAAGATGTCCAAGAGAAGGACAAAAATGAAGTGAAGAGTGAAGCTCCTGCAGCTGATGAGCAACTTGAAGACCACGCAGTCCAAACTACCTCAGCTCATAGCCGACCCCTAGATACTGCAGAGAATCAGCCCACTGTGCAGATAACACAAGAATCACCAGAGAGAAGTTCTCCAAAAGCAACAGATGCAGACAAAACCAAACTGGTTTCAGACAGCCAAGAAGATGAATGTGGACCTCTGCAGGCTACAGATGGTGCCAGTGACACCTCTGAAAGCAATTCTGAGCAACACACAGGCAACACTTTACAGAAAGTAAACCCTGGAAATGATACTGACCTGTCTGCTGCTGTGACCAAACCTGTTGTGCTTGATTCAAGCGTAGAACTGAAGTGTGGGACTCCTAAAACTGCAGCACAGAAAAGCCCGGATTCAGTCAAAGAAGTTGCATCTGCTTCACCACCAAGGGAAAGTACTGTAGCTGGAGATGTATCTGACAAGACCAGACCCCAAAACGAGCAAACGTCACCCACTATCCTACCTCAGGACTGTCAGCAAGGATCGTGTCCCCCTGCTTCCAGTTCCATTCACGAGAAAGATGCTCGTCCTTTGGAAGATGGTCCTAAAGATGCAGACGCTGTGTCCAGTACAATAAGCCTGGAATCACTTCCACAAGAGGGGCTGAGCCTTTCAGAGGCTATTTACGTTTTAACTCAGACGAGCGAAGACGCAGACGACAGCAGCAGCATCACGGCCGAGCCGAGTTCCTCCACCGGCTGCATTGCAGTGTCCAAAGTCAGCAGTACGACAGAGGAGAGCACGCTGCCAGAGAAGTACAGCGACCTCACTGTAACACCGAAGAAGAACGTCTTTCCTGGAAAGAGTCATGAGAATAACTTTGAGCCTTCCAGCTCTGTGCCATTACTCTACGATGAGGACTCCATGATGCGCACGCTTAGCAATCTGAAGAGGATCCCTGATGCCATCAGCCCTCTGAGGAGCCCGATCCGGATCACCAAGAGAAGTCATCTCCATGTTCACGGCAAGCCAGGTCATGTCAAGAGCCTTCAGAAAGGTAAAGCTGCTTTAGTCCTGCCATGTTAAATCTTTCTTTAACATCCAGAAGATTGTGTTTGTGATGTAGTAATGTTTTATGTCTGTTACTTGTCTGTATCTGTGTTAAATCTGAGTGTGGAGTTAGAATGAAGGGAGCTCACCAAAGCTCTGTAGCCCGCTGCCTCTCTGCTGCAGGCTGTAAGCTCCCAGCTACATCAGCTGCTACTAACATAGCACACAAGTATCTGCGAATGAACTGTCAGAAACTGGTGTACATTGTGGGTAATGTAGGCACTAGGTTTTTCAATAAAATTTTATTTATATACTGCCAAATCAAAACAAAAGTTTTATATAATAATAATAATAATAATAATAATAATAATAATAATAATAATAATAATAATAAAAAGGCATTTTTAGCTGCAGCAATTTTTATCTTTTTTTTAAGCGTTCATCATGCGATGTTCATTGTTAAATGTAATAATCATAAAAAGTAAAGAGTACTGCGTCTCATAAACACAGGATATAGATCATTTACAAGATAGGGACCTCATAATAATGAGACATTTAATCATAGTTATGAAATGCCATAATTTCTACTAAATGTCTCTATAAACGTGTTCTCTTTGCAGAATTCACCAGCCCAGCTGTTGATGCCAACTCGAAGAAGTTAGATGTGAACAAAGAAAACAAATATCCGGGTTCTCCAGCAAACAACGATTTGCAAAACTTGGTGGACAAAGTATCCGAGCTGCCTTCAGGCCTCTCTGACACTGAACTGGAAGAGGGGGAGATTTTAAGTGAAAGTGACGAGACGGCTGCAGGTTCTCCTGTTCCTGCAACCAAGAGGGCCAAGTTGGCACGACCAGTCAGAAATAAACCAAGTCCTAAGACCTTGTTGAACAAGACCTCTAAAGAAAAGCCTGTTGAAACGACTGGTGTCTCAACACGAAGTCCAAAGAGTCGTTTTAAAACAGTTTGTCCTGCAGCAACCAAAGCCTCTTTTTCCACTATAGAGGAAGTAATGGAGACCTTCAAGCTGGTTCGTACCGAGATCCGAAAAAAGTACATGAAGCTTCATAAAACCTTTCCCAAGAAGAGCTTCTACGGTGTGATGGACAATTTCCAGGAGTCTTTTTTAGAATTTGTGGATGGTGCTCATTTTGGTCAAATATGCAGTCAGGAAGTGGAGCTGAAGTCCAAGCTGAAGAAACTGATTGTATCTGTGTTTAGCAAAGTATTAAATAATGGTATTGTGAAACGCATCTTTGAACAGCAAGCAGTCGATCTGAAGCAAAAGTTGTGGGACTTTGTAGATGTCCAAGTTGACTACTTGCTCAAGGATGTTTGCACAGCACTGAAGAGCCTTTGCAAGCCAACAAAAGCTCCGGCCGAGGACAGTAAGCCCAGTGGAAATGAGACGATATCTAGACAGCCTTCTGCAAAGAAGCCACAATGTCAACAAAAGACTGCACAGTCTGCTCCGACCAACCTGAATCGAATCAAACCTCGCGCTGTGGCACCTTACAAAACAGGCCTCGGAAGCAGAGGCAAAGATATCCGAATTACACACACGGACAAAGACAGGAATGTTGACCCTCATCCAACAAATGTCCCAAATCCACAAACTGTGGACGACTTCCTTCCTCCTAAAACTGTTTCTTCAACTCCAGAGAAAACTAGCGTATCGTCTTTGGTCGTCTCTCAAAATGGCTCTTTGCTTGACAGAACTGACTTTGAACTGCTCACAGAGCAGCAAGCCTCCAGTTTAACCTTCAACCTGGTGAGAGACACTCAAATGGGAGAAATCTTCAAGTGTCTCCTTCAAGGTTCTGACTTACTGGAGTCCAGTGGCATCACTGGAGACAACACAACCTGGTCCCTCGGTACACCGAGGAAGGATGGCGAGAGACTCATCAGCATCACCACCCCAACTAAATTTGACTCTCCATCTAAACTGCTTTCCCCAACAAAATTCGAAACCCCTTCCAAACTTATCGCGACATGGTCTAGCATTTCACCTCGCAAGATGTCATCTCCGCGATCAAAAGATCAGATCCTGAATCCGGCTTTATTTGATGAAAGTTGCTTGTTAGAAGTGCCGTCAGAGAACAGAGCGATGTTGCAGTCCAGCTTGGCTTCACAGAGGACATATTCCATTCTAGCTGATGATCTGGCAGTCTCTCTCACCATTCCATCGCCTCTCAAGTCAGACAGCCATCTCAGTTTCCTTCAGCCATCGAGCATGCACATCATGTCTACTCCGGACAGTGTCATCAGCGCTCACATAAGTGAGGACGCTCTGATGGATGGGGAAGATGCTACCGAACAGGACATTCACCTGGCCCTTGACACTGACAACTCGAGCTGTGGCTCCAGCAGCAGCGTGGACTCGGAACCACTCGCCACGCCGTTTGTGTTCAAACCTGATCTGCCCATGCAGGCGCTAGTGATGGAGAGGTCCAACGACCACTTCATCGTAAAGATTCGTCAGGCAGCCACGGGCGCAGATACCACGCTCACTGCTGATGACAGCTTAAGTCGAACACTAACAGAAGAAGACCAGCAGCATGGAGAAGACAGTGAGACAGTTCAAGAAAGTCAAGCAAAAGCTGTTCCGTCTGACAGATCACAGAATGGTACTCCTTCAAACGCTGTACCCTCAGAGAACCATCTGTCTAACCATGAGGAAAGCTCTGGGATCTGTCAGGCTGCCACTGGGTCAGATCTCACGCAAGAAGAAAGCTTAACACTAACAAAAGATCCACCCAGCAGAAAAGAAGTTAAATCATCTCAACGAAATACCTCAAAAGATTCACGGAAGCTGTCAGAGTCTCCGAAAAGTCTACCTGAAATTACTTCAGATAATCGTTTGCACAGCAGTGCTCAAAGCTCGGATCAGTCAGTCAAAAGAGAAAACATGACAGGCACTGCTGACAAGTGCATAGGTCAAACATGCCACACAGAAGAAGACATCACAACTCAACAAAGTCCATCAAAAGCTCTTTTGTCCAAGTCAGATAACAGTCCACACCAACCTGCTGAAAGCGCCGGAACAAATCAAAGCAGCCAAGTGTTGGCGTCACATGTGTCAGCCTCAGTGAGAGGTGACATGGAGGTGTCAGGAGACCTCACCTTTACAAACAGCACCCCAGAGAAAGGTAGTAGTAGCAGTAATAAACGCAAGAAGCACCAAGAGAAATCAAAAGCCAAGAGGTCCAGAATGGAGGAAGAGGACAGCGCGGAGGAAATGTTCTTTAACTGCAAAAAAGACGACGGTGATTCCAGATCCTCCCCATCATCTCTGTCCCCCAGCAGCCTCTATGCCAAGAATGTCATCCGGAAGAAGGGCGAGGTGGTGATGTCATGGAGCAGGTCAGTAGTTAGTTCTGTATTGTATCACTGTCCCTCCTCCAGGAATGTGTGATTCAATACATGTTATCTTCATTATGTTCATTATTTCTCATATACCTTTAAATGTAACCCTTTTATGTGCTACAGTCTCAGTACCAAGACAGAAACCTTTAATTTGGATGCATCAGCATTTTTAATACATGTTCTGAACATTGATAGTTCCTCATTTGAAGTGCATTTTGCTGAAGATACAGAAGGTACTTCCACTGCTACCATTACAAGCTCAGGTCAAATCAGATTAGACCATGACCTGTTTTGTTTTTTTAAATGCTGTATGTTGATGCCTGAGGGACTTTATTTTTCCTGAATGCACCGATTCAGATCTCAAAACTATATTTGTCCTACATCTAACTCATAACCATCTCTGTCCAAATGCGTAATTACCCAGAGGTAAGATAATGACTTTGCAGTTCACATGCAATAATGTCCAAAGGCAAGTCAGGTCCAGTAAAGTGCTTCACTTTGATTTCAAGTCCACAAAACATTACTAGACACCTTTGAACACATGACATCGATATGCCATGTGGAATATATGCTTCTTTTTTTTATGTCCAAGAGTGACATGAGAGGATGGATGTTAAATCTCATGTGGCGTCAGGTTGTGGTTAGCTTATGCTAGCCTGGCTCTGCCCGAAGTCTAAAAATACAGCTACCAACGTCTCTAATGTGAACACTGATTAACAAGATGTAACAACACAAAGACACAAAGTTACTGAACGTGACAGCCTCTCTGCGACAACAAGACTTCTGGAACCTGATCAAGAACCTCATCCTGATCATTGGTGAGCCTTAGAGGTGTAAGTTTGAACTTTGGAGAGAACCTGGTTAACTCAGTCTTCAGTCTGTTTGTTTCTCAGCTGCCGTGGACCTCTTTCAGCTAGCTTCTACAGGAATGCTTGTCACCATTTTGCAGTGATATCAGTGCAAGGTTTCTTTATTGTAACTCTGCAATGGCACTTTTATCTCTGTAGCACTGTAAGAAGTAAAGATGTGCTAATGGTCATAGGAGACATAATCTGATTGTCTCTATTCTGCTTCTTCCAGAGATGAAGATCGAACTATTCTGATCGAGCTGAAGATGAAAGGAGCTTCACGTGAGACTTTCTCTGCCTTGGCGGAGAAACTCAATAAACCATCAGGGCAGGTACGTTCATCTTTCATTGTTGCAGCTGTGTGATGTGACTGTACAGGCTGCAGTGAAGGAGCATGTAATAACTGTTAACTCTTCTTCTTTTCTCAGATCGCTCACAGATTCTACCAGCTCATGAAGCTTTTCAAGAAGCAGGAGAAGATGGACACTTGATCTCTGTGACTGTGTGCTTTGTTTTCTGCTGAATAGTTCTTGTACTAGAACATTTCCACACACACATACTGTGCTGTTCATGTGACATGGTGCACAAAGACGTGACCGCGCGGGGGGGGCTGAGTCATTACAAGTCCTCACAAGTCCTCGGGGGTCACAGGATCGATCCCCACACAGGCTATGCTATCCATCAAGATCTGGAGCAGTTTTAGCCAAACTGTTTTTCAAAGGAAGGTTGGACATCCAGTCCGTGTCTGTGAAGGGATTCTGTTCTGGTTGTTGAATTGCGCCTGTTCGAAGAGAGTTCAACGTGTGAAAAATAACAATTCAACAACTTTTCCTCAGCACAACTGATAAGATTGATTGATGTGAATGGTGAAATATCCACTTAGTAATAATACAGTTAATATCAGTGTTATTTGATGCACTTTTTGGTTTGGAAAAATCCACACTGCAGTCACTACGCGGTGCTGGATATGTTCTTATGTCTGCTCCTCTACATGCTGTCTTTTCTCTGCTTTTGCAGATAAATATTACATTACAAAAATGTTTCTCAGCAAGTCCTCAGCTTCGTCTTACATCTAGTTCTAAACTTGTTTTTCTCAAGCAATGAGAACAAACTGCCTTCAGACTTGGATAATTCCAGGTTCCAGTGCGAGTGCGCTCAGATCCTCCTGAATGAAGTGACATTTTTAGTTCCTAAAATGAGTGGACGCTGACTAGAACAACTTGATGCATCACCCGTTGGTAGATCTGGAGTTCTGGGACTGATCAATTTCTCCCTTTTTATTCTAGTTTTGTACGTGATATCTGGGATTTTGTTTTAATGGATGTATTTGTGTATTCGGGAGTGGGGGGGATGATTGATATTTTTGAAGGTTGTTAATATGTTTACATGGCCGAGTCGTACAGGACAGGACATTTATCTCTGTTAATAGAAATGAAACCTTTTATCTGTGGGCCTAAACGGCTTTTTGTTTGACTCATCCTTTTGCTTATGAACTGCATGGAATGCAATATTGTGAATATTGTGCGGAATTCTTTACTGAAAATAAAGTTTTATTTATTTATGCTGCTGTCTGGTTGCATAAAAAAAAAAATTCAAATCATTGATATTGTGGCAAATTTGGGAATAAAATATCTATGCTGGTTGGTAGTGGACAATAATCTGTGAGGTAGCACTGTACTGTACTCACCATGACACAAATATTCATAAAGTGGGCCACAAAGTAGGGAAATGGAGGCCAGCGCCTAGGGGTGTCATTTGTAACTCAGTCGCTAACCAGCCAGTGACATGAAGTGGAGGACAGACGCAAACTCACATGGATCTCTCATGTCTCACTGTTATACTAAATATACTGTCTCATACTCAGTAATGCAATGCTGTGTGAATTATTGAGTAAATGTCAGGCAGTCAAATCAAACTCATTCTATATATATAAATATAAGTTAAAGCTCATCGCTTTGACGAGGAGTGGAGTACTCTGCAGTTAACTGTCTCTATATTGACTGATATATGATTCTATCTGACAATAGATTGTTAATGCTGAGCATAATCAGCATTTTACTGTTGTAGCTGCTTGAGGAGGTGGAGCTAGTTTGAGCTACTTTACATCCAGTCAGCTAGTTTAGGCCAGAGCTTCCCAACCTTGGTGTCAGGGAACCTCCAAGAGGTCACCACATTAATCTGAGGGATCAGGAGATGATTCATGGGAGAGGAAAGAAGAAAAAACAAAGTTCTATTGCATAAATGTGCATTCATATTTTGGGCTTTTATTTAAATCAAATGAATGTCAGGAATTTAGAGGGAAATAACTTTTAGTAGAAATGATCTACTCATCAACATCTGCAACGTGGCGAGTTCAATTCTATTGATATAGAGGCAAATTTGAACAGAAGTTATCTCAAGACTCTTTTCATATAGAACAGGTCTAGACTGTACTCCTTATATTATCTAAAATTAACAATTGCCACCATGAGCAAGAACTTTACGACAGAGGCAGGGAAAAACTTCCTTTTAACAGGCAGAAACCTTGAATAGAATCCGGGTCTGGGTGGACAGCCATGCGCTGTGACCGGTTGGGTTTAGAGAGAACCCAATGCAGTCCCAACCCAATTCACCACAGTGCCCGATCCTGTTTGAATGTACCCAAAGAGATAGGATAGAGGGGAAGGGAGGGGTGGGGACTTACAGGAACATAATGCAAATTCCACATAGAGCTGTAAAGTAGCACTAATGGTAATAGTAGTAGTTCATTGACAAGTGATCCCAACTTGCATTTTTAATCTGGAATGTAAAAGGTAACTACAGCTGTCAGATAAATGTGGAGTCAAATGACAACATTTCTCTCTGCAATGAACTATAAAATTACAACATGTAAATACTCAAGTAAATGACCTCAAAGTAAAGTGCATTGTAAACTCGTGTGAGCTGACTGTGGTTCCAAAACCATGGGCTGCTCATGGAGTTACCATCGTGGTGAACCAGGAAAGGAACAAACAAACCCTTGCCATGAGGACGAAAGCACGCTATTCCACACTATTGTATTTTATAAGCAAGAAAGTTGAACACAATGTGCATGGCTGTGTATTGACATCTCAGTTGATGCTATTTCCAGTGTAGTGTAGTGTCCTGTCAAAAGAGGTAGGGTGAACTACCCTCAGGGCTTTATAGGACCATGTGGTGGATCAATGACTTCAAACTGGAGTCCTAGTTTACAACAGCATTGAAATAGTGTCAGCTACTCTGCACAGGGGGTCTCATCTCTCTTCAAGGGACGAAAAATGAGCTCCGATGTCTCCAGAGTTAATCTGCTCTTTGTTAATGGCTTTATGGTAAAGCACATGAAGACAAGGACCCTAGACAACATGTAAGTAAAATTATTATTGCATGTTTGACTTTCCATTTGATGAAAAACCTACAAACTACTCATGTGTTTCTTTGTTCACCGACAGATTCTAATAATGTGACAGAAAATGGGGGACTGGAACTTATTAGGGGGTATTTTAGAAGAAGTCCACATTCATTCCACCATTGTGGGGAAGATCTGGCTCACCATCCTCTTCATTTTCCGCATGCTTGTGCTCGGTGTTGCGGCGGAGGACGTCTGGGATGACGAGCAGAGTGAGTTTGTTTGCAACACAGAGCAACCCGGCTGCAAGAACGTCTGCTACGACCAGGCTTTCCCCATCTCCCTAATCCGCTACTGGGTCCTGCAGATCATCTTCGTGTCCTCTCCATCTCTGGTCTACATGGGGCATGCGTTGTACCGTTTGAGGACCCTTGAGAAGGAGAGGCACAGGAAGAAAGCCTGTCTGAAAGCTGAGCTGGAGGGGACAGACATCCAGGAGGACCATAAGAGAATTGAGCGAGAGCTCAGGAAACTAGATGAACAGAAGAAAGTGAGGAAAGCACCCCTTAGAGGTTCCTTGCTGCGCACATATGTTTTCCATATCTTAACAAGATCTGTGGTGGAGGTGGGTTTCATTATAGGTCAGTGTGCTCTGTACGGCATTGGACTGTCTCCTCTGTACAAGTGTGAGAGGTTGCCTTGCCCCAACAGCGTTGATTGTTTTGTGTCACGGCCAACAGAGAAGAACATTTTCATGGTTTTCATGCTAGTTATTGCTGGAGTTTCTTTATTCCTCAACCTCCTTGAGATTTTCCATCTTGGGGTGAAGGAGATCAAAGAAAGCTTGTATGGATACAAATATGGAGACGATGAAAGCGTGTACAGGTCAAAGAAAAATTCCATGGTGCAGCAGGTTTGTGTGCTTACTAACTCCTCACCACAGAGGCTGATGCAGCTCACACAGATGAGCTGCTCTGTTGTGTCTGATGCTCGTGGAGAGACTCTGCCTTTGAGTGTGGCCCCAGCGGTCCCTCAGAATCAGGAGGGGCCCAACAGCTCCAACCAGCAGCCTCCACGGACGTACCTGCCAAGCCAAGCTGACATCCAGGGTCTACAGCAGTTGGGGGCGGTGGAGCGGCGCTACACTCTGGACAACAGCAAGCCCTCGGGCAGCAGTGATGAGTCAAATGGTCCTCGCAGCTCGGCCCAGCTGCAGTACGCAGGAACTCGACCCCCACAGATGGCCAGTTCCATGGAGATCCCAGCAGCCCTGAGGAACCCGCAGAGGAAGCAGAGCAGAGTGAGTGGTTGTAAGGAGCTCAGTGACATGAGCGATTCTCCAGAGAGCGACCACTACCCCACAGCCAGAAAGTGCAGTTTCATGTCCCGAGGTATGTCAGAGGGCAAGCTGGCCACTCCGTCTGACAGCACTGATTCTCAGAGTGGAACAGACCTCGAGGCCCAGCACCTCAACCAGGGAGAGAGTCCAATTGTGACCCCACCGCCCCCAGCCAGTGGGCGGAGGATGTCCATGGTGAGTACAGAAAATGATCATCCGTCATGTTTAATCTGGAGCCTCTAATGCAACAAATGTCACTACTTGGCTATATGATGCCTATAATGATAAACTAGTTCAGTCCATTTACAGGGTGACTTAACACTAGGCTGAAAAGTAGTATCACTAATGGAAGATTTACAGGGGTTTGTTGCCTTGCTCAAGGGCACATCTGCAGTGGCACCTCTCTAGCTAACAGTCCATGTTACATACTGTGGTCTGTGCTGGACTTTAACCGGCCACACTCTGGCTCCAAAGCCAATTCCCTATGGACTGGTTGGTCTATGCTGCTCATTTCCGCATCAATCAAATGTAATATGACTCTGAACTCCTTTTGTGTGCTTTAAATTGATTTAATAGGGCACAGATAATTCATGTCACAATGAAAAACTGCATTTGGTAATTAAAGACATGATCTTAAGTCCTTAATAAACAGCTGTAGTTCAGTCTGTGGGAACTTGGATTGGGATCTTGAGGATGGCCAACACAGTCACCTTAACCTCTCAGGCCAAATGAACTGAAGGAGAAGAAGGAAGGAAAACTATGGTGGCTGCAAGTGTTTAGTTGGTTCATTCTGAGCTACTGTAGAAACATGGAGGTTCGACGTGGACTCTGTACAAAAGGACCGGCTCCCTCTGTAGATAGGGTAAAAGGTTCATTCTAAGGTAACAAAAGCAAAACAATTCTTATTTGCAGTTGGTTGTACACTCGTGAAAACATTGTTATGAATATTATATTCAGTTTTTTGTTGTATTCTGTAAATAGAGCTTAATCTGACACACTGCACCTTTAACAGCATAATGCAATAACCAAAAATTAACAGATCAAATGGAAGCAGATCAGCAAACAAGCAGGGTTTGTACTAAAATATGACCAAATATACTTCATCAAGTTAAGAGTTAAGAGTTAAACTTTATGAAATATGGCATGTGGCAGCCTCCCCACTTGGACACCCTCACTATATTAATACATGTATACAGGCCCTGTTTGTTTCCCCAAAAGGGATTCTTCTTCTTTAAATATGTTTTTCATTGAATTATAACTCATAAAGTTCATACATAAAAAATAAATACACAGTAATTGTATTTCACTTCTTTCTTTCTTTGATTTATTTTTATTTTGGCATTTTAAGACTTCAGATTCACTGCCCACTCTGGTTAAAAGTTTTTAGTCCGTTGCACTTTTAAACCACACTCAGCTGGGTGTGGTCAAAAGTGAAATCTATTGCACCTGTAACCACACCCACCAGTGATGTCACAGTGTACCGACACACCTCGGAGTACACTTGTACGTCGCTGCAGTAAGGTGAGAAGTTAAAACACAGTTGGTCAGAGAAAACTGCTGTTTAGAGAGATGGGTTTGTGTCTGTGATTTGAATAATAAGCATTCATTGTCCACACTTCTCTGTCTTTCAGAGCATGATTCTGGAGCTGTCTTCAATCATGAAAAAGTAAACTGAAAATGACGTTTTTGGGACTAAGCTAGAGACACGTGGGAGTTCTAAAGGCACTGACGGATCCTGATCGCAAAGCGAATCTCATCCTGTCTCAACTTTAACTTTATGTTCTCACAATGTGTTTATACAGTATGTATAGTGCATGTACAAGAACTTAAGTTCAAATATGTTAACATGACATTCCACTGACAAAATAAACATAATAATTTGCTTCATGTTCTGCGCAAATGATATCTTCACCATATGATCACTTGCTATTTAGGGTGATGGGTAGTTTTTAGAGACCATAGATCAAATCTGAATAATTATATTTGGCTCAAAGCATATGTGACAGCTCATAAAATGAGAGCAGCAGCCTGTTGCAATGATGTTCGACTGAAGATTGTAATTTAACATTGTGGAATTGGCAACCACAAAAAAGATGAGTGGACTCCAGTGTTTATGATTTATCATACAGAATGAGCTGGAGACAAAAAAGAGCTCTTCAATTTCGGTTGACTGAGAGTAGCCTAATATTGTTTATGAATATATCTGAGAAGTTTGAGAAGCTGTTATTATGAATGTTGCTGTTCTTTTTCTTTTTTCTATTAAACATTTTCCCTCCTCAGCAGGACCAAACTGTTTTGTCTGAGTGGTGTGTTGTTTAATCTGGTGACGTGAGCCGGTTGGCGGCCCTCTGTCCAAAAGTGAAGAAAAAATCTCAACAGCCATTTTGTTCAGATTATTGTAGGGTCTCCTGTTGATATTCACGGTCCACTGAGCTGACGTTGGTGATATACTGAGTCAAATAATAATCTAATAACATAGAACTTTATTCACCCCAGAGGAAATTCATGTGCCAGAGATCAAAAGCTACAGTAACATGGTAATAAAACACAGTAGAGTGTGTGAGGAGTAAATGCTAACAGCAGACCCTATTACATGTTTAGTTCCATTAACAATACTTTTAACCTACTTGCTCACATTACTTATATAATAACCATTATTATGTATATGTTTTCTATTCTTATTACTATCCCATCTTACATTACAGTTCAACACTGTTGCACTAAAAAAGTAATAAGCAGGTTATGAACTTCTCACTCTGCTTTGTGTCCTTTTTGTTCCATTTTACAGACCTTCACACTTCTCCACCTTTAATTTTGTACATGAAATAAAAAATGGGCAAATGGGCAGAACACTATGAATTTAGTGGTAGACATTCTTATTTCATTCATTCATTTCAGTGTGTATTTTGTTTGTACTCTTCAGTTACAGTGGACACAGCAGACAAAACGTTAGCTTCATTAAAAAGCAACCAGTACTCCCATTCTGATGAGTGTCAGTTGATGCTAATTTAATTAAATGCAAGATCATTTAAGAATATGCATCATATTAACTGAAATGATCAAACCAAAACTTTTGACTTCACAAGACACGGCGTCAAGATTTTTAAAGCTGCAATAATCAATATTTTCATATGAACAGTTGGTCTAATAACTTAATGTGTAATGATAAGCCTGCAGCTTTATTGTTTTCGTTCTGACAAAAGAAACAGAGCTAAAGGAGAGTGAATACTGGACTCTGTCACCACATTCACCACATCAAGATTTCAAACTGTAAGGTTTTACGTCAGTGTTGTGTTTGCAGCTTGTTCTGCTGCCCCCAGGTGGCCAAAAAGCGCTAGAACTGACCAACATCTTGTCATGTTTTTGCAAAAAAAACAAAAAAAAAACATCCACAAAACACAGAACATGATATGCACGTTTCTTTATTTCATGAAGAGAAATGGTGTCTAGACAAAAAAGTAATTTATAGAACACTAGCAATTGAAATGAATGAAAATGGGGTTTGCACAATACCGTATTTACAAAGTCATTTTAATTAATTAGGGTCATGTAGCATTTAAAAATTATAAAGGTAAGAACTCTTAGTAGAGAATAAGCAAATAACAGCTATTTCAAATTGACAATATTAACACAAAACAATCATCTAGAAAAAATGAAAGAAAAAAAACAACAACTTGAACTACAAGCTTAAGAGCTATTACATTAAAAATGATGCACCAAAATCTACTAATACAATAATCCATATAATCTGTGTAAAAAGCATGTAGAAAAAACACCTGATGCAGTTTGCTGATACAGTCATTGACCAGTTATGAGAGGTATGAAGGATTTCACAGGTAGATAAGTGTGAGAAAGTCCGCACTGGTGACTCAGGGATGGGGGCCCAGGCCCCTGCATACACTCACTTCACTTGAATGTGAACTATGGCCTCTGCAAGTTCTAAGGCAAATATCGGAGGTGCACTTGTATCCATGTAATGCTGACCCATCCCAAAAGTTGGATTAAAGACAAGGTGAGAAAACTCATTCTTTGTCTCTTTACACAACACCAAGAACCATCCAATTGAACCGAGCATCAATTTTACATGGCAAAAAATGATCAAACATGACATGACACCTATTTGTAAACATTTTCCATTTGTATATTTTACTCGATGATCTCAGCCTGCGCTCGCTTTCGACCAGGATACCAGATTTTTTTTTTTTCAATAAAGTTGAGGAATCTGTGAGAAAGGCATGTTTTTGTTCATATTCTTGTATAGAACAACCTTTGGAGTTGAAAAGCCAGTGTTTGTTTCAGAGAAGCAGCAACAAAAAAAAAAGTTTTAACTAAACAAGACAAATCCACAGCAAAAAGGTACGAGCATTCAATTACAGAGTTACAGCACAAGGCTAAATTGTTCACTTAAATCGATCTGCTGTAATGGCCAGCCAAAAAAGTGTTGACCTGGAGGATTCCTCATATCAAAGTATCAAATTCTTCAGTTCATTTGAGGTGTTTTCCATGCATAGAAGTATTACTGTTACATCATTTTTAAAGCTGCACTAATCAATACTTTCATATGAACAATGTGTCACTGTCAATGTGCTTGCAGTGATGAACCAGCAGAGAATTATTTTGGTTTTGGGTTTTGCAACCAGTGAAGGAGTTAGCTACTAGTTGGTGAACATGGTGGAGCATTTTGCACCTCAAGACAGATATTTTTCTTTTCAGAAGAGCTGAAAGAAGAATGACTGTTGGATTCATCAGGTGGACACAAACTCCACTCCAAAGGAATGCTAATGTTACCAACTGTTTTCCATTAAAGAATTTGTAAGATGACAAAAGGACTGTGTTATTCTGCTGCCCCCAAGTGGCCAGAAAAATCAATTAATGCAGCTTTAAGTAATATTATAATTTTAAGGGATGTTTTTATTCAACTCTCAAACAAATCAAGTAAAAAAAAAGAGTGATGTAGAGAGCAGATTCAAATGTTTGGCACCCTGAGACACAAAAAAAGGGATCAGTTCACCAAAATGACAAGAACATATTTTCTCACATACCTCGACTGGTATCTAGCCACGCATATAGTTTTGGCTTTATTTGGCAAAGTTTTGAGATTGTCTGAGATTTCTGCCATCACCTCAACAGAACAGACATGAATGGAATTATGATTTCATTTCAGTTTTCATTGGAACTACTCAAAAATACTGTTCACAGCAATGTGATTATCCAGAGCAACAAGAAGCTACTTCTGCAAAGAGATGTTGAATTTTGTCACGTTTCACTGATGTCAGCACCACAAGTCCAATTCCTCCATTGTATTAGAGCGTAGGCAGAAATCTCAAGCCTGGACAGTTTATAACCAATACAACCAAAACTATCTGCATGACTAGACCCCAAACAGTAAGTTATTTATTCATTTTTTGTAATCTGAGTGAACTGAGTCCTTAAACAACAGCCGCCTGTTGTAGATGCTGACATGAGCTCATCTCAGCATTGAAGCGGTGGATGCATGTTACTGCACCACAACAGTCAGTGTTGGAACATGCAGCAAGACTCAAAGAGCTTAGAGGTCTGGACAAAAGCTTTTCTGACTGGAGAGAGTGCTTCAGGGGCCTCTGTTTGCTGTATCATCTCTTTATCTTACAGGAATTTAAAGGTTTGTTAAGTTGAATCATGGACATATCATATTATTAGGACATCTGAAGACACCCAGGGGCCTTTTGTTACAATAACTTTGCTACAACACAAACGTCATGAAATCATTTTCTCCACACAGAAAAACATAAAGTCTGAGTCGGTGCTCTCCAATGCAACACCAGGCTTCCCCAATTTAACATCAAGCAAATGAAAACGTACATGGATAGAAAATGAGTTGCATAATGTTTGCAGAAAAGAAGCCTCTGTAATGAAGATGTTTCCACTTTAGTTTGCTGGCTTAAACCTGCTAGGACGTCCACGTGGGGAAATACTGTTTTGCTTCAGTAAAAATGTGTACAAGTATGAAAAGAGCACAGATAAGAAAAAGGGCTGAACCACCACTGCTCCGCACTCAGGCTGTGCCACAATGTATGTACTGTGTGTGTATTGTATGAATACATGTGTGTGTGTGTGTGTTCATGTGTTTGTGTGTGTATGGGTCTATGTAGTCTACGAAGTAGGGACCAGTCTTTTAACAATTTAAAGACAGGTTTATAAAATACACTTAACTCTGTTCGGCTGTGGAACAGAAACAGTCTCACATGTGAGATCATATTTTAAACTACATCTAAAATTTACATCAGATAAAGTCTGGGGGAGAACTTCAAAACATTTTATCCAAACTTTAAAGCCACAATCCAAAAAAATAATCACACTGATTTATAGGAATTCATTTTTTAGCTTCAAGATAATAATAATAATAATAATAACACTAATAATAATAATAATAATAATAAGGTTAATGAACCACTGTGTTTCAACCTGTCCTGCGTAATACATGTTACTATCCATATTCTAAGGTAAATCTGAATTTACTACCACTTTCTATAAAAAGTTGAACCCTCTGTGATTTTAAGTGAGTTCATTGAAGGCTGTGCACGAACCACACAACATACTGTTTAGTAACATTGTGCTGTGGGTCTGCTTTTTTAGTAATATTACAAATGTCAGTGCGATTTTGATTTTCGTACTTTTTAAACAGAATCCAAGAGTTCAGATTTTGCCATGAGAGCAGAACCAGCTTTTAATTGGTTCAGGGTACAAACATTTTGCGTTCTCTTATGTCAGACTACCTTGAAATCTTGAGTACAGTGTCACCAAAAAGGGACAGCTAGGATTGTAGCAGTTGTTACATTTACAAAAGGGTGACAAACTTAAGTTTTATTTGAATTGCTGTCTGTATGCTGTAACAGTATGCTGTGTGGTTCACATAAGTATAGCTAAGGATATGGTACATTTAAGTGGCCTTTAACTAATGGGGAAGTTGCAGATTGCAGCCAACTGAATATCCCTCGGCTCTAAATTTGTAGAAAATTGAAAAGATGAACAATGTTTTTAGACAGCAGCTTTACATTAGAGAAGAGTGTGAGAGGATATCATACTTGTTATTACCAGTTATGATGACGTATCTTGGTTGGTTAAACTTCACAGAAGCTGTAGGTTTTTTTGTTGCCTGCTAACAAACTCATGGTTTAGCTTTTTTTTAAACCACAGAGTTTGTATTTAGTAAGTCCTGTATGTTCATTTGTCTTAGAGTAGGGATAGTAAACACATTTCTTTTTTTTTTCAGAAAGAGTGTGGAAGAATTGCTCAATGAGTCATTACACTGAGGTACAGAGGCTAGTGTCACACTAGCCAGCTAGCCTTGGGGTGACATTAGCTTCAGCTCTGTATTAAGCTAACTGGGTGCGCCATTTTGGATTGGGGCTTTAAAGGGTGTTGAATAAAGCTTGACATTCCAATTGAATTCAACCTTTGCACTAGAGTACGGCCCTGCTCGTGCATAGAGCCGGCCTCTGGTGTGGCTTGTTTATACATAGAAATTGAAAAAAGATCATTTTAAAAGCAGACTGCTCCAGAGAGAATTAACGAGGCAAACAGAAGCTAGACAAACTAACTAGGCTTATAGCTATAGGCAGCATGCATGCACATCACAAAGTAGGATGTTCAAACAAATGCACAATTAGGGCAAACGCGTTACTATCTTATATGATTGTTACTTAATCATTTGGACAACACATACACTGTTTTCACGTCAAATGAAATCTGAATTAGCTTATTCAATTCCTAAAGAAATACAAATATAAGGTGTGAACAATCTTATACTAAAACATTAGCTTCCTTTTGTGTTTAGGTTTCTGATACGTCTTCTTCATAGAGATATTTTGAATTGTATATTTTATATCATCATATTAACATGTTTCCTTTTGAAGTGCCAATTTAAGTGCTCCCGTCTCAGACTTTTAAGGGGTCTGAAACAAAGATAGACCCTCACTGAAGTGCTAAATGGCTCTGAGCGCTTGGGGCCGGAAACAAAGTGCCTGATTTAAGTCAATTTCTTTTCTTTTTTTTCTTTTTGTCAAAAGGTGTTTTGTTTCATTCAGGATCAGTTTGAGAAAAAAAAATCTGTCACTTAGATGTTGGCTACGCTCTTTGTTCTCTCTCTGAACATCAAACGGCAACACTGAAGAAACCCAAAAGCATGTCTGCAAGAATGTACACAAATAGCATCTTTAAATACTGATAAGAAGTAAAATTTCCTCCAAACAACACAAGGCAGAACTCTTTTTTTTCACATTTAAAGAGGAGTCAAAGGTGGAGAGGAGCTGGCCTGAGCCGCGTCTTGAATGTTTAACTTTTATACATGCACGGGGCTCAAAATTCTGTGTGTGTGTGTGTGTTGACGCATTTGTCTGTATGTACTGTATGTGTGTGTCTACATGTGTATCGCTGATTTCCTGAGTATAAGAACACCCGCCGGCGATGGGGAGTATTCGTTAGGCAGGACAGGAAACAGCAAAGCAAAAGATTTTTCCCTTACCAAAAAGGTGCTTGATATAACCCCGGTGAAAAAGAAACATCTAAGCCTCTACCTGTACAAAAATCACTGTTACAGTCATCATGCTCCATACTATATACATGTCTGCCAAACGAGCACTTGAAAGTCACCATTACAACATCCAAATACAATGGTATTGCTGATGAGTGGGAAATAAAAATAGCCATTTAACCGCCTGCAAAGACTTTTTTTTTTCCTTTCAGTTCAGTGCTGAGGAAGGCAAAGGAGGAATGTTTTCGGTTTACAGCCTGTACAAAGTTCTCCTGTACAGAAATACAAATGCGAGACGCTTGAAGACATTTTTGCATATGAACATTTTACAGTCTAACTGCATCGTAACTTCCTCGTGTACAGAAGCCGTATTCTCATTTTTCATGAATTAGGTTGAACATTCAGAGGATTTTTTTTCTTTTTCCTGAGTTTGAATTGCTGTGACGAAAAGGGCCACTGAGATATATAGCGAGAAGAAGAACCACAGACAGAGAGAGAGAGAGAAAAAGAAAGAGAAAGACAGACGAGAGGTAGAGAAGATTGATAGGGACAGAGTGGGAAAAAGAGAAGAGCAAAATGTGAGAGAGAAAGGCAGGAACGGAGATACTGTTGGTACAAAGAGAGAGAAAGAGAGCTGCTGTTTTAGGTCCGATGAGGTTCAACTTTTTGAGTTGTGATGAGTGACACATGAAGAACAGAGTCTCCACTGAGGAGGTTGCTGCCGGGGCGAGTATAGCACCATTGTAAGGGGTTTGGTGAGAAGTTCCCACTCTGTCATGGTAAGAGGAGAATACCTGGAGAACAGTATTGCTGCTGTTAAGACAACTTTAGTGTCAACCGTTCCAAAACAAAAAAAAAAAAAAAAAAAACAGCACAAAAAGACATAAATACAAACAAAGCTTGTTTTTCAGTGAACACTGGCGGAGGCTGACCATCTCAACAACCCCGAGAGAGGGTTTGTCAGAAGAGTAAAATTAAATAATAAAAAAAAAACATCAAAAACAACAACACAGAGAACCACCACTACTTAGTACAGTCCTTCCTTGGCTGCTCGTCAGTTGTACATTTCTCAGTCATTTCCTGGCAAAAATCCACTGTTACCGCCTGGTTGGATTTTTCCACGGACAGCCCTGACTTTGTGTACAAGCTGGCATCTTGGCCGTCCATATCTCTGTCTGCCCCGTTCCTGACGGCCGAGTCGGGCTCACTCTCTGAGGGGCCCGGTGACCCATGGAAGCTGGGCTCCGGCGTGGCCGAGCCCGAGTGGGTGGTGAGGTCGATGCTGGTGGTGGTGGTGTTGGTGGTGGCGGGGCTGGGGGCAGGTTTGGGCTGGTGGGCGGTGTTGTTGCTGGCAGTGGAGTTGGCGGGCCGCAGCACAGGGCAGTAGTGGTGTAAAGACTGGACCTGCTCGGGGCTCAGCTGGACGTCCCTGCACACCTCCTGTGACAGGCAGGAGAAGTTCTCCCACAGCTCACCCATACACGCCTTCAGCTGGTTCCTCTCCGTCAGCAACTTCTCCTTCTCACATACCTGCACACACACACACACACACACACACACACACACACACACAGATATAACTTACTTTAAAGTAAGACAGCAGAAAAGGCTCCTGTGTTTCCTCAAATTTATCACAATTGTTTCTCTTAGTAGCATGTCAAAAGAAAATGTGAATAAACACTTGTATTATATGAATATTAGGAGTTACAAGAGTATACAAGACGATGCAACTAAAAGAGCGGCAGAAGAGGCTCAAACGGTGAAAGACAAACAGAACACAAGAAAGAAATCATCATGTGTGTCTGTTTCATGCGTTAATGTGAGGAAGGTTACATCAGATCTGTGTGGAGCCATCATGGATGGATTATAGAGCCAATGAGGAGGCAGCTGGTCAGTGATGTGACTAAAGAGCAAGGACTCACATTAAAAAGGCAAAACACTTTTTTGTGAAAATCAGCACATCAAAATATATTGATAGAAACACAGCAACTGTCTATTGAACTGTGATATTCAGATTGTTATTCAGTTCATTAATAAAATACTTTAACCAACATGACTTCACAAATTAAATGAAGTCATGTTTTGGCACTATGTAAGTGTTGTGATCATCTCCTTCCAGCTATGAAACCAGTCTTTAGACTTGGTCTGAAATCATCTTCAACAATTCCTCCATCCTCAGTGACAAAACATTTTGTCAGTGCTTCTGATGGTCTGGATGTCATTGTTTGTTAGTGCTTTAGAAATGACTGTAAGTATTGACAACACTTATTCTCCAATATTTATTTTTATTCTACATACACGCTTTGCTCTCTATAAAAGTAAATCTACCCATCATATCCTCTCCTAATGAACCCACACATGCATGACATCCAAACATGACATGGCATCTGCATCATATCAATGCCCATCTTTCATTTATGCCCTGTCCTCTTTTTTAGGTACTGTTTGCCATACTGTAATGTAATCTTATGTCATGTCTGTGATTTGTCCTGTTGTGTGTTTTTACACATTTTTTACCTACCATGAGTTCCTCTCAAAAGAAAAGGGTTTGCTGCCTGTCAGGTGAAGTAAACATAGTGAGGAAGTTTCCAGTGTCTAAACAAATGACTAATGTGATTGGTTCACACACAAACACTTTGTCATGTGTTTCTTTCACTCATTCACTGTATAATAAACATCTCTCATGTCTGAGTCAGCTCTGATTCATCGTCACTTCAAACCCTCACAGACAGTCATGGTGAAGTGTACAGCTGAATAACTGTATTTTCATATCTACAGTAGGCATAACATTGCATTGTGGTGTGTTTCAGCCTTTAGTATCAAGCTATGGACACTGAGAATGAATCATACATTTTGAATTTTCTCATGTATTCATCCTGACGTCCAGTGTCTGGATTCTTCAGACACTCTGGGATCTGAATTTAAAGTTCTATGTGAGTGAACAAAGTTTACCTGAACAGAATGCACTGTGTGGATCTGAAGAAGGTAAAGCTGTGTAATCTGGCCATATTCTGAAACTGAAGTTCATTTTACTCAAACTCTGAGTTACAGATTTACATTTACAGTCTTTAAGGATGTTTATTACTTCCTAATTTTGACAGTTCTTAGAGTTCAGTGGAAATAGAGCCAGAGCTAAAACAGGTTCTGAAATGTTCCACATATGGAAAGTTCACGGTTATATCTGATGGCATGATAGAGGACAATGCTATCAGTCAGAGCCAAAACAAATCTGATTTGAAACAAAGATGCAAATAAAATCAATATTATGATTGTAGTGTTCACACCATAGAATATTGCTCAGTCAGTGGTTAGATTTGGACTTATCTGTAATGTAAAAATGTGACTGCGTGATTATTTGTGATTATCAGGCTGCTGTAAGTTAAAACAGACAGAAATGTATGAAATGTATTGCAGTTCCTACTAAACGCCAGCAGAGGTAGACAAAGCCAATGTTCTTATATATACATTTATATATTAAAACAACAGTCATGTGCTTATATGAACAGTTTTCTTGCTGTAATCATTCCTCCTGTTCAAACCAGCCATGAAAAGAACACTTCCATTGTTAGTGATCTAAAGTGAATATGAGACTGTAACTTTAGAAGACTTGATTTGATTTCCAGAACGAGGTTTTAGGATTTCGTCCCCCATCACATCCATTAGAGGTTCACCACTCCACACACCCAGAGGCTGCTCTGATGGTGTGACAGTGCCTCTCTAAACAAGCGTTTCATCAGCAGCAGCAGCAGCTTTGCTCAGCTGGTCACTGAGCTCACTGTTATCCCTGATCACACGGTGTCCCGTGAAGACAGGATAGTCTCATGGACAGCTGGAGACACTCGACTCACCAGTTTTCTGATCTCACACTCCAGGTTCAGGATGCAGTCGAGCTTCCTCTTGCGGCAGCGCTGCGCTGCGATGCGGTTCTTACTCCGCCGCCTCACATCATGGATAAACTCGAGCTGTTCCGAGGTCAGTTTGTGCATTTTCACCAACATTTGGAAGTCGTTCCGTGGAAGATTTGTGATCTGATCTACGGGGAAAGGCAGCTTCACCTGGGAGAGGAAGAAAAAGAGCAGGCAGATGTAATTACTGAGCATTAACTGAGGTGGGTGGAGGTTGTAGTTCATGTAAAAAAAAAAAAGAAGTCTGCCACTGGAATAATTATAGACTTTTGACAGTGTTTAATCCATGAATGCATTTGTCAAGACAAGGCCCTGCACACACACACACACACAGCTGAATGATGAAGATGTGAGATGTAACAGGTGCCACAAAGCCAACAGGAGAGTGAAGGAGGTGTCAATCAAACTCTGAACACGCCCACACAGACCTGAGAAAAGCTCCAATCAACTGAAAGAAGTGAAATCATCTGCGGGTTACGTTATACAAACCCACAGAAGGTTTTTCATGGTGGGTTTTCCAAAAGGGATTCTGACCCAATATCTTTAACTGTCTCCAGATGACTTGGAAAAAATAATTCATGAACCCATTTTCTCCAGACAAGACCGCTGTAACTCCCTTCTCTCCGGCATAAACAAAAGTCACTCTCTCGCCTCTGACTAGTCCAGAGTGCAGCAGCTCGGCTTCTTACTGGACGACATCACATCAAAAAAAAAAAAAATCAAAATAACTTTATTAATCCAACTGGGGGTAAGCCTGGTTCTCTCCACTGATTTCCCGTTTGCTTTAGATTTGATTTTAAGATTTTACTAATAACCTTGTCTGGGTCTGGCTCCAGGTTACATAACAGACATGTTGACCCCTTATGAAACAGTCTACAGCCCTTCTGGCTATTCCAAAGTCAAGGCTTAAATCTAAAGGTAACCATGCTTTTGCGATCAGGACTCCTCGACTTTGGAATGACCTGCCTGAGAAGATCAGGCCTGCAGAATCAGTGACATCACTTAAAACTCATTTTTATGTGATCTTGTCTTATTTATATTGTCATGTTTCTTCATGGCTGCTGCTCTCACAGTCCTTATCTTTCATTGTCTTTCCCTGACCATATTCATTCATTTATTTTCAATGACCGCTTATCTGAGTCATCCGAGTTGTGGTGGGTTCACTTGCAGTCTGTGGCCCTTTGCTGCATGTCATTTCAAAGACTTCAGGCCTCTCTCTCTACTAATATTCAATAAAAGCATAAAAAAGCCCAGGATGACCATATTCTTAAATCTTAATCTTAGTCTTTGTTTGGCCTCAGTGTCTGAGTCTTTGTTGTTATTTTATGCTTGTCTGTCAAAGCACTTTGTAAAGACAGTTTTTTAAGGTGCTATATGAATAAAGTTATTATAATATATAATTATCTTAAATTTCTTCTTTGCTTAAAATACACAGAATCTTACTTCTGCAGAGTGTGTTGTGTAACTGGCAGTGTGGAGGCGGCTTTGAAGCAGCTCATGAATACATTTTCCTGACTTCTTTTGGGGAGAACCATGACCTCAGTATCTCTACAATCCTTTGTAAGGGTTCTGAATGCATTCAACGTTCCTCCTCCTCCTCCTCTCTTCTTAGCTTTAATCGATACTGCTGTCTGCACCGACAGCATAACATCTCAAGTTTCACCCACGAGTATCTCCCAGAGGACGTATGGAGTACCTGGATTTCCACCGTCTGTGGCGATCAGAGAGAAAAGACTAGAAATCTACTGCTGACAGCTGATTTCCTTTTTTATGTGTCTCGAAGGGGTGGGACGTGACGCTGCCTTCAACTTTTCTCTGTTGTGTTTTTCCTTTTGGGTTTAATATTAAGTTGCTCTTTAATCATCTTAGACTTGCTTGTTACAACAGTTACTGTTGATTACACTAATTGATTATAATTATTAAACACTTTAGTTTATTTCAGTCACTTTTGCATGAACAAAAAAACATATTCAACTTGTCTGCTCTCTTAATATTCATCTCCTGTGTGATTCACTGCAGGGATTAATGGCAGACTGAGGCTAAATTCACAAGGTACGCAGAGTGCAGTTTACCAGGTCAGTACCTACTTGTTCCTACATTTGACCACAAGATGGCAATAGAGCACTGCTCCACACGCCTCTCAGAGTTGGTGAGCCTTCAGCTCATATTTAACATGTAGCACGTTCTCAAGCAGAGGGGAAAAGGTGATGCAAGAGAAAGAGTCCTTCTCCATCTGTCCCTTAGCACCTGGAAAGGTGCCAGCATGACAGATTGAGGGAGGGAGGGGGGGCAGTGACATGTCAACCTGATCCAAATCAGTGTCAGGTGATTTCTGGAGGCATGAGTCTTCACAGGCTGCAGAACAAAAGAATGAGTGGAATAAATGCAGCAGTGATTTGGCAGTGGAAACCTAAAATCAGAAAGCTGCGTTGTATCGTTTCCCTGATATGAGAACATATCAAGGTTTTATGTGTTTATTTTCTCCTTTTTCTCAGTTTGGAGAGCAACAATAAGTCAGCCTTCTCTCCCTCAGGTGATGGCAAACCTTATGATAAGCACATCATAGGCAGATCCACCCCAGCGGTATCTGTGTGCACCAGGGAGCTGTAGCTTTAGGCAGCGGGTGAAGCAGTGCAGGCATAACAAAGAGCCAGAGGAAGACAGCCGGAGAGCTTGGCAGAGATGAGAGGAGCTGCAGCTCTCTTTCTCCTCTCTCTTTCCCCTTTTCCCTCCCCGTGGCTGCCTCTGCGGAGCGCAGGAAGAACAAAGTCAAACAAAGGAGGAAGAGAGGAGAAAGAGGAGCAAAGGGATGCGACTCCACGCTGCCACTGTACCTGGCTGCTCGAGTCGGGGGCCAGATGCTCCCCGGAGACCCTTAACAGCTCAGACGACTGCAGGCACAGGCTGCAGCAGAGGCAGCTCGCCTCTGTTTCTCCACCAGACGGTACACAGCGGTGGCTGAGGCGTCACCTGGTTTAAGCGGCGCACTCGGGGGGATAAAGCAAGGTGCCTACTCATGACAGAATTGAAATTACTCCTCACTGAAGAGCAAATCTAGATGTCAATCTATCCCTGGGAGAGAAAATGGCTTGAGTTTCCTCATTAGAAGTGCAGCCCTCTGAGCCGCCAGGAGCCCTATTTCTCATCTCAGCTCGACATCTGCATGCAGACACATGAATAAATAATGCCCTGAGCTTTCAAGGCCACACAAGGCTCTCCCTACTTTGCCAGGGCATGACAACTAAATGCTATAAAACATCAGTAGGAGCTGCCACCTTCATCTAAAGCTTAAATGTTTGTGATTAGATAGCTTGTGAACCATTGTGTGCAGAAGTGTGAGCTTTCGCACCACAGGATCCAACGGGCTCTTTGGCCAAACCAGGTTAGAAAAAGAAGGGGGAAGGAGACGGTGCGACCTTGTGATGGTCCCCCCCCCCATCCACCAGTCACTGGTACGCAGGGGAAGGGCTAAATTTAGCAGCTCCACCACGAGAACCAGTTCAGCAGCAAGGCTGGGATGACAGAGTACACTTCAACTGTGTTCATAAATTCACACCCAACTGTTCTGGATTTACATTTCTTTCTCAATTCTCTTCATTCCCTCCTGAAAAGTAGGGCTCATCTGTTATCACGACCAGTGCTGTGCCGGGCCTCAGCCCCTGACACTGTGCACTGTTAAAAAATCTAAATCAATTCAGGATCCCAATACTATTTATGTGACAAATTCAGACAAAGAGCAGATATTATCGTTCTGGTGTATTACAGCCTGATTTTTATTTTCATAAACTGTGTACAAAAATCAGTCAGATCTCCTGACTGCTAATGTTTTTCTTTTTCTTGGTCGTGTCATGTACAATGTCAATATCATAGTCTGATGTGAAGATTCATAGTAACCCTATCTCTGTGCTTCCATAGAGTTCTGGGATATGTTGACACCAGCTTGTTATGCAAAAATGTTGAACTGTTCCTTTAAAACAAAGCTTAAAAATACTGCTCCACCACTATGAGTCAACATTTTGGGAAATCACTTATTAAAGACAGTAAAACAGCTAGCCCGGCTCCGTTTAAAGAGAAAAAAAGCACACCAACATGTCTAAGGCTCACTCATTAACATGCTGAATTATGGTTGACTTTGTTGAACCCGCAGACAAACAGAAATGTAAAAACAGGTATTTGCAGTTTTAGGAGGAGCTAACATGCTAAAAGTGTTCCTTGATGAGCAGTGACTGTGACTGCATGCAGCTTCCTGGAGTCTCGCTGTCACAGTGAGGTCACCAGGTTTAGTCTGTATCTGGTAACCCACAATGTAGCCAGAGGCACTGCACGAAAAGTACTGAGCACTGTTATTCATTGAGCCACACCTTTATGCTAAGCTAGGCTAACCACATCCTGCCTCTATCAGACATACAGACATGAGACTGATATCAACCTTTTCATCTCACTCTCAGAGAGAAATCAAATAACGCTACTTCCCAGGGGTAGCACTCCGGTAGCTCACCTGGTAGTGCGCGCTACCCAAGCCTGAGTCCTTACCGCAGTCGCCCAGGTTTGATTCAAACTTCACTATTGAATAAAGGCCAAACATGCTTTAAAATGATACATAATTTGGTTAAATTCTTGCTGCGTGATTTATTACAACAGGCGATGTGAGGACTGGTTAAGTAGGATATTTTTGCAGTGCGTGCGAGGCTGGGGCAGCTGGCAGCTTGCAGCAGGTGGAGACCTGAGTTGAGCTGAGTAGCGGGGTGGGATGGCTCGATGGATGACCCTGACTCGGAGGGGTCACTGTGCTCTGCGCTCACCTGCAGTCTCCTGACCCACCCGAAGCTTTAACATTCACCTCATTCCCACAAAAACACTTTCTCTATTGGCAGCGCTTCCACACAAAGGCCCAGAGGCCATCAATGGGCTGTTTGTGTTAAAAGCTGAAGCAATTTTCTAAAAATGATTGCTGCCTGACACCTCTGGTCCAGGTCTGTGTAATGCTTGTCCCTTATCTAATCCAAACTAAAAATGAGATCTTATCTTGTAAGGTGAGAGTTAGAATTCTGCATGTTTGTGTTTCTCTGTAATTAACCCCGCTATCTCACATGCTTGAAAATGGGATTATAAAGCAGCGGCACACATGCATGTCCCGAGTCAGATCTTAATGATGATAATATTGAGAGGTTCAGCAGTAACTGTTCTGTCCGGAGGGTTAAAGTAATAATCTGCAACATTCCCACATAAATAAATTACTGTTTTGTTGCTCTGTTGCTGAATGATGTAGCCTTATCGTGAAAAATATCAATCTGTTTAGAAAAAGCTTTATTTATGTAAGAAGTCATGTACATATTTCCATGGAAAAATCCTCTGATGCTTCTTGCTTTACTGGAAGCAGCAACTGCAGTTTGTTTGTGATAAACAGAAGAAGAAATGGCTAATTAACTAGGAAGAATGTGTCAAACTTCATCAACAGAAAATCCCCCAAAAAACAACACCAACAAACAAAACTTGCAGTAGTGGACACAGTGTTTGATTGCCAAGTTATTTCTGGGAATTTGCGTGCAAAAACACCGTAGTGCTGGCCGCCAAGCTGCACCGACGTAGCCAAAATCAACACAACAAGAATCTTGCAGATTACCACTGCAAGGTAGCTGGATGCTAAATGTCTCAGTGCTTCCTCAGGACTCAGGACTATACCACAGGATGTAAGGCCCTGCAGAGGAATAGAGTCACTTCTGTGCTCCAGCTGACCCTGAGGAGCCACGTCGTATTGCACTGTTTGCAGTAGCCCAGCTGTAGCAACATCCTGGGGATCTCCACTCTATCCTGATCACACACAACACAATATCCACGTCTCTGACAAAGAGAGGGCACAAACATATCTCTGCTGTTTGGTCTCTATATTTGTCCCGATCCATTCAGAGCTCCAGAGCGATGACAGCAGCATATACTCCGGGGGCGATTTGGGGGGTAATGAAGAGGCACTGTATCTCATTACTTTGTTACTACATATTTTTGTACATGCATCAAGGTAGATAAATATAGATTTGAAAGTAAAATCTTGGGTAAACAGCACTCGTCTTGCTCAATTTGAACACATTTCCCTCTACATACTCTGAAGGCTACGTACGCTAAGTAATACTCCCCGTGCTACTGTAAGTACATTTTTTAAGTTTCAAAGAACACTGTATTTCTTTTCCAGCTAACACCGATAGACGCTGCTTTAATAAATTACGTGTGATCACATGAAAGGGCAACAAGAGTTTTTCATCTGATATCTTATGTATATTACTGTTATCACTTTTGGATATGACTAAAACAAGTAAACATCTCCACAGCTAACATTATGAATGGCAAATCAAGACTCAGACCACAGCCACATCATATCTAGAGTAGAGCAAAGGTTCTCTGGTATTGTGCAAAGGTAGCAGAACTGATATTAAGGCCTGTGTGCTTCCTGTAACACGTTCATTCTTTTTCATGTTTCGCCTGATCAAAAAACAAACAAACAATGTGCTGATGTATCAGGACTACTTCCTCATTCCTCCCACTCGCTCTGAGATCAATAATTGCAACGTTGTGGCCAGACGCTACGCTAGAATGAGCTCAACACCTACACTGCAGCCAGGAGCTGGAGCTCCTCTGAGAGCTGCACAGAGAGGAGGCAGCCCAGTGCTGTGCACAGATACATGCACGATACATACACAAGATGTTGTAGCAAGATTTCAGCACTCAAATTCTCCTTCAGAGCAGCACAGTCCAGCTGGGATTTTGACAGACTACACAATATTAGCTATGACCTGTGTGATCTCATCTCACTGACTTCAGACCTATCATGGTTCTGCATGGAAGCCACTGCAAAAGTAACGTTTGCCAAAAAGTGGACACTGAGGAGCTATGAAGTCAGTGTGTCAAGAATGTCAGTTACGCAACACTATTATCTAAAGTTTGCTAAGTTAGGTAACATTAGCCACACAGGTCACGAGGTCACAGTGTATTGAATGTAGAAATGTGTTCTGTCGCTGCTGGATTCAACTTTAATTTGACAATTATGAGATAATGGTAAATGCTAAAACACAATGTAACAGTACCACAAGTACAGAAAAGTCATAAAGTTAGTACACTCTCAGTA
This sequence comes from Argyrosomus regius, assembly GCA_946959425.1. NCBI lineage: Eukaryota > Metazoa > Chordata > Actinopteri > Sciaenidae > Argyrosomus > Argyrosomus regius. The sequence continues at coordinate 21,808,635 of OX336901.1, forward strand.
CTGTCAGCTACTCAGTGATGAAGTTTGGTAACATTAGCTTCACATTAGCCACCTACTGGCCAAGCTAATGGTCATGCTAAAAAAGTTCAGCTATAGCCACAAAATTTGAGCAAAAAGACATTTATTTTTTTATTTTGTGTCAATTCTAGGATGATAATGCTAATGCTAATACATTAGCATTAGCCACTAATTAGCATTAGTCATTAACTGACTCGGTTTCATCAGTTACACAAAACCTTGCTAATCATTGGCCTACATTAGCATAGTGGTCATACCAGACTGATTGTACTAGAGACAAAACACGAGTGTGCTAAACTGAGTAAGAATGTGTTATATTACTGATGAGTTTAGCTCATTTTGTGGCAATAATAAGATAATAATTGTGAGACAATAGCACAAGGAGAGCAAACAGCAAACAGTGAACAATATCTGGATCCCCCACAAATCCTGTCACATCTCATATCCAGACTCCATAACTCCAACTACACCGCTTGCACTAAAGCCATCATTTTCAGCTCTTTTTTCTAATGTCTTATTTTGCTTATTTTATTTTGTAGGAATATTGGCAGTCTAAATTTTTAAAACATTTTCTTTTCCCTTTCACACTATTGATTTTCTTGCAAGTGCAATAATTAGAGTTCTTTCCATCATTGATGTTGTGTAGGAGGTAAATCAGACTTCCACTGTGAAGACCAATTTACTCTGAGACAGATCTAAACTGCACTAAAACAACACATGAAAATCCCCCCAAAGAGCCACACTTGGGTTCATCTGCATGTGAAAAATATATGATTTTCAAAGGTTGTTTAGTCTCTCTCTTAAGGTCTACTGTCTGCTACATGAAGCTGCTGATAGTTCTCTACACAGATGTGGCTCATGTGAACGCAACAAGCCATAACCACAGAGCAGGAGCTGCCCAGAGACCTCAAGTGACTCTGAATACCTTGAATGACTAGGCTTTGGTCAGACTGGGCTGCACTTTAACAACTTCCTTCCTCATCGGGATTCATTGTGTTCAGTCCACAGTCCTGGGCTGCAGCTATTTTTATCAAAGCTGCTTTTCCCCCTCTGCCATTTGCTCTGCAAACACAGTGAGGCCAGCCTCTGTTTGTTTGTACGGCCGAATTATAGAGATGGCTGGTAGGAAAAAAGAGTGGCCCAGGAAGCATGAGGTAGCATTTCTTTACCACATAAAGGCCAAGAGGGAGTAACCTAACACTGAGCTTCATTTTGTGAGTACCTCTCTGTGACCTCCACTAGTGCAATAAAGTGTAGAGCAGGCATATCTGGGAAACATCATTCATGAAGAGTCTTATCAACAGCCTGTGATAGTGAGTGGAAAGCTGGCAGATGGCCCTGTGTAAGAGATTTGACAGAGGATATTGTGTGGAGTAATGGAGCTCCTACAATGGCTGACACATACATATATAAACACAGTCATACCCACACAAAGAAATGACAAAGGGAACTGAAATGTCTCCTAGTCATTTTTGGGCTGCTCTCCCAGTTGATAGCTCAGCACTGTAAATCAATCCCACATAATTTACAGCAGCACATTCAGCAGGTCCTTCAAAGGCCCATAAATCTAACGCGATGGGTGTTGTGCGCTACGCTACCAAGGTAATAATTACACATTACTGCTGAGCCTCTTTATCTTGCAGCTCTGTTTGTGCTGCCGAGCTGAATTCTTTTCACAAAAAGAAAAAAAAAGCACAGTCCTGTCATGTAGCTCCAACCCTTTCAACACGCCGACTTGCTCTGTGAATCCCATCACCATGGCAACGCACCACTTTCTCTATCTCTCCTCTTCCTGCTCCCTCTGTGCACTTAGAGCAGCCCTCTCCACCGAGCTCATCAAAAATAATTCTGCCTACACCTCGAGCAAACATCGCTGAATGTAATATCACAGGAGTTAAGACAGCCTCCTGGAGCCAAAAGGTCGTAAGTTCAAACTCTACAGCAGCCAAAGACATGACAGTGTTAGTGTCATGTGAAAACCTCATAACTGACTGTAGTGATGTATAATTTATTGTAAAAGCATTGCAAACCCCAACCAGGGAGAGCTGCTTTTCCAAGCTCCTGACGGTTTTTGAGGATTTTGAAGATACAAGGTTCTGAGCTGTCAGAACAGCTTGCGTCAGTGAAAGGCCTGAGATGCAGATGGAATTTCTAATCATCAGCATGAGCAAACTGCAGCGCTACAAGGAAGCAAAGCTGTTCTTTGTGAATTGATTTTATTGTCTTTCACTTTCCCTCAGGTGGGGGAATCTGCTCCTTCTGATGCTTATCACACCTGCACTGTGCTCCATCTGTGAATTGGAGGGTCCCTCACTGATCTTTACTTGATAAACAACAACAGTCGTCTAGTCTGCAGCTTGGAGGACGTCTGCCCAGGTGGATTAGGGGAGGATGATTAGAGGATTGGCTATTCATCCTTGTCAGCACTGTCGAGCTGCATTACAGTCCCGCCATGAGACCGAACTGAACCTCTCGCCCACTCGCATTCGCTCGCTCGCTCGCTGCAGCCGCCGCTCAATTAAAACTTTATGGCCACAGCACATTGCTGCTGTAATATATTGGTTGTAATCCCTTTGTGACCCATTGCACACCTTCACCGCGGCTGAGCATCACAGCTAATTGTCGATAGATCAGAAATGTCAGAAGTCGGCTAGGCTACACTGAGTATTAGCATATATGCATATTTACAGGGGGGCTATGGATGTCAGTGTTTCTGCTGGGATAAAATGAGCTAGTTAGGATAGTTGGCAGGAAAGGATAGAGCCAGAGGGAATCACTTGAGGGGGCAGTTCTACCCTGAGAGAATCCTGACCCTTCAATCGCCTGCAGTGCTTCTCTCACACACACTACTCTCAGCATCGCAGCCTCCCACATTTGGACTGTCGTAGTGCATTTGGGCTCACATATTCAGACTCATTACACTGATCTCCAGCAGTGCATAAAGCAGATTAATAATATCAAAGCACATCTGTGCCCCTTGGTGGTGCTGTAAATCTTGTACTGAACACTCCGGCTTCAATTACATGATGATTTAATGACTGCTAATGCAGACCTGGAGAGCAGGCCACTGTGATATAATTAGCCATGGTGGAATTGAGTGTGATGGCTACATTGTGTGTTACATGGGAAGGACAATGTTTTACACTCACCTCTGGCCCTTGCTCCTGTACATGGCAGGACTCGCTGTCTCCCTCTGAGAAGGAGCCCGACTCGTCACTGGAGTTGGTGCCATACGACTGCTCACATTTGATCTTGGGCCGCACCTGGTTAAAAAGGGCATCCCCTCCCACACTTGCATCCTGCTGGTCCACATTGAGGCAGCGTGCCACGTTGGAGCATGGCGAGGAGGAGAACTCAAACTGGGGCAGGCTGCAGGGAGAGCCTCCGCTGCCGTCCTCAGCATAAGAGTATGAGGAGCAGGAGCTGGAAGTTCTGGTACGTGTCTCACAAGGCGGCGAGCGTGGGCACACTTTGATTGGCACTGGGCAGCTGGTGTTAGGTCGTGGGCGGCACAGAATTGGGGGCTCAGAGGAAGTGGTGCTGGGAGAAAAGGTCTGGGAGGTGGGGAGGGACTGGCTGGCTCCAGCCCACACATCCTTTGGCATGTGCTCAGTGAGCTCCACATCCAAAGAGTTCCCACCCGGGTAGGAATGCGCTGGGGTTCCCAGGCGGTTGCAGGCCCCTGAGGAAAATATGACACTACGGCGGTCTAGCTCAACTTCCTGTTTGCAGACCCCATCGCAGGAAGTGGACTTGAGGGACAACCCTGCAGGGAAACCATCCATATCCTCTGGGGATGTAACAGACAGACCTAGCTCCCCAGTGAAAGGCCTGAAGTCTTTTTTATGATCTCCCTGAGAGTTTCCTTTGTCCTGGGGGCAGACAAGTCTGTTGGCGTATAGCTGCTGTGATGTGTTGGGCAGACTGGGGTGGTCCACCCCTTTCTTGAAGAAGGCTCGGAGGCAGGAAGGGGACTTGGTTCTCTTGGTTCTTTCCACAGACATTGGGTTATCCATCTCCATGGCTGTCACACTGTCCTTATCCCTGACGTCCTGCTCGTCCCCTGACAGGCACAATGAGATGGCCTCTTCCTCTGCCTGTGGTTCAACTTTGATCTGGGCCAAAGGCAGCCTGCCCTGACCCGGCACGGCCCCACTAACGCTGCTCTCCTTTAATGTGCTTGGAAAACCTGAGGTACTGGTGTCTGAGGAGGTGTCATTATTGTGCTTGTTGCAAGCCCACTGGTATTTCCTGTACTTGGGGCATCTTGGTAGGTCTGATGCATGCCGATCAAAGTCCAGCCGGCCATCCATGAAGTTACTGGGCACAGCCATTGCTAACCGATCATCGTCAGGGTGGCGAAAGGAGGTGATGGCGTCAGCACATCGCCGCGCCCTGGGGGAGGTGGGCCTTTCCACCTCTGACTGCATGCTCTCGTCCTCTGAGTTGTTCACCTCCGCCGCCACCTTGTCGCAGAGCAGCAAGCCGTCCTCCTCGCTGCGCAGCTGAGCTTCCAGGAAGCGAAAGCATGAGTCCTCCAGGTTGTGCATGCGCAGGAATTCGGCACAGCGGATGACCTCCTGGATGTTTTCTCTGCTGAGTAACAGCTTAGCAGTGTAGGCAAACTGCAACAATGGGGCAAATCCCCTGGCAGTGACCTGCGAAAAAACAGGGAAATTGCCAGCATTACCATCAGCACAGCCATTGTTCAGAACACTTGGAGTGTGGTGAGACAACCCGACAGCTCCAACGACCATAAACAAACACTGTAAAGTACCAGTTAATCTTTTTATCGGGTCAGCACTGAACATTCTACACAGCAGTAAATAAGAACTGGTGCTCTGGGGATGTTGGCAGGTTGTGTGTCCAGCCTCATGTTCATAATAACAACCTGTGGGACATTCCAGCAGTCTACCACTGTCTGCTCTGTGGTCATATCGTTGCTTTTTGCCTTCACCCACTGCTGTCACTGTTTTGCATTTGTAAAACCCTTATTTACTTGAGGTAAGACGAAGAAGTGCTGCTTCATATTCATTCAGTTAGACGTATTCATTTTTGGCAGCAGGAATCTATTTAGCAAATGTTGCATCAAGTGCTTTGCTGTAGGGATATAATGATGGTGATAGGCCCGGTGTCGAGTATTAGCCTCTCTCTACTGAGATTTGATATCAGTTCCAAGAGCTTTGACACTGATACCAAGCTAACTCTAATTTTTTGATACCTGATATGAGAAACACTTAATTTAAAAAAAAAGTTCTTACTTGTTCTTTAAACAGAAGTCTAAATAAAATGATCTGTGATTTAAATCAGGAACTATTTGATCAAGGCATAAGAAAACAAGATCACAAATCCGACCATTTGACGTAAACTCTGGGTGGTGTGAACAAAATATTTAGATTGATACTCAGCCCCTGTTATACCCAAGACCTTCAGTTAACCATTTGGGGTCCAAGCAATCGCCCATGATTACAAAAGCAATTGGTTGGACCCCAGAGGGTTAAAAAACTGCTTTGCTAACCCTTTTTGCCTTTGTAACATTCACAACTTGAGCGTGTCTAGCAGTGATCTGTACTGTTAGTTCTCCGATGGACACAGCCGCACAGCCTCACTTTCTGTGTCAGTGCCCTGCATCCCCAGGTCAAGTGCCTGCAAAGCCTAATGGTTTGTAAGACCACAGCTTATCCCCGTTGTGGCCATGTGGCGCGGGATGATAGAGGGAAGCCTTCCATTTAGACTTAATGCCAGATAATTAGGTAAACTCCTGAGCCTGCAGAAGTCCAGGCCGCCCTCTGCTGTTGTTGTCACTGAGCACACAGACCAGAGAAAGGAGCCAGAGCAGCCGGCTTTAATACGAGCCTTGTCTGCCGTTTGGAGATCAGCGTGAGATTCACACTAGGTTGCGTTCATCACTTTACTCAGACTCTGGCACCCAATCCCTGCAGCTTTATTGTGGTTCATTCTCTGGTGACAAACAAATTACTGTTAGGTAGCAAACCCCACACGGAGAAAAGGTGTGCTCACAAATGCAATTACAAAGGGTTCACTTTGAATCTTGGATGGTATTATTTGCTCTACAAAGCACCTTTTCAGAGGCTGAGTGATGTAAAGTCTTTCTTACAAGACTTAACAGAGACTCGCAGATGTAGGGGATGAGCAGCACAATGTGGTTTTAATGAGCCCACTGTTTACTGATTGTTTTGCTGCCTCTGTTGGGAGAAACGAGAAGATGAATTACCCTAGGTGGAACTGTATCCACTGTGTGAGCACTGCGGCAGCTTCCAGAGGTCCAGCGGTCTCTGCCAGACACCCTACTTGTAAAACAGGATTTTCCCTCCTAAGTAATCAAGCTTCCAAAACCACAGAATTTACTCTGTGGATTTTTCCGCCTGGAAAAAGAACTAAGCAGTATGCATGAGGAAACATGTAATGCAAATATGTCAGTGAAAAAATTGCTTCAGGTCATCTGAGTCAGTCTAAGAATGTCTGGCTTTGTGGATTTTCAGGAAGATGAATAAACATGTGCATTAAGTTGCTCTTTTTTTTATTTTTTAGAAGTTAAATCCAGTAGGGCCAATACTTTATTGACTTATTCCTTATTCACTTTAGAAAAATTCTACATGAAATTAGAGATAATACATGCTCGAGGCTCCAAACTCAACAGCACAATGGAGGATGTGTCTGTGCCAATTTGAATGGAACATGACCCCCAAATACAGACGGGGATTATGTGATTAAAGAACAGATATGTGAATTAGAGATTTAAATTGTAAAGTACCCAACTTGACTTTCAGCTAAACTGAATGATCTACAAGATTATGTGTCAGAACAACTGTACCAAACGGAATCTGGATTTAAAATGTGCTCCGATGATGCTATCTGCAAGTGCCTGGAGCGCACGCTTACGTACTGCGATTGTTTACGGTGATCTTTTTACAGCGTGCATGTTATCGGCACTTGTGCAGTGTCACACTGAGCTCTTCCCTGACAACATATATAGCAACACAAATGGTTTGTTGGATTATTTAGATCTGTCATATGGAGGTAATTCTTTAATTGTGTTATGCTGCTAGGAATAATATTCTGAAGGAGAAATTAAGAATTGTTTTACTTTTATGGGCATGGATATTTTAAACTTTCTGAATCTTTCAACTAAATTCCACATCATCTTTCTTCACTTCTGTATTTATAGATTGGCCTAAAGTATTCAAATTTAAATATACTGAGTCTGGCCAACAGATTCCCTTAAAATATCCAGAGGAAATGAGCCCAGTGTCCTCAGTGGTAGCTGCAGCCCTGTGCTCGTGACTTCAGGAAAAACTAAAGTTCAGTTAGAGAAATTGGACTGAAACAGGTTAGTATGGAGACTTGCTTGGGATTGATATTGCTAATATCCAACCTTGTGTGTATTTTTCTGATCCATTAAAGCCGTTTTAATTTGGTTTGGTTTGATTTTAAATGTGGCTGTCAAGATAGATAGACTCTCTGGAGCTGAGCATTCTTGAACAGTACTCTGTCATTTGGTGTTTTGATAGGGGTGAGGAGATGACGAGCATGAAGGCCACAGCACATGATCATGTAAATGTATCATGTCAGGATAAACCTCGAGATTTATCATCGTGTTTTCAAGGGGGTCACATATACATGTTACAGCACATGAGTATGTAACTTATCAATTCCCCATCCACCTTTCGTGTTGTCCCTCTGTTACAATTGTTCACAAGCCACTACTATCAGTGAGTCTCTCTTAAAAAGCTAAAAATAAATCCTTCCTTTCTGACTCTATATTGTAACTGCAGCACTGTGAAGTGAGGCTGTCAAATCTTTCAATATTTCTTTCAGTGGAAATATTTCCCAGATGGATTCATAAGACAGTATTTGTGCTCATGTTACCTGCACTGCCAGTGCAGCAGTGACCACATTTGATCAACCGTGCTATAAAAAACACAATTAGATGTGTTTGCTGTTCATGTTAATACACATCTGCTGAATTCCTTTGTTGCTGTGAAAGGATACAGACAGCCAAATGTTTATGATGTAAAACACACCAGCATCAATCTTAACAGATGTGTGAAATACACATACGTTTGCATAGTTGTAACGTAATACCATGTGTGATGGAGCGACTACAAACACTATATTCAAGGTATTTCTGCATGGTGCGCTCCACCTGGTTCTGGCTGTTGAAGCTTCATCCTTCCTGTGTTAACCCAGTGCATCCACAGGCTGCAACCTCCCAGCATGCCTCTGGTCTAGAGCTAACAGACAGTGCAACAGCAATGGGCATATCAGTCATTGTTAAGAGGAAGCTGCTGACTCCATATCTGTGAGGGGGGATGGTGTGCGTGTGTGTATGTGTGTGTGTGTGTGTGTGTGTGTGTGTGTGTGTGTGTGTGTGTGTGTGTGTGTATATGCCTATGCCAGAGCCAGTGGGTGAGTGGATGGGAGTGTGTATGAGTCTGAGTGTGACAGATTGGGGGGAGGGTAGAGGCTTTGACTGGACTATCCGCTCTTCTGATGAGCGCAGCACATCCACTACTGCTGCAGCACTGCTCAGAAACACACACACACATACACACACACACACACACACACACACACACACACACACACACACACACACACACACATTTCTGTAGGCGATAATGAATCCACTGAATCTGAATCTCTTCTTCACTATACATTGTGTGATGACATCCAGGCTGCTGACGGGTCTTTTATCTTCCAAATCATGCAGCTAGTTCAACGATCATAATGACATTTTTATTTCTACATTAAAGGGGAACCCCAGAGATTTACTCTTACACGTCCGTAAAACTGGGACACTTCCGAGACATAGATTAGAAAAAGAATGCTCAAAATCTGTGCAGCACAGGCAGTGACATCCTGACTATTAGTCCTTAAATGAAGGGTCAATGATGGGACCATTTCCTATAATGCAACCAATAGAACCTTTTCATTAGATCATTTGCCTCCAGTTTGTGATGTAGGTTCTCTGTTCCAATGCCTAGGCTGTGTGTAAAAAAGGCAATTTAAAGTATACAAAGTGATTAATGCCTGACCTTCACTGTGAATATGTATATGTATATGTTTTTCTCATTTCTTTTGGCCATTTAATAGAAATAAATAATAAAATAATCAAACAATAAGGTAAGGCACCTTCACAGTGCATGCAAAGTCAATGAAAAGATGCGAGTGTATGCAAACGCATAAAAATTTGCTCTAGGTGGTGCAAACTCAGGTGAAGATGCGTGTGAGTCAAGTGAGAACATTTCAGCCTGACACTTCAGTTCTCATCATGAGGCTTTATGACATTCATAATATCATATTTTCATAATTTATGTGGAGACATGAAGGAAAAGAAGAAAGAGTGGTAGAAAGTGAGTCTCCTGGTGAGTCCTCAGATCTGTCAGAGCTGTCACACAAACACACAGACAGTCGAGGTGAAAAAAGCTTCACGGTCCGTCTGAACACACCTGCATCACGCCAAAATGTTTATTTATTTCCATGCTTCATTACTGCAGGAACAATAAAAACCAATAGAGGCACGTTTGTATTATTTACTAATGAGAAGAAGGTCTATATATCCAGTGTGAAATATCTTTGTGACCTGTAATTAACTTGTAATTGATGTCGTTTGCTGTTTGGACAACACTGGAGATTTTTATTCTGTATTTATGAGGTCAAACAGTTTTACAGCTGTGTTGAAAAGAAGAACACAGACTGAAAGAAATCGACCCTACAGCTCTGTGAACATTCCTCAGCACTCATTGTCCTTTAATCAATGTGACTTGTGTATTTGAAGTGTGTTGTTGTACAGTAGATGTGTACAGCAAACACAAAAAGAACAAAACACAAACCTCCTAGCAACCTGAGCAAGTGAACAGCCAAATAACTGCCACTGGCCTCTTTTCAAGCAGACACACACACGCACGCACGCACACACACACACACACACACACACACACAGAGTTAGCTGTACATCGAGCCATGCCGACTGTAATGGTGAGGCAGTGGTAGCCTAAATGAGGCTGGGCGGCCGGCCGGCTGCATCCAGGGCTGCTGATAAACAGCAAAGCTGCTGGAGGAAAAGTGCTGAGCGTACCAGGGATCTATTTTCAGCTAGTATCAGCAGCTGCTGCCTGCGGGAGCGCATCTTTATGTGTGCCCTGCACCATATGTGATTACTCCACTGTTACAACCAGCACAGCAGCCTAATGAAGGAAAGCGTTAAGGGAGCAACACAGGATGGAGGGAGTGAGGGGGGGGTGGGGGGTAAATACTGAGGGAGGACGGACGGAGTGCAGAGGAAAATGAGAGAGGAAGGGAGACGGTCACAATGTAGGAAACAAACTGTTAAAGGAAGGAGAGGAGGCCAGGGAGGATACACAGAGTGTTTCCTGGTCATTAGCCGACTGCCATGATGTTTGAAGCATTTCAGCTGTTAGCAGCTCTAAGTGTATGAGTTAAGACAAAGAGACAAATTCATCAATGTGACAGATTGGGGCCATTTTAGGCGAACACAGCCCTGCTCTGCGTCTGGACTGCACAGGCGATACCATTACAGGGCAGGAAATCACAGGCAGTGGCAAATCACACACACACACAATTCGCATGACATTTTTAGGAAGCCTGCCAAATATCCTTTCATAAACAGGCTGGGCAATGCTACACCATCCTCCCCTCTCCTTCCTAAATCACTCTCACTCTTCTCTCTCGCCCAGTACTTCTCTCTTACATCGCCCTTTCGCCTCCGTAGAAGAGAAGGCTAATTTATGCAAATGTTCTCCAGTGAATTCCTGCATGTCATGCATGCTAATGAGGACATGGCATGGCATGACAATGGAGTGCTTCCCCACGCAGAAGAAAACACTCCATCTCCATTGGAGGGAGCAGTGGATGCTTTAACATCAGATCTGCTGAGTAACCTGACATTAACCTCTGTACTTGCAGACAAACAATAAAGAGCCTGAGTCACAGCGCTAATGGAAATGAAACAGGCGCTGTACTGTACGCTGTCATGACGCCATTGTGGGTTAAGTTGTTATGCTGGAGGAGATGACAGGAAATGTGCAGGGACAAAGGCCTGCTGCAGAGCAGAAAAGCTCTTGGGCCAAAGGAAAATCTTCTCTAAAGGCAGCTAGAGCAGACATACAGTGACTTACGAACCAGACAGCTTCTATCGGTCCTACAAGCAGAAATACTGTACATCATACTGAGAAACAGGTGACATACTGTGTCATTATCTGGCTATAAATCTGATAAAAACACAGTGGAAAAGTAGTAAAAGTGCCAGAGATTCTGCACATTCACTTCATTTACAAATCAGATTTTTGCAATGATTTTCAAAACATACAATGGTATTTAAGATTCTTTGACTGGTTTCCTTGGTTACCTTCCAACCATTCTTTCTGTCTGTCTGGTATACAAATTAACTGTCAATGAGTCAAAATTCTAAATCACGGACACTTTTGTTGTTGCCCAAAGTTTTATAACTGTTGTGTGTTAATGCAGCTGTGTCTGCAGACTTGTTTGAAAGGTCTGCACTGTGTTACCAAGCAACAATGCAACTTTTACAAACATGAAATCAGGCTTGTTGCTCGCTGTGATAGATTACCCATCCATACTTCAAGTATCTGCAAGCTGTGGTATGAAATGAAGTAAATGGCTGCCTGAGGGAAAGAAAACTTCAAATTGTAGTAAGAATTGAATGAATTCAGAACAGTGCCTGTAATGTATGTCTTTAATGATCTTTAACTGAGCTTTAAACAGAATCTGTTATGATTTGGTGCCATGAATAAAAATGAATTAAACAGAACTGAACTGAATATATGACAAACATGTCAGTGAAAATTGTGTATTGAGGCAGAAAAATTTACAACTGAACTGTTAACTAAAATGATGGCATATTCTGAGTCAGAGTTTAGTCATTAAAAAGATAAATAGAAAATAAGTTTAAGAAATATCCCTAACTGCTCAACCTAACACATATACATTGAATAAAAAATGTTCTAAATATAATGCAGCCTGTAAAAACTAGCCAATATGGGCTTGCCACTGTATCAGTGAGGTTCTAGTATCAGGCTCAACAGCTAACAGTGAAAAGACGTACTAAGCACAGTGAATACATCTTCACATTGATGCTGACAGAACAGGTAACGTAAGGAAAGTGTCGTCCTCATTGACAGCAGAAGCTCAGACATTACTGGTGTTGAGCTGTGGGTAAGTAAACCTCCCCCTGAACGTGGATTAAATCAGATAGTGTATGTCCTAATCCTCTCCCAGTGCAGCTTACTGTACAAGCCAGACAGTGGGGAGGACATGACCCCACCTAAACAGCGAGCTAAGGATTCAACACTGTGTTTGTTTCAGACTATAAAATCTGAAATCATTGAATTTATCCAAGTATATCAATGAACATGTGCCAGGGCTAAGAATGTTGCTGTGTCCAGCATTTCTTTGATCACCATGCGTACACGACAGATTCTTCAGCCCAGACTGATGAAAGTCTGTGTGTTCCTTTCATTAAGGGGGATGTTCACTGCTTAACTGTGCCGGGTTTGGAGGTTAAATACGAAGAGCATAAACACGGGGATCACACGGCAGGCTGCCGCCCGGCAGGCCGGCTGCTCAAGGTGCTCCTCCACCCAGCCTCTTACACTCAGACAAAGAGCCTGTATCTTCTCTGTCAGCTTATGACATGAGCTGCGTCCTTGTGTTGGCAGAGAAAGAGAGACCCCCTGCCGGACCAAGGGGGTTGGGTATTAGTGCCAGTACTCCCACCGTGGTGCATCACTCGTCTCCATACCGCTTACTCTCATCTTCTATCACCCAACCCCCATCTTTAAAGAAGGCAGGGCTCTGTCCTGTCTCCTGGCTCCCACCATCTGTCTAATAGGCTGTATTTGTGTGATAGTGTCCTGGCCAGGCACTGATGCCCCCTCAGATTAGCCAGCACTGTGCAGGTTGAGCCCTGATCGGCTGTTTGACCATGAGGCGGTGGATGGATGTCACCCATCAACCCTCCTGAACCATCACAAGCATTACTGTCTCTCTGGTCTAACTCAAAGCAGCGAGACCTTTTAGTTCACAAGTTCAAAATAGGTCTTTTGGCTTCCAGCTGTCCCAAACAGACTTAAGAACTCTTTCGTCCCCCTGGCCATCAGACTGTACAACAGCTCTCAGTGATGGCAGGAGGCACAATAGACTTTGCACTACTTCCTGGACTCTCTGTTACTGTCAATTCTGACTACCTCTGCTACATGCGGTGACTGTGACTTTCATTCATTCATTCATTCATTCACCTGTTTACAGGATAATTTAATCGTACACAGTCCTTTATTCCCATTTGTAGTTCTAACTCATATTTTTATAAAACATTTTTATTACTACAGTCACTTTCTATTTTTTTATATAGTTTTCTATTTGTATATAACATTTTCTACAGTTACTTTCTATTTTTTATAGTTTTTGTATAGATGTTTAGCACGAAAATAAGGGCTTCCAATTTTACACACTGGACCTTTAAGACAAGATCATGGTCATTGTTAAAATAAACCCATTGTGACATCAATGTCAAAGTCTGATTCTATGCTGACTCAACCATCCACCCAAAGGTTTTTGGATGGTGTAACAATGTCCCGCTACTTTCACTTTTGCTTCCACGAGAGTACAGTCATTATTCATGCAGCCACATGAGGTCGATAGTCGGGTAAATGTTGACATATGTCACTTGAAATGGCAAACAGTGCTGTCATTCCTCTAATCTTTAACTCAAAAACCCTAACCCCAAAACCTAAAGCTGGTATTCACAACAAATTAAGCTTTGCAGGGATTAGTGCAGGGTTATGTAGGAGTGTGTAACTGCCGTAAAACAGGAAATAAAGTTTATTTCTCTGATTATCTGACTCTTTTCTCAGCGCTCTCTCTCCCACTTCACTCTCTATCTCACTCAGCCACATTTCTCCAAATGTTGATTCTGTTTCAACTCTCACTCAAATGAATGCAGGACTAACTTTTTCACAATAACACTGGATTTGGTCTGAATACAGTCTAACCTTATATGCCATGAGGACAAACTACTTTTTTGTTACTAATGCTACTTTTATGTCACTACTGATAACAAACTCTCGAGTCTTCCATCCAACATTTTCAAATTCTGTGTGTGTGGTGTGAATTTTAAGGGCCGCAAGCAGCATTCTAGACTTGTCTTGTTAAATTAAATCACAGCAAATCTTTTACAACACGGCAGGTGGATACACTTTCCTTTTAAAAAACAGGGTGCACATTTGTGTGTGTGTGTTTTCTTTTGGAGATGAAAAATGTGCAGTGTTCCCTGGCTCATGAGCAAGGAAAGAACTGACAAACAGGAGGTGGTTTGAGGTCTGTGAAGCAGCACTCTGCTGAATCACAGTGCTGCCCTCTCAGTTTTTCCAGAATAAAAATCAAGAGAGGGCAAAAAAAACCGGTAAGACTGATGATCCACCACCATCATTCAGCCTGTCAGAGCATTCCCACGCTGGATGTTAGATGTGCAAACAAGTGAACGATGCAGTGGTCAATCATTGACTTTGTGAATGATTATTTGATTCAGTCAAATCAATGAAATTGAATCCGATTTATCTAATTACTTCAATAAATTAGGTTTCTGCTGCAACATTTGTACAGTAGTGAGGATCATCTGATTCTACATTTCAGCCTCTTGTACTGAGCACAGAGGAAACATGCTGCACTAGTAACTAGCTGTCAGCACTCTGCTGTGATCACGGCAGTGAGGACTGAAGCACATCTTTGCACACAGTTCCACAATATGGAGGTCATTCTGTTTGTCACAGTGATGACTGCTCCTCTCCAGTGGAGGGCTCTCTTTGAAATTCCTCTCCCCGGCTCGTATTTGTGGCACGCTGATTCTTATAAATCCCCCTTTGTTCTGACGCTCACAAGAAATATGATGTAGAGAAAACACTGTGTGTGTGTATGGGTGAAGCCTCCATCGTCCCAACGTGGACGTGGTGCTCTTCTGTTCCTTCCCCCTGCCGGCTGGCCCGGAGGACAGCATCGCTGAAGATAAAGCGGGATTGTTTTTGTTCCCATGATGTTATGGCCAACAAAGCCCCTTGATGAAACTGGCTGCCCCTCTGCAAGCCCACAATCACATTAGATATAGATGATGTCACTCACCCGCGCCAGCCCCAGCTACTCCAAGGGCAGCGAGGCCATGAGAGAGGAGTGATGAAGGTGGTGGGGGAGGTGGTCTTTTGTTTCACATTTCATCTCCACCAACCTCCCCCTCTTTTCCTCCTCGACTAGCAGCCTAACTTGCCCTTTGTTTCACATAGGTGGCAGTCTTCAGTAACTGCTGAAGGAATACTGTCCACGAGCAGAGGCAGACACACGAGAGTCAGTGAAGTGTTGCTAACCTAGTGCAGCTTAAGGCTGCTACTCTGAGCTGACACAGACCAGCGGGGGCTGAGCAGACCTGGAGAGAAGACAGTGTTCAGACACGAGGCAGGGATGCGTCAGCATGCTGCAGTCACTGACCGTAAAAGCAAAGGGTGACAGGGGACCTTAAAAAACTGGCCACATCAGTGATCTGACATTCCTCCATGATGCGGCTGTGACTTGTCTAGACAGTCACAGAGAGAGATGTACTACCTGGAAAATTCCACCTTAAATAGAAAAATATGGTAACAAAAAAAAGAGCCATTAGCTCAGTAACTTATGTTTCTATGTTGTTACCTTTGAACCTGAGTATTTGCTTTTTATGCCACTGTATACTTCTACTCCACTATACACCACATTTATATCACAGCTATATTTACTATTTACTTCGAAGGGGAAGGAATAAATAATTGTGTACTTCCCCCTACTCCTTTGTGAACATGTACGAATTAATTTGCGCTGCAAGAACTTAATCGTTGAGCTTGTATGTAGGTTTAGAATTCATTTCATTTTTATTATTTTCTTTTCTTTTTTTGCATAATCTTTTTCTTTGACATGTTCAAGATAAAATATGAGATTTTAAATCCATAATATATCGATTGGAGGTGGTACAGGGGTGCAGTGGTTAGTCCTGATGCCTCACAGCAAGAAGGTTCCTGGTTCAAACCTGTGTTGAGTTTGCATGTTCTTGCTGTGTCTGCTTGGGTTCTCACCGGCTTAGGTTCACTGGTGACTCTAAATTGCCCGTAGGTGTGAGTGTGAGTGTGAATATTTGTTTGTCTCTATGTACCCTGTGATGAACTGGTGACTTGTCCAGGGTGTACCCCGCCTCTCACCCTAAGTCAGCTGGGACAGGCTCCAGCCCCACCGTGACCCTGATGAGGATGAGCGGTTACAGATAATGGATGGAATATATAGATATATGAAATAGTAAACACAAGTTAAATTGATCTCATCTCCACTGGCTACAACATTTAAATTCCTTTTACATGTGAATGTATCCGTAATAATAATCCAAAGTATATATATACTGTATAACTCTCTCTATATAACACACACAAAGCTGAATTTTTGCATTTCTCCACAGCACATGATCACGTTAGCGTGTGCTGTAGCTCATCTTATGTGTCCATGTGACAGAATAAAGCCAAAATATTCATGTTGTTTTGCCATTTAGATAAAAAGATGAATGTAGATGGACAAAGGGAGGAAGGCTTGGTGAAAACCTCATTGGGAGTAACTCTCTCTCTCTGGCGCATTAAAGAGACAGTCAGCGAAAGATGTTGCCTTCCACACTCCATCTCACACCTGAAACACACAGCAGCTCATACATTATTCATGTGTGCAGTGAGTGAATGAAAGGGATGCTGCTTTGAGCATCCAGGCAGCCGTTCCCTGCAGTCATTCTTTGAGTTAAGGATAAAAAAAAAAAAGCATGATGCTCATTTTACATTAGACGACAGTCTGACTTTCACTTCTTTTTCAATGAGTATTACGACAAAGTCATTTGACAGCCGTTACTTTATTAATGCGTGCTGGCCCCAGTGAGGGGCTGCAACTGCACAGCACATGTGAGATGTGCCCCAGTTTTCACAGCAGCACATGTATGTGTATGTACGCATTATGTGTGAGTGTGGGTGTGTGACATCAATACGTCAGAGGGTTACTTTCATCATGTGTTCAGTGGAGGCGCTCTGACGGGGATCAGTCGAAAGTGACAGTGTGAGAGCTGAGGTGAGCAAGTGAGCGGAGTGTTGCTAAACCTGATGAGCGCTACGAGCCCAAGGTGGCGTTAATCTCGCCACGAAATGCTACGGCGACATCTGACAGGTGCTAATTGGCAATCACAGCCCTATAGGCTCAATAATGCACTTTCTCACACCTTTCACTGAGTCTTTATCCTCCGGCGAACAACAGATCAAATTAAAACACTGTTTTGCTACCATCCACTCTCATGGCGGGGGAAAAAAAGGCACTGCATGGAGAAAAGAAAAGAAAAATCAAAAAGTCAGCTGTGAAGCTGAGAGGTGATAATATATTGAAAAGGGAGCAGATGGAGTTAAGGTGAGAGTTTTAGGAATGATGTGGTGACAGCGGGAAACCTACATGGTCCTCTAGGCCCCCGGAGCGGGCCTAAATTAAATTATATATATCTATTACTTCAATATTCTTCAAACTTAATATGTATATATGTGAACATATGCACATTCCTGCACAGACTGTACAGCTCTTTATATAATTAATGTCATACACAGCCTCTTTTTATGGGTTTCATGTGTTATTGTTAATTTATGCTTCTTGCAGGACTTGCTTTGTTGTGTTAAGCACCAATATAATACAGCAAATTCCTTGCATTTGAAACAATGACTACAGTATTTGCAATAAACTCAATTCTGATTGTGAGTCTCAAAAAATATGTTTATAAAAATAAATGTTTCAAAATCAAAAGAAATCTTCCAGACACCCCTGAAATTCTCTCAAACACAAAATGCCCCGATGAGCTCACCATGTCAAGTTATTAGCTTAAAAAATGTTTAAAGATGGCTCTAATACAACAAATCCACACTGCACTCTGTAGTGACATTAAACTAAATGGTGATGTTTGACTGCTGTGTGTGTTCAGGCAGCACATGAAGCTCATTTTCACACAAATTTGACTCTTCAAGTGTATTAAAGTGTTTTTCTAGTAAAGCACGAGTGCAGGGATTTTCCCTGATCAATCAGAAGTGAAACGTAGCAACCACAGTGTAATATCACGGCACAACATGCAGCTTTGTTGTCTGTATTAATGATATACACGGTCCATCACAGTCACCCAACTAATAACAAATGCTCATGATGCGTCACTTTTTGTGACACCAGGGTAGATCGATATTCTCATGAGGTGCAGCATGTGCTGTCAGTTACTAGAATTTGATTTGGTCTGTGGGTCCATGTAATGCTGATGATGCAAGATGACAGTCACCAAAAGCCGTCTGGTGGATGAGTTTCCTGTCAGTCCACATAACTTCATGTTTATTCCTCTTGTACACAAACCAGACCAGAACTAAAAGTCATTTGGTCCGGACCAAATAATCTGAACTACAGCTGAAACAGAGCCCTTAGAGATTTGAAAGATTCTTCCATGAAAATAAATATGAGAATCAATCATATGGTTCTACGCATGGTTACTGAAACACTGCTCTGACGACGCAGCTTCATTAGAATTCATCTCGCCTCCTGTGAGCTGCAGCTGTCGGGGACACCAGGTATCATCAGACTGAGAGTGTGATGTTTCATGTGATCGCACATGTCTGACAGATGCTAATGTTACTTTGCAAGTTGGACCTGGATTATGCAACCAGAACCACTGGTCAGTCATGCTACAGTAGATATCAGATAACCCTTTACTGCTGGACAAAGGTTGCATTCTAGCTTTTTGCTTGAGGTGGAGGGTGAAGGTCAGTGTGTGTGTGTGTGTGTGGTTATGAATGCTGGGGAAGGTGCAGAGAGCCCGGTTACTCTTGCTTTTGTACTGGTGTCAGTGGGGAGTTTCAGTGTTGCATTGTCTGAAAGTCTATAGCACTTCCACCCCTGCAAGAGAAAATTGTCATGGAAACAGCGTGTTTGATGGACGTACCTCTTCCGGAAGGCTAACGACCAAGCCATTCTCCGCCTGGCCCACCAGTGCCTGGAGGAAATACTCGCTGCAGGCGGCCAGCACGGCCCGGTGCCCACGGAACTCCTTGCCCTCCACCAGGACAGTCACATCGCACAGGATATCCTGCTTCCGCTGGTCGTTGAGGCAGAGGAGGATATTGGTACAATGAACCGTCGACTCATACACATACATGGGGGCTTCAGGCTTCTCATCCACGGACATTCCGCTCACGCCCTGGAAATAGAAGCAACAACAGAGGGGGGTCAGCTTACAGCCGAACCCAGCGGGTGCATACCGCAGGGCTGACATCAGCCCCCGGCGGTCTGCTGCAGCCAGCCTCATGATTCAACACATACTGACTGACTGCTGTTCCCTTCACATGATCACCACCACTTTAACATTTAAAAGCCACCGAAATGTTGTTGTGCATGGCCCTGTTAAGTGTGGAACCACACAAAAACATCCATACACGAATTACAAAGAGAGCAGTGCACACATTTCCACGTACACACTGCACATTCACATTACATGCACAAAAAAACCCCTCCAGGTAATTACATGAACAAAACACGTAGAGCAGCCTTTATTTAAAAGCTGATTACATTTAAATTAACGGTAGACATGAGAGTCCAGAGTAAAGCGTGCTGCACTTTTTTGCTTTAGAGGTCCACATGTGTTTGTAATCTAAGAAGGACTCACTGTAAAGGTATGCCGAGCTGCTTGGACGCACTCCGCAAGAGAACATCAGCTGCAGACGGCTGAGAATATAAGTGCAGCAGCAGCTTCTTCACAGGAAAACAACTTAAAGGACAGCGGAGAGGGCGCGTGAGCCACGACAATGGAAACACTTAAAGATGACGTGTCTGCAGCTTCAAAAAGTGACTTTGCATATAGCTCAAAATTTCAAACTATTCCTTTAAAGGTATTAAATAGATGAGACGGAACTACAAGATAGGTGAGGATGCAGGAACTAGCTTAAGATTCAAGCTTTTATTGTGTTTTCGTTTTGCATGTAATCAAATTACCACACAGACAACCTGGAGGCAGAGTGGGCATCTGTCCCTAACCCCAGACCATCAGGTTGCATCAGGACAGCCGACCGCTGAGCCCAGTTCATGATCCAATCCACAGATTTGCAGGAACACTGGTGTCTGAGCATCTGCCCCACTGCCTTTACATTCTCCGGTGTATCACAATAAATAGTGTTGAATTTTTAAGAAAAGGTGTCCTAACCTACTCTGGTTTGTTTTTATTGCCTGGCTGGAGTCACGGTAAGTCAGCGTAACTCCGCACTTCCATCAAAACACAAACCCCACGAAGGGAACATTAACAGCACGGGCCCCTGATTTTCCTGCCAAACGTTCCGTCCTGCTCACCCTGTGATGACAGACGCACAGCTATCATCCCTCAGAGAAGCCACCAGACACACACACAAACACACATACACACACGCAGTTTTACTTTTACATAACTTAACATAACTTTCCATAACATTACTGACTGAAATTAACTCTGCTATTCTC
Organism: Argyrosomus regius; assembly: GCA_946959425.1. Classification (NCBI taxonomy): domain Eukaryota; kingdom Metazoa; phylum Chordata; class Actinopteri; family Sciaenidae; genus Argyrosomus; species Argyrosomus regius. Next base: position 21,829,254 of record OX336901.1, read on the forward strand.
TGTCATCTGCTGACACAACAACGCATTTATGCAATCTGGCAGATATTTGTTACATGTGCTGCCCTCAGTGTCTGTTGGAGGTCTTGGCTGAATATGAGTTAAAGGACTCTCAATAAGAGTAGAATTGTGAACTTGAGTTAATGTGTTCTATTTCATTGAAGAGAATTACAATTTCTGTCAGAATCAGTGCTTTGACATGAGGTGACTTTGTCCTTTTGCCCTACTTTTACACGCTGCTGCAAATTAGATTTCATCAGACAAGTTCCCTTCAGTTTTTTTAGTTGGCGAGCAAGCTATGAGACAAAAGTTGACGTCTACTAAATATGATTACACTCAGCAATGCCCTCATTCTGAATGGTTCTAATTAAATGCTTCTTGTGAATAGGAGAGAAAATGAAATGCTGGATGCTGAACTTGTGCTGCATTAGACTGACAGCTCACGGGTCACAGGGGCTCCTCGGGACACACACATACCAGAACAGCACGTGTGCATCTCGGACCCTCTTCTCGCCGGCACGTCGGCTCCCATGTTAACAGGTTTAGAGGAGACACGCAGCGAGCGAGTGTGAGCAAGTGTGGCTCAGGGGCGGCTGCAGTGGCACATCATCAGCAGATTGGATGCCACCTAGTTTTCACGAGTGACACGTGCGGTTCTCACCAGCGATATACGGTGAAAATGATCTGTTACATCGACATCATAACAGCAACATTACACCTTCACTATGGTTTCAATGTCTGTATCTGTAGAATACGTGACAGACATGAACAAAATACAATTTATTTTAATTAAGCACACCTCTCAAACACTTTTCTGTCTAAATATAAATGAAACTCAAATACAAACTCAACAAGTGTAGGGCTGGAGGCATTTCAGCGAGGTATATATGATATCTGGATATATGGAACCTGATGTTTTTTTAATCCATGTTTTGTGTGAATAAAGAGAAAACACATTTCACCATAACTTCCTAGTGTTAGCACATATAACCAGGTTAAGCAAAGGAAGCTCTCACTGACTCATGATCTTGTGTCTGAAAAACGCTTAGCAAGAGGAGAAGTGTCACTGAAAATGAGGAAGCACAGCTAACATCCTTTAAGTACAAAGCATAAACGCAATAATTCCTCCCATCATCCAGGATTCTCAGAGCCAGCGGCTCTGCTATCCCCCTCACACACACACACACACACACACTCCAGGAAAGATGGTGTGTTTGCGTGGAATGGTGTGAGTGTCGCTACTACTCCAAGTGTGAAAATGGAGACTGAGAGGCGTCTTCACCTTGCAAATAGAACTAGCTCCCATCTTGTGAAAACAGGAGCCCCTCACTGTGTAAATGGAAAGAGACGGCGTGGAAACGCAGTGAAGGAGAGCTCTCAACACTGCAGCTGATCAGCTGAGACTCTGATCACTGACTGTGTTTACATGGGCAAATGCTTCTTCCCTCTGAAGGCAATCGATCCATTTGACAGTTCCCACAAAAACATATCGGAGTGCTGAATAAAATCATTGGATGAAGTGAGCAGCCGAATAGCAGTGCAGCCTTTGGAAAGTGTTTGCCGCTATCATCGCACTGCTGTTCTTTTGTCCTGAAGCAACAATTTCACCAGCACAGAGAGAGAGAGTTACTGTACAGAATGGGAGTCTGAGATATAGAATATAAATTAGCTGGTAGAAGCATTTACATGAAAGCTTTTTTTAATCCATAAAATAGATTATGAAAAGGTTAAATGTGGAATAAAAAGGTTGCAGGTAAAGGCAGGGAGATCACCAGAATGTGGAAGAACATCACCGACCACTTCATCAGTGTATGTATGGCACGTGCTAGTTTTAATATCTTAGTTCTTAATTTTACAGGAAAACAGATTATTGGACTAAATGCTAAACTGAACGATGTTGGAAAGATATGAAATCCATAATAACACATCAACTATCGTGTGATGATGATTTAGCCTCTGGGGGCAACAGCTTTCTGGACTTCCAGTGTAACCAGTGGATATCCGGAAAACGGACAATGGATATCTGGGCCAAGACTTCCTCTGCGGTCCAATTAGCAACTCGATACGTGAGAATGACGAGAAAGACACATTTCTGCTCACCTCTATCAGCAGATTCCTGCATATGAATGCAGATACTTTTAAAAGAGCTAATAAAAGTTAAATCGTTGTCAGATAATAGCCTATGTGTTCCTCCTCCTTTGAATTTTTCTGGTGGTCCTTTCCCCGTCAAACTATGCATTCATGTCCAGAGACCAGTTTCTAGAGGTTATGGCATCCCTTAATTGGTGAATTCATTCTACCTGAGACGTGCAGGAATCCTAGCCTCACATAAATGGTTTAAATCTAGCTAAAGCTCAAGTTTGCAGTGAGAGTCTGGAAAACATCTGGACAACACCCACTGACAATCAACTGAGTGTACTGTAAAGTGCTTTAGTCAATGATGTAACTTGTCACCGTTTAAAATTCTGAAATGTCAACACCATCTATATAGGCCAGGTAATGCAGATGAAATATGCAAATGACTCAGCGAACGCACTGACCCATTTTTGACCTCAAGTTTATGAAGAAACTGATTCAGGCAGTTGACAGCGGTTCGCACAATCAGCATCTTTGAAAAGCAGAAGCAAAGACTTATCACAGCCCAGTGAGTGGAACTTTTGCTCAGTCGGGTGCAAGAAGGGATCGTGTTGATGTCTCGCCCTGTCAATCATTTACTATCTGCTGTACAGCCCACTAGAAATGACGTCTGGCACCAGCAAATGCGTTCTGAGGCCAGAGCCCAGCGGGAGAAGTGAAAAATGTGGGCTGGCTTTGTGAGGCTTTCACTGAGCCATGAATTGCATTTAAGTCTTTCAGGCCACTTGTAGGTTCAGTTGTTTACCTGTGACAGAGTCCTAGTCATAGATCGGACTGGAACAATCTACTGCTACAACAAACAGTCCAGTGTGGGCGCTGTTGTGGAACAACTCTGTCAGTCCAGACTCTCCTGTGGTTCTGGCTGGTCCAACTGTTGTATAGTTTGCTTATTTCCACCAAAACATTTCTCAGTTGGCTTCCTCTGGTCTTCCAAGAATAATGTTTCCAGATGCGGTTGCGAGGTTCACAACAATCCAAACATTCTATTTCTACCCTGGAATGCACATTCACTTCACTTGGACTTCAGATGGTTTGTTGCAGTGGGAGGAAAATGCAAGGATGACACAAACACAAGGCACACGCACACACACACACAAATACAGTGCAAGCATATTCACAAACGCACATACTCGTACAGACAGACACATACCCAGACACACACACACCACAAAATAGCAGGTTGTGGCAGAATTCTGATTGGAAGTGCTGATGGATGCAAAAGATTTCCTTTTTATTTCTTTTCTTTTTTTTTGGGGTTCCAGGGTCAGTTGTTGACGGCAGCTCTTTCTGCCACACTAATACAGATGCTGCCACCGTTCTCCTGTGAGTTGCTAACATTACCCCGTAGATTAAAAGCACAGCGGGATGGTGATGAGTAGGCTCCAGCAGCGGTCAGAGCTGACTTCAGGGCACACTGCTGGCTGCTCCTGGAGCGGGCCTGCACATCTGAGGGGAGGCTGATGAAGACTAATGTGGCTGTAGACCTGTTAGCTCTGCACTACACATTACAGCAATTATGCTCCTGGAGCCACGGTGTGCTGCTTAAAGTGTACGTGCAGAGCAGCCCACACACTACCATACTGTGCTGAAGGTGAATAAGAAAGGAGCTGCAGGTAACATTCTGTACTGTACTAAACAATGCTTTCATTATGTTCGCCTGTCGCTGCCTTCAGACCTGCTTGACCATTGTCCTTGGTCAGACTGATTGCTTGCTAACACAAGGTTTCACCACTATACAGCCACACGGCTGATGTACTCTTTTGCTTCTTTGTATTCAGTCACACTACAGAAAAGTTCTCTCTCTCTGGAGTCACACAGACACGCTAAGATCTATTCCATCTATTCAATCTACTGCTGACACAAAACTGTCCAGAAATTACTCTTTCTGTGAGAGATGAGATGATCAATACCAGTCTCATGTCCCCGTGTTAGGATGTGGTGAGCCTGGCTTAGTATAAAGATGGGAAGCAGGTAAAAGCAGGTAGAAACAGCTCGTCTGGCTCTGTCCAAAGTTAAAAAAAAGAAAAGAAAATGCACCTGCTAACACCTCTAAAGCTCACCGATGAACATGTCATTTGTTTTCATCTCTACACAAACAGTATAGCAACAATTTGTGGGTTTTTTATGCTAAGCTAGGCTAACCACATCCTGACTCCAGCTCCCTATTAAACACACACACTTGAGACTGATATCAGTCTTCTCACCTCGCTCGTGACGAGCAAACACATTAACATATTTGCATTCTGGGTAAATTAAAGATGTAACACTAAAAAAACACGTGAAAAATGCCCATCACAACTCCTCACAGCACAAACTGCTCTGCTTCTTCTTCTACTGTAATTCTAATTATATTAATCATAAATATAATTTTGTAAAATCTCAAACAGAAAATCATAATCACATTAGAGAAGCCGGAACAAGCTAATTTGGCTCTTTTGCTTGATAAATGACTTTCATTATCTGAATTGTTGCTAATTAATTAATGTCACTTCAAGCTATGAAGAGAACTTCTCCCTGCTGGAAGAGTTTAACAGGCTCAAGGAGACGATTCAGAGTGTAACAGAAGCACTCGTGAAACAGTTTCTCCTTTTCTTTGTCGATTATCAGCAGGTCACAGGTGTCTCTGATTATCGCCATGGAAACACAGCTGTGATACTTTATTTTTATGCATCACTTCATAAGAAGAGAAAAGCTAAGGCTGGACTACCTCAAATGAAGAAAACACTAGTATTTAGGGGGGGGGGGGAGATTTACGTAGTTAATCAGTGATCTGATGTACCATATGACGTTGCTTTAGGTTGGGGACTTTTAAGTAGGAGGGGTGGGAGGGTGGGGTGATAAAGTGTGACAGTGTGTCATAATGTGCTCTGTGATGTGTGTCCTTGCTGCCTCTGTGTCTCTGCAGAACGATGTGCAGGGTGTGTGGAAGGAAGAGGCGGTCTGGCTCATGAAGGGATGACATACATGAAGGAGGGCGGACATTCAAATGCTTCTTGGATGCTCTTCAGCGCTTATCCAATGTACATCTACAGGACAGTGATGGGCCAAAAAAAAAGCAATGCACTAAAGGATGATGACAGTTTATTACAACTTGAGCTTGACTGTTCATTCTTGACCTTGGGAGCAGCAGCTTTCGACCTTAGTGTGAAGTCTTGTTCAGTTTTCATGGTTCAAATCTCACTTATCATCATCTACAGTTCCATCTTCATCTGCTGAAACGCTCCAGAGCAAGTAAATCAGTGGACCATGAGTGGAGAATGACTTGGGTCTTAGTTTCATAATTTGTACCATCATTTCCATCAGCCACGATACCACTCAGTACTCCCCACTGTCAATGCAGAGACAAGAAGAAGCCTGAGGGGACAACAATCATATCATTATTAAACATAATCTCTTATTACGCAGGAAAACTCAAACACTGTCGACTGTGATGGATGATTACAACCCTTTACTGTTGGACTTAGCAGCAATAGCAATAGTAGCAATATCGCCATATTCTCGGATCTCAGGGATTAACCTGGCATGCACATTAGTACCAATCGACACAAGAATAGCAAAAATAACAACCAAGTTGTAATAATACTATACTTTAACAGAAAGTAGAAACAGCTACATTCTCACGTTTGAGTCAAAGACAGTTTTATGTAAATGAACAGATTTCATTTTCATTAGATTTGTTCTCAATATATTACAAGGAACCTTTGCTTTGTGGTGATTCTGGTGGTCCCTGTGGACAAATGTATTCGTTCAGCACCTCATTTTGTTCATTTTCAAGGTGAATCCGACTAAATCCAACCTGATGGCAGGCATTGGCACTACACTTTATAGAAATAGCCAGTCTTCTCACTGATGGTCTTGTTTGTTTATGTAGGGCACATAGAGGCATCAGTATTAAACTGAGACTCTCCTTGTAGTACGTTTAACATATTTGATCATGTTTTCCATCATTTCCTGACAGATTAGTGCCTGGAACAATGAATTAGCATAGCAGAATGAGGCCCACGGGCATATTCATGAACACCTGCTGCAAGTGATGAGTTGCTACAAAAAACAAAGCTACACACAGGAGGTCTAAAGCAAGACCTACTCTGTAATTTAAAAATCTCATGAGTTATTGGGATGATTTTATCCAATGGAAAATATACATGGCATGATTGGTACAAAATACAAATGCACCCTGTGGCTCCTTGTAAAAAACAAGGTTAGTCTCAACTGCAGCTGCCACAGTCTAATAACATTATCCACTGAGCCGGTACAGTCAGAGTGAGACTAACATGCACACTGTGTCACTGTGCACAATTAGGGGGCAGGACTCCTGCCAGATGACTGTAATTACACTGAGGATGAACATGGTTTTAATTGGAATTATCAAATTAGGCCACGACAACAAATGCCCTTGGAGCTGTACAAGGCGACAAATGTCAGCATGGAAGGTGATGATGATGATGGGTAGGTAAATGGAAGCCCTAATCTCAGCTACGTGAAGTTCAAATGAGAATTGCATAAAGGCAAGCTTCATGAAAGTGTCCGCACGCCACATAAATGCCACAAAATAATGTATGAATACACTTTGAATGTAACGTGCAGATTGTATTTTTGGAGAGGTTTCATTTCCTCAAGTGAAACTATCTGCTTCCTCATACCTTCAGATTAGTTTTTGTGGCAGTTTTGGTCAGTGTTGTAGTACATCTATCCATCAGTCTGCCTGACAGCTTGTACTGCCTTTGTTCAACAGCAAGACGTGTTCCCCAGAAGGTGATTCTTAATAACTTTGGTGACTGCTTTCTCTCTTTATCTTTTCATCTAAACAGAACTTCTCCTTTTACATCCGTGACAAGAACATCGACATCTACTGACTTTAAGTCTCTAGTAGAGATCTTCTACCCGATAGCAGCTCAGTTATTAGATTAGAAGCTTAGATTGGGTTTGGTCATTTTAAAATGTTGAGAGTTAAGAAATGCCTTTCTTTTTCTTACAGATAATTCCAATCATCAGCATCCGTCAGTGTTGTGTGTTGCAAGTACAGCAGATAGGCAAGAGCAAAAGATTGCATCAAATAAACAGAGTCTTGCACTAGCTTATTAAGCTAATAGTCAGTAATGATGAAATAAAGCAAATATATAGCGTGGGGTTTGGGTCAGGCTTACGTCTCAAACTTGGCAGTACAGAATTGGGGTTGATTGGGTTGCAGTCTACAGGTTAAGCTCTAGAAAAATGGGATCCTGCATTTCCCATAGTGCAACTAGCAGCATATTTTCTTGAAAGCTTCGCTGCCTATCTGTTCTGTGTAGTCTCCAGGCTGAGGGAACCCTCTGACCTGCTGCAAAATGGATGAACTCCATTTAAATTCATGAGATTTCCAGTTTACAAGGTTGAAACAACATTTCAGTTCATACTTAAGATGGTACCAGAATCTTGAAACATGTGCATATCTAGACATATGGTACATCATACATTTAATGCACCACAGGCGGCCTCCTTTCATATTTATATAAAGGTGGTGCTAATCATACCCAGGATGGTGCTTCTCTACAGGACAAACTGCAGAGATCATCAGAAATGTGTTGATTGTTTATTAGGAGCATCAGAAATGGACATCAGGCACGGGGATTGATTAAACAGGGATTGCTCTATCTGGGCTATAATAGAAAATGTTAATGAGGATGGACTTTTCAAATGGCTCCCTGGCACCCTGGCACCCCCCCTGTTTCCTTACTTCACTCTCATTGCTGAAGACTCTGCTCTAAATGTCAGAAGGTTAATTTACTTAAATCCATGAAGGGGTTATCGATATCTGCTGACTTTTAGTCTCTAGAAGAGACCCAGACCCATTGGGTAGCAGGTCAGTTATTGTCCAGAATTGGTCACGCAAAAACTTGCTGCAGCGTTTCCCTTTACTAATGATGTCTCTCATATCTGTGTTGTATCTTCAGTAGGTTTACACGGTAGTCTATGTGTCGAAACAACTCTCCGACCTCTGTGGCTTATGACACCATTGCAAAACCCATTGAATACCATTAAATGTGCACTGTCATCAAGGCTAAAAACAAGGCTGAGTTTGTTAGTTCCCGAAAAGACATTTTATTATTACTCAATGTGTTTTTCATCTGCAACAGACGGTATTGCAGACAGAAAGCATGCTCAATTCAGCAGAAATGCTTCCATCTTGCTGCCAGTATTCAGCCAAATAAATCACTTCTAAAGGCAAGGCCATTCTTAGTAAGTGGAAGGACGGCTGACTCATCTCTGAATAGCAACAAGCAAATGGTAACTTAGGAAGTAACCGAGTAATGAATTCAAAATTTGAAGTGGCTTGAAACAGAAAAAAGTAACTAAACCTGTGAATTTTTCAATAATCGTCAGCCTTAATTCACACCTTGAAGAAGAGAGTGGTGAGTGTACATTTAAATACAGAATGTCTGTGGTATGTTGTATCAAAACAAACAACATAACACCATCCCTGAAGTAAATTCCTCTGCTTAAGATTGCAAGACAAGATTGAAGGCGAGCAGTTTTTTTGGGGCTTTCCAGTCCAACCACACAGAAAGTTCACTAACATCCATGGCTAAAGCTCCTTATTCTCCACACTGCTGATAAGGTAAACAGCCTTTCAGAAGGTCACTGGGTTGCTGATATTGATCCTGAGATAATATATGCAAGACAGCCACGTCTGACACAGACTGCTGATGCTAGCCAGGCTGCTGCTGATTACATACTGAGGAATGTGGAAGCATAATGAGAGTGTTTCTTTGCCATGTTTGATCACACTGACGTACACATGTGAGTCATTTCTCATGTGCAGTAAATCCAAAACATAGGTGTTCTCATTAAACACACGTGAAATCTACTGAATAAAAGAATAAGACAAGGTAACTTACAATCTGTGTATGCAAGATGTGACAGTTAAAGTTTTTACAATAGACGTTCAAGCAAGTTCAAGGTAAACCTACCATGGAGGACACAGAGTCATCTCAGGCTACAGGCCAGCTAGAAATGGATCAAGTGCTTTTCACTCCAGATAGAAATCAATACTGTCTCCCTGCACTTCGATCGAAGGGACTGAGCAATGACAGCACAACATCAATTCCTGAGCAAGAAAGCTTGATACCATATTCATGCACAAGGTTGAACTAGTCTCTACAAATGTTGTCCTTGATCTAATTTTAATGTCCGGCCTGCGGAAGGACCTTCTCTGGGGTCCTGTCATGTTGCAACCACCATGTCTAATGTGGTCAGGTGACTAGGGGTACCTCAGGTTAGGGTTGAGGGAGCCCGGGGTGTCGCTGAGCTGCGGACCATCCTGCGGTGCTCCTGCTGCTGACACTGATGAATGGGACTGGCTGTGAGAGAGAGAGCGTGCATCCGGCTGCACGGCCCCCAGAATGCATTTGGAGTGCTGCGCAAACCCGCATCTATCTGCAATCGGCCTAATTAACACCAGACCTACTTCATCTCCCTGCGATGGAAAGGTCCAGGCAGTGACCTCAACCATGTGAATCAATACTCAAACCACTGCAGAGGTTTACCTTTTAAAAGAAACAATGAGCTGCATGGAAAGCATCAAAGACAGTCGGATTAAACACAAAGAAAGTCATTATTATCTGTATTAAAATGCTTTGAGGCTTATGTCTTTGACATCAGGAAAACAACTAAATTTAGCAGAATGTCTGAACAGATAGGCAGGAGGACGGGTTTCTAAGAATCAGTGTCACTCTGTTGTGTATGCTATCTATCACAACAACAACACTCAAGAAGATATTAATAGCTGTGTCCTGCTGACTAATCGCTCTCGAAATACCTGCGCACATCGTAGAACAATGTCAAGAAAGAACATTCAGAGATACAGTTCACTATCAGCTTTACTTAAACAAAGACACGCATGCTATCAAGGAATTTCTTTGCACCACTGAAATGCAATGAAATCAGTGCCACTCAAGCCACCTGTTGCATAGGACCAGACTTGAATTTTATACCTCAAGAATCATCTTTTCCATCTATCCAAAGTCACAGATATCTAAAAAATCAAAAAACAAAAAACAAAAACAGAGCAGCCTTGAAAGCGTGAGCTGCTGGTGGACGTTGGCATTACCTCAAAAAGGCATCAACAGCGCAGATCCAGTCATCTTGTTATTCCAGTCTTTGCTCTGACAACTTTCTAATGTCTCTCACTGTATGTTACCGACAGCATCTGAGCCTATCAGTGTCAGTGGGTGGTGAGTATGACTGAGCAAGTGAGGTATGTGTGTGAGTGAGTGTGTGTGTGTGTGTGTGTGTGTGTGTGTGAGTGTGTATGTGTATGTGTTTGTGTGATGGCATGCCAGAGTATTTTTGGGCCCTGCCTGCTTAAATGCAGCTTGCATGAATCATGACTTCCCACATAGTAGGTCAGTGAGCAGGGTGAGTCATATTGCTGTCTTATATGGTAACACACTGCACATGTGATAGAAACACTGGGGTTATCTATAGACCGGTCTCGCTGCTGCTGTGTCTCAGCTCCGTCTTGGTCTTTAGACGATGTTAGATCTCATTTGTCTTTTTTTAATCTCATCTCTGATACGTCTGACAACAAATACTGTTTGTGAATTTGATTCAACTGACTCAACACGACTCAACCCCATTTTGGTTTACATTTGACAGCTTCAGACTCGGGTGTGAATTTCACAGCAGCCATACATTACTGCACACAACACACAAGAGAACAAATAAAAAACAGTCTTTGAGAATCTGGAGAGAGCATTTCTTACCTCATGCTTGATACTCACACTGACAATGACAAGGTACACCTGCACACACAATAATCTGTTTGTCTGAACCTCTTCCTGTGCAATTGGCTGAATCAACAAGGAAACAAGCTCGGTGTTCGCAGAAAACCTCCATCTGCAAGTACAGAAAGCCACCTCACAACGGAAGTGAAAGCACCCCAAAACCATCAGCACCCAGAGGGAGAACGGCCTTTGAGGGATTAGATTAGGATATGTGGAGTGTTTTCCTGCAGCAGCCAGAGAAGGAGCTAATTAAGGCTGGTGATTGGCAGGCTGAGGGGCTTCTAGCATGAGTGTGCCCAAGACTGGATTATGTGCTGCATTATTAATGGGGGCCCCGTGGAAGCTGTGGAGTAAGGGGGGGGGGGGGTTGAGGTGCAAGCCTTTATTTGAAACAATAAATTCATGGCGTGCATGAAGTGGAGAAGAATTCAACCGTCAATTTTGACAAAAAAAAAAAAAAAAAAAAACTCAGAGCACTCATGGAAAAAAGGCAAGTGGAAAGTCTCCCCACAGGAAAGAATTGACACAGAGGCATCGCCCACGTCAAAACCTTCAAAAGCCACGTCTGTACGCGTGTAAGTGTGTGTGTGGGTGTGTGTGTGTGTGCAAAGCCAAAAGTGCCCGCGCGCGTGTGATCATGTGTGAGTGGGCTGGGAGGTACAAGTCTGTTGACGAGGCAAAGAAAAGCACTTTTTCACACATCCCTCTCTCATGTGCGACATCTCAAGTTTTAAGAATACATACAAATGCTGCCTGTTGTTGTAGCAACATGCATAAATGTGCAAAACCGGAGCAATGGTGTATGTATCCAGCTGAGATCAAAGGGCCACGGAGCTGGGCTGCGAGGGAGATGAAAGACAACATCTACTGGTGTGACTTATTGTAATACACCCTTAACGAGCACAATGGGACGTCCAGCATGGACGCCACACTGCTGCTTTTTTCACATCCAGTTCTTCCCTGTTTATTTTCTGTTTGTGTGCTGTTGTCACGACTCGACGTGCAGCTCTAGCTGCCGTGAGAGACCACACATGCGAGACCGGCGGGCTGTGTTCGTGGTTCCCTTCCAAACCATTCACAAACACGATTGTTTAACAGTGTGCTATGCAGTTCTTGTTTTCTTCCTTCATGAAGTCAAAAAAAAAAAAAAAAGGTGCACGCGGCTGTCATTCATACTGGATGCTTGACAATGACACCAGCAGTTACTCAAAATCTAACATGTGGGACATGTGGCACTCAGTGAATGAGGCTCTTGGAAGAGAAGCACCTTAGTTGCAACAACAGATATAATACAGATGTGTCCAGACGAGCTGACACACACACACTGCACAAAAGCTACAGTCTCCAGTTAAGATATACATACACGCATTAGAATTTAAATACATGACCAGTGACTAAGAGGGCTGTTTTCCAACTTCTTAGAATTCATCAGTGTTGTTCAGCTGTTGTTCTAAATGGAAAGGCCATGTGCCATGGGCCAGTGTCTGCATGATGAAGCACAGAGCTATTTCTCCACTGTTCAGTCATTTTATTCATGTTATTCATGTAATCTCATCTATTTTCTTTTAAAAATGTCATTTTTTGGGGCGGCGTTTAGCTCAGTTGCTAGAGCAGCCGCCCCATGTGCGAAGGCTCAGTCCTTGCTGCGGAAGCCCAGGGTTCGAGTCCGACCTTGTGGCTCTTTCCCGCATGTCATTCCCCATCTCTCTCTCCCCACATTCCTGTCACTCTTCAGCTGTCTCTATCTAAATAAAGCTTGAAAAGGCCAAAAAAAAAAAAAAAGTCATTTTTTGTTCTTGAGTTCTGGTTGTGCTCTGACCTGACCAAACTTTGCACTCGATCTGAAATGGACCTGTGGAAAAGTCACCCGAGACACAGTTTTAAAGACCTGATCCAAAGTGTGCTCCACCTGAAGAACACGTCTGGCTGCAGCGTGATGCGGCAAAACTGAAAGAGCAGCTGCGGTAAAAAAAAAAAAAAAAAAGACTAAAAGCGACTGAATGTGCTTGGATCCATTCAGGTACTGACACACAGACCAGAGACCTGAGGCAATACCTAATGAGGCTGACGGTACATATTACAGTGTTTTGTGTTTGCCAAAATTTCAGGCAAACTGGAGGCTGTTGTTTCATGGAAACATCTAATTATGAATAAAGTTAATTTGTGATCTCATGCATGAAAACTCCAAATGAATCTGTGCTTATGATCTCCAACTCGTGCCTCTGAGTGTTAACAGAGTGATCCATCACAGTCTAAAGAGTGTCTAACTATCTTGCTGACTCTCACCTCGTTGGCTTGCCTGCTCTAGGTAATCAGACAGGTCACATAAAAACCTCCGGCAGTGCACGGTTAGGGATCTGCTGAACAGGCGTCGCTGTCAGTTTACCCTATGCCAGGGTGAGAGGGGCACGAGGGAGGAGGAGGAGGAGGAGGAGGAGGAGGACGACACATTCACATGTTCCAACACTTGAAGCTGAGCTAGAAGCTCACTCACATTACCCAGCCAGAGAATGGCCATACCGGGTTAGATGACCCACTGGCAGCAGCAGCCACCCAGTGTGAGGGAGCTAATTTGGGAAGTGATGTGAGGGTGAAAATATAAATATACACACATGCACAACACACACACGGGAACTCTGGGTTCGAGAAACTTGAACCATGCACTCCTTTCTCCTACAATTCATATAAAAGAGCAGCTGAAGCATGATTGATGTGTGCAGGATCATCTTTTGTCAACTTGGTACAATAATAGTGAAAAAGACCTTCACTATTTGACCAAAACCACAGTCTCTAACTCATCTAGACCAAGTGTATTACTCGCCTAAACCTACTAACGTATGCGATGCAGCTCGGTCTCTGGTGTGTTTTTGTATGCACACCATCAGCACCATCCACTCCATCCTCCTTCTCTACAGCCCTCTACAGCAAGTGAATGGAATACAGGTTTCACCCAACGACCCCTTCAGGAAAGAAATTTAGTACAAGATGAATGTATTTACTAGCATAGAGGGCTGACGCATGATATGTTGCACTTTTGAATTAAGTCTGCAGAATTGAGTATTGATTGTATTACTGTTTGAAACTCTTGTTTCTTTAATCTTTGATCAAATATTTCCTCGTCTTTAGACAAAGTCTAAACGTGCTGTGAGCTTGGAAGTTATGGAAGTTATGAAACACATGTTTACATTCTTCATCATAAGATTATGAATCACATTAAAACTCTGTAACTCTGTACCTGTATCAGGAAAATTAAAGAATATCCAGGTCTAATAATGATGGAAACACAATATTGGTGAAATTATGCAATACTTTGCAGACTGAGCTCAAAAATTCACACTTGACCTTGATTTTTATTTCATCCCTCATCATATTTGTGCAACACAGCCTCAAAATTGCAAAATACTCTCTGCCAAAAGCTGGCACCAGACTCATCTGCCGGAGTCCAGGCACTGACCGTTAATGTACTGAGATATATTGCAGTATCAGTGACCCTAGTGCATGCAACCGCTGTAGCTGCTTCTACATGTCTCTCTGTAATCTCTCTAATCTCAGTGGTTTCTGTAACCACTGTGCTCATTTTACAGCACAGACGTCTGAATCATGTGCAAGAGTTTGCAGGTTTCATACGAAGCATTCATTAGTCAGCTGATTTCAGGTGATTTGAATGCAGGTACCTTTGAAAGGTACATCTTGGCCTGACATGACTGAGAAGCACAAAGCAACATGACAAAAGGAGTCCAGCATTGTGTCATACATGTCATGTAAACTGTAAGAATTGCAGCTCTCTAACAGACAGAATAGGTAATATAGATATATATCACATTATGCACTGTAAAGCATCAGCGTCATGTATCATAGGTCAGTCAGAGCTGTCAAAAGTACGTCAACACAAACTCTGACTGCCTCAAATCAAGTGCGAGGGCACAGAATGAAAGGTTATGGTTTCAAGTGTGCGCAGAAGTGACACAGTGCGGTTAGTGGCTTTTGGGCAAAAGTCTTGATGACTCAACCTGAGAAGAGAAAGCTGTGCTTATTGATCGGACCTCTCTGCACGCCCAAGCATTGCAATCACAGTGGAAATATTCACAGTGAGTGAGGAGGAACTGTATCACCAGTGAACAGTGAGTCAAATGTTTGAGGCGTTTGGTTTTGATCACTTGGTTCCGACTGTGAATAAAACACACCATAAACTGGGTCATTTCTAAATGTATTCAAGGTGTGTCAGTCTGCAGTGATGCTGTCTGACTGCCATTTAATTCACAACCTGCGAAATCAACATTTTTAGTCAGAGGCTGACGGAGAAAACAAAGCGGCAGCCTCAGTCATAAAGCTCTCCCTGAGTAATTATTGTGTTTGAATCTAACCGATGATTTATTTACACATGGGTGAGCCAGCTGTGTCATGTAGCCATTAGAGCAATCTGTGAAACGCAGTGTCGCAATCGAACTATTAATGTGTGCTGTGCACTTTCACACAATGACAGCACATAGTCTGCATCGTGACATGTGCAAACACATATAAATCTGTAAATCTGGTGCGTAATATTTTAAGTATTTATTCACGTGTAAAAAAAACAGATCTCAATGAAACATCATGTGATGCTTGGTACTTGTTGGTATTTTAAAGAAATGGTTGAGGACTTTTGCTTTTTGAGAGTAAGGCAAAAAGATATGACATGTCACATGTTTGTGTATTAAATACATTGCTGGAGTGGCAGGATGTGGTTAGCCTAGCTTAGCATAAAAACTGCTAGCTTGGCTTTATCCAAAGTTCAAAATACCTACTATCACCTCTAACATGGACTACTGAAACACTGCGTCTTTTTTTCGTAAACACATATGACAAAAATGTTTGTTAGATTGAGAAACTCATGCGTTGCCTCTCTCTCAATCTTGTAATTAAACATTTCAAACTGATGTAATTTCAGAAGAAACATGTCCCCAGACAAAATTACATTTTTGGCGCACAAGTAACAAGCATTGAACTCCCTACTTGGCTTGGTGCGACTCGGTTTGGAAATAAATACCTCTAAGGATTTATTAAGAAAGTGCTTCATTAATAATTAGTTGGTTTGGGATGTTCTTTCTTACTGGTTCCTGAGTAAATACTCAAAATTGTGTGGACCGTGCTGTAAATTGTTGCCAGAAAAACTAAATTCAACAAAGCGCTTTACAGTACGCCATATCCATTTACACCCTGACAGCATGAACACCTTACACAAAGCCATTGTGTGCGGTTTCAAAGGTGCCACCACCAGTTCAAATAACTCAGTTACAGTCTTGGCTCTTGAGAGATCAATATTTATCTCTGGGGGTATTGATTTCTTCTTGATTAAAACACTGAATTGTAACAAGTTCAAGGAAAAACAGAGCTGAGTGCAAAAGCAGACGGGTGTTTTTTTTGGATAAGTCACTCCACGCAGAAACCTGAGCTCACAGCAACACTGACCTCAGTCCAGCACAGTACAGACACTGATGGTATATACTGTGGTGTGGATGACATTTTTCTGAGCGATGCATGATTGATTTTTCCATCACGGCTGGAAATGACTAATCCAATAATCAGTTGAAAGCACCGTATCTATAGGCGACACACTGTAAGTCAGAGCTGGACTATTTGTTTTCATGTATCGATCCTCTTCTGATTTATTTTTTCCCTCATTTAAAAAAAAGCCTCAAATCAAGAGATTATTCAGAGCGATGACTTCAACGGAAACGCTCAATGCTGTCTTAAATATCTGATTTAAGATAAAAATAGTCATTCATCATCCACTGCAGTCTGACCTTTTCAATGACTACAGCTTGTGAATGCAGAGAGGCCTGTTCTGCCATTTGTTAGTGTCATTATGACTGAGAGAGAGCAGCAAGGCTGACTGATGAATATCAGTGCTTATAAAGATAAATACACAAATCCATATCAAAAGAGGAGTATCTTGATATGACAGGCTGTTTAGTATTCACCTGCTAAAAGTCCTTTTCTCGTGGTAAATTTCCCTTTCAGAGCAAACATGAAAAGACTGACTGAGGGAATTTTTTCAAGCTCTGTTTTATTCACCAGTCAATCAAAGGGGAATTAATCTTACTCATATGCAAATGATTTATTTTAAGTGCAAGTGGTTCAGATTTGGAACATCGTTTCACACCAGTCACTGTTGAAGCCAGGGTCAGAGGGCTGTTCTGTTTTTCCTTTAAAGCTGCGCTTATAAATATGTTTTCATTTTATCATTGGATCAAATGTCTCTGTGTAATGTAAAAAGGGTTACCCTCAGAGATGAACCTACACATAATTGCGCAGTGCATGTCATATCGTTCAGACTGTAATTATGAGCAGTCGAGTGGGAAAAACCTGAGTCAGAGATTTCTAGAATATCCGAGAGTCTCCCAAATGACAACATGGCAAAATGACTGGCAGTCAGAGCCAAACAGAATTCAAACTTAACACCCAAGCAATCAATTTGGCTAATTTAAGGGGAGTAATGTGGCATGTCTGGTTTATATTTTAAATGAAATTATGTAAATCATGTATTTTAAACAATACATGAACACTCGCAAAACGGAATGATAGGTGCTTTACTGTTCATTATCACCAGAGGTGTAGAATAGAAGAGATACTTTATTGAAATTCTTTTTTTCAAGTTTTTTTTCATGCATTTTTAACTGAAATACAACCACACGCACACACACAGAGGGTTCATAGACATGCAGATGTGGAGAGAGATGGTGGAGTGATGGGCCAGTTGGGGAGGGTTCGGTGCCTTGCTCAAGGGCACCTTGGCAGGGCCCAGGGGGTGAACTGGCACCTCTCCAGCTACCAGTCCACCTGGAGAGACCGAGCTACTGCTACTGCCGCCCACTGCCGTAATCATATACAGATGTGGGTAAACTACTTTTTCCCTCGTGGATTGATACACGAGGTGAGTAAGCTCTCAGCCTCATTTCAAAGAGGTGGATGAAGTGAGTTTACTTGGGTTTACCCCCCACCACACCCCTGATTATTATACCATGCTTCCATTTTAGTGATATATTTAAAATTTCTGAACTTCACAGATCATTTTCCTTGAATTTCTGGTTGATAAAATCAGGTTTCTGTTTGTTAATATTATTCAGTGTTTAGTACTGATGCTAATGCTAGTTATTCCCTCTTAAATCTGGAGTTGGATTGATGCGATGCAGTGAAGTAGTTACAGACTTACGAAATATTTTTATTTTTTATATATTTTGGTGTTTTTGTAGCTGTTAGCTGGAAGTCATTTTATGTTACCTGACTTCATAGTCTTGTTTGTGGCTTCTTCTGACAAGGAACTATTTCAATCAGACATAAAACTGACTCCAGCCCAACAGTTTTGATGATATTTGATTATTTTGATGATTTTATTTGTTTTATTATACGTCTACATTGTTGATTTTGTATGTTCTCTGTGCTGCTGTTGGCCTTTGGTTAACTCAATTACTAAAAAGAATCAGATTAATTGATAATGAAAATAATCATCTGCCAACTGCTACACATCAACACATCAACGTCTACGCGCTGTCTACATGACGGTACTTTAATACTGCTTCACACTTTTCAGTTGAACAGGTAGCAAATAGATCCAGAGTCCTGCTGCCCTGCACTGTGTCTCAAAGGTCATCCTCCACTGCCGCTCACTCAAACTAAAGTCAAGTGCAGAGCAAACATTACACTGACTGACGGAGGAGGCCAGCCGTCCTCTCAGATCAGCCCTGTGGAAACCTCTGGGGAAAAAGAGAGGAAAAAAAACGCAGACACAAGCTGCAGCTATTTGCAGATGAGACACGGCGTTGGCTGAAATGACACGTTGGATGACGGTCTGCGGGAGGACGTTGGCTTTTCTAGTGGCACACAGTTCTTGGAAGGCATGATTGATGCACATCTCCGCTCGAGTGTCCGAAGCATTTTAGCTCGTCTGTGGCCGTGCAGCTGCCACACAGTGGACGCGGCCTGCGAGAAGGCCACTCTTAAGCTCCAAACAGGGCTAAATGGCCTTTCTTTATCCTGCCGCTGTTTCCTGACCGAGGTCAACCATTCTGCACACCACAAATTACTCCCTGAAACGCTGGCAGACAGGGCCGCGGAGAAATTGCCATTTGTTTGTTTATGGTTCAGACTGCACTAAGTCCCTTGTCGTAAGAGGCTATTTTTAGCTGCCTAATCCTTCAGTGGATTCATAATGGCCCAGACTGGCCAGATGACAAAAATAAGCATCATGTTATAGAGTATACTGGGTTTATGTCTGATCTGTCATTAGTTTTGCCCTTTAAATTTTCATTATGAAATCGTGCATCATGCAGTCATGGTTATGAAAAGTGATATATATGTACACTATATGATTTACATACTGTATATGTTAGCCTTATTATGGAACATGAGAGCATTTCTGGGACAGTCCATGATGATTATGTATGATGAATCAGAGCCTGCAGAGGTTCAGCAGGTTCTTCATGGAGACCATCTGATTCATTTCTTTCACAACTGCTGGACATGTCTCACACAGAGCCGGGACATTCTGCTCGGCTAAGCATTAACCGTGCAGCTAATCTCTGAGGTGGGTGGGGACAGACATGACCACACACAGGCTGCATGAACTCCCCTCTCAGGCTTTTTTTTTTTTTTTTTTATCAGGAACAAACTCTTCTAACTAGGATCCTGCAGGCATTTACATAAAGAGGCTGGGCTGGGCCTCGACCTCTCGCCCTGTAATAGCTTCAAAGCATCACACTGGGACCTGGGCCCCGTTTCCCATCATTATCCATCATTCCATCTTGCTTGGCTGGGTGCACCGCTGCACCGTGGGCCAAATGGGAACTCCAAAAAATCCACAACAAAAACACATGATGCATGTTGTTGTTTTGAACATTTACACACAGTGGATGATGAGTTTTCTCAGTGTATAAGTTCATCTATACGACCACCACAGCTCCACAGCTAAATTATGCAGGCATTAATGCTATAGAAGAAAGCAGGACTTTAGATAATATAGTGAGACCTGGCAATAGCAACATTGCTAAGTCAAGAAACACAAGACTGTAAACAAGCCAACAGTCAAAGTTTTTCTGCTTCTTTTCTACCGTAAAATAACAGAATTGAAAACTTTTTCATGCTACACTGACTTCCACTGGCAAGAGGAGGTTTCAGGAGAAGGTTTCAGGCCATGTAGGGATGCAGACGGGGAGCAGAGCCAGGTGTCATGCCAGAACAGGAGCTGTAAATCTGGAACTGACTTTTAGTCTTGTGTTGGTGACCTTGCTTCTTGTTTGGTGGATAGGAAAAGGGCGACTTGCTATATTTTTTTTGATCATGAGAAATATATATATACAGCTACAGCTATATATATACAGCTGTCCATGTTACCTCAGTGGGGTTACATTCTGAAACTTGGGGGGCTAAATCACAAAAATACTCATTTCTACACAATGTTGAGATTGTCTAAACCACTTTATTTGGAACACAAACTAAAAGTGAGTCACCTGTAATGCAGTAATGGGCGCAAGAAAACTGTGTGCACACAAATACAGTGAGTCAAAGCTGAGGCAGAAATTCTGTTTTTAATGTTGATCTCAGCGGTTAACGTGCTGAGTCATAATGATTTGACATTTCTGAGTCTGTTTAATGTAACAGAAGAAGCAAAGAAGCTTCACACAAGCACTGTCACCCAAAGGGTAAACCAGGGGGTGTACGACTCTGACAATAATGGCTAAGTCTCTGCAGATGAACGGGCAGACCTGTGTACAGCACAGGAGGAGGCAAACAGAGGAAATAGAATGTTTAAGTGATGCAGAGCTGAACTCTCCACACTACACTGAGATAAGAGCATGCACTCTGGGATGATGTGATAGCAGGTGATTTATTTTCCACCAGTTGATGAATGGGTGCTGTTCCTCATGTCAGAGGTAGGCATTCAACCCTAAGCAGCTGTTCTCTCTGTCCTCTGTCCACAGTGAAATCCAAACTCATGTCCCACATTTCATGTGCAGAGCCCAGCTCTGCTGCTCGATATGTTCTAATGTAAAGCCGGCCATCGACTCGCAGCATACGTGAGCTCAATAACTGTGTGGACACACACGGCTGCATAGACTGTGGATGTGATCTAGTTTACTTCTCATCCTGGCCGAGGCATTGATCAGGATCATCCATCAGAATCTGGTCTGAAATTCTAGGATCCAAGTCTCACCTTACTTTTTCTGACTTTGAAACATTTTATATGTTTAACACCTTAAATGAGGATAGTGCTGGTTACTAAAGCAAACAGGAAAATTCATCAATCATGCAATCATGTGTGACCACAGCTGACTTGGAACATCTTGTATTGGTTTTGGGGGTTTTGGTTTGTCTGTTTTCCTCAGAGCGGTGAGCAAAACATTTCCACATCTGGCTCCTGGCAGCAAACTGGCAAACTAGACTGAAACTGCATCCAACTCAAGGCAAGGTGGACTGATTTACACATGGATGCTGCCATATTCTCTGCTGTTGAGTAGTGTTTAAGTCAAACTGAACACAATTCACTGACTGATCACATTCAACACTGCCCCCCGCCCCCCTCACACATGAAATGTGTGTCTTAAAAAACTGTATCCTGAATTTGGGTGTGACGTAAGCTTTGGAGTAAAAAATTATTTAATGCAGAGGAGGACTTTAGATGTGAGAATTGGACTTCAGTTGTGAGACTGAGACTTGACTCAAGACTAAGATTTGTTTGGACTTGCCCTGCCCTAGACGACATACTTCACTTGGACTCGGTCCAGAAGTCTTAAAAACATTCTCTGCCAGATGGGTGTTGAAATCTTTGGTAATTATGTAACTACTTTTCAGAAAATGATTGTGAATTGAAAAAAAAAACTTCACTTTTTATTGCATTATAACCGGATAACATCATTTAGTAAGAACAGGAAATTGTAAAAGTTTTGTTCTTTGCTGCTTGGAAACATAAACATGCAGATTGCATGACAAGTTATAGACGAAGAAGTCTTGTAAATCTTCCCATTTCTCTTTTTTAGTTAGAACTGGAGAAATTTGTGTTAAAAAAAGATAAAGATAAATCTTTTCCATTGTACATTTCAACCTCTAGATATCCTAGACATAGCTCTTTGTAAAAACTGTAAAAGTGAAATCCTTTACATGCAAAGCCACTGCAGTAGCTTGGTTACATCTATCTACAGTATATACTGAATGTTATCTTATTGCAATACCACCACAATAAGTTTCATAGCTAACCTGTAACTGTAACCATGATGCAGATGTCTTTAAACTGCGCTCCATCAGTACTTGTTCTGACTTATAATGCATTGGTTATGGAGTCGAAGTGAAAGTGTGACACCTCTGCATTGTGTTTTGAGGCAGTATCTCAGGTGTCTCACTCCTTGCACACAAGCTTCAGCATGAGCACAGTTTACTAGCGTGGCTCAGCAGTGCCTCTGGTCCTGGAACTTTTTTCAGCTTGCAAAACTTGTAAAAAAAGTCCCAGTCCAGACTTCACCTGTCAGGGCAACAGCTCACAGTGAGTAATGGTCCATTCATCAAGCCCTCCTCCTGCTGACTGAAGGTTACTTGACAGAATAGCTGACGTCATCTGAACTGAGTGCTGACTTATGTTGAGCCTCTGACAGTTGTGTGGCCTCTTTGCTTGTGTTCTAGGAATTGACAATCACAGTCACGCTGGGTAATGTAAACATGGCCGACAAGATATTATTTGATGGCATGTGCAACAAGCTGACTTATTCTGAACTCTTTCACATCCTGTGTGACTATCCTAATCTTGTTTCTGACAGTAGCTCTGGCTCATCACAACAAACCCTGTATGGCGGGGTGACGGGGGCGGAGGGATGGGCGGGGGTAAGAGCTGAGGCGGTGGAAAGGGCTTGTAAACAGCTCACAAAGCACCGGGGTTGCCGCAGGACATGCATCCCCTCCCATTCTTCACAGACATACACACACACACACACACGCACTGATGGAGGTGGAGGTGGTGGGGGCATTTGGACTCTGTTTCACTTCCCCATTCCCACAGATATAGAGCAGTGCAGGGCCACACACGTTTATGCAGCCATGTGAAATGTCCATACTCTGTTGGGAGGATTGCTCAGTGTGAGTGAACAGGTCTGTTTGGCACTGAGGAGGCCCGTCAGACGTGTTTGTGTTTCACTTCCTCAAAATTTCAAATCAATAACTGCATAAATCTCAGACTTATCAGGTAGTTTTTGTCTTACTGAGTCCAACACTGAGCTTAATTCTATAAATGATGTTTACTAATGTATTTACGACTGGTAGGTATATGCTGCACTTTGTGAAGGTGCCCATTCATTACGTCTGCTATCTCCTTCCAATGTTTTGACTTCCTGCTTCAGTACTGATGTATCAGTTTGTGTGATATGTTGTATCAGTAGAGCTTGGAACTCAGCCCTGCATCTGAGGAACTATGTCCGTATTGGAATGCAGCGTGAGGAAGACAGTAAGGGTGTGGAGGTCAGGGTGGTGTAACTGTCTGCAGTCATTTTGAAGGAGACAGACGCAGATTTCCTCATTCTCTAAATACTGCTCCTCCTGATGTAAGATCACGTTCAAAGTCAGAAATGAAACACGTCAATTCATAATAAAAATGTTTCATCACATCAAATGTTTATGTTGCATTCAGTTTGCTTTGTTTTGTTTTTTCAGATGACGTTAAAGACGTAACTAATGATGTTTGGAGAGAAAAAACCCTCCAGGCAGCAGTGTACGTCATCTATGTCAGTAGTGTGCTGAACATGTTGGTAAGATGAGGGTTAACTCTAACCACACTCTTCCCCTAATTTTAACCAGGTGTTTTAGTTGCTTAACCCGAAACACCAGAGTTTATATTTCATAACCACAATTTAGTTGCCGGCACACGCATCGTAGAAAAACTGTCACATTTGAACAGAATCTCCAAAATACTTCAAATCTTGACGAGCATTATGTTATAGATGCACTTCACTTTATGATGGCAATATTTCCTTCTATATTATCACCTCTGCTATGTATTTGTAATATTCTGAGTCTCTACTTGCTTCCTGCATTGATTTGATATGTTGATTTACATGAATTATGACCTTGGGAAGTACAATTATGAACTGCATTTCCCATGTGCACCTGCATGAACATATGGCTATTACGAGCTTTAAGATTGTCAGCTCTAGTAACTGTAATCTTGCTTTATGACTTTTCTCATCATAAAGCTGTTGGCTTATCATGGTTAATAACATTAACGATGGACGCTCTCTGCTCTCATGCAGGTTTGCTCAGTGGCATAACTTACTGGAACGGAGTCCATCATTAATGTTAGGAGCTGCACCTGTGTTTTTCCTGCTGTGACAAGTCAGAATGTCTGCTGTAAAAAAAGATCTGTTAAATAACAGGAGTGCCATTCTAACAGATTCTTCACAACACGTTCAGGACTCACAAACTGTAGGTAGCAGCACAAAGCTGAAATAAGATCAGTCAGACTAAAGGAGATAAGACAGAACCAAAGATTTGCATTTTAAACTTTCTCAGCCTCCTTTAAAGCTTCGAGTAAAACCCCAAAACACTGATGAGTGCTGGGTGGTGGTGACAGGGTTAATACTTTTATAAATGCATGACTTGTCATGAATCCACAAACAGGTGGGTGCTACACATTAGAGGTAAGTTTCCACCTTCACTGTAAGCACTTTGAGTATCTAAGATAAAGTACTATATGAATTGAAGTCATTGTTATTAGCATCAATAAAAACAAATCTGTATTTTATGAATTTAATCTCCACACGTTCAAATGAATAAGTCACATGATCCACATGTACAGTGATTTCTTGGAAAAGCCACAAAAAACTACTTTTACATTTGTAATCCAATTACATAATTTTATAAATACAAGCACTGATTGCTTGTATTAGCTCTATGTCTCTCACTCCTGCACATCACACACACACACACACACACACACACACACACACACACACACACACACACACACACACACACCTACACACACACACCTACACACCTACACACACACACACACACACACACACCTACACACACACACCTACACACACACACCTACACACCTACACACACACACACCTACACACACACACCTACACACCTACACACACACACACACACACACACACACACACACACAGAAGAATGCTCTGAAGTCTGAAACTTTTTTTCACCCTGTGTCTCTGAGTCATAATATGAAGGAGGAAGCCAGGAATGAGTCAGAAAATGTTCCACAAGGCTACTAGTACATCTCAGTGCTGCATGAATGACTCTGAGGGGCTGTTTGTCTCTTGACACAATAAATAACTTCAGTGACGAGACTGAACTCGCTGTCTGGTGACACGTCTTTGTCCAATAAAAACTACTACGGATAAACACTGACCTCGCAGTATACTGCAGTGAGAAAACGTGTCACCACCTCTGACAGTGTAACTCATTTGTGCACAGACTTCAGACTTCAAATGCAAAGCTCATGCATTGTCTGCGGTAACGCAACACTGAAAAATCTGTAGAATATATATACGGCCCCTCTCTACGGCTGCTCTTTGAAATTCTACTCCACGCCACAAATTAATTGGCTTTGCAGATGAAGGAGACGTGCATTGTTAAGTGCTAAGTGCGGAATTGAGAGGCTTAGTGGAGCAGCGTCACATCAAAGCTCCACCAATTACTGGTCGGGTATCCCGGCTCCATTGAAAAGGAGTGAGGTTCGCTGTGAGTAGGGGGATGGAAGGTGGAGAGGAGAATCCTGGGTAGTTATCAATTCAAGCTCAGCCCGCCCCACTTGCACTCCACCTTACACATGAGAAAACGTGAGTCATTTACACCGTCACTAAGATTTTCAACTGAACTGCAGTATAGAAGCTTCTTTTTGGACACAATATATGTACATCTAACTAAAACACTTTATAAATATTGTGGTTACAGAGGTAAATATTAACTGCTGGATTGTGACAGAACACGGAAAGTGAAAAGTGAAAGTCAGATTTGGACCACACAACCGTCCTACGCATTTTCCCCTTTGCTACACCTGCACAGAACATGAGAGCTGGATGTAAATTGTTACGTTGGTTTATCCATAATCCTAGACGCCTAATTCAAAGTGACAGGTGTTCTGTTTACTGTCAAAACATCGGCTCGCTAGCAGATGACACATAATGAGTTACCACATCACAGCTATCAAAACAAAACAGGGCTCAAGAGAATGTCCTCGAACTCCGTGCAATTCAGAAAAATGTGCTCATCAGTGCAAAACTGAAGTTCTTCAGAGACATAAGAGGCTTCGTCAGCAGATCACTCGATAAGTGTTTTAATTGCAGTGGCGATATTAAAACTGCTGGTTCTCTTTCTCCTGAGATGAAACAGTTTGAAGCATTGCCCAGAGGGCGTCAGCTCACACGTTCATCTATAGAGATGACCGGTAACTATATGGTGGCAGTGGCCTCCCTCACTCATGCCTCCCGTTTCGTTTCTTTACAGAGAGAAGGAGGATGATTCCTAACATTTCTAAGAATTGTGCTGCTGTGTGAACCACAGGGGAATTGTAGCTATTCATCAAACTTCTGGGCAGCTCCTGGAAGAGCCCCACCGTTTGAAACAGAGCCAACCTGGTCAGGCTATTTACCTGTCAATGAGTGTGCATTGAGCACGGGGAGAAAAAAAACAAAACATGGAAAAGTAAAAGAGATGCATTGCATCTGCCTCATATGGAATCAGGAATTTTATGGCAGCTATTTGAAAAGACAGATCTCTGCACAGCAGATATTCTTTAAATAATCCAAACTAAACAGCAAATGCATGGCTCGAATGCTTTTAACGGCAGATGTTTGGGTCTGCTGAGGTTTCTCTGTTCAGTATTTCCACACGGAATCTTCATAAAGCTCATATTAAAAATGATCTTGATATGAAAGAGCATTTATTTGTTTTTCTACTCTTACATAAGGCTTTTTATCATTACATATCAGCAGTATAAAGAATATTTCCATCAAGACTAAGCGTCTATAGACATGCTCTGTGTGGCTATACTGTGGCATAGCAGTGGTCTGAGCTATCAGATTGCTAATATGCCTAAAATGGAAATGTTGATATGCTAGTTGACAGATGTCTACATATGAATGCAGATACAAGCTTGTCAGACGTTAGTAATTGGTTCTGAGATGTCTCTTTTTCTCTCTGCATAGACTGTTTACCTGCAATGCTACCAAAGCCTGCTGAACCATGATTGTTCAATACTACTCAGACTACAAATGTGAATCTGCTCCTGCAAAAATCTTCTGTTCATACAGATTATACTATGAACACCACACAGCACACAGTTTATGGAATCCATGACATGTGCAATACGTTTGTGATGCGTTTCTAAGAACAGGTGTCACTTTTTTCCTTCATCAAACTGTGCATATTTCATCTTGTAACCAAACTCTTTGCACACTTCCTCAGTGGGAAAATGAAAGCTGTTGTAAAATCATCAGGCCTCAATGAAACCCTAACCGTCCACAAGGAAGACCACTCAATCACCCACATGAATCGAACTGAACCTCAGTGATTTATTTCACAATCCAATAAAAATGCTGGCTGCAAGAGCAGAGGAGTTGGGGAGGATGTCCATCAATGTCGCAAACCACTAAGGCATGGTCATATTTAACCGCTGATCGACCAGGTCTCCTTGTCCTCTGTAGGCCAGCAGGTAGAGTCCCCCCCTGTTGATGAGGTGACTCTGTGTGGGAGGCCCAACAATGCACAGAAGCGACCCATCAATGAGTTCCTTTCTCCCTGGGGAGCCACTGTTTACTCAGCACAGGGCACGCTGGAGAGCAGCACAATGGTGTTGCTGGGCCTCTGCGCCTAATATTGATGTCATACTACTCATCTCCACATTATCCCTGCTATTGATTAGTCTGATCTCAGCCTGGAGCACTGGGGAGCAACAACAAACAGAGCTCTTTTTTCTCTTCTCTCTTTTCCCCATCTCATCCCACTGACTCCCACATACTCTGAGAGAAACTGAGCCGATTCTTTTTTTTTTTTTTTTCCAGCCTCCACCCCGGGTCCCCTGCACCCTCCATTCATGGTTTATCGATCAGCACTGCATTGATGCGATACTGAAGTCCTGAAGTGTGCAATCACATAGGATGAGTAGAACCTTTTCATCCCTTGTGGCTAAATTGGGTTTGCAGCAAAGCGATCATTAAGAAGACACGGTGCGGTGTTCATAAAGCAGCTGCTGTCACTCCGCACTGAGATCTGTTTAGTGAAAGCAGAATAAACCTCGATGAGAACACAGTGTTTATCTATGTTCTTATGTTTCTATATGACAGCATCTAAACTGACTCAACTTACGTCACTTATTACAAAGATGTTACTCCGTGCAGAAAGCTGTCACATCATGCTAACAGCTAACAAATTACTCACAGTGAACCCTCAGCTGCCAGAAGCTTTACAGTAAGTGGAAAAAGTGAATCACCCACTGTAACGCTTCAACCTCCAAAAAAAAAAAAAAAGTGGAAATGTAGGTTGCACCCACTACCCTCATTGTTTCCACACAGGAAAATGTACAGAGGTTTTTAACATATTCATAAAATCAGACTATCACATCCCTGACTGCAGAAATCAACCTCCACTGAGGAGGGAAGTGGGCAGACACTATCTTGATGTCATTTAGTGAATGCATCTTTTGATACATTATGAGACTTTGAGGCAACACTAATTAATGTTAATGCTCCGGATAACGCTGAAACCACCAGAGTCATTGATTAGATTGGTGCATGTGCAGCTTCACATGTGCATATTGAGTTTTGCTTAATGATAAAAAGAGTTCTGCAGGGTTAAGTACAGGCTCTGCTGTTTTCTCCAGTTTGATTTGATGATGATAGTACTAGTGTAGTAACACATTAATAAACATTCAAATGCAGGATTTTTACATCTAAAGGAGCATTTTTACATTGCTTCATCTCTATTTCTACTCAGAGTCAGATACTAAATTCTCCTACCAACTGCTTGATTCTTTGAAGTTCCTGAAACGTGGATTTGTGTCAGAAACAGAGCAGATGTTTTTTGGGAAGCTTCTTTTAATAAAAAGTCATTTTTGGATTGAATAGTAGCCTCTGTGACTTGTTAGGAAAGTGATTTCATTCAACGGGAGCTCAGAGGAGAACAGAGTCCAGGTGGGAGCAGCAGTGACACCTTTCACTGTGTGACACTGGAACCTGTGCCCTGGCTCTTCCTGTCCTCTACTGGCCCTCTGCCTGGACTCTGTCACTCACTCGTGTTGCCTTTCAGCCTCGCCTTTGACATCAGCGGTGCTCGCCGAGGCCGGGTCGCTGTCTAACTCCGGTTCAGCCTATCTTGG
The DNA here is from genome assembly GCA_946959425.1 of Argyrosomus regius. NCBI lineage: Eukaryota > Metazoa > Chordata > Actinopteri > Sciaenidae > Argyrosomus > Argyrosomus regius. The sequence goes on from OX336901.1 coordinate 21,858,513, forward strand.
GTTTCACATGAAGCAAGGTGTAGTAGAAGGATAATTTGTCCTCTGATGTCTGACGGGTCACAGTATCTCCCGGAGCTATAAATACACCCCTTGTGTGTCCGCCTTCATACGTTGTGGAGGGAAGCCCGCGGAGGGCCGGCGGAGGATTACAACCGGTTTATTGATGACGGAAAAACAAATTAGAGCCATCTCGGAGCAGCCCGGGGAAACAACAAACCCCAAAGTGTGCCAATGGAGCTGTCACTTTGACGGCTCACTTGGAGAATTCCTTGAGCGGTTTTCTCTTTCAGATCACGGCTTGGTTTAAGCTGCAATTTGAAGATTTCTGAGTGTAAAATGGCAGGATGTGATCATTGACATCAAGCAAATGTACTCCACACACACACACGCACCTACACACACAGTGTTGCCTTGTCTCCTTAAATATACACCTGGTTAATTATTCACAGCCCTGAGGGTCTGCAGTCTAGCAGGGTAGCTGCCTGTGTAAGGACCTGTCTTTCCTGATTTTATCTCTCAAGATTTCGTTATTCTGGGCACAGAGTCAATGATAGGCGCGTCATCGTACATTTTTTTGGTTACTAGGAAGGGAGGGGAGGAAGGGGTCACAGAGCAGTTAAACCGACAAACCTGGCTGATGGAGCAGCTAGGTGAACGAGGCCTCTGAGCGTGAGGGAGAGGCCGGTCTGCAAGGCTCGCTGGAAACAGATGTCAAACAGGAACTTGTGTGTTTAACGTCTCTCTCCGCAACAAGCTTCCTGAAGACACGATCTGCCTCGTCGGGGGCCCGGGCCAGCAAACTGCTGCCTCATACTTTACCTCGGTCAGTCTGTGACCTACTTTCTGCTGGGATGTGGAGAGTCAAAACAAAAAGTGCAAAAACAAAAGGCGCACTCAGTCGCTGGTGGATTTGGAAAGAAGGCCTTGTCGAATGTTTTGGGGGAGCGCTCCTCAAAACATAGACTGAGTTCAAATGTCATATGGCGCTCTCAAGCTAATAAAAACAGGAAGAAGGAGGAAAAAAGTTTGAGTTTGACGTTAGCTTAGGATACCTGGGAACAGAAACCAGATCCAGAATAAAAGTGACTAGTGGAACTAGTGACTAGTGGAACTGTTTGCTTAAAAAATTATCTTTTTTAAGCAAACAGTTTGATTTGAACCAAGATCTCAGTCACTATTTCAAAGACTAGTATCTGTCTGTTTCATGTGTACCCACACGTTTCCCATCAACCCCTGGAACTGAGGCCCAACTCTGTCATCTTGTTCTGACTGATACCTTGCCTGTGCCTGAGGCAGGTTCAGTGTCACAGCCGGCCTTAAAGCCACTTTCTCCGGGGCATTAAACATCTGGGACACGCAACCTGGACACACCTGCTCACAACTTATTTCTGCCATTTACTACCAAACTATTTCCACATTTTACTACACACCACAGGACGTGGTGCCGCTAACCCTACCCCTAACCCACGAGCGCTAGCAACAGGAGTAACTTTTCACTTTAGGAAGAGAACAGTGAATGAGCCACCATGAATGAACAGAAAGAGAAAAGAGTTCCACCTGCACAAACAGAAAGTGCAAGGGCAAAGACATACTGTTTGACTGACACTATAAACCTAAAACACACTATGATGATAAACCAAAACCAAACTCAAATATTACTGTACGCTGTGCAGACAAGACGAGCTGCAGGGTGGATTCAAAATCTGTCTGATTGTTTTTCATTGTCTCACTGAAGATGCAGAAAAATCTGCTGCAAATTCAAGATGGAAGCACGCATATGTAAGATTCCTTGGGTTCAAAGAGAGATTTATTTCAGTGAATATTAATGATCCAAAACCTGTTTGTTGTTGGTTCCCCTGTGTCATCATTTGTCTCAAACATTTTCCACCTCAGAAAATATTCATCTCTCCAAATATCACCATTATGTCAGAAGTTAGACAGCACTGTAGTCCAACTACAGACAGTTCACACAGGAGTCACATTTACTCCTAATAAGAAGATTACTCATTGTCAATATTGTTGAACAGAACCGGTTCAGGAAGCAGAGATCATTTATTTAATTTTTAGCTCATTTGGTGGAAAAGGCATACTAATATTTTCTGCTTGGAGCTGAAATTGTTGTGTTTTTGAACCATTCATTCACTGTCTCTATTATCTGTCACATTTTAGCTTGTAACTAATCATGGATGTATGTTCGCTACATTGCTACCTGCTACCTGCCTGAATGGGACTACATGTCAGGCTGATAATGACAGAAAATATTAGAGGAAATGAACTATTTTGATAGTATTGTATTCTTAAATTAATAATTAAGTTAATTTAATTTTCACAAATGATTTCATAGGTTCCTCTAAGTACCACTACAGTTTGAGAACCAGTGATCTACAAAAGACCAAAACAAATCATTTTAACTCAATTGGGTCGTTCAACAGGACAAAACTGCACGTTACCAAGGCTGCACGATCTGTTTCTGGATTTGGGGCAAAAAAGTGATACATAGGCAATCATAGGATACATACTGTATATTCAATTAATGAGAAATTGGGCTGTTAATTATTTTTAAAAATCCCACAGGTGCACTTCATCCAGTTTTACCCCCAAATACCAATCCCATTTCTCTGAAAACGTTTGACATGTCCTGCTAATGAACGCACAAACAAATGTGTTGTCCTATCTGGAGGCAGCGAAACACAGATGAGGCTCATGTAAGCGTACAGAGGCTGCCGCTATAATGTGTCAGCCGGTGACACGGATCAGTCCAGCAGCAAGATGAAGGTGATAAAGTGAGCAGGAATGGCACCCCACTGAACACATCCGTGCTGGCTGCTGCTGACGTGAGAACAGCTTGTTCGTCGCTGTCTTCTGACTGAATCATTCAATATCCACAGTCAGGTGATCCTCCCGTAGACCACACACACACACACACACACACACACACACACACACACACACACACACACACACACACACACACACACACACACACACAAACCAACAGAGCACAAAAGCAGACAAAGGCCAGAACACACAGCTTAAAAACTGCCATTCATTTCTCTGCCTTCATTAAATATTACTTTTGCACTTTTTTATCTTTTAATGAGAATAAATGAGTCGTTTAGCTGTCAAAGCTCCAGCATCTGCAGCGCTGCATTCAGATGAAGTCCATTGACATTTCCCAGCAGTAGTAATTGACATGCAGAGAGTATCACTGACAAGACAGCGCTGGATTCCCACAGAGTCATGGATTATTGTTCTCTCATCAGATCAGTGGTCAGAGAGAAAGACTGAGACAGCTATTAATCATTACACCTCGTCTCATGGTGCTTCTCTTTCACATGTCCACACAAGGAACATGTATACTGCTGCTTTCTCTAAATATTCAAGGTGTCCGCTACGTGAATGTTCAGGATTGCGTAAAAAAATACAATGCTAACAAAGTTTGGAACCTCGCAGGTGAGAGCAGCTGTGAGTGGATGGATTTTAAGTGATGATGCACACTTCTCACTAGTTACCACAAATCAACTCTGCTAGAATAAATTGTATTCAGTATGATAGTTAAAAATAAGACATCAGGCTGCTACACTCGTGTGTTGGATGTAAATCATGTCACTGCATACTCTACTGTATTTATCTTTCAGTTAATGTGTTTTTTTTAAAGTTCTATTTGCACACCCTGCTAGGGGCAGAAATACATGACACATGACATGCCGATAAGAATGAAAGAACTCCTTAACAACTGTGTGCTCTGTTCTTTTTGCTAAAAATATGTCATTCAATTCAGAACACTGGATATGTTATGGAAAAGAGTCTATGACCTAAAGTCCTGAATTCACACCTGAGTTACCTGCTGCTCCACCAGCTTCTAAATTCTGTGCCTTGAAATCTCAATGAAATTTAAATGCACTACAAGGATTTTGGATAACAGGTAATGTTTTTTATGCCTTTATTTAGACAGTGACAGCCAGAGATCGACAGAAGACTAGGGAGAAAGAGAGAGCAAAGGGCCGTGGGTTGGAATCTAACCCAGGCTGCCTCACTGCACAGGGCGCACGCTCTACCAGGGTGCCCCACGGAGTTTTTAACTGATGCCTCTGTATGACCTACAAAAACAAACAAGACCATCAGAGAGAAGACTGGCTATTTCCATGACGTTATTCTTAATATCTGCGGGTCAGATTTGGTCCGATTCCCCTTGAAACACACGAAACAAGGCGCTGGAAACACTACCACTTTTGTCCACAGGGGCCGCCAGAATCAACACAGAATGAAGCTGCTTTAAATAATGTTTAACTAACAAACAAATAGAAGACAGCCTGCATGGCGTTTTATAAACACAACAGATTGTGGGAAATTATGTTTGTTAAAGGTTGCTAAAAATAGAAATATTAAAAAAATATGTATACTTTTTAAATGTATTTATAACCCTTGTGTAGACAAATGCAGTGAACTACACCGCATACTGTTGAGATAAGGTTATGTGAACATTAAATATTAAATACGCTCATAAATATCAGTGCTGTCTTACTGTAAAACTCTGGATTCACTTCATCTCTGTCTCCATTAAAATTAATTAATCATAAAATGACATAATAAGGCTCATGGCTCATTCACACACGCAGAAAAATACTGTATGATGAAGACGTTTTCATCATCATTATTATAGTATGCCTGTGTTCACAATAGCCATTCATCTTGAAGCTCCTGCTTAGAATAGATATGTGCTGCTGAAAAGGTCAACCAGCAGATTAACCTGTTTGAAGTGGGCCTGCAGGAAGGGTCAGGTCAGATTCACTCCACAAACTAATGAGTATTTATCACAGGAGCCAAAATGTGTGTGGTACTTCCTGTACCCTGGCTGCACTCCACACACTGCCCAGCTTGACTCACATTCCCACTGACATTTGTTTTGCACTCATCATGAGCTTATGACCTCAACGTTTGCAGCTCCAGGGTGAGCAACAGGGTGACAGGGGTCAGGAGGGGGTTGGATTAGGTCGCTTTGGTGCATGAGCGAAGACGCCGGGGCCAATGAGAAGGCAAGGAGCTGAGTGTAAGGAAATGAGGGGAGGGGCGAGCAAACGAGCAGCATTAGGGTAGGTTAAAGAACAAAAACAGAGAGGAAAGTGGGAGGGAGAGGTGGGACAGACTGGCCGCGGTGGAAGTGGCTGACTCAGGCAGGGTTCACCGAGTTCAGCTAGTAAATAAGTGACTGACTCCACTGAGTGCATTCCAAGGCTCCACCTCACCCTCCCGCCCAGCGTCTTCTCGGGGGGATTCCTGGGGTTTCTGGGGCTGCTCTCCGCTCCGTGTGTCAACATTTCCAGACCACGATGCCAGCACTGAAAGGAAAAGGGGGGGCTCCTGCGTGGCTCATTCGCTTTTAACGTGTTTGCTACAGATGAAGAGAGGAAGGTCCGCATACCGCCCGTCCCCACCCCCCATTCCCCCAAAAAAAAACATCCCGAGGGTCCCAGTCAATCGGCTCGCCGTGGTAAATGAGCCTGTTCCACCAGAAACCCCACACGCTGCTGGAAAAGACTGACTTTCACACTCACCATTCAGTCATGTAAAAACACAAAAATATTTCTCACAGCCAAACATGGCTGTCACATGTATATGCAGATTAATACACCCCTGAAGCAGTGCAGAATCTGGCCGTGGCGCCATCTGCCTCGGCTTTTGCTAATCACCTCAGCCAGATGGGTTAGCAGATCTTTTAGGAAGCTTGTTTTCCTGCTCAATAAAAATGTTCCACATCGGGCTGGAACACAGAAATCACCACTGTGTTGTTTTTGAAAAGGAAAAGTGGTCACTCTAATTTTTGCCTTTGAGCAGTCCCAGGCGACGGGCTACGAGAATGCTGAGCGTTTCAGGTTTAAGAACATATACCTGCCGACAAAATACCACAGGGAAATGTCTGTGAAGGGCAAAAAGGTAATATCGCTGTGAAAGGGCGAAAAAAATTTCATATTCAGAGCGGTACACAGTCTGTTCAGTAGGTAGGGCTGAGTTAATGACCACATACGCACACAGCTTGACAATTCAATGAGCATTCTGAATCAGCGGCACTTTCTCAGTGAAATTTGAGTCTCAGCACATCTGCTCCATATGAAGTCTTTGGGTTTTTGCCACATCAGGAAAAAACGGCATGTGGATATTTAGCTCTGCGCTGCAAATCGTTTCATTACTCTGATTAAAGTCGAAATTGAAGTTCTGCATTGCTATGGCCGGGATGAGCCAATGAAATGAATCTTTTTCATTGGATTTCTCCTCCATTAAAGCAGACGGGGTGAGAGTCGGGAGCTTCACTGGTGGCAGGTTTGCGGGTTTCAGCCTGTTTATTTGAGATTTCAAACCACGGCCGACAGCAGCTGGGTTGTTTTTACGTCTCTGTGCGGAGACGGGCTATAGGTCGAACATTCCTGAGCCGAGGCCTGAAATCTTGAGAACAGCGCCTGAAGTAAACTAGCTCCGAGACAATGGCAAGAGGTTGAAGGTGAGGAGAGTGGGGCCTTTGCAGCTACTAATATATTCCTAGGAGATTTCTAAAGTGCTCCGACGCCAATTGCCCCACATAATGGTTTCCATGGTGATGAGTCCTCGGATCCAGGGCTGCAGTACAGAAATGAACCGGCAGAACAATGACCCCAACTTCCACCACGTTACGGAACATTTTTCAGCGGGCTCCTTTTTCCGTTCTGTGTCAGAAGGTAAATAAACTACGATTTACAGAAAAGAAAATCCGCTTTTGTCCGTGTTCCGTTTCCATCTCTGCTGTTCCCATGATCCATGGCTACAGCCCCAAACTTCCTAAAGCTTGTTTTTTTCCAGGGGCATCCTTTCAGCCTATGCTCTTGACAACACAGTAGGAATTTACATGCATCAATAGCTTGGAAGAAAACAGCATCCTTAACAGAATACAGAACCACAAGCCTTTAGAAGGGTCATTTAGATTTCAGCAGGAGTAAAATAACTGAGGGTTTACTGATTTGAAGCAGCACTCTACCTACGCTACAACCTGTTTATGAAGCCTTTTCATCAATCTGCAATTTTAAATTAATTGAATTTAATTAATATGAAACTCAACGATCCACAGCATAGTACAACAGAAAGAGAACAGAGGAAAGCATTCTTTGAAGAAAAGCTAGCTGGAGGCTGGTGGATGCCTAGCAAGTGTGTGATGTCACACTGAAGGAGGGAAACATGGGTAAGTTCTGAGCGCCATACCGACATGTGCCATACAAAGGCATAGCTTTGGCACCCACATTTCATTCCTTCCTTGGTTGAAGGCTCTATATAGTGCTGACAGCTGGGGGTGGTATCCCACTTACAGACCCCCCCGGTCATGGGCGACAAAGGCGAGATGCCACATCACACACACACAAACATCACATACTGAGAGGACAATAAACTGAGTCAAGGCTCAAGAGTTTGGTTAAAATGACACATCAATCAGGAGGAAAAGATGATACTGACACTGAGTGAGTAGGTCTGAAACCAATTTTACACATGAGGATTATTCATCGAGGTTGGTACGACTCAGCTTGTGGAAACGGTGACCACTGATGATGGGATAGCATCAGCGTTGGGCTGATGTAAACATTTTGTTCGATATTAAGCCAAAGACCAGACCAGTATGCAGGTTTTTCACAGTATGTAAATGTAAATGTTTTACAATAAAAGCTACTGACCACTGGCTTTTAATTTGAAACGGATACAGGAAGTGCTGACTGCAATTACTTGTTGTAGTAATTGCAACAATCAAATTGTTTAGAGCCACTTCCTGTCTCTTATTAATTTGTCAAAAGTTCGTCATAGATGGTGCTGGGACCCAGGTGAGGTTAGGACTACTCGCAAGGCTACTTGGGAAACTACTGTAGCTGAAGAGCTAACCACTCCAGCACACACACACACATAGAAAATAGTTGTCAGTCTCTGGCCTCTCGGAGAGCTGTAGTTCTGTGGGTGTGCTGAGTTGGGCAGGTAATTTACATACTCTTATTCTTCTTATGAAGCCGCCATACTGAACAACAAGGAAACTGTTCACTTCCTGTTGCACAGTTCCAGAGTACAGAATAGCTTTGTTTGCTATCAATGGCCCTATAAATTGCTTTTGCAGCTGTGGGCAATGTTGTTGAAGCAGTTTTGATGCAGTTTAAACAGCCAAATTGTCTTAGTCAAGATTGGAATTGCGGTCCTGAGCACCTTTGGAATCTCTGTAGTTGAGTAAACGAGCTGGGCTGCAATTCCATTTCCAATAAACAGCAGCCAATTTTTGTATCTGAACCATAGACAGTACAAAACATGGACATAGTATGCCACAGGTTTCTAAAGAGCCATTTTAAATCTGAAAGTTTGTTGGCTCTGGTCCTGCCTTCACCCCATTAATCTAAAAAATGGGCAAAGAGGTGGTGCGTGGGTGGAGCTGAAGCCTGGTTGCTGAAACAAGCCATGTGTGAAAGGACCAACCTGTCAATCAAAGCGGCCACGCTCTTGATTATGCATAACTTTAAGCCTTAATATAATTTGAACAGGTGAGTTCTATAAAAATTCAGCCTTAACATGGGGCCTTATGGAGACTAACTTGTTCTGGAGCCAGCCTCAAGTGGCCGTTCAAGGACCTGCAGTTTTTGGCACTGTGTTGGCTTCACTTTACAGCCATGGGGGGTTGCTGCTTGGTCTAAACGTGTGAATGGCTCGTAACACACTAGCCAGCTGGTAGCATGCTAGCACTTGTCCCCTAACTGTTCGCTTGCTAGCTGATTAAATCTTGAACTCTGCTAACGACTGCCCCCTAACTGCGATCATATTCGTTTTTTTGGACTCAGCTGACACAATGAACACTTTCACATTACACACAAGCTCTACTGTACAGTACAAGACATGAATAATAACATCATAGTTGTGGTTTTGATGTTTTTTTTCATACATACATATTATCTTTGTATACATTGTCATATGGAGCATCACCTCCCATCCCCCCATGTACATACATGCCAGCATAGAAGCGCAGAAACAAAAGTCTCACATGCACAGACGGAGGATATACAATCTCTTGACAGCTCTAACTGGAGTGGGAAGACAAGCTATAATGGAATCTAAATAACACTTGTGCCGGCTCATTAAAGTTGCCCTGTGTGCTTGGTCATTAACTCTCCTCTTGTGTGACCTTCATCACTCAAGGTGGGGTTGAAGGGGTTGCCACTGCAGTGTACAGCCTTGTTTCCAACACGCTTAAGAACACCTTGCAAAGACAGACTGTGCTGATTTATGTCCTGTGAGAGTGTCAGCGCTTTTTATAGGCTATAAACATTATTAACCCGCTGAATGTCCTCTAAACACTTTAATTCCTCAACGGAAACCGCCTGCCGCGTAAAGCAAAATATCCTGCAAAATATTGCTAAAGAAAGTTCAGGAAATGAAAAGAATAAATAAGCAGCACTCATTAGGCATCACTACCACTGGCTACCACCCATCAAGTCAACACTGAACCTGATAGTAGCATCCCATGTCTGTCCAACTCCAAAATTAGCTCTGATTCAATTATTGATGGTAGATAGACATGCTTTCTCTCTCTGTCTTTAGTTGCGCAACAAGGCTGAGAGTCTACATCCACACGGACACCTCTGTGGGGCTGTAACATACATACAGTTGTGTGCATTATAATAATATCTGTATGCTAACATGCTAACATCACAATGACAATGCTAACACAGTGATGTTTAGTGGATAATGTTTATCATCTTAGTTTGCATGTTAGCATGCTAACATTTATTAATTAGCAATAAATAAAGCACAGCTGATGCTGACTGTAATGTGTTGCAGGTACTGAGTCATAAATCATAAATTTGACCCGATCATGGTGCACAATAAAAAGTCAGTGGTTTACCGAAATGATTACAATTCATCCTGTGGGCACCATGAATGTCTTTACCATTCATGTCAATTCTTTCCAATAGTTGCTGAGATATTTCAGTCAGGACCGAAGCTGTGGACGGACCGACCGACACTGCTATGACTCGAGCCACGCGCTGCCAGCGTGGCTAAACCAAAAGGGGAAAAAAAAGTCAAAAGTAAATCGACACTGGCACCACAAAACCATCCTCAACCATCCATAAAATCCTTCTCTGTGCTGATGCTCAACTCTTTATGCTTTTCATTGGTTTTGTAGGTAAAGCAGCTGTCTAATTACAGTATAGTGCTGCAACAACAGTCATAGACAGAAAAACAATCAAAACCTATTTTTGTTTGACAAAAACTGGACTTTCAACTGCAAGAATGTGTTTTCACATTCATTCAATAATACTTTACTAATCCAATAATTATGATTTTTCAAGCAAACAAGCAAAAGATTTGCAAGGTTTGTTGCATTTCTATTTTCCATTATTGTGATTTTTCCACTGTTTTCCAACATTTTATAAACTGAATTGTTTAGTTAATTGAAAAAATGATTAATATATATATATATATATTAAAATAAATCATTAGTTGCAGCCATAGTTAGAAATCTTTCATTCTCTGAGTTGAGACGTGATGCATTGACGTATTCTTGCAGGTATGAAGCTACAGCAGACCCCCCACCTCTGTGTAACATAATTACCTTTAGGCAACTACTCATACTTTATCACTGCAATGCTAAATACAAGACTGACATGCCAAATCCAGACCTCCCTGCAGGGCAATTAACTAGAAACATGCATCTGTGAGAGGAGCTCGTCCAGCCGTGTGAATACAGCATGAGGAAAACAACCAGTTCAAACAGCATTCAGGGGATGGAAAAACAATCCAGTCCGATCATGCATGTTAAAAGGTCAAATGTGGACTGAAACTTGCCTCTTTTCAGTGTTTTTTTATTCGCCTGTAGAGGGTTTGTCTACTAAAAAGTCCTGTCCTGTCCGAAGTGTGACAGTGGTCCTGGGACGAGCTGGCAGGCTCGACATCCCTCCCCCCACTGGCAAGACCCGCGGTGTATTAAAATAAATCTGTGCACACGTCCCACCCCAACATGCTCACTAGACATTACCTTATACAAGGCTAGCACCAGCACGCTTCTGCTGTCTGCTGGCCTGTGAGCAGATTTTAGCTGACCCGCTGCCCCTGGCCTTAACCCCACCCGCCTCATTTACCCCACAGCCCACGCCACCTTCAGCCCCCCACCTCTCCTGTGTTTCTGTGTACATGATCTCACATGACTCAACAAAACCCCGGGCCTGGAGTAGGGCTGTCCGGAGCTTTTTCCCAAGAGGGGAGGAGAAGATTGACTTTGTGGAAGGGACCTGGAGCGTTGCCTTCGACTTGGCTCAAATTGCCCCACTTGTCAGACCTGATGGATTTTGGCTAAAAATAAAAGCAAAAAGGGGCCCTTGACAGGCGGATGAATGAACTCAGTGGTGCTCCTCCTGCTAACCGAGCCGCCACATCGTGCAGCCGTCTCCGGGTCCCTGATGCCTGAAAGACAAGGATGGCGTGCACAGCCCTGAGAGCACTGTGTTTCACAAACAAAACATCCCTTTTTCCATGTGCGGCGGGGGAGATTCGGCAAAGGGGTAGAGCAAATGCAAGATGAGCCAAGTGAGTGGGAATTCCTGCGCTGCACCCCCCTTCTCTCTCTCTCTCTCTCTCTCCCTGCAACCCCACCCCACACACATTCCCCCGCCACATTCATAGCAGCAAAAAAATCAGAGCAAAACAGAGCAGCAGCAGCAGCAGCCGACTGGAAAGGAGGATCATAACCCAACCCAAACAAATACAGCAACAGACGAGCCTTCTCTCAAGGAGATTAAGTCCTGTCTTGATCACTCACTAAACCTCTGAACTCAATAACATTGGCACTTTCCAAATGTCTGCTTGAATGCTGCATCATTTGGCAGCTTTTTATCCATCTTTCACCCTTTAACCCTTTGAAGACTCAGTTTTTACTTGATATTTATTTTCTGCTAGTACAGTATGTCCATAGTTGTTTCTGGGGGTGGAATCTGCCCCATGAGAAGTAATAGTAGTAGCTTCTGTCTGCTCTGCAACCTTGATGTACAGACCTGGTTTACTTCACTATGAGAAGTCTGAATTTGATGATGAGGTCTGTTATGTATATGATGAGGTTAATCACCAACTGACATCTAGATACTGTCATCACTACAAAGACCTTTTGACTGATTCCAGCAGTACGTGCATGATGTGTTTCTGTTGCGATTTAACTGAGCTATGACTCTAAGAAGAATTAGAGTTTTCTGATACAGATTACAATGATGAGTTTTGACTATGCTTTCAAATAAATGCTTGTCAGATTGTCAAAGAGCAACTGAAACCTGTTCTGTCACACCATTCTGCTGTCAGAATTAGTAAGTTTTATGATTTACCAAAACTGACAACCCAACAATGGATGGTAATTCGCAAAGTGTGAACAGATAAGAAGTTTTTCTGGGTGTACAAGCCAACACAACTCCATGAATGAGACTGTGTTCACCGTCCAGCTGTCTATGATGGCTGGATTTTCACTTCACTTTCATTTTGCAGCCAGATCAAGTCACTTTAGCCTCAGATGTGTCCTGATGACACTTTGTATGAACTAGTAATCCCATCCAGAATCTAAATCCCGCTCGTGGGATGCTGTAGATTTGAAATGAACTGCTAATGCACAGACCAGAGTCCTCGGGTGCAGGGCTCCTTTAAATATTCCTTTACTGTTCGCCATATGTGAAGCTCGTACGAGGTCTGCACGGGTGTTCCAGACTGCCATCTGGATGCTATCAGAGACCACATACAGATGTAGTGAAAGCGCTTGGTAGCAGTGCGGGCCGCCCAGTCTAATGAATGGGAAGAGCACATTCTCAACCCCCTTTGCAACAGGTCAGTGGCAGGCGTGGGCTTCACCTCACCTCACACACGCACGAAGCAGAAGGGAAGATCAATTGTCGGGGAGAGGTTCCGCCTCGCCCCGCCTCTCACGCTACCCGAGAGTGTCCCGAAATATCCCTCCACGGCGAAACAAAAGAACAACAATATGGCAAGAGGTGATACGTGATATAGCAGGGTTAAAAATAGACTCAGTGCTGACGGATAGGGCAGTGTTTCATGACCTCTGCATAGCGCTCTTGGTTTACACCCTGACTAGCTGTGTGTGCTCTGAGACTCAGCTCAGGATTTAAAAACAAACCCAACAAGGATAGGCATTTTTTTTTTTTTTTTGCACCACTTATAGATGCAGAAATAGGATTGTGCTCGCTTCTATTAGGATTTTATGTGGCCTGGAACTTGAGAACAGAGAGAATCAAACGTTCTCACGCATGTCAAAGCAAAGAACGTCCTGTTTAGGGGGATTCAAAGGGTCTCATGGTATGTGAAGCATAAATGATCTGCCTGAGAAGACAGAGAAGTCCACCTTTTCAGGGGGAGGATATTTCTTTTGTTTTGATGTCACTGCACATGGCATACTACATAGAGGATCATCAAAACATTACATCATGCAGGAAAAATCCATGAGAGGAGCTGCAAGCTTTTCCAACTGTGGTTTGCTGCACATCAATCAAAGCTCAGTGAGAAAAGAAAGGAATTAGGGGGAGAGAGGTCCTGAAAGCCACTTGTTTTCCTGAAAAGTGTTAACAGACCGCTCGATTCAGAGGATCAGACATCTGAATCGGGCTCTGGAGGTGGTCTTTACTCCAGGTCAGGCTAAAAAATGAAAAATGCCTCAATGAGGAAGGAAATTAGCATAAAGCAAGGTGTTGCCTTTGATTTGAAAACTTATAATCCAGTCTTTTTCTTGTATTGAACCTTTATTAAATGTTTTGTACTGTACACTTTGTTTCGCTCTCTTCCTAAACGTGTAAACAAGCACATTTGTGACTAAAAGACAGCATTTATTCACACAGAATTGATTGATTCAAAGACATTCCAGAGGTATAATGGGAATCATTTCTCCCACTCTTTGTCATAAGTGCATGCAACATGCCTCAGAGTGACAGGAACAATGGCCTCTTTCACTGCCTTCGCCAGGCTGGAGATGGGGAGGTGCATCATGGGAAGCAGACAGGCAGACAGTCTCGTACAGTTGAGCACGGATACTTCAGGGAGGCCTCCCACAACCCAGGCAACAAGCAATGGCACTTAAACTTCCAGATATGGGCCATGTGTGAATTATGTGCTCGGATTACTCATGCTTTGTAAAAACGCTCGCCGCCGAGACGCTCGGCGTGCATTCGAGGGCATGCTGTTCACACACCGCGTACAGCTCCTGATTTTATGTAAGGAAAAATAAAGACGGGATGTTTTCGTCTGTTTCTGAAGGATGGACATCTAGATACTGCCAAATGTTTCACAACAAGTTGAATGAACTCATGTATGTCATAGCCAAACATTGCTCAGGCACATGAAGCATTTAAAAGCATTTGAAGAATGTCTTCCTACTTCTCTTAAATGTCTTTAGAAAAAGTAGAAATGTAACTGAAGTCAGTGCCTTCACAAATATTCCCTAATAAATACAGATTTATTTTGAAACATTTCTATCGTGCAACACCCTCAACAACAAAATAAAGAAAAAGTGAATCATTTCCTGAAAAACAAAATAAAAGCATGTTGAGGATGCTGTTCGTATCCTGATATTCTTAATTGCTTTGACTGGAAATTTACTTTTTTTTATTCCCCCTCCTCTTTACAGTTTTCTTCCATTTTCTCCATTTTTTTTTTTTTTTTTTTTTGCCAGACATTGTTTTAATAACCACGCGATTCAATTGACCTGAGCAGGAACAGGAAACAGGAAGTCATTCAGGATTTGTAGCTTCCTGTTTGAGATATATTTTTTGATACCTCTGGGCAGCATAATTAAGAAATATTAAACAACTGAAATATTTAAAATGTTTATGCAATTCTGCAAAGATGTTCCAATTAGTCTCACTGATAAAAGAAAAGACTTATTTCAGTTGATTTGAATCAACTATGCTGATACAACAACTATTATTGGACATATTTGGACAAATACATATTTGTGGAAACATGAGCTGTCAGCATCATACTGGATGTGACACATGGAGCTTTTCCCTCTTTTCCACATACCATCATTGAAATCTGTCCATTTACAAGCCTCAACTTTTGGAAAGAGCTATTGTGCTGTTATGTTTGTATTCCACTCAGAGTGGGAACTGATTCCCAGTAAATGGAACTTAGATTCAGACACCTGCTGGGTAAGAGCTGTGTTTTCCGGCATTGTAGACAGGAGGGGCTAGCTAGTGTTAGCTGTCTCTCTTTCATGGATCCAGATGTTGCTCACATCAAAAAGTAGTCCTCTGACCTCAGCACTCAGTATGTCATGGAGTAAGGAGTCTGACTGGACTATTAAGCCGTTGAGATTCAACTAATGTTTATTTTTAGTGCCCACCCAGACAGATTCTACACCAATCAGATTACAGTACCAACATCACCAGCCGGGGCCAAACTTCATGCCAACTGAAGAACAGTAAGAGGGTGGTGTCCCTGAGAAATAAATGATAATTAAATGTCTTCTTTTTGGTAATTACAACGTTAACCAAAGGAGTTCACAAGTAAAAACCAAAACCAAATATATAGTATATAAATGTATTGATCTCTCAGCAAAAGAGAATTTCAGTTGGGCTTTCAGATCTATAACTAGTATATATTTGTGTATGAGTGGGAGGTCCAGGACTCGCACAAGGCCAGAGCAGCATGCCACATCCACCAGAAGTAAAAGTATCCACGCTGAGCTGGTCTCAGGGCGCGACACACAGATGCCAGCACTCCACGTGGTCTGGGGCTAAGTAGTCTGACATCTTGTACTCCTACTACAGCGGCTTTAACTCCACTACATACACTACACCACAAACTCTGGCTATGAGACTAACAGCTCCAGGACAAAGAACGCCTTGTGTTTGCTCGTAGATTACAGAGAAAAGCAGGGATAAGAGTTCTGACTTTATACACATGTGAGAGCTGCCATAAAGAGATTTGTGGGCAGCCTGTCACTTTTTGAGCTACAGTTTCCCTTTTTTAAAGCACATATTGGATAGGGAAAACTCTATTATTAGAGATGAAGGGGTTAAAAATGTTCCTTTATTTATTTTGCGAGTCAATCACTGGGGTTGTTAATAGTTAAGAGGCTTGTTAAAAGATTTACACTAGCATAGGAAAGAACCGCCGCAGCTGGATTAATTATCATTGAATATTAAGTCTACTACTGCCGCTATTCTAGCACCTGCAAAGGAAGTCAGAGAAGGAAGCTTTATTTCCTTTGCAACACTTAGTTATAAATGGAAACGCGCACTTTGTCAAGAATTTATTAGTTTCGAAGCGTGTGGTTTTTCTCTTGTTTGAGAACACACAGCAATATTTTCACTCTCCAAGAGTCTTCCAATGATCTGTTTTCATGGAGAAATTTCACTTTTACGTTTTTTAACTTCAAAAAAAAGAATCCACGAATTATTTTACAGCAAAGTAAATAAATAAGTCTGCTTGCTGCTGGGATTATAAATCATAAATCAAATCTAGATAAACATAGATTATAAATGAAAAGAATCAGACTACAGCAGCGTCTGAATTTTTGTTTGTGTGTCACTGTGATAAATGTTTGCCTCGGCTTCACGCAGTCTAACCACAACAGGAAAAAATACAAACAGAAACAGCCTTCCTGCCAACAGAAAATAACGATTTGACACATAAAACCAAAAGATGGAGTATGAAGAGGATTAGTGCTACTTACAGACTTGTCCTTCATCTTCTGGTGGTGATTAGTGATCATTTATCCACGAGCAGCGCACGGTCACACATCTACATCACTATCAGTCAGAAAGAGGTCATGATTGGCAGGTCGGTGGTGAGCGGGGAGGGCGTCCCTGTAGCGTGAAGACAAACCCTCCTATCATCCACAATTACTCATCCAATCTCAAACACAAACACATGCTGTGCACATACTGTAGCAGTGGATTCATGCCCCTTTACATGGAAAGACTCACAAGACTGTGACTAGAACTTAAGACGAGTCCGAGATGATTAGGATGGAATCTGTGAGATGATTTGTTCTTTTCAAGAAAACGTCTTCAGGTGTCAAATAAAAGACATGCAGGACATACACAAGAACATAATGTGAATGTTTATGTTTGTTTG
The DNA here is from genome assembly GCA_946959425.1 of Argyrosomus regius. Classification (NCBI taxonomy): domain Eukaryota; kingdom Metazoa; phylum Chordata; class Actinopteri; family Sciaenidae; genus Argyrosomus; species Argyrosomus regius. Next base: position 21,875,622 of record OX336901.1, read on the forward strand.
AATTCAGGTTTAAAAGAACCAATGAAAAATGACTGTACTTCAATGACAATATGCTCCTTTTGTTTACTTGTCTCAGTATTAGCAGCAGTTAAAAAATCAAGAAACAGAAAAAGAAAATTGGAAACAAGAAATCAGAAAAATGGAAAAAGGAAGATGAATCTACTCATAGAGAGGATTTTACTGAGACGTTAAAGTTATGATATGACAGAAGATATGAAGCTTTTATTCTAAAAAGAAAAAAAACATAATTCAAGATCCACTCAGTAGTTCCTCACTTAATTTCCAGCTGTATCTCACAGGCTTACCTGAAGACTAAATGCATGATAAATCGATCAAATTGATCAAATGACAAATTCTTTTTTGGTATTTTAGTAAAATTACATTTTTATTTCCTAGTTTTTCATATTTTACATATATAATTTGTGATTCAGTCCAAAAGCATTCTATTTTTTTCCCTTGATTTTCAAATCTCCATGGTAACCAAACTCTACCCACTTTATTTCCTGCTGCTTTACCTAAACCCTTCACAACACTGCAGTTACGGCTGTGTTTGCTCTTCAATACAAAACTAATCTGATAATGAATTATTCACATTTAAGTTCTGAAAAATTAGGATTTGCTGCTTAGTTTCAGTCACACATCAGAACCTCAGAGTTTGAATTTCAAAAGTTTGAATACATGTGTATGACCATTTTTAAAAAAAAAAAAAAGCTAAATAAGAGGCAAAAAGAGGTTTTAATTGCATCTCATAGTCAGTTTTATCTTGACAGTTAAAAGAGTTTGCTTTGTTGTCATGACAACTTTATCCACTGATGAAGACGAGATGAGCTATGGTTGAAAGCTCTGAAAAAAGCTTGTAGATGGACCTTGAGTTGAGATTGAAACAGCTGTTTCTAAGGTCAACTAATGTATTCATTTAAAAAAGATGAATCAATAATTAAAAGAATATTATGAACTGCAGCCACAGATATGAGGTCACATTGTTTATTTTGATTTCTAAAATGGTATCTTCTCACAATGTAAAATTATCTGTTTCCCATAAAAATCAGTCAAATATTAATGTGGTAATCTGTCTCGTCCATTCATTCAACAGTTACTGCTGAAAAAAGCAAACTCTGCTTGATATGTCTTTACGACATGTACAGTACGGACTAACCAGAGTCACTTCACAGCTCTCATGGAGCAGTTCAGGCTGTTTCAGAACACAGTGTCTCTGTTTGTTTTGCTGGTTAAAGACATCTTTCACGTTCATATTCAAATCAGCTGTGACATCTCCTTCTCTTTCCCTCTTCATCTCACTCTGCCACCGGCGTCAACCGATAACAATCAAACAGCTCGACCTGAACGCGTGCTCACAGCTGCGTGTTTGTGACAGAGGCATCATGATGGTTGGAGTGTTGTTGATGAGCAGAGTATGATAGATCAGCCTGTTTGTGGTCTGTGACTGTGTTCTTGGAGGAGAAGATGGCAGTGATAGTTGGCATGAAGCGCAGCATAAATGTTCATCTTCCTGAAGGATTATACATTACGGCGTTCAAAGAGTCTCGCCTATCAGAATGAGACTGAGCAGCACTTGTTAACCATGATGAGAAGCAGTTTGCTTCCTCCCCTCCAGACACACTCCTTGAGTGAGATGAAAGGGAAGCTGTGCTACTGTAATTCATCTAAATAGCCTTCAATGCATCCACCACTATTGATCCTCACTCTCACTAACTCTGCCTTTGTCTTTCAGCCTTTCTTCTTCTCTGCCTTCTGTAGAAAAGTCTTAAAGGGCCAGTATATATATATATATATATATATATATATATATATATGTGTGTACATTAAGAAATATAATATATTATGCATAACTTTGTTTTCATTTGTGTACCTGAAAATAAGAATCTTTATGTTTTTGTCTTTATATCTAGAGATGCAGCACTTCCTCTTCCATGGTGTCCACCATTTTGAGCAGCCATGTTTCTACAGTAGCCCAGAAGAGACAAACTGAACTCAGGGTGATTCACATTTTTAGTTTCTCCTTCACAAACCATGACAGAATGTGCAACTACACCACGAGATGTCACTAAATCCTACACACTGCACCTTTAAAAGCTAACACTAGATTTGGATCTTGCTGACTTCTTTCATCAGATGTTTCCTGCTTTGACTGTTTCACACTTTTATAAGGTCAACCTTCGTGCATTGCTGTTTTTATTTAGGCAACATGAAACGTTTGTTAATTGAAAAGATTTTGTGGATTTTAGACTCAAAAGCCAAAAAAAGTAGAATAGTAATAATAATATATTAATAATAATAATAAAAAGGAAATAGTTTTAAAAAAGTCTTGGTTTTGTTCTATAAAAGTGGTGTCGCAATACACCGATATTGACGACGACCGTGGTATTTATAAAAAGAAATATTAATTTCATGTTAATAATCAACATGATAATATTGTTTACATAATCCAGCTGCTCATAAATCATTTCTGTTTCTGTTCTCTCTTTGTGGCTCACACTTACTAATTGTAACTGCACTCGTAAAAACTCAAAACTTAAAGATGAATTTGACTCATTGCATTTTTTTCCATATTTGATAGATATGATGATAATACCATTATGAATTGTTTTGGCCACGATAGCCATGTAGTGAAACTAATATTGTGACATCCGTATTTCGTTCAAGTTCATCTAATTTGTGATCAAACACAGTATTTTACAGTAAATTGAAGTTGGCTGATAATACCATCTCTCTTTGATATATTAAAAATATTAATTTATTCAAAACCTTTACAAAGCAGACACAAAATGCTTCACAGAACTACAACTATCGATTACATCCACTATCTATTAAGAGATATTTCAATACTCACTGGCAGTTGCTAAATATTTGCTTGTGTTACTTAATAAATGACACATGATTAATCGATTATGAGAATTGTAATTTTTCTGCAGCTCGACTAATTAATTATTTGACTCTAATTGGTTCAGGATAAGAGTAGTGTTAAGCATTAAAAGAGGCTGAAGATGGACGTCAAAATTGTAACTAGTAAGGATGTTCCTGATGACTAACGAGTCTAACAGTATGACAGCGCTCAGGAAAGAGATGTTTAATCAACTAGTCGACCAGTCGCACACATCCATAGAAACTAACCTGAACAATAGTAATTGATAACAAATATGTAATAAAAGCTCTTAATGAAACAATGTACAAAATGCTTCATGTGCTGAAGTGACAAAGTAGAAGGCGAGAGTAAGGAAAAAGAGAGTTACAAACATACACCCACACGCACACACACACACACACACACACACACACACAGATGCTGATAAGCACATGCTTTAAATGCAAGGGACCAATCAAAATGAAGACAAGCTGATGTGGCGTCTAAAAACTGAGACCAACATGTCCACATAGAGAAGAAAATAAAGTAAGTGAGTGAGTGGTTGACAGGTCAGAGGTAGGTAGCAGGTTCACAGGCGCCCTGCCTCACTGTATTGTTTTAACATGCTTCACTAACGCAGGTCTTTTGACTCAGTATCAACAGTGGATCATACACAACTCTGCCTTGTTGACCTCTCACCATCTGTCCTTAATGATACGGCGTAGCCGGTGGACTGCACATGTGCGGCATGTGACCGCTGCAGGTATGCAAACCGAGCCTGCTTACTCACTGCAGGGCAGAGAGACACAGGTGGACACCAACTGAACTGACCATGAACCCACATCACACCTACTCTTTCTTTCCTGTGCTGCTTTACACTTTATTTGGGTCATTTAGGTTCACACTTCCTGACTACAAACTCACCAGGGCTCTGTGTGTTTTGTTCGTGTGTGTGTTTTTTTTTTTGCCATAATTGACCTTTTCTGGATGTCACACCATTAAAAACACCTTTTATTACTTGAGGTTTTGCAAGAATGAGTAACTGCCGGCTATCAGATGTCAACATCCGTCTTCTTACGCCCATAAAACTCCGTGCTCCTGGGTCATTTCCTTGAGTTACATTCTCTGCCCTAACTAGGGCTAGAATGATGGGATCTGGAAGTTCATATTTCTGATATGTATCGCTTTAATAAAAATGAACGAGCAATGAAGAAAAAAAGAGTGACAAACTGAAAAATACACTGCATTAAAACTTCTTGTTTTTGACAGGTTGTCTACTTTTAATGTCTGTTAATGTTTTTTTTTGTTGTTCTTTTCTCGTCATCTTTGTGAAGGACTACTCATTTATTATAATACCACTACTCATACATTATACTATAAACTATATATAGTATAATGTATGTAGTATAGTATATAGTAGAGTGCTGTTAGATAAACCTTGCTGTCTCTGTCAGATTTTCAGTTTCTTGTAGCTTGTTATCAGTTTGTAGCTGTTCAAACTGGTGCCGTCCAACACAAACTGATGTAAACTTAACTCAGTCTGAAATTAGTGAGGGTGGAGTGTGCTTCTAGATCAAAACGTGCAGCTTCTTTTATACTTCCACGATTTTAACTTGCTTCCCAGACGGAGTTGGATAAACCAAGCAACTTGCTTGAGGCTGAGGAGCGTGTGATGCATTGTTGTATTTGTCTCTGGTGAACCATAATTCCAGCCTAAAATCCAAATGGTACTTTCCACGTCCACGTATCCGCATGGCATAAATTGCGTCATCTGCCCATTTTCACGAGGGCGACTGTAGGCACAGATGGTATGTGCTGACAAACGTGTGAAAACATTGATGCATGCGGGCACCAAATGTAGTATAAACAGAAGCAGGTGTGAGTCCATTTCAGATTATACCCACATTCAACCATTCCACACTACTTAATATAGTATAATGTCATCTCAAATTTCACATTATCAAAGATATGAAAGATTTCAGCTTGAGTTGGTGTTTTTAAGCAGAAAAGTAAAGAAGCATTGAATTTTTGATCTTGATTATTACTGAAGCAATCATCACTGACAGAATCTGCACAACTTTTTGACAATTCAAACATCAGTAAAACAATAACTGGTCTATTGACGCATGTAACAACACAAAATGAGGTTGACATGGAGGATGATGGGGTTTCTTTGGTGCCGCAGGTTCAAACGTCATCGTTCTCATCTCACCAGTGGAGCCAAACCAAAGTATGATGTGAACATGCCCTGAGAGGACTTGTGAGCATTATGTTTTTATAGGTTCATTCACATGAAATGAACTTGGCTGAGAAGTATCCACGTACAGATTACTCCCCCACAGGAAGGCCTGTATACATGGATTCAACCCAACACACTGACTTTCATGTTTTCCATTCCACATCTGCGTGCAACAAATGGAAAAGCGATCGGGGCAAACGTCATACTCTCACTTTTTATGCTTTCAATCCACAGCTTTTACTTTCTGTAGAATTAATTATCCTTCTCTTGCTGCTTTTCTTCTGTGCCATGACCACGAGGAAAAGAACGAGGCACTGTGGGCCACTAGGGCGCACAGACAGGATCTCCACCTATGGCTGCCTGCTGTGAAATGGCAGGAAGCCACCGCCAGCAAATCCTGCTGATCTCGTTGTAGGCTTACTGGTTTACAGTACAGCACGGGGGCTCGGTGCAGGAAGTGGGCACATTACTTGCACTTCCACGCCCACAACCTCCCCTCCCACCAGTACACCAACCTCCTCCCAACCACCTGTGCTGGTCTCACAGGATGCCCCCCCCCCCTCCACCACCTCCACAACCCTTCTCTCCTCCTTCACACAAACTCCTTTACAGCTGCGCCTCTTTACCAAACCGCACACTGAACACACTTTGTTGTTTTACACTCCACTGCTTCAACAACGTCAATGAAGATATGATTCGGTTTACTGTAAACTGCCTCACAACGCACGCAGACATTAAGAGGTCGGCTCACCAGGAAGAGAAAAAAAAGTCTCTGCTGGCATCAAGTCATGTAGATAGTTTTGGTTTTATTTAACCACGAGCAGTCGACATTTTCATCGGAATGACTCCGTGCAGAGGTTTACGGTCTGTTGATTATTCATAATAATAACAACGCTGTTTCTGGAAAGATGCTGCTGTTGATAGTTATTGTTCACTTCTGTGACAAAAACAAAATTCCACTTGTGTCTACAACAATTTAATTAAAAAGTTCAAATATATATATATATATATATATATATATATATATATATATATATATATATATATATATATATATATATATATATATATATACATATATGTTATTCCACTGTTGGAGCAAATTCTAAGTGACCTTACAGGAAAATTAGCTCACATTTATTAACATTTTACATTAGTGGCCTATTCATAACAGCTCCACTGTCCTCTTAAAAATATTATCTATGATAATAATGACAAACTGCAGTTAAATAAGATCTGTTAAAAGTTTCAGTCTTACATCTCTCTTCTTTTAGCTTCGCAAGAGAAATGCTTCACAGCCCCAAATACTGAAATACTGGAGGTCTTAATTCAAAGCAATTAAGTGTCATGCAGTCAATAATATGATGTGCTCAGGTTTAACTGACAGGCTTAACTGTCCAATCAGACGACTTGGTCTAAACTAACTGTTGTATAATTAGTGACCACAACTGGCAACAGTTATCGCTTCATTCAGTCTGTGTCTCGTGTGATTTCAATTGTGATTTCGATATAAAAACAATGAATCGATCCACTATACTTTATTGTATTGAGGTTTAAGCAGAAAACTTTAGAGACTACACTATCTGCATGGCTAGATAGCATGAGGGTGAAGTGAAGAAACTGTCACTTTAAAAATGCAGTCAAGTTCATGATCGTGTGTTATTGTCACATTTATGATCATCAGCTATGATGATACATGAACCGAAAGCATTTCTCATCATCGTCCACTCTGATATGTGAGCTCACAAAACAAGCAGGAGATCAAATTGTTGTGTGTATTGAATGATCAATACGTCTTCCCTGACACTTTATTTACTCTGACCGTAAGCATGCTTATTATTTTCTCTTAACGCTGCGTTCATCAGCCACAGATGTCTGAGCTCCATGTGAACGTGCCTCACACACACACACACAATGGGAGTGTTTAGTGTTTTTGCAGGTTGTCTCTGATGTGTGAAGCGGTACAAATAAATCCATCTAGGAAGCACGAGTTCTGACCTTTGCCAAGGCCGCTTTCACCTCCAAGTTCACAGTGATCACTGAGCGGCTCTGGTGGATGGACAAAAACGTCCTGCCACGGGGGTCATCCCAGCCGACCCGCCCCGCCCTCCTTCAGTAAAACAATGATCTCATTCCCTGTACCAGGAATCCGCTGATTGTTTGAAATACCTTCCACTATGCTTGACTGAGCGCCGCTTCTTTTTCCCATCGACCCGGAGGATGGAGAGAGAGAGAGAGAGAGAGAGAGAGAGAGAGAGAGAGAAAGAGAGAGAGAGAGAGAGAGCAAAATGACCTTGGCAGGAAATGTCAAGCCCTCTAGCAAGATGGGAACTGCCTTCACCTGGACCCTTACAACGAGTGCTTTCAATTACAGTGAGGGACTACAAAATCATCTTAACTCAGTAACACTCTGGAAAACACTGAGGGTGACTTTTGGCAGTGAAGTCAGCATTAATACTTGTGAAGAATAAAAAAATTCCCAAACAATATATTGCATAATATTCTTTTGTTTTTCATAAAGTCATCCTGTAAACATTTTGTAATAAAGATACAACAAAGTTTAATATCAAAGATGGCAGTAACAGCAGATATAAGATGACAGTACATCTTGAGTAATAAAAACCACTGGAATTCAAATCATTTTGACTTGCCTATATATAAGGAAGACGAATTTGTCATTTGTGATTATCAATATTAGTCAAGTAACAAAGGCTGGCATCAAACTTCTGCTCAGACTCATGATAACTTCTTATTATGTGTTTTTTCTTGTTTGTTTTTAGACATTTCCTTTTTTAAATGATAAAAAAAACATACATATTTCTCCAAGTAAGAATTGCCAACTGCGATAAATGAACAAATAAAAATCTAAAAATGTCAAATAAATCCCAACTGTAATAAACACAAGTTAACAAACTTGAGGTTGACCGTTCATTCTTGACCTTGGTAACAGCAGTTTGACGCAACAATTTCCACTAAAGCTCTGCTTTCTCTCTTTTTTCAGGACAGTTTACCGCCTTGCAAAATCTGTTGAGTATCCGCCAACATAGATACCATTACTGATATATCTGATATAATCCATTATCAGTAAAAACTTCAAGCTTATTGCTGTGCTGTAATCGAGCTCTGCAGAAAAATACCTGGACTGGATCTGTATCTGTTCTTCGAGGAAAAGAGAGATGAGACGATGGGATATCAGTGTATCACTCCAGCATGTATTTAGATGACAAAATTCCATTGAGCTCAGCTCACAAATGGCCTTAAATGTACTTTGATATCTCATTTATCAGAGTGACTATGACACCCAACCCTTCCTGCTGCATACAGGAGTCTGTCGGGGTTATGGCTACAAACAGAAACCATAAATAATCACTTGTTTCACAGACAAAAATCCTTTTCCTCAGCCACACAGTATTAACTGTTTAACTGTAATAACTCAGAGAGAGTGAGAGAACGGTGATGGCTGCAGCCACACTGAGCTTTTCACTGTTGCAGTGTGCGCTTCAGTGTCAGAGAACAAGAACAAAAGGGTGTCACATATAAGGATATGACCTCAAACTTCAGAGGAAGAAGCACATTGTCTGCTTGTGCACGAGGGGGGAGATCCGTGTCGAAACGAACACTTTTTATTGAACGTCTTTATATTAAGAAACAAAAAACGCCTGTGACCAACAACCAAAACCCTGCAGCACGTGTTTATTTGTCTAAAAGCAGATGAAGTAAAGTTAGTATGTTATCTGACTGAAACTGAAACATGTTTCAGTCCATGTAAAAAGATGAATCAGTTGATGTATCAGTTGACCTGTTCAAGCTTCTCTCTGTACAATTCTTTGTTTTTGTCTGTCTACACATTTTCACACGACTGCTGTGTTTTAGTTCTGCTGTAATTGGTTGAGATTATTTAAGTGTCCAGGTTTGTATAATTTCTATTTTTAATTTTTATTTTATATTTTATTTTGTCTGCTGTAACCTGAATTTCCCCTCTGGAAATGAATAAATCAACAAACTTATATATATTTACTTTTACTTTAATTCATTCTTACTATGTGTGCAAATTAATTAATTTTTAAGTGAAAAGTTGATGTCGTTTATGCTACTTGTTTGGCAAATTAATTTCATTTTAATACTTCCTCCAATTAATTTTTTGGGGCATTTTTGGCCGCTTGTTTTTTATTATCAGCAGAATAGATCAAAGATAGATGACAGAATGAAAAATGAGGAATGTGTCTGAAGACAATATTATTCCAACTTTATGGGCAGCTTTCTTTTAGGGTTTTCTAATTTATATTTATTGTGACATTTAATATTCATATTTTTATGGTGACCAAACTGCCACTTATTTCTGTTAAAAAGGAATTCATATTATCATTAAAAAATTCATACCTTCATACATCTATCTCTGTGTGATGCTAATATTGAAAACATGGAGTTAAGTTTCAAAGTTCAGTTCTCTCAGTCATATCACATAATGGTCATCATGCAGATGGAGCATAAATATATAATAAATACATAAATATATTTGCTATATACTACTCTAATGGGAGAATTCTCATAAATGAAAAGGTTAAAACAGACTTTGTGTATTTGTGCAGCAGCGGCTGTTCTCTGGTCAGCGAGAGCTCCAACTTTATGTGACTCAGCAGCTGCAAAGAGAAAACTGCTGACAGAGAAGAGGAGGACTTTAAATTGGATCTAGGACTACTATACGCTTCAGTGTTCCCCAGGAGGACACAGAGAGGAGAGGAGCTGCAAACACCAGAGGAGGCCTAACCCTGGAGACACACTCTGTTTACACCGCCTCGTTTTCACAGCAAACTGCTCTAATTTGATATGGTATGCATATCATTTCTATGGTGGCAGCAGGGGGGTGGGCTCAGGGGACCACACAGACAACAGTGTTTACTATGAATAACCTCAGCAACCCTTAGAAAATCCAACATGAATATATGGAGAAGCTGGCCTAGCTTGATGCTCTGATAATTGCTCTGTTACTGTTACCAAGGTGAATATCTAGACACAGTGAAAACACTTGATATGGCTCTTTGGCTGCCATTTTCCCAGTGGGCTCTGTGGGAGAAACACACATTGTAATTTACTGTGACACTGGTATTAATAAAAGAAAAGACCACACACAAGTCAGTGGAATTTAGAACAGGATGCAAACGCTTCATGAAAGCACTTGCTTAAATATGGCGGTGTGTGTTTCACACAGCGCTGGCTGCTCAGGAGTGTGCTCGGAAACAAGCGTAACACATGCTAAAGTTTCAGAGCTATTTTTATCCAGATAGGTGTCCCAGTGACAACTCAACTGTACAACTGGCAGCAGAAAAAAATGGCTCGTATGGCAGACAACAAGAGCCACATGAATAAAAAGATACAATTTGAGTTCTGAAATGAATTCTGAGAACAAAATGAGAATTCCAAATTCAATTTCTGCATTCAAAATGAGAAATATGAGATTCAATTCTTTTTTGTCTTGATTCTCAACATCAAGACAAAAATGAATTCCAAATGGATGAAAAAGTAGTGCCCATGCCATGTACACTACTTTCAACTCACTATCCCACAATGCAATGCTCCACATTTTACAGATGCCAAACTTCTCATTGAGCAGCTTTACATCTGTCAGTGATGACACAAAATGATGATGATTAGTAAATTACTAAGTATGGATTATATAAAGGGCAGTGAATGACTCATTCAGACACCATGATCATTTTTTTTTTTCTCAGAATTCTAAATGTATCTGAGTGGAATTCTGAAGTTATGACTATATTTGATCAACTGAATTTTGTAATAATGAGACATTTATATTAAAGATTTGAATGTCAGATTTCTCTGAATAATCTCAGAAATCTCATGAAAAATCATGATGAGAACAAAGACATTTCAGATTTAAGTAAATTCAACAAAACGTCTTAATAATTTTGCCAATCAATCAAATTTGTTTGTCTTTTATTCTCGATTTATCTTAAAAATGTAGACGTAATTGAAATTAGAGAATGAGAATAAAATGAGACTTGGATTGGAGAATTAAAAAAAGAAGAAGAAAAAGAATCTGAATTTAAGCAATTAAAAGATTAATTAATAATTAATTAATTAATTCAGAACCAAAAATAAGTGCAAATTTTGACAACAAATTAAATCTGAAATGAGTTCAAGGACTAATGTGGAATATCAGATCTATGTGCATGAATGAAACAGTTTATGAAATTAATACATTTTAAAAAAGAAACAAAAATAAAACTTTTATTCAATTATGAATTTTACTACATTCCCAAAATAAAGTTAGTATAAATCTTAGTTTAGGTTAGTTCTCATCATTCTGAGAACAAGAAGGACATTAAAATTCTGAGGTCACATTTTTTCAAATTCTGAATTTATTGTCTGATTTTAGTGGAGGAAGAAGGACATCTGAAGAACAATAAAAATAAATTCTGAAAGTAATTTATGCTCTGAAGACAATAGTGAGAATTCTGAATTAAATTTCAGAATTCTCACTTTTTAAAAAAAAAACTTTATTGATCACGTTGAACGTGAAATTACTTAAGATGAGAATTGCCAAAATTCTCAGAATCATGTAAGAAATCTGAAAAAATCTCTGATGATATTTAAACTTTGTTTTTTAAAATGGCAAGAATAAACTAAGAACTTTGCTGAAATTGAGAAAAAAAAAAATCTGACACTTGACACTGACTTTATTGACAGAATCTAAATTTTGTCAATAACTGAACAGAACTGACTTTTGTCCCTGGAGTCATCATTTTTACACAGCTTATAATTCAAGGTTTAGCCATACCTATTTGATTCCTCTAATCATGACTCAATTAATCAAATAATTTTTGATGAATTGGCTCTAACTGTCTGTTGTTTCAGCCTGGCTCCTTTTGACCGAGGAGTTAACTTTGTCAAAAACAGCAGCGGTGCCAGGTTTAGCTCACTGAATGTAAGGAAGCCAGATGTTACAGCAGCATCTGCACTGAGTTCTCTCCAGCTCATTGAGTCCAAGTTCAAACCAACACATTCTCATACCTACACGACTGAATAACATGTTTGCAGAGCCCAACCGACATGTCAGTGCGCCAGTTTTATCTGCCGGTATTGGCCTATCACAGATACATTGGTATCAGCGTAAGAGTTGTCCAATACAAAAAACATGCTTTGGGTAACTTAGATCTATTAAGTATAATAAATTCCTATTGTCATATGTTTTTGATAACCATGTTTGAGGGATCATTGCAATTGATGTACTGCATCAATATCAGGATTTTAGACTGTATAAAACACAGAAGTAGTCTCCGTGACTTGGAGGTGCAGCGTGGGTGGACCTGAGGCGGGCTGAATGAAGCCTGGTTGCTCAAACTAGCCACCCTAGATGGCACTCACCTGTGAATCTAAGCAACCACACTCTTAATTCTGCATAACCTTAAGTCTTAATATCATTTGAACAGGTGAGTTCTATATAAATGCACCCTCAGTACAGTTGTCATGAACGGGGAAATTAGCTATAGAGACCAAAACTGTTTTTTGCACCAGGCTGTAAACATGTTTATTTCTGCTGTGAAGTTGGACATTTTAACATGGGGACTTATGGAGACTGACTCACTTCTGGAGCCAGCCTCAAGTGGACGTTTGAGGAACTGCAGTTTTTGGCACTTCTGTGTTGGCTTCACTTCACAGTCATGGAGGTTGCGAGTTGGTTGTAATGAGCCGCTTGCACAAACAACTTGTACAGCCGTGTTTCAGGGAGGACGTCTTGTTCAAACAGAACTGTGCAATCCTTTCCAGTCCATTGCCAGTAGTACTAGTAGTAGCAGTAGTAGTAGTAGTAGCAGTAGTAGTAGTAGTAGTAATAGTGCTGCACTAATCCAATACAAACAGGTCATTACACTGTGCTAAATGTTTTCTTTTCATTCACTGAACGCCACTTTACACACGGCTCATTCTTCTAAACTGCTTCAATGACTACTAAACCTCTTGCCCCCCCTCTTCCACTCTTCCACTGTTTTAATTCCAAAACTATTAGGACCAGATGTGCATCATTTCATTAGCTCAATATGTTGTTCACTGTCGTACCCTTATGGATGACCACAGGAGGAAAAAGAGCAGCATTAACTCAGAGTTCAGACGGTGAAGCTCTCGGCTCGAGGCAGTGTGACAAAATCTGTGAGATCATCAAATAGGTTTGACGCAACTATCAGGATGATTTACGCGTCTCGATAATATCTTACAGGCAACATCAGAAAAAAAAAACCCTTAGCAAAACAGAACAATCAGAAATCTGCCTGTGGTGTTTTTAGATTTGATAGCTTCTTGGCAAGTGTCGCACAGACAGGCACTGACTCTGCAACCGCAGACTGATGGGAGCTGGGTCTGCTGGGATAATGCAATCTGATTTCACATGGTGAGCGATAAAGCCGGTGCACATCGCTGCCGTGAACGGCGGGAGAAGAAGAAGAAGAAGAAGAAGAAGAAGAACGAGCAGCCATAATATGACAGAGGGAAGGGATCACAACAGAGAGAGAGAGAGAGAGAGAGAGAGAGAGAGAGACAGAGAGACAGAGAGAGAGAGAGAGAGAGAGAGAGAGAGAGAGAGAGAGAGAGAGAGAGGGGAAACAATAGCCCTTGGTGTAAAGTGCAGGATCTTAGATTTCTCCCAGCAGTGCTGTTCCATCTACGCCTCACACTGGCAGCAGCCCAGTCAAACATGCCTTTGTGCTGACGTGGGAGAGCTATGGGAACATGTTTTCTTCTTTTTTTCCTGGCCAAGACACTAGCTTTGGATGTTGAGCTGAGCTGGTGGGGGTTACTCAAATATCCTCAGTGATGCAAACGATCCTTTAATGATGCAGAGAGAAAGAAGAAAAAGAGTGGTGGTGGTGTTGGTGTTGGTGGTGTTGTTGGTGGGGGTGATTTGCAGCTTTTTGTTAATTTCTTTATGGATGATCCGCTTTTCCTGTAAACCAACCTCCTGCATTGTTTCATAAGAATCAGAAATGATGCAGCTTTAGCACCTTAAGGGTGCTGCTGCTGCTGCTGCTGCTGCTGCTGCTGCTGGGATCCATCTACAATCACACAAAGAGATCACTCCATCACATCCTACTCCAACTGCAATTTCATGAATCATTAACCCATAAAGTGCTTGGTTACTTTTGAGCATGAGCAGCTTCTTCTGTCATCAGGATTTTAATTAGCTTGAATTTTCAGCAGCACAAAAACATGATTAGTATACAGGCTGAGAGGAAACCTGCAGGAGCTCACCCTGCACGGTACAGCTCAGAATGGAAAGCACGAAGGAGGGAGGGGAGGGAGGGAGGGGGGACCAGTAGGGTCACATGAAGGGATCCTGTTGCCGTGTGGGATTTCAGCTGTGGCTGGGAACCCTGAGGGACTCATTATGTCGAGATCCCCAAAACAGGCTCGCACAGACTGAGAGACGTTTCCAAGCCCAACTCACAGTGTTATATAATAACAGTCATTTTGTCCTTATCCTTTTTTAAAGGACTTCAGCGGAGTCATTTCGATGCACCTGTTCGACAGACTGTCTAAGCTTAGAAATGTTCCAAATGTTCTATATTTTGGACGCTTTAACCAAAATGACTTTTGTTAGAGAGGTGTACCTCCAAATACAGCTAGTTTGTAGGGAATATGGGGATATTAGCAGCAAAACCAATCATGTTGAGTGTTTATATGGCTGTTTGCATTATAGTCTTAAATTGGGCTACTTTTAAGCAAATAAAATAAAAAAACACAATACAATAATATTCTCTATGTTCCTCTAATAGAGGTAGTTGTTGGTCATTCCATCATATGATGCAGTTATGTATATTTCTGGTTTATTAAATCTGTTTCTGTCCTGATGACGGACAAACTGCTCTGTGTTTGAACCAATATGTTTTTTTAATATAACATCTTGTTCTTGTCATAAATGTGTCTGTCAAGTTGTAGCTTTGTAGCTTTTACAATAATGGAAGGGGCAGATGAGAGAGGGGGCGTTCAAAACATGTGATGCAATAACTTAGCAATAATTCAACATAGCTGTTTATTGACATTCAGAGGAATCATATTGTGATAATATAAAGACACTAAAGATATAAACACGCTAAGCTGGAAACATTAACATTCAATAACCTGACTATAGTTTGATGTTAAAATGCAGCGTTCTAAATGTGTCATTGACTGTTTGTCTCTTTCCTCTGGACAAAGAAAATAAGGACTGCAGAGACATCAGTGGAATTCCGTCTGAGCTGACAGTGTGATATCAGACAGGATGAAGTGGCATTTAAGCCTGACTGAGTCACTGTGGGGTTTACAGTTTTGGACCCCCTCCCTTCCTCTAACACAATAAGCAGTGGATTGCCATGCATGGGCAGCGCGGCTACTGTACAGAACAAAAGGCTCCGTGCGTAAAACTGCGCATGAGTGCTACCGCCATGCACGTGTTGTGAAAGCAGAGCGATGTCAGTGAACGTGTGTGTGTGTGTGTGTGTGTGTCAGCCCCCCTTTAACATGACAATGGCGATGTCACCCTGTGTTGTCAGTCAAAATCATCTGCAGCTCGGATCTAAGAACATCGCATCATTAGATTATTATAAAATGACAAAGTGCGACCCGTCATGTGAGGAATGGTTGAGGATGGAGGGTGATGCTACGACCCCCCTCCTCAGTGCCATCATCGCGTTGCATCAGCACAAACAGACAAAGAGGCTGTGATGCCGCGGATGTCACTGCTCCTCAAAATGCTGTATCACCGCATTAATGGCAGCATCACTGCACTCCCTTATGATCCCAAATCAAACACATGCTCATCAGTACAACAATGTCCACAAATAAAACATTTATTTGATCTGCTTTTAGACGCAACAACACAGAGAGCTGGCTGCGTGCAAAACTGTGCACACATGCTTCTGTTATATTCCGCCGAGAGGTGAGGTGAAGCCAGTGAACGGCTTTAATCTCACTGTGAACTCCAAAAACACACGAGGCACATTTAATATCTAATATGTGTCTTTAAGACGTCAGTGCATCGCGTGCACGACAGCATGTGGCATCAAACTGCTCTGCTGAATTATTTCTAACGATCAAAGAACATTAATAAAACGTCTTTTTATTGATTTGCCACATGCACTCACCGCCTCACTTGCATCACAGCACAATTCAGCACTGACTCCTCCAGAATAAGACTGACAGGGACTGACTAAGCCACCGCTGCAGCGCTTCCCGATTCACATGACAATGCAAAGACCGCGCGTAAAGACGCAGCAGCTGTTTCCAAACACTCACAGGTCCAAATAATAAATAAATAAATAAATAAATAAAAATATGTTCTTTTGTTGTCCTGAAAATAAAAAGTGATGGAATCAGACATGCTCCCGATGTCTATCACACAAAGGGTTAATGATGATGAAAATATGGGTTCTTTAAACGGCACCGTCGAGCGATTTGAGATGATTCCATTGGCTGCCGGAGCGAATAAGGCTCGTCCTTACACAGCAAATATTGTGATGATTTTTTAATAATGAGGAGGTGTAATAAACTGTCATTTCAGATCGGAAAAAAACGCTGCAGCACACTGCAGAATAATAATAATAATGAGAACAATTGTAATATTAATGATAGGGATTGTGTTCAGCTCCACATCAGTGTGATGGATGTACATGCAGTGAGTGAAGGAGGTGTTTAATGACGCTGCATGTGACAGCTTCTTGTTTTATGGAGCTTTTTTTTTCTCCCCCCTCGTAGAAGCAGCAGCGGCATGCCTGACCCTCCTCTGGGATCACCAACACGCATCTACTTTAAAAACACACACACAAACAAACACACACATACACAGAGAAAAGGGGGAGCGCACACGGCGTATTTGACTCAAAGCATAACAGGATGTGGTACAGAGTTGAGTTTCACTCCAGAAACCCGCGTTCACACCCCAACACATTACACCCTTTTTCAATATTCACACCACCGCCAAGCTTTCAAGATTCGTGCGTGCGGTTTATGTTTTTTTTTCTCTGAGTGACTTTTCCATATATCACAGTGAGGACTCACTTCTCCAAGTTTACAACTCGGCTCCGAGAGCATCAACAATAGGCTGAGATTGACAAACGGTGGTGGAGGAGGTGGTGGTGGTGTTCAGAGATGTTGGACAGAGAGACAGAAGGAGAGAAAAGACGGAGAGAAGAAGAAGAAGCGTGCATGCCCGCTCACCTTTTACTTTCTATTCCGCTCGTATTCCAGCGCTTTGTCCGTCTCCCTCATAAGTTCTCTCACATGATGACTCGCTTTGTCGTTTCCTCAAAGCCTCCCGGCAGCAGCACCGTCACTTCTCCTTCTCCTTCTCCCGGAGCTGCAGCTCGGTTATTTCTCACTTGCAGAGAAGAAAAACAACACAAACACACCGCGTCTGTGATTCTACGGTCTGTTGTTGCCGCTGTGCGTACGACAGCGCGCGCGTGTGTGTGTGTGTGTGTGTGCGTGCGTGGTGATCCAGCGCGCGGCGTGCCGCTCCGTCTCCGCTGTTTGTTACACTCGACTGGAACGCCTACTCTCAGTCGCTACATTGTTGACATTCGGCCGCTGACGTCACTCTATCCCCTCATTCACAACATCGTCAGCGCGAGGCGGCTTTTTGCGTTGGGGATGGCGGGAAGCGCGCGCGTACTCTCTCGATTGTGCGCAGCGGAGTTTGGAGAATCGCACTAGAACTGGCTGCTAGCTTAAAAGCCCTCCCCTCGCGCTCGCTGGTTCAGCGGCCTAGTCCACCCCCCTCCTCTCTCCCCCCTCATCCATTGTATGTCTCAGTATCCTGGTGTGGGACAATAAACACATTAAGAGAAAATAAGAAAATAAAAAGAAACTATTGTAACTCAAGAAATAAATAGAAAAATATACATTTAGAAATATGAAAGATAGATGGAGATGCAGTTTGTGCATGAATGTGCAAAATATTGAAATAAATAATATATGCAATCTACAGACATTATTATTATTATTATTATTATTATTATTATTATTAATGTAATCCAGTGCTGCTGTGATTGGTGTATGTCTGGATAATTCATTAATCATGCAGATTACTGCGTGATGAGTTTGTTTCTGTCTACATATTTTGATTTATTTGTTGTACGGTGAAGATCTCTGTGTTTGCTCACATAACATTTTTGGATTTTAACCACTGACAGAAAACAGAGGTACATCCAAGCTGTTTCCTGGCAACAGAATAAAATTAAAGAGATGATTCCAAACCTCGGAGCTGCAAAACAAATCAGAGGGGCGCCGATGATGAAGAAAAGAAAACATTTCTGCTACTACAAACCATTTTTCTTATGAGATACCAACCTGTCTTACTTCATCATCACATGCTGGGTGACCTGCTGACAGTTTACAGACATAGTAACGTGTGATGAGCAGGGCTGGATTCACCTGCAAAGGGCTTCTAGGGTCAAAAATCCCATTAACCCTCCATGTACATTGTGCATACTGTATCCTGTTGCCTCCGGGATTTGCTTGTGTACAGTGTAAACATCAAACTGTATATTACATGACAACTTCATTATTTGCCCAGAGATGAGTTGCCTTCTATATTATGCAGGAATAACACCACCTGGCTGCAGCTTTTCTATCTCAATTATCTTGTAATAATCTGATTAAACTCAATCAAACTTTGTTCAGGAATAAGCACCATGTGAGTACCACATACACCAACATAAACAAGGTTTTGACTGAAGTTGATGTTACATTTTAGTTGTACCAGTTTCTTAACAAATTTGAAGTTATTCAAATGAACAAACCCACCTGACATACAGGAAACCTCGGACCTTTGGAGCCACAAGGGGACTAGGGCTGCCGGGCAGTCACCCGTTTTGGCCGGTTGATAATCTCTATAAACAGATGTTTACAGGCAAAGGGACCAAGATTTTGGCATTTGAAGTGTTCTGTTTTCCGTTGCTCAAACGTGACCAATCACGTTTGTTCGTTTGGTTTTGTTCGTAACAGTCCATATGGGCCAAAATGTAATCTGGGAACCAATCGGCTATGATCTGACGGTGATTCTGAAATGTGTCTTTCTCATCATTCTCACATACCAAGGTGCTAATCGGACTGCAGAGGAGGTCTTAGCCCAGATATCCGTTATCTGTTTTCCAAATATCATTGGCCCCAAAGGCTAAATTGTCATCTGCCGATAGCCAATGAGTTTTGAGATTGCTCGGTAGGTAATTCAGACTTGGTGACAAGTGGACACATTTGTTCATGTGAAAAAGATGTGGTACCAATGGGGAACTGTATGGTACAGTACATTTTGGAAGGACATTGTGCATATAATCCAGGGATTATATAGAAACGTCATATAATGGTATAATATTGTAAGATGGAGGGCCAGACTAAGAAAAGCAGTTACGTGGGGGCTCATGTCAAAGTTTTCAGAAGTGAAAACAGACCAAACAAACAAATGCAAATGCATGACGCTTGCTAAATGAGCGGAGCGAGGTGGTAGGAGGGAGGTAAGCTGAGGAACGTTGTTCAGCTTAAACATCAACCATGTGAGGGAGGGAGGCAGGGTTTTTGTTCTGGAAGGAGCTCACATCCTATTTGGACAACCGAAACACTCACAGGAGATGTTTTAATTCCTAATGTAAAAACTACCCCCAGGGGAGTTTGCATGTAATTATGAATTATCACAGTACAGCAGACAGACCCTTCTTCACAGCAGCCGTCACTTTTCACTGGATATTCCATGAGTGGCATTCAAAGAGCAGATCCCAGTTCTGCTGCACGCATTAAACTGCTGATTTGAGATGGTGCTGCTGCTGACATCAAAACAACACCACCAACAGGCGTTTGTTATCGGCGTGGAGAAAGCATCAAAGTGAGTGAGCTTCAGAATATTCAGAGGATTGTGAGGGGGAGGTGATGACATTTTATGAGGATGAGTGGGGCAACTTATGAAATACAATGAAAAAATAATAATAATTGAATTCCTATCTCAACACACATGAATTCTTGATCAAATAATCACCAATGAACACATATCATTCTTCTGTAATCCTCAAACGTAAGAGAATGAAGAAATGCAGTATAGTTATCTCACTGAAAGGTTGTTTTGATATAAAATCTAACTGAGATTCAGATATCAGTATTTGTTCTGACTACTTATTTACTTAAAATATAAGAAAATGGAATTTTATTTAGTTTCTGCAGTAATGCACCACCTATGTTGGCATCCTCCAGTGGATTACTGTGATGACATTAACGTCAGTCATATCTGTGAATGGCCTAACAACAGTTACAAATATACAATACTGCTTAACCTAATAAGTGTCTGTATCGTTACTCCAGATAGCTTTGAATTTTTACAGACAGCTAACACCATGTGGGTGCCCTGCCTCCTTTGGATAATGCAGGATGATCACAACATTAAGTGTGCACGAGCCAATGACGTGACAGTGTTGAAATAACATCAACACAAAGTAACATCTGGTGGAAATCAGTGCTGATGTCGTAGTAAGCTAGGCTAACTAGCTTCTACTTCCATCTATAGACTACAAATTTAACAGCACAGTGGCTCCTTCAACATACTGAATGTTATACAGGCTTCATATATTGCCTACAAGCCACCTGTTAAAACACACCTGATGTCTGAAATGTGTTTCCAAGTCAGGACTTTCCTCTGGAGGTCACAATACAAACACAAACTTGTATTTTATAGTTCAGATCACATCATATCAGTTTTTCCTCCATTTTGCCGTCTGTGCTTGGCTTGCTGCCTTGTTTATGTTGGCCATTCGACATCACCCAAAATTCAATCTGGTTGAACTGGTTCGCTGGTGGAGCGCAGTGCAAGTCGAGGTAACCAAAAACTGTAAGAGCACATATCTGCCGCCGCTGTGTTGTCTGAAAGAGCCATAACCCTAAAGATGTCTTGACTAGCTGTCATAATGTCATAATGCAATAATAGCCATACATACATTTGCATAATGCTGATTGTCTTGTTACTGTACCTACTATACTATACTGTAATCAATATTTTATACTTTACAGTATGAATCTGAGAGTGAAACAAATATGTACTGAAAGTGTTTCATCCTCTTCTGAAAATCCAAAAATCTACACAGTATCTGTGTTATCGTTACAGTTACAAGGCGAGGACAGTTTGACTTTAAACATGCCACTTTTATAACAGACAGTGGAGCCATTTGCTTAATTCAAAGAGTACTTTTTTACGTTTGCTTCTAAGAACTCAGATGACAGGCACAGATTTGCTTGCACATACTGTAACTTAATATTAATATGCATGACTCATAATTTAAAAGTCAAATGTGACAGAGGGAAATCAGAGGTGCCTTGAAATAAGGAGCTAAATGCCAAATAAGAAGTAGAGAGAATTGCAATCCGTCGAGGGGGGATGATTTTGGGGGTCCAGAGACTCAGTTTGACAATCCAGCAGCTAATCCTCCAGATTAGTGAAGGTATCCATATTCATATTCATCCGCTCAGAAACCTTCGGGACATGTGAGGGCTTTTTAATTCAGAAACCTGAAGTGGTGAATCTCCAAATCTGGGCTGGGGCGGGCGTTCAGCGCCCCCCGTGTCTGAAGGGGGCTGTGAGATGAGCCTCGGCCCCCTTTGTCTCCATGCGGTGCATTCACAGTCAACATGTCGCTTATGCTCCCAATGCACTAAATGCACAAGGAGAATTTAATTACAGACCATAGACCCCCCCCCCCCCCCCACACACACACACACACACACACACACACACACTGAACAGTGGCATTCCTGCACTCAATGACCTCTCCTCGAGGCCTTTTCAAGAAAAAGGCGGCTGACTGAAGTTAAGTTGGGTGGCGGAAAGAGGGGGAAGGCATGGAGGGATGAATGGGGTGGTGGTGGGAGGTGAAAGAGTCTACAGAGCAATGGAATTGGCCTAGCCTTCCCGCCTAGCGCTCACACTGTGGACAAACACTGTGTTCTTATGTCAGGAAGTCTAATTAGACTTAATAAAAGCAGCATGTGAAACGTCTGCCATTCTGCCATGACAGAGAGAGGAAGCTCCATGCAGAGGGGGGTGGAGGGACGGGTGGAGGGGTTCACTCCATGTGGAATTTCTAAAACCCCCAGCGTTAAGGACGAGGCAGTGCTGGTGATTGTGCAACACGTGTGGAATGTTATTGTTTGGTTGAGATGTGTCAGAAGAAAATGTGTCCTGTCATGTATGCATTTCTGAGAAGCAAACGATACATGTGGCATGTCTCTGCTTTTTAACCAACGCCGTGCCTCCTGCTCGCAGACACAGTGAGTCCAACATGGACAGATGGAGGTTGCTGGTCTCAAGATTTTCTAATCTTTAATACAGTTCATACAGTGTTTTTGTATTTATACTAAATATTTCTCTGCATGTAACTCTTTCAGTGTCATATTGTAAGATATCTGCGTTTCTCTCATTGCTTATCATTTCTCTCATGAGAACTGTTGTCCTGCACTTTTATTCACGTGTACTTCTACATGTTTTCTGTTCAACTTTTGCTGTTCTGCCGATTTCTCCAAACTGTGGGGAAATAATCAGATCAAGTCATTTTATTCTATATCTGTTTATCTTTATCTTATCTGTTTTCTTCATGTACATAATTTCTGCCGCTCAGGAACTCTCTCATCAAAATGTGGTTTGATGATGTAGTGAAGTAGCGTGGGATGATGGGAGTCTTCATTGTTACATAACCACCACTGCTGAAAATCTATCTGACTAACTCAAGCAGAAATGTAAGTTTTATTCACGTTATATTTAGTTATGTTCACCGATGCCCTAATGCACACAGTGGTTTACCTGGAAGTTAAAACAGCTGGAGGCCAAGCAAGGAAACACAACGTTACCTGAACAAAATGACTTCTGAATGAATGATTTCTGAACATTAAGGATGATATAATAAAAGTACACAACCCAAAAAACTGCATAACATAGATGTTGTGTTAACAGTTATTTTAATGCAGAAATGTTACATTATTATATCTTTTTTTTACTTGTTTCTGATACAAATTGACTTTCAAGTTTCAACATTTTTATTTTTCTTTACAAATGTGTGTCACTATCATGAATGCATGCAGAAAACAATCATATATGAGTCATTTGTGCTCGATTATTACACAATCAGACTGTTAGGACTCAAAAACATGCAGATTTTCTCTCCCACAGACTTTCCCATGCACACAGACAGCTCTTGGAAGCAGCGATGTGGGACGCACAAGGTGACAAAGTCAGATTAGTATACACACTGCTCTTTAGAAGGGATTAGATGAAACGTGATATCTACAACGTCACTTTTTTGGTTCATTTGCACCCAAACACACACACACCTAAAACAGCTTCTCCAGGAGTCTGTCTGCACACAGGAAGCTGCATGATTAAAGTACCCATGAGAGCTATTTGCATATTGTGGAACTACAGTGTATGAAAGATTTGAATAACTTTGTCTTTCTTTATTTGACAGTTTGGAGATTTCATGAGACCTTTCATTCAATAACAGCAGCACAGTCTGTATCCAGAGCAGCTCAGTAAATTTGCACTGTGAGCAAAACAGGCACATGTATAATCCTGCATATGCTCAAAGCAGTGACTCATAGGAAAAGTGTTCAAAGCAAATCCAAAAGCATGATAAAAAAAAGCCCTGCTCAGAAGAGAGACACGTTGGTCAAAGAGTCATCGTTTCGAGAGTGAGGATGACTCATTTCCAAGTGATTCATCGGGGTTTGTGGTCCCAGATAGGATCGGCAGCCAAAAACGAATTTCCATGAATTTGCTGGCTAAGGAGAGCGACAAGTCCAGGCAGAGGCACAAAGACGTAAATGCAGCACTGTTGTGAGGCGGCATGTGACCCAAAGCCAAATGCCTTTGATTACATCAATTACTGCGAGTCTGACGGTGCCTCGGGGAACGATCTAACCGCCATTCATAACAGCGGCTGCCACAGACCGACCTATCAGGCTCAGGTTACCTTCAGGACAACTCGTCGAAAACACACACACACACAAGAAAGCACATAAGAAAAGCACTTTTTAAACCCACATGTGTATTAGTGTGTCAACAGATTCACACATGCATGAACACACACACACACACACACACACACACACATTCAGGTATTTAACCTCGTGAACCCTGATTAACCTTTTCATTGTCTCTGCAGCAGCTTAACTGTTATAACATACAGTTTATAGTGTTGAAGACATTTCTGGGCCTGTTCCAACATGTCTCTGAAATGATAAGATGCTCATACTGAAGGCTAATGCTTACCAACATCACAATACATCTCTGTTGTTTCCTGTCAAAATGTTAGAACTGTGTTTGTCTAGTTTCTGTCATAGAGTATATTTGATGACTCCATAAATGTGGAAGGAAATATCTAGGAGCAACCTCCATGGCTGTGAAGTGAAGCCAACACAAAAGTGCCAAAAACTGCAGTTCCTCTTCTCGTCCACTTGAGGCTGGCTCCAGAAGTGAGTCAGTCTCCATAAGTCCCCATGTTGAAATGTCCAACTTCACAGCAGAAATAAACATGTTTACAGCCTGGTACAAAAAACAGTTTTGGTCTCTATAGCTAATTTCCCCGTTCATGACAACTGTACTGAGGGTGAATTTATATACAACTCACCTGTTCAAATGATATTAAGGCTTAAAGTTATGCAGAATTTAGAGTATGGATGCTGTCTTTATAAAGCAATGTTTTTGATATTTTTGATTAGATTTTAATGCGAAACAAAGACTAATTAATCATCCCTTTAATGTTATTTACATCTCATTATGAATTTGATTTGTTTTTATTAAGACATTTTCTATCTTCCGTACTCTTCTTCTTTACATGTATTCAAAAGCAGGTGCTTTTTTGGCTGCATCACTCCATTAAATGGAAATATTTAGTATGATTGGAAACTTTTGGATCGCCACAAGAATTTTCAAACTCATTGTAATGACTCATCACACAGTGAGGGTTGAAGAGGTTAACCCATGTGTATATGACATTAAAATCTTGAATGTTTTTGGCTGCATCAGTCACCACAGTGGAATTATTCTGTTTTATGCATTGTTCAATACATATTTGGTATCTTTTGGAAACTTGAGCCAATCTTGAACTAAAGTTCTGAGTGTACAACATACTGCACATTTGTAATAATGAACCCACTGCTGAGTTTGTCGGGGTCAGAGAGGGTAACAGACAGAAAATATTGGAATGTTGCAGATGAACCCAGGT
Source organism: Argyrosomus regius (assembly GCA_946959425.1). Lineage (NCBI taxonomy): Eukaryota > Metazoa > Chordata > Actinopteri > Sciaenidae > Argyrosomus > Argyrosomus regius. The sequence continues at coordinate 21,900,958 of OX336901.1, forward strand.
GCAGGAACCCACCTCCCGGTGTGTGTTCTCTGAGGAACTTCTGTTTGGCTAGCTGAGTGGAAGGAACTGCGGGGTCAATCTCCGCCTCAGGCTTATCCATCTGACGGATGGAGCTAGTTTGCAGCTCGCTCTTCATACCTCAGAGATTAAAAGGTAAAAGCCCGAACCCTCCACAGATGACAGGTTGTCACTGTGTGTTTGTCAGGTGTGTACGAGTGTGTGCATGGCATGCATGTATGTGGGCGGTTCGTTGGAGAGTTGCAGATTGGCGGAAAGCCAGTTTGTTGGCACATAAACACAACCATCTTCTTTTTTCTTCTTCTCCCCCCACAAGCAAATTGGGCTTACAAACCAGAAATACAACGTTCCAGAGAGGAGGGCTTTGTGTGCTGGCTACTGTACTGGTGGTTTGGAAAACGCTCTGTAAATCTTAGGTTGCAGTTTGAGCCTCTGGAGAGAATCTGAGCAAATGTGAACAAACAAATATAACATCTAAAAGTGAAGATTCTGTCATGAAACTCGAGGCGTTTTCAAGGCAGACGCTGATGTGATGTTTTTCAGCCTGGAGCTTGTCGACAGGCAGCATGTGTGTTCTCACCACGCCCGTTAAATCCGGCTCACACATATCCTGCAAATACCACAAAGTTTTTGTGTCATAACCGACAAAAAGTGATGCTGTGAATTCTTCTTCTATCAAATATGAGTCAAATCTCCACCTTCCTTTTTGAAGCTGCACTCATCAATATTTTTGTATGAATTTAATGATCAAACGACGATGTATAGAGTGAAAAGAATCACTGGCAGTGACAAACCTACAGACAATTATCACCACGCTCTGCTTTCTCTCAGCTCTGCAGGGTGTTTAGCCTCCCTTCGCTTACTGCTGTACGCAGCATGTTCCAGCTCTTCATTGAAGCTACATGTTTGTTCCATTTCATCAAACAATGGAAATATTTTAAATACATCATTTTACACACACCTCCCCAAACTCTAACTGAAATAAAAACATTCAAACGAACACGTGTAGTAAATATAGTCTACAGTCGCGGTCTAATCCCAATCAGTGCAGCGCCTGCATTGCTCAGAGTGCACGTAGTAAATTTAGACCTCTGTCTGACTCTCCTCAGCCCAGTAAACACAAGATTACAGTCTGCCAGCTCTAGAAGCTGTTTACACGGGAAGTGGAACCTGGATCTAACTAAGCTGCTTGTGTTGAAGTCTAAACAGGTGAAATCCTTTAAGACGTCCCGATCATTGGGTGACAGTTCTCTGTCTGTCACCACTCTGGCTCAGGCTGGAGATGATGAGCGGAGTAAACAAACAGGAGTGAATGGGGTGTGAGAGATGAGTCATCAGTTCTGGGCTTGCTGTGCCTCTGTGTGTGTGTGTGTGTGTGTGTGTTGCTCTGCGTGCCTCAGTCTGCTGAACATCCGCTCCCCTGAAGGCCCTCGTCACCGCAGGCATACTTCAGCAATTACCTTCTCGCCCACACGCTGTCAGTCACATGGGCCGTAATAACAGGCTGTCGCACTGTCCCACTCCAAACTCACTCGCCAGCACTCTGCAGCTCTTTTCCCACACACACACACACACACACACACACACACACACACACACACACACACACACACACACACACACACACACACACCTAATCTGCACATCCTGAATACAGAGGCTACACATGGTGATGTTTTTATTGCTAATTATTCTACAGATTTTCAGGCTGTGTCTTCCACTACTGACAATATAGAGTAACATTTTCCCCCAATAAATACATCAACAATGATTCATCATTCATTCATTTTCCATAGCTGCTTATCAGGGTCACGGGGGGATGGAGCCAAACCCAGATGACATTAGGCGAGAGGCAGGGTACACCCTGGACAGGTCACCAGTTAATCACAGAGCTATCGACAATGATTCAAATGTTTGTACGTGAATGATTTAAAGCTGCAATAAAGACTTTAAAGCTGTAATGTGTCCCTTGTGGAGACAAACACACAGAGAATTACCATCAACTTTATGAAGCTGTTTAACCCTCCAGAGCGCCTGTTCTATATTTTACTATAGCACCTGTCATTTTAAAATCCTTCCCAGTGAATCAAAAGCAGAAAATAGTTCTGATCTTTGTATTATAGATAGTTTAAGTCGTCACCAATAACTGTGCCAATAACTGGAACCAGAAATATTAATCATTACATTAGTATCATCTTTGATTGATACCTCATTGATTTCGTTTTGGCGGGTTTCCATCCATGTCTCCACCAACAAAGCTGTCAGACTGTGTTCTGAGGCAGATCCTGACCCACCGTGCGGAGTGGAAAGAGATGAAGACATTGTGAGTTCAAGTGGTTTACTCACATCACATCGCACAATCACCATCAGTAATCAGAGGGACTTACCCGGCTCTCACTGCCCAGACAGAGGCTGTGTCCTGGGGGACAGTTCACCAAAGAGTCTGCAAGGAGGACCGACCCGGTCACAGTGACTTTTCCACAAATAAACTGGATGATTTTTTTTCTCTTGTAGCTGTGCTGTTGTTTGGTCTTGGTGTAAGCATCAAATGTTGTCTAAGTGTTGAAAAAGCTACAAATGCCACACATTTGGTATCAAATTAAAGAGGAAGAGGTGAGGAAGGGATTTCTTTCTGTTTGGACATAGAGCTGTTTGAGGAGGAAAAATGCTCATTAGCGTTCTCAGTGAACTGCAGCAACATTCTCTTTTAGGTCACTGTTTTCCAGGTTAGCAAACTCTGCTCTCACCAACCTGGTTTCCAGCAGCAGCAGCAGCAGGCGGCTGTTTTTAGCGAAAAAGTTCTAAAAACTGTGTGAAAACGAGCCGCTCAGCAGCAGACCGCAGACAGACACAGTAAAAGACTAGCCGGTGAACACAGTGGAGCCTTTAGCAGCTAAACGGCGAGTAAATATTGGACTAATGTTTGTGGACACCAACATGAGTCGAAATGAAAGTCGCTCTGTGTTTGCTGGATGTGTAAATAAGCAGCTGTTTGCTAACACATTTATAAGGTGGTAATATGTCAGTGTTGTGTTCACGGCGTGCTGCACCGCCCTCAAGTGGCCAAAAAAAAAACAATTAGTGAATAAATGCAGTAGATTTGAAAAGAGAAGTGTAAAGATGCTGATTTTTCTGGAAAATAAATGATCTTTGAACGACACTAGCTGCAGTTTGAAAGATATTTCAGACTCTTCTATCCATCTGGATCAAAAAAATAATCAGTCCACTGCACATTGAAAAAGATTTTCAACCTGCTTCCCAAGCTGCAAATCATAGTTTCCCACATGAACCCCAATTAAAAAGTTATTATAAGTGATATTCGTCTATATTAATGTTACTTCCATCCATTTATCCATTTTCTGTAACTGTATGATTATATTATTATATTTTATATAATGATACACAGACATTTTACAGCTCTGATTCTGGGCCTCTTTCATATGTGCTGTTAAATCTGATGTCCGAACAGGTGTAATCTGTTCCAGATATTGAGTATATATGATAATATATATGATATTGATTTGTGGGAGTGTGACAGTCATATCAGAATTCACACTTAACTTCAACTTAATATTTCAATTAAACTCATCTCTATCACTGTATATTAGCATCCCGGATGTGATGTATGTGCTACTGCGTTGACTTGTCAACTCACAAAAACAAAAACAAAAAACAGTCAGTGCTGGTTGATAAGAATCGCCGTGTGCAGGCATTCAGACTTGCAGTGTGAACGGAGCCTCTTATCATCAGCTTCCATTCTGAGTTGCACAAATGACACCTCCAGACTTTGCAAACCTCTGAGCCAAACCAGCAAGTAAATAAAGCCCTGGTGACATTTGACTGTTTGTTTGTGCTTCTCCTCCCAGGACCTTTACTTGTGGAAAACTGTGCGGGTTGATGCAGGCTTCTCGTTTACACGGCAAGAAACCGGCTTGTTGTCAGTTTGAACTCCACAGCCTGCCTCCCACAGTCAGTTCCACCTGCTGCTGAAGAGATGCTGTGGTTTAAACTGCACAGCAATGTCATTAAGCCAAGGCCTCAGTGGAGAATGATAGTAATATCACAGCATCCAACAGCATCAGAGGTGACACGCACTCATTGCATGCATTGCTTATAAAATGGCAAATTTGGTCGAGTGAGTGAGTCTACAGTAACAGAGAGGAAGAGGTGTGTGAGGTGTGAGCGACTGCTGATGCTGTGTGCAATGGGCATTTCATTTTCCTTTATAGTGCTGCTCTCATCACTTCCCACTCATTCTATCCTGAACCTGAGGGCATCTGGGAAGATGCTCATCTTACCGTAACACACAGATGTCTCACCTCTTACTCATGCAGTGTTTTCCAGCATGAGACAGCAGCAGGCTGACTGTCTGTCTGTCTGCTGTGGTCAGCTGTTCAACACTCGACACATTAACTGACCGTAACTGTAATACAACTCATCTGCAGGTAATTAGTGAGCTCACTTTAGCTGTGCACTCATTGTACACATTTACTTGGTATTATTTGTTTTTACTTTCACATACAGCAACGTCAAAAACATCCAAATTCAGCTTCCACAGGATTTCCTCGTACATGCTTCCTCTGACAGCAAGATGTTCAAACAAAGTGTCAAACCTGTTCAAATTTGCATACTTTAAAGGTCCAGTGTGTAAGACGTAAACATGGCAGAAACTGAATATAATATTCATAAACGTGTTTCCATTAGTGTATAATCACCTGATAATAATCATCGTTATGTTTTCCTTACCTTAGAATGAGACTTTTATATCGGAGTTCGCCATGCTGAACTGCCATGTTTTACGGACAAACTAAACTCTGGCTCTAGATGGGGTAGATAGGGTAGGTTAGGTCTCTTTCATGCTAGGAAGGAAAGGGTAAGGCTAGGAGGGTTGCAATCAGCAACTACACGGCTAGATGCCACTAAATCCTACACACTGCTCCTTTAAGCCACAAACTTCATTCATTCACTAACATAAAGCAGCACACTGTGACCTAACAGAGTTCCAGTGAGATGTGTTCTTGTATCCTGGTACTGCAGCTCCTTTTATTTTATTCATTTACCTGTTGTATGTTTTTCTGTGTAGTCAGTTATTTTCCTGTTGACACCAAGAAGAATGGTTATTATGTGACATCAAATAACAAATAAATAACATCAGTAAAGTGACACTTCGACTCCTTTCAGCACTTTCTCTTCAACATCTGTCAAAGAGCAACTTAACACAAGCTAATAATCTTGTTTTTTATGACCTCACCCGCCTTGCTGCAGTGATGTAGTCATGTACTCCAGGGCGTGTCAGTACACCATGACATCACTGTGTTAAAATGTCCACTAAGAGAGGGGAGAGAGGCACCACTGGGCACAATAACATGGTAACCTTTCAGTTGTATTGTACTTCTGCACCTCCTATTGGCTCTGTTTCCAGCCTTTAGAAAATCTAGACTCAACAATCAACTATCTTTCTCCACAATCATGCACTGCACCTTTAAGTGGGACAGCCATTTCAAGTTCTGACAAACACTTACAGTACGAGGGCTGGTTTTGACTGTGTCTCTGTGAGTGGGTGACCCTCCACCCTCCACAGTGTGTGGGAATCTTACCTGGTGCTCTGACCTTTCTCACCTCGTGTTATCAGATCACAGAAGGGTTAACTCAGCCTGTCTTCCATGACTTGTAAAATCAACCAAACAGAAGCAGGCTACTGATTAAAAAAAAAGAAATCATAGAAAAATACATTTGTCAAAGCGTTTGCTCCCAATTTTGCATCAGAAAAGCAGCAGCTGCTCACACTCTCCCTCCCCTCACCCTCATTAGTGCCCCTCTAAATAGACCCGCAGTGAAATTATGAATGGAGGATGATGGAGTTGAGTGGTGTTCCAAATAACAAATTAATTCATGATCCCAATTAGCATACTTATGCTGTTACTGTAGCTAAATGCAGTGTGTAATTACATAATGTATGAAGTAGAGTAAACAAAGAATTTGGTGCGAGGACGCAAGGCTCTTTGACTCTGTAGAGGAGACCTCGTCGAGCTCTTAAACAATCGCCCGCAGCCACTTTGAGGACCGACCGGGGATTCATGCAGATTAATGGAATCCTAACTGGCACACGGTGCAATTTATAGACCAACATGCAAGATATTATGACCCAAATTCTGTCCATTATTAAAAACTGCAACATCTCTCTCTGCCACTGCTAGCCTATTTATGTCACCCAGTTTCCATGGCTACCATGCCATAGATAAAATCTAAAGCACGCACAGGTTTTCAAGTGTAACATCAACTTTCCCTCGCAAAGGAGGGAAGAGGGATGGCATTACAGCGCCACGTTCATCGGTGCACCGGAACAAAGGAAGACGGGGATGTTATCATGCAACATCTAATCATTCGAGTATTAAAACAGGAAAACACATTTAAAGGTTTAAAAAGGGAGTCAAACATGAGTTTATCAGTGTGACGGTGCTGCTGATGTGCCTTTGAGGAAAGCAGGTTTTAGGAAGTGCACTGAACCTCAGTGCTGTTTCGGTATCAAAGTCTGACCTGGAATTCTTCGCCAGATCTTGTTTACTCATTCTTTTGTCACACAGTTCCAGATTTCATTGAACATTTTGATAATTTTATTCGTAGGATTATCCAGACCTACTTTACACACTGACCTTTTGGGAAGAAAGTCCCAAGAAGTCCTAGCAAACACTCTTAACCAGGTTTTGGTGCCCACAAAACATCCTCATGTTTGCTTATTCTTTGATCAGATATTTCCACATTTTAGACTATATTTTATTCAGACACTGATCACGTGGTCAGTGTTGTCTTTGGCTCAGGTAGCGTTTCGACAGAGGCGCAGACACATTCGAAGAAACAAGAACCTCAGCAGTCACTTGGGTGTTGTGTGAAAATAAAAAGCTCTCTCTCTCTCTCTCTCTCTCTCTCTCTCTCTCTCTCTCACACAAACACACACACACACACACACACACACACACACGATCAAACCAGCACAAATGGACAGTAGCCTTCCTTCCTCACTCACACACACAAACAGAACATCGCCCTTGATTTCCTATCTGACCACAGCGGGCCAAACACTACATGTCCTTCTGAGAACAAAAGAACACAGGACAAAGCTGGCAACGATACGCTGTCTTCCTTATTTCCACCAGTTCATTGAGGGCAAGCAAGAGCACATAACACAATACCTGGCTGGAGAAGGAAGGTGACATCATTTCTCCACACTCAAATGACTCATTGTTCCCCATTTAGATGTCAACTTCAAACACAAGACAGTCACAAAACAGAAGCCTTTGTCAGCAGAATGCTAAGACAATTTGGAGCTGAAATGTAAACCAGGAGCTTCTTTTACTGCCAACAGACAAACGGGTCATATTCGGGGGTCCTCACTATCAAAGGCAAGACACGGCTTATGTAACTGAATCTATTTCTATATTAGACAAATCAGCTCAATTCAAAAGAGAGTCTGTTCACACAATCAATAAAGTAGGTCGGGCCGGGCCTTGGAGCGTGACATAATCAGGATTCACTTTGATCCCGGCCATTGATACACTGAGGATGTATGGTTCTTTGTCTGTGAAAAACTGCCTCCATGGCTCCACATTAACGACCAAGACTGGATGTTTAGCACCACCCGCCGACTGAGCGGAGACACTGCGGCTGGGGCTGTGTCCTGCACATGAAGGTTCACTGTGTTTTCTGAGAGCACAGAGTGTACGTCACGATGATGACATAAGCCTGTGTGGACTGAAAACAACACAGTCTTTAACCTTGAAGGCATGAAACAACATGAAAATCAATGGAGCACCTGAACTATTTAGTACATGCAAAATTACGGTTTTATCTTAAAGTAATTAAGGGAAATATGCTAAGCAGTCAAAAGTATGTGGACACCAGAACAGTTACAAACAGTCCTGGTGTGTCCTACATATTTGCAGTGATCAAACAGCAAATCCTCACATGTGAGAGGCTTCAT